>JADMNL010000023.1:419502500-420702500 GCA_016271365.2 Neoceratodus forsteri
CTAGGAAAGAACTTTGTCAGATGGTCCTACAGGCCATGCAGAACCAGAATGTAAACACTGCTCCCCTGCAAAATCACGTTTGGTTATTAAACTACTAACAAATAGAAGAATCTCCCAGAAAATGTGGCATATACAATGGCTATGTGCCCATGGCAGATTAAACATAAGAGGCAATAACGACCACAAGGCATCAGAGGAAAGGTCTTGCCCATTTCCAAAGTGTTCTGCCCCAGCTGACTCTTTAGAACATTTTTTTGCTAGACTCTTCTCATCTCAGCTATGGGCTTTTTTAGCCAAAAGTGGAAGCTTCCGTGGCTGGAACATCTTACTTATTTATAGATCCTTGGTTCTAAATGATTGTGCTCAATTGATTAAGAGCTATCATAGTAGTACTTTAACTGTCTTGTTCACATGTCTGAAGTTTTACTTATGCCCGGCAAGATGCCAGTTTGTGAGCAGAGAATGTCATACATTACTATTGGTAAGTTATGCGAAACCGCCTGTAAGGAATTTTTTCTTAAAGACATGAAAGTGCATCCAGAATCTAAAGTCTTTGTTATGGTGAAAGGGTCTGCTGTTTTTCCAAAAATATGCCTGATTTTAGTCTCAAGTTTTCTTATGTTCTTTTTGTTTCTTTCCTTTTAATTAGGGGTTTACCTGGATATGAATTTTGTAAGAGGAATGTTTTCTTTTGATAATTTCTTTTTTTGTGTGTTAAGTAAACGACAGATGTAAATTGGAAAATCCAGGTTTATTAAGAAATGCATGAATTCTTGTTTTAAGTTATTTTGTATATATTTCCACCTCTTCATCTGTGCTCCTCACTGAACCAGTGTCTTACCACCTGACATTTCCGGTGCTGCAACTATTGGTGTTTTCAAATGCAAATTACAGCAGCACCTTATCTCACCAGCAGCTGTGGCTGCCTCCACTAAGGCTTCTCCTGTGCCTCAAGGGCACCCTAGCTCTCTTATCTCACGTCTAACCTACTCGTCTGACGTGACCTATCCTTAGCACTTCAGGTCACCACCCTACCTCACTACCTTTGCCACCTCTATCCCACCCATTCTGTATACTCCCCCCACTCCCTACCCACCCTCTAGCACCCTTACCACTGTCGTCCTACTATCATCTCCTCTCATGCAACCCAGTAGGGTGCCCTAACTTTGACTCAGGCAAATTACTTGCTGCCTGTGATCCTAAGTGTGGTGTGTTCACTATAGGAACTCTGTCTGAAAATGTACTACTGTATTACTGTATCTTACTGTTACCCTGTCTGAAACATGTACTACTGTTTTTGTGTACCTTTGTCCTTGTAACTGATGTGGAACCCATAAATGAGCAACCGCTCACGGGGGTAATCCAAGAACTCAATAAATAAATAAATAAATAAAATGATGTTATACTGACATTTGTTTTTTTCAATAAAACTCCCCTACTCTTGTGAAAAGTGCCTTGGGTTCTTTTACTTCCACCAGGACAGCACCAGAGATGGGTAGAAGGGACCTCAGTTTAACATCGTATCCAAAGGATGGATAAGGGGGCACATTGGTACATGGGCCTAATATTAGTGTCAAAATAACAAAAATTCCTATGTAGTCTGATTTTTGATAGACCATATTTCACATTTATGCCAAATCTACAAATGCTGTGGCAGCTATATCAATCATTTTCTTGTTCATCAGTAAAATACGTTGCAAGTATCAGGTTTCATAAGTACAAATATCCAAGTATTATACACATAAAAGCAAGACTTTTTTTTTCCTTTTTACCCCTGTTCCACCCCACCACCATCCCCGAGAGTCCTGGGACCCCGGGCAGACATGGCAGTGCGTGCACGTGGAGGTGCACATGCACTCCAGTTACCGGCTTGGCCACTTCCGCCCCACCTCAGGCTAGCACCGGGCCCCCCTGTAGCCCGGACTGCCATCCGTCCTCCATCAGGTGGCAGCCAAGGGCCAGGGAAACCCCTCATCCCTCACTGGGAGAGGAGACCCACCTCGCAGCAGCTGAATCCTGCTCCATGCCTCCCCCCACTGACCCCCGACAATGCAGGCTCATTTCCGAACCTAGGTTGCCAGCTTGGCGTGAGGTGTGGCATCCAGCTCCTCAACCCTCCGCACCACCGGGCCAGCAAAGTCAGGATTTTTTAAATAATAAATACACATATAATACCAACAATGATATGAAATGTGTTAACTCAAGTCAAACACGTTTCTTTGCTTTTGTTTTAAAATAGCTATTAAAAAATGTCCCAGTCTGTTTAAAATTCCATTATCATGTGCAATTGAACAAACAGCATAGTAGTTACTATTTAGACTTTTGTTTTCAAAGAGCCTTCCTAACTACGCCTTTGATTATGATACAAGGGACAGACTATCACTACGTGCAAAAGGTCCTCTGAAGTATTATTCCCACAAATGCAAAATCCCATCACTGTTTTACTACAGTCTTTATTAAATCTTGTCTGAAGAACTTTGCTTGGGAACACTCCAAACTTGAACTTCGATATTGTCTTCCTAATTAGAAAATCTGTAACAGCAGTCCGGTAGAATTCAATTGATAGGTCTTGAACTAATAGCGACAAAATAGGGTAACATTTCTTTTCATTTATTTTAGCTCTCATCTCTTGCTGATGTATATCCAGGAGTCTTTCCTTTAAGAGATTACTGTAAGCATGTGTTAATATTATTCCCTGCTTGGCCCAGTTCCATAAATAGGCATATCCCGTAGTATTTCATGCATCTTAAGGAACAACTCTTTATTATAATAAAAACCTTAAAAACATTAGATTTATACTAATTGTTTTAACTGTATTGTTTAGTAGTTCTTTGCTATTTTTTTTACTTTCCCCTGCTGATGGTCTACTAAATAATATGGAAAATACAGCAATTATTTCACTGATTCTATCAAAATGTATCTGACTCTCTCCTGCTAACCACACAATTGCTCTTTGTGACATCACAATTTGTTGTCATGGTGAGCAATATGATGTCATAAATAAATGCACTGTGAGGTTAACTGGGGAGAGGCACATGTTTTCAAATGTTTCTATGCAGACTTTTTAGATGGACTACCAAGATGTGCTATAAATCTTGGAAAGGAACATTGAAAATGAAAACATTTATTCTCTAATAAATTGTAACAGCTAAAACATCTTATTTGTAAAAACATATACTGAAGTGAAGAGTTGCTCTTTAACTCGAGCATATTGCATTTCTTTTTTACATATAAATCCATTTTTTAACAAGCAGATCCTAACTAGACCTTTCATGGACTGTACCTGAATCCAGTAATTTTAATAGTCTCCATAAGGCCATTGTTTTGACTGAGTATTGGCCCAGTTCTAATTTGAGGCTATAACCCAGAGTAGTTTTCAGTAAACTTTGTAGTTTTTTGTAAAAATAATCAAATGATGTCTCTATTTAGTCCCCTACAGTGTACTCCTATACTGCAGTCCTGTAGAGTGCCCATGCCATGACTTTAGCTTCTAAGTGCTGTTTTTTTTTTGTAGTCTCACCTTATGCACTGTTAAGCTTGAGAATTCCTCCATGTCTGTTTAACCTTCTTTTATACTGCAGATGTTTGTTGTATCTATGTTAGACGATTATTTAAAGTCAATCCTAAGTACATATAACTATTGACTGTCTCCGGTCAAGAATTCCCAATACAAAAATTGTATTGTTTGTTTTTTTAGTTAAAATACCTCTTTTGCTTAACTACCATTACTTTACTTTTGTCATTATTAATTTTCAGTTCTAAGGCCCCACAGCTTCTCACTAGTTTATCCAACTAAGTCTGTGGATCGTGTGGGGTTAAATAAATCACAATCAGAGTGGCAGCTGTAAATGTACACATTCACTGATTGCTCAGTTGCCAGCCAGCTGCGGAGGAGTGAGGAGGGCTGTGCTGGCCACCGGATCGGGGATGGAGGGGCACTGCCAACTGGGGTTTGGGGACGGGGGACCACTAGACTACCAGGGAATGTGTGGCACATATTTTAGGGGGATCAGAGCTGTTTGGGGGGGGGGTGCCCTACACATACAAGGGCGATTTAACATTATTTTATACAAGGGGACCAGAGGTCAGGGCTGTGAGGGGGAGGCGCTAGATGTACAAGGGTGATTTAACATTTTATGCAAGGGATTGGAGATCGGGGCTGTTGGGAGGCAGGGGTGCCCTAGACTTATAGGGTAATTTACAATTATTTTATTCAAAGGGATCAGGGCTCTTGGGGGTGCCCTGGACTTACAGGAAATTACAATTATTTTTTAAGGGATCTGAGATTGGGGCTGTTGGGGGTGGAGGTGCCCTAGACTTAGAGGGCAATTTACAATTATTTTATTCAAGGGGATCGGAGATCGGGGCTCTTGGGGGGGGGCAAGGGGTGTCCTAGACTTGCAGGGCAATTACAGTTATTTTTTATAAGTGGATCTGAGATTGGGGCTGTTGGGGGAAGGGTGCCCTAGACTTGCAGGGCAATTTACAATTATTTTTTACAGGGTGAGTGGAGATCGGGGCTTTGGGGGGTGCCCTAGACTACCAGGGTGGCATTTTCTAAGGGCGATTGGGACCCTGGCAGCACATTGGCGCAACCCCCAGAGGACAACTAAGTACACATAAACCACCCCCAGGCTGGTCTAATGGTAGTTAAACAGTTGTCCTCTGCGGGTTTTTTAGAATATTGATTTAGGGGATGTGGCAGCTTGCATCTGCCGCAAGCCCCTTGTCGCAGCCCATTTTATGGCACAAGCCTCCTTTGCCACAAGCAGCCTGCGTTTGCTGTAGGCTGCTTTTGAGAATAGCTCGAGGTGCATTTTTCAATGCAAGGAGCCACTTGCTTCATGTGTGTTTGACACAGGCACCTTGCGTCATTCTAAGGGCTTTGAAAATCAGGACCCACATTTGCAGAAGATGTAGACAGAGTGGAGGCAGTCCAGAGGAGGACAACTAAAATGGTGCAGGGTCTACATCAAAAGCCCTAATAAGTGAGACAAAAGGACCTCAATATGTACACACTGACAGAGAGCTGATATGATAGAGACCTTTAAATACCTCGTGGAGGTGACTAAGGTACAGGAGGGAAGTATTTTTCAGAAGAAAAGGTGCTCAAGAACAAGGGGATGTGCTATGAAACTGGAGGGGAGTAGAATCAGGAGAGATGCGAGGAAGAACTTTTTTACAGAAGAGTGGTAGATTCCTGGCACAGCCTTCCAATGGAGGTGGTGGGGATGAAATCAGTGGTGGAGTTCAAAAATGCATGGGATAAGCACAAGGGCATCATAGTGGAAAGGAGAGGGGAAGGGAGAGAGGGCTATAGAGTGGGCACGGTCTACGGTAACAGTGTAGGTAGGAAGTAATAGGCAAACTAGATGGGTCAAGCAGTTCTTATCTGCCATCAAATGCTGTGTTTCTTAATTTTTCCAAATCAGAACATTTACCCTATTTTATGTTCCAAATGCTTATTATGCTAATTATCACTCTTAGCGATCATCATATGATCTACATAGTTAGGAAAGTACACAGACCTAAGGCACCCCACAAACTACTAATGATCCACCCTTACAAAACATCAGACCTTGACCCTCTATGCCATGACTTAACTCACGTTGACTAGGTCCCTATATCTTCAGCCAAAAACTATCAATCACGCCCCTGCTTATTTCAAAGATAACTTCGTCAACGTCTGGAACAAACATGCTCCCCTGAAGCAAGTTAGAGTGCATTGTAGTCGCCTCCCCTGGGTAACCCGTGAACTCCTGGCCTGTCAGCAAGTGTGTGATAAAGAATGGAAAACTCACAAATCCTCCAAACTCCCTTGTGACTATGCTATCTACCAGACACTCCGAAATGCCTGCACCAAAGCTATCCACCTGGCCAAAGTTGAATATTTCAGGTCTACCTTTAATACTAACATAAACAATCCATCAAAGTTTTGGAAAGTAGTTCACTCACTTTTCTGTCCCTGACCTAAACCCCCATCTCCGTGCTCAAAGTAAACAACCAAATCATTGCTGACCATCCTACAGTAGCAGCAGAATTCAATTCCTACTTTACTTCCTGTGCCTCCACCCTGTTAGCCTCCCTCTCACCCCACCCTACTACCTCTTCCCTCCCTCCCGATTCCCCCCAACGCCCACAAATTAGCAGAGAGTTTTGCCTTTTCATCCATCTCTTCCAATGACACCTTAAAGGCACTACTCTGTAACAACCAAGTTAAGGGCAGCTCCCCTGATGGCCTTGACCCTAAGCTGATGTACCTCTCTGCTCCTGCTATTTCCCTTCCTCTTGCTGATCTCCTCAATGTGTCATTACACACTGCGACTATCCCTGAAGCCTGGAAACATGCTACAGTTCTCCCCCTACCAAAGGGAGGTGATCTCTCATCTCCAAGGAATTACCACCCCATCTCGCCTCAACCCAACTTGGCTAAACTTCAGGAACACCTTGTTCTCTCCCAACTCTCCTCCTTTCTTGACGACGTCTCCTTCTTCACTCCCTTTCAATCTTGTTTTCAGAACAATCACTCCACAACCACTTCCCTACTTAGACTCACTGACTCTGTCTATTCAGCCATGGATAGAGATCACATCACTTTGGCTATCTTTGTGAACCTTGCCAAGGCTTTCCACACAGTCTCCTACTCCCTCCTCCTCGAAACTCTCATCAGCTGGCTTGTCTCTGTCTGCCTGCAACTGGTTCAGAGCATAGCTGGTAGGTAGAACTCAATCTGTTAAAATAGCTGACTCTACATCCCCTCCACCACCCATCTCTACTGGTGTGCCTCAAGGCTCCGTACTTAGCCCTGTGTTATTCTCAATTTTTCTTAACGACCTACCGTCAGTATGCCCCTCATCCTTTATCCATATATATGCTGACGACATAATCTTACTCACCTCTGGCCAGTCTCCCTACGATGTGACTTCCAGACTACAGCTTGACTTCAGTAATGTTCAACGCTGGCTAAGCTCACATCAGCTCTTCCTAAATGCCAAGAAAACAGTCTCCATGACCTTTGGCACTAGGCAGTGACTCTCTAGGCTGCTCTTCCTTCCCTCCTTCCACACCCTTGATGGGACAACACTAGAGGACATCACGTCTTTCAAATACTTGGGTGTCTGGCTTGACTTGCGCCTTAACTTTTCTCTACATATTGACGCCATCCTGAAAAAACTGTGCCCCAAGCTCGGTGCCCTTTACAGGAACCATAGTTCAAACAACATGAAGTCTTGCTGTATTCAGACATAAAGCAGTTAGCCCCAGCACTTAAACTGCCCTGGAGAGGAAAAAGTTAACTCTATGCAGAAGCATAGAACATTGAGCTCGAGCTCGGTTTTCAAACCTCTGTCTGTGGTACTTCCCAGTGTAACCGTCAGATTCTTTACTCCGCCTAACAGTGAAGTCGCTCCGGAGATTTCCTCTGCTCGGTTCAGTAAAAGGAAAATAAAGCGTTCGGTTTAAACCGCATATTTTTGTTATTTTCGGATTTCCAGCCTCTGTCTACGTACAGGTAGTATGTAGATACTGTGGTAGTGACTGTTTTATTTTGCTAAAAGAGTGGAAATTGTTTTCTTTGGTTTCTTTCCAGTCGGTCCAGTTTGGAACTGACTTTGTAAAATTTTCTCTCTTTCTGGGATTAGTGTGGTGTTCCGGTACCGATCGGTTTCAAAAGAACCGGACTTTTGCTGGTTCTTTTAAAAAGCCCGTGACACGGTTTGTAACCGATAGGTTGCTTTATTACCTGGCTTGAAAGCTTCTATAGGGTAATTGTGGTAGGTTGGCCATGTCTGAGAAACCCAAGAAGAAAACCGGTTCCACTGGGTTTCAACACTGTACTGAGTGTGGGGAGGCCTTTGCTAAGGCCGACCCCCACCTCATCTGTGTTTATTGTCTGAGGTTTGACCACCTCAAGTCAGACTGCCAAATCTGTAAGAACTTTCCTAAAACCACTCTAGACAAAAGACTGGGTAGGCTGAAGTAAAGGGAGGCCGAGAAGTCCGTAGATCCGGATGGCCAGCCCGGTTTGGTTGCGGACGAAACTGAGGAGGTGCCTACTGACCTAGGCAATACCTCCTCGGGCAAAAGGAGAGCCGACCCCAAGGGGTCGGTTCCATCAAAGAAAAAGCACAAGTCTGCCGGTTCAGATCCTGTATCCTACTCACCAACTGTGGACGAAATAGCCAAAGCAATTAGTATTGTCCAATTGCTTAGACCAGTTCCATCTGAACCAATACCGGCGGTTCGGCGCTCAGTTCGGTCGGATCCGTCTCCTCCAGCTTATGACCCAGATGCTTATTATGAGGAGTGGGAAGGAGACAAAGACTATCCCGGTGATGACGATGAAGGGAGTCTGGATGTGCCCATTGAACCGGACATCTCCCCAGACAGGCTCTCAGGTGTCTCTCCTCCTGGGCTGTCTGAATCCCCTTCACACTTTTTGTTCTACAAAAAGGTGGCACAAACCCTGCAGCTTCCCTTGGTTGAAGCAGCAGAGGAGGATGAAGAGCCTGATTTTCTCGAAATGATGGACATCCCAGAGTCCAAAAAGCTGTCTATACCTCCTCAAAAATCTTTGGGGAAACAGACACACAACATTTTACAAACCCCTAATTCAATAACTCCTGTGGATAAGAGAATGGACAGGAGGTATTTGTTATCAAGCTCAGCTGCAGAGTTCCTTTATAGTCATTGCAGCCATATGGGGTAGTGCAGGCTGCAGCCTGTGACAGGGCTAGCACTCCTTTGGCTTCACACACCCCCGGATAAGGACTCCAGGAAAGTGGATGCCATGTCCAAAAAACAGTATTTGGCATCCTCTTTGGGACTAAGGCAGGCTACTTATATGGCCTACACAGCCAGGTGCCAGAAATCCAGATGGGACATGGTTCTGGAACTGGCTAAACAGACCTCTCCCCAGCTAGCCAAGGAGCTGGAGGAGGTGGCTGCTGATGGAACTGAGGCATCCAAAATGCAATTTCATGCTGCTGTGGACTCCAGTGATGTGGCATCTAGAGTCATGGCTACAACTGTGTCTCTCAGAAGACATGCTTGGTTCAGATGTACTAGCCTTTCACAGGGTACCCAGATTAAGGCCATGGATTTTCCTGTAATAGGTAACTCTCTGTTTGGGGAGAAGACAGAGACTTACATGAAGAAAATGGATGAATATAGGACCACGTACAGGAGTGCACAGGCCAAGGAAAGGCAGGCCACTCCGCACAAGCAGCAGTCTAGGGGCAGGGGCAGGCCCTTTCAAAGGCCTTTTTACCAAGCCCAGGCCTCCTCTCTCTTCCACAGAGGGGGGTTCTTCAGAGGGAGAGGTAGGAGGGGGATGAGCAGTGCTGCTCCCTCCTCCTCTCAGTCTAAGGCTCCTGCCAAGCAGACACCCTGATGTGTCAGCCCTGGTCGACTCCCCATTTCCAGTAGGAGGCAGGCTGGCTTACTACTTCCAGGCCTGGAAGTCTGTGACCTCAGACAAGTGGGTCCTAGAAGTAGTAAGCCAGGGACTGGCCCTCAACTTCAAAAAATTTCCAAAAAGAAAGGCCAAGTCTTTTCCACCTGCATCAGTCTCAGAAACCCTTGCCCTAGAGGCAGAGGTTTCCTCTCTTCTAGCTCTCAGAGCTATAGAGAAGGTTCCTACTCAGCACAAGGGAAAAGGACTGTATTCCAGGTACTTCCTTACCCCAAAGAAAACAGGGGAGTGGCGACCCATCCTAGACCTAAGGTATCTGAACAAACACATTTCAAAGCCCAAATTCAAAATGGTAACTCTGGGAATAATCCTTCCCTCTCTAAGGCCAGGGGATTGGCTAGCATCTCTGGACCTCAAGGATGCCTACTTCCATATTCCTATCAAGTGCTCCCACAGAAAATACCTCAGGCTCGAGTTGCCTTCAGGCCATTACCAATTTAGAGCCATGCCATTTGGTCTAACATCAGCTCCAAGGGTGTTCACAAAGTGCCTTGCAGTAGTGGTGGCTTACCTCAGAAGACAGGGTATCACCATCTTTCCGTATCTGGATGACTGGCTGTTAGTGGGTCAGTCTCATTTATAGGTCAAGTCAACTCTTCAAACTACCCAGGACCTACTCAGCTCCTTGGGTTTTCTTCTCAATCTTCCAAAGTCTGTACTCGAACCAGTTCAACTTCTCACCTTTATAGGCATAGAGTTGGACACTGTACAAGCAAAAGCCTTCCTTCCCCTGGCAAGGGTTAAGGCCCTAGTGGATCTCGCTTCCTCCTTTCAACCTCAGGTCTCCCGCCCAGCAAGACAGTTCCTCCAGCTTCTGGGCCACATGGCAGCTTCCACGGCAGTGGTGCAGGGAGCAAGGTTCCAGATGAGGGACATTCAGTTTCATCTGAGGTCTTTTTGGTCTCAAAAGAAGGATTCACTTACAAACTGATTCCAGTGACTTAGACTCTGGTCCAAGCTCTCCAGTGGTGGCTGAACCAGGACAACCACAGACAAGGGGTTCCATTTCTCCCTCAAGTCCCATCAGTAGTTTTAACTACGGATGCTTCTCTCCTAGGGTGGGGAGCCCACCTGGGCTCTGGTCTCCACAGGAGTCTCTCCTTCATATCAATCTCCTGGAACTCAGGGCAGTTTTCCTAGCCCTGCAGAGCTTCTCGGATTCAGCCAAGGGCAAGGTGGTCCAAGTCAGAACGGACAACACCACCACAGTGTGGTACATCAACAAGCAGGGAGGCACTCGGTCCTCTGCCTTGTACACAGGAGCCATGAAGCTGTGGTCTCTGGCCTATTCTCTTCAGACTTCTCTGTTAGCAGTTCACCTTCCAGGGAAGGACAGCATACTAGCAAATGCTCTGAGCCGAATTTCATAGGGACACCACGAATGGTCCCTGGATCCTCACATACTGAAGGTCATCTTCTCCAGGTGGGGCACTCCAGAGATGGATCTCTTTGCAGCACCGGACAATCATCAACTTCCTCTGTTTTGTTGCAGACCTTCAGTCCTGGGGACGGTTCCTCAGGATGCTCTCTTTTTGGACTGGAAGGGCAGGTTTCTCTCTGCCTTCCCTTCCTTCCCTCTGCTGTTCAGAGTTCTGATCAAGATCGGGACTTAACCCTGCACAGTGATACTGGTGGCTCCAGATTGGGCCAGACAGCATTGGTACCCTCTACTGCTGTCCTTGTCAGTGTCACGTCCCCTGTCTCTGCCCACGACATACAATCTCCTGTCCTCCTCCCAGGGGTGGATCTGGTACCCCAATCTCCAGTCTCTCCATCTCAAGGCCTGGCTCTTGAAGAGTTAGAATATGCAGCTCTGCATCTTTCTCAGGGAGTTCTGGATATTCTTAAGGTCTCTAGGAAACCTTCCATTAGAACAACTTTCAACTCCAAATGGAAAAGGTTCAGTATTTGGTGCTCTCAGAAAGGCATCCTGCCTGATTCTGCAGACATTTCCACAACCTTAGACTATCTAGTTCTTCTCAATGGTTTAGGCCTTAGGCCTGCCACTCTGAAGGTTCATCTAGCAGCTGTCTCTGCATTCCTCTCAGCAGGGAAGGGCTCTTGCCTAGCATCTCATCCTGTTTTCAGAAAGTTTTCAAAGGTCTGGTTCACATTAACCCTCCCTTTTGGGAGCCCACTCTGCCTTGGGATCTTAATGTCTGCATAGCTCAGCTAATGCAGCCACCCTTTGAACCTCTGGCTTTGGCCGAATTGAAGTACTTGACCTGGAAAACTGTGTTCCTGGTAGCTATTACTTCTGCCAGGCGGATTAGTGAGTTACAGGCTCTGTCAGTGGAACCTGACTTTATCTCCTTCCATAGGGACAAAGTAGTCCTCAGAACCAATAGGAGGTTCTTGCTCAAAGTGGTTTCAGATTTTCATCTGAACCAGTCTATAGCTCTCCCTGTGTTTTTCACTGACCATTCTTCTTCAGGTGAAAGAAGGTTACACAGTCTGGACTTTAAGAGGGCCATTAGCTACTACAAGGAACATACTAAGGCACATAGAAATGACTGTCTTCAATTGTTTCTCACTTATGGTGAAGTGGGAAAGGGTAAGCCTGCCACTAAGAGAACTATTGCCAGTTGGATTGTTTCTTGTATACAATTTTGTTATGACAAGTTGGGTAGGACGTCCCCTTCAGGCTTGAGGGCTCACTCGACCAGGGGTACAGCTGCTTCTCTAGCTGCAGCCAGAGATATACCTTTGTTAAAGATCTGTAAAGCAGCCAACTGGAAAACAGTACATACTTTCACCAAGCATTACTCCCTGGGCATCCAGGCTAGGAGTGATGTTAGGTTTGGTACAGCAGTACTGCAGAGCCTCTTCCCAAAGTAGGTTCTGCATTCCCTCCTCCATAGGGAACTGCTTGGTAGTCTGCATTATGTCTGAATACAGCAAGACTTCATGTTGTTTGAAGAAAAATCTACTCACCATAGTAATGTTTCTTCTAATGGAGTCTTGCTGTATTCAGACCTCCCCCCGCCTTCCCTCTCAGAACCTGGTTTTGGGAAGTGGGCTGGCAGGTACAGTGTTGCACCTCAGGGGTATACCTTGTACCCTTCCTCTTGGGTGGGGTAGATGATGTTATTATTTTTTCTGGTGTTTTACTAAATATTGTCACTACCTTTCCTTCTTGGGTTTTCGACTTGAGTCTTTTGGGGCCCAAGAAGATATATTTTGCCCTTTGGCTATATTTGAACAATTTCCATACTTTAGTAACTAGTTAGTTAGCGCGTAAGAATCTGACGGTTACACCGGGACGTACCACAGACAGAGGTTTGAAAACCGAGCTCGAGCTCAACGTTCTATGCTTCTGCATAGAGTTGATTCTTTCCTCTCCGGGGCAGTTAAAGTGCTGGGGCTAACTGCATTATGTCTGAATACAGCAAGACTCCATTAGAAGAAACAACATTACTATGGTGAATAATTTTTTCTTCCTTACCACTACCGGGTAGGCGTGATTCAGATAATGATACTTCCTATTTTTGACTATTGTGACATAGTCTACAGTGCTACTCCTAAGTCTTCCCTTACCAGGTTAGATACTCTCTTCAATGCTTTCTGTCACTTTGCTCATGACTCCCCCTCCCGCACGCATCACTGTACCGTGTATCATTCTCTAGCATTCCCCTCCCTTGAGTGTAGGCCTCTCTCACTGTGCCAAGTTCACTTTTAAATTCTGGGTTGGGACTCTCCCCTCTTACCTCTCCTCCTTATTCTCTGCTCCAACTACCTCCTCCCACCCTCCCAGATTAACTGACGCATGCACTCTAGCTATTCCTCATCGCTCTACCTCCATAGGACAGGAAGCTTTCTCCTACCACTTCCCAAAGCTTTGGAACTCACAGCCACCTCCTATCAGACTTTCCTCTTCCCCATTTTCAATTTCCTTAGCTCTTCACAATTTATGTTCCCCTAACTGTACTTGTTCTTGGCCCCCCTTCACAACCCTCGCAATCCCTTGCGCACTATCCCCTACTCCTCTGTTCCTGACTTACCGCCTGTCTTCTAACTGAATCCTTCCTCTGATTACTTCCTCACATGCTACCTCCTATTATACCCCCTCCTCCCACTCCCTACCACAATCTACTGTGCCACATCGGCACCCTACTACCATCCACAAGCTACTGTGCTATTTTGACACTCTACAGCTGTTTTTTCTCTCCCACAACCCCCTCTACCCCCCTACTGATGCTCTCCCCTTTTTCAATTCCTAGTGTACCCCTATTTTCTCCTGCCTCCCTATTCCTTATCCCTCTTCTCCCCTCCGGTCACCCGCCACACACTACTTCTCCTCCCTGCCCCCCCCTTCTCTCCCCTCCTTTTCTGCCTGGTCCTGTCCCCCTTGCAGGGTTCTCTGTCATCCTGAAGGGGTATAGATGTTGGCTCCCTTTCTTCCACCCCTCTTCCTTTTCTCCCACTTTCTAATCCTGACTCCCCTGGCAGGGTTCTCTGCATCCTGAAGGGGTATAGATTGGCTCTTTCTTTTATCCCTCTCTCCCTTCCCCCCACTTTCAAGTCCATCACCTGCCCGCCTCCCTTCTTCCTTATCCCCTTCCTCCCCTCCTGTTCCCCTGCCCCTCTCTTCTCTACCACCCCGCTCCATTTCTCTCCCCTCTCCCTTTCTGCCTGATCCTAACCCCCTTGCAGGGTTCTCAGCATCCTGGATGGGTATAGATCTTGGCAGTCCCTCTCTCTCTCCATTTTCCATCCCCCATCCCCCACCCTATACCCCACACCCGTCCACTTTCCCACTTGTCTTATAACTGCCCTCCCTTGGGTATACGATAGCACTTCGAATATTGTGCTCAGCCAACTACTTCTAGCACTTCAAATGTGTTATCCATCCTCTAACCTTTACCCTACTAGATCACCTGCTCTTGGGTTGTTGCAATATATATCCAAATCTATATATCCAAATATGGTTTTAACTCTGGCTTGTTGGTCTGGGTTATTTCTGCTCTGTAATTGTACTTCATTGTTTTGTTTTTGAAATTGTAAAGTACTTTGATTCCTATGTTTGCTTGTTCTCCCAACTCTAGTGCCCCCCACCACCACCACGGACACTTCTGGAAATGAGATGTTGGCTTTCCTGGTGAAACATTTTCCAAATAAATAAATAAAATTCACTATTAATAAATGTGAATAAGCTCTCTCTAGAAACAGTTCATAGAAATAACATCGCATAGTCAGTGAGAAACATTTTACAGTACAAGTCACAATATAGAGAATAATGGATTGGTAAGTGTATGTTATGGAATTTTTTTACATCCCCGAGGTGTGTGGTGACCCATAAACTTCGAAAGCAAAGCTTGAGAGGTTTATGAGGTCCATCACACACCGAAGGGGTGTAAAAAAAAAAAAATAAAATTCCATAAACACACACTTAACCTTTGCTTTATTTTTTTATAATTACTGGCGTAGGGAGTGAGTGCCAGCATACACACATGCACGCAAAGTCTCGGGTGATGATTTTTTTTCCCCCTCATGCTAGGTCGGAGCAAATCCCCGACCAAAGCACAGGAACGGCAGGATCAACCAGATTGATTTTGGGATGAAGAGAAGGCAGGATCAACCAGATAGTAAATTACTTTGTGGAGAATAGGAGTGGCAAGGATTACTTTGGGGGAACCATGGAACCAAAAACTGCGGCCACCATACATAGCCCGCGCACAAACGATCAGGAAGGCAGGGCACTATGAATACAGCTCATCTTGCTACGGGGGAAAGTGAAAGTGGTTCCGAGAATGCCGTAATAGGTTGTTATGGCATTTTATTGGTCTAGCAAAACCAGTTATTAAAGGGGGCCACCAGTAATTATGTAAAAATATTGGCATTACATAGTGCTTCTGTAATAAACTGATGATGGACTAAATGACATTCAATAAATTTGACTGAGCAGTGGGGGTAGGGGATGAAAAGTAAAGGCTGTAATGGACGGGGGGATGAAAGGGAATGACCAAGGGGAATGGGATGGAATTGTGTTTGGAGGAGGTCTTGAACCTGACTACTATAAAATGAAAATATGTGTAAATAAAACTGAGTGAAGAATTACTTTCCTTAGAACATAGCTACAGTGAGAAGGCTAATTTACTACATACACTTATAAAATATCTAAAGTTCCTTGTCAAATAAACAGTTGTACACCTAACTAATTCTGTTCTCTTGGAAATTTCTATCAAAAAAAGAACTATAATGAAACATAATAAATGATAAAATTAGAAAAAAAGAACATAAATAATGCAATAAAATAGTAATTCACTTATACAAACTCTTAAAGCTCTACCCACGAAGAACAATACATTTTAATCCATTGTGCATCTTGTCAGTGGAGTCGTAGTTAACAAGGCCGTAGACTTGAACATCCGCAGTATGATCTACTTAGAGAAGACATACAAAATCAATAATTTCGTTTAGTCCACAGGGTGATAAAGCATGCAGTCTGTCAATCAAGCTTGAATTGTTCTTCTCAGTAACTACTGCACTCTTAACTCCGTACCCTAGGAGTTGTTTTGCCAGTAAGGATTCCCATAAATCTTTGATGAGATGAATTTAAATCATGATGTTCCTTGTAATAAGTACTAAGAGCATTTGACATGTTGTTATTCACTGTGGCTCTTATGTACTCTTGGCAAGGGTGTAGGCAGGCATACTCACTGCACACATTTGTGTACAGTTTTTTTTGAGAGACAAAGAACCTGTGTGCAAGTACTGAGGCAATGATTACCCCAAAGGTCATTTGGCTGGGAAGCCAAGTTTCAAAGAAATACAAAATCACACATGCCCCCACAATGCAAAGCA
Organism: Neoceratodus forsteri; assembly: GCA_016271365.2. Lineage (NCBI taxonomy): Eukaryota > Metazoa > Chordata > Ceratodontiformes > Ceratodontidae > Neoceratodus > Neoceratodus forsteri. Next base: position 419,518,777 of record JADMNL010000023.1, read on the forward strand.
TCATGGGCTGCATATGCAAATCACCACAGAATATTATGCTGGCTCAACTTTAAGCAGAAATGCATGGTGCCGAAAAGCCTCTCACACAGTTTGCAAAAGGGCAGTTTTTTTGAGTACCTGTCCCAAACCATATGTCTTTATGTTACTGTTATCATTTGAATCTGGTGTATTATAGTTAGTGTAGGCTACGGAGTAGTGTCTGTATCTGATTAAACCTCTGTTGTTGATGACATAGATATGTGTACAGCCTGTTTAGAGATTGAGTCACCTGTTGTAATGGGGGAGGCGGCAGCAGTTGGAGAGGATGTATACATTTTTTAAAATGGGGGAAGCAGCAGATGGAGAGAGTATGTACAAAATGGACATTTCTAGCTACACACCTGGTCTTGGATTCTGTCAGTTTTCTAATGGTGTATTTGACATACATTAAACCACATCGACACCTTATGACTTGTATGACAAATGAATACTGCACAAATGCACAGGTAATAAATGTAATTTCAAACCTACTGCCATCTACTGGACCACTGCCTATTGAGTCTTGTCCTAAAATTGTAAGATTTATTTATTTATTTATTTAAACAGCAGTTTGGAAAACCTTTGAGCCATAGGCTCATTTACAAAGGTACTTTGTCACAGTAAGACAAACGAAAATACACAGTGTAACAGTAACTTAAGACATAGATACAAACAAGCTGGTACAGGTAGGATTGATGCAAACAATACCAGAGTTATGCTGTCCTTAGCAGCTTAGTAGTAAGCTTTGTCATAAGTATTGAGTATGGCTTTGACTAGTGGCAATTACAGCTTCGGGTGTTAATAAGGTGGTTACGTAAGGAAGTTTTGAAGCACAATATAGTTGGAGCTTCGGAGATGGAGGGGGGCAGTGTGTTGAACCAGGAGGGGGCCCTAAAGCTGAAGGCTCTTTGGCCGTGAGATGGGTAGTCTCAGAGAATAAACCAACCCTAAACTTATCTGAACATTGTCGGGTCAGTTCAGATGTGCCTGGTACAGGAGCATTTACTGAAGTAGCACAGGTGCAGCAAGTGGGTGGGAACTTCGATTTGGAAATTCAGGGTCAGATCATCCTAACCTCTGACCCAAGTCCCTGCCTAAATCAGTTTTGAAGGCAGTTAGTGACATTACAGTTGCTGCTTGGGCACAAAATATACAGGACTGAAACTAGCCCTAACATTTGCTTCTATTTTGCACAGTTGGGGCTGCATGTATTCTTGTCTTACACAGTCGGGTACATTTTTGTCAACTGTGAATTAATCAGCTCTGTTTTGTGTTAAGGTTACAGATGCACATGTTGAATGGGGCCCTGTTAGCACTGCTGTTTCCCGTCGTTAACACTCGACTGGTGAGTATACCACCTCCCTGTTTCCTAATTTTCCTTCCTGTCATTGTCTGCACCTGGAGGTCCGCATTTCTCTTTTGGAAAGGAAGGTAGTGGCACAGCTGTTTTGAGCAACACGTATTATGCATTGCCAATAGTGATTTACTGTTAGTGAGTGGTTGCTTTTTGTGTGGCTTCAGAGTTGTAGTGCATTGTGAAACCTGCATGGTTTGGGGGGTTTGTAATGAACTCAAAATTACAGTAAACTTTGGAAAATTATTTATAAATATAGGGTTGAGAGCCTTTATTACAAGAAATGAGGGTGATGTTTTATGCCATCACCTCTGAGTTGTAAACTTACTGGACTACCTGTTTCTAAACAGCACCCATAGTATTTATGTAACAAATTTTGGAGTAAAGGGCTAGCAGTCTGTGCTTTTGTACTGATCATGTTGCCTAACTGAAAGATAAAAAAGAACAATTCGGAGTTGAGATAATTAATTACAGCAGAATAGCCTATCAGCACAGCATAGGGCAACCACTCAAAGTGCCGGTGAGGATCAGCCGGCGGAGACCAGTCGAGCATCCCTGGGGATACTGTCCCTTTCTTAAGGGAGCGAGACTCTCTGATGCCACCCTAGCAGTGCCATTTGGCTGACCGTAGGTGGAACCACCAGTTAGCACACCTTGGGCACAGCAAGATTCTGGCTGATGCTGTGTGGCTCTGCATGCACGTGCATGGCATCCTAGCTTCCAGTGTCTCATGGGAGGGATAAGAAAAAAAAAGTCAAATTGGCCCAGATTGTTGCGACAGTAGTTCCCAGTATATCAGTGCTCCACATCTTCACCAAATTGCCACCTGATGAAAGACACAGTGGGGGTCCATCCCTCACTCCAGTCCCACCTGGGAGGCAAACCAAAGCTCAGTGTAGGACAGGTGAGTGCTGATGGGTTGCTTGGATCAGGTGTGCATTGGGAGTTCCTGAGGGAACCAAGCATCAAAGACCAGAAGTGAGTATAAAGTGGGAACCGCAAGGCAAAAACACCCAGTGATTTTCTCACCCAGATGTAGGTGCTTTGAACCTTTGGGGGCATACATGTCAGGTGTTTGTTTGGAGTGATGCTGCAACCAGATTCTGGTTTGTACATGAACTGGACACTTTTGCACTTTAATAAAATGAGAACTTTGTATATATTGAGCTGTCACTGTACTTTTTGCCAGTGATGACTGGATGTGGAGCTTCATGCCTTGCGGTTTCCCCTCATCTCGTTGCACCAGTCCTTCCCAAGTGCAGTTGTTTCTGTTTTTTGACATGAATTGAGGATAACAAAGATGTTAGAATGCAGGCTGATGGTTAATATTTTGTATCACCGCTATTCTGATAATCATGGGTTCACACATTTATTTGTAATGATGTTACCTTCCCTCCCTCCCGCCCTGATGGTAGGTGTTGCCACCTCTTCATCCTTCCTTCATCAGAAAGGATGAATAAGTGGCTGCTTTCACTACCAATTCCAAAGCCACAAATTGATCATCTGCCATGGGATGTGCAAATGCCAGGGGGGCCACACCTTCTTCCCCCAACAGCTGTGTCTTACCTCCATAAGATGATTGACACCCCCCAACAGCCAGTCATAGTGTGGGTTTCTAGAGCTCCCATCCAAACCCCAGTCTCCCAGGTGATACTGAATGTGCTGCTTCTGAGCAGATGGACTGGCCGTTGTTCACACATTTGTTTTTACAGTATATCAGTTCTGACATGCCAATAACACAGAATTTGGATACTTTGGGAGACTGCATTCCATGTTGGCGAACCTGCTTTGTGCCCTAGTCTGTAATGCTTCAGCAGGACTGCAGAAGGATGGGGAGGTGCCAGTGCCAATGCTCTCTGCCTTTGGAAAGTGAGGGATGTGGCATCCATGCTGTTGCTGCCCACTGGGTTTACAGGGTATAAAGCCTGAGCAAGGCATGCAAGACCTGCGCTCATCACGTTACCCCTTTGTTAGTTACACCTGTGCTTGCATGCGCTTGGGGATTTTGTCGGTGCTGTCCTTAGGAATGGGAGAAAATGAGGAAGAGAAATGGCTATTGTCTGGAGAATGACTATGCAGGGTACCTTCTGGCCCTGTCCCTGATCCACTGGGATTGTTTACCAGAGGAGGGAACCCCCACCATTGGAAGCAGTGGGGTTAGGCAAGTAACTTTCAGAGCTGGGAGATTGCACGGGGAAGCCCAGTGGGGCCCAGCTGGCAGGAAGGAGTGTAAATACTGGACGGTGGACAATATGTTGATGGCTCAATGTGATAAATACATGCCTCTGGAGCCATGGGTGCAGGGTTTGATACCCAATAGAGGAGTGAATTTTTGGGCTGGCAGGATAGCCTAGAGGTTTGAGTAATGAGCTGTGAACGAGCTTGGTACTTCCAGCAGACCAGACCTGGGTTTGATTCTTACAACCTCCACTTGCATACTGTGTGACTCTGAGCAAGTCACGTAACCGCCCAGTGCTCACAGGCCACCCCTGAAAACAGGTACTTGTGCCTAGTGGGCCTTATCCAGTTACCAAAGACATAAACAAAATAAATATTAACACCTGTATCAATCAATCAGTCAAAATCTTTATCCAGGCAGGCACCATTTAGCAGGGCTCATTTGCAAGATGGACTTGGTCATACAAAAATCATAGTACAGTAACATGGTAAAACATAATGCAATATTATGCAAAGAGGAAAAATATACATATGTACATCAACATTTGAGTGAGAGGGCCTTTACAACAGATAGGCTTATAACTGGGTAAAGCCGGAATGTTCACTTAAAAGGAGAGAGAGAGAGAGGCAAGAATAGGGATACAAGCTTAGGAAGAAATGACAGGGTTGGAATAGTTAACTGGCATACTTCAGTGAAGGGGTGGAACTTGGCCATGGCTAAAGAGAGGCAGAGAAGCCTGTATTTTGGTAGGGAGAGAGAGAGGCAGGGGCAGAGGCAGGGCAGGAGGCAGAACGGGCAGGAGGGAAACTGGAAAATAGGTGAGCTAGCTGTGTGGGAAATATTTGCAGGATTCCTTCACGGAGCGGTCATAGAGCAACTTGAAAATATTCAGGCTAAGAGGACAGCTCAGCTTTAAGTTTTTTTGCATATTGTTCCACAAGAAAGGCAACAAGAAACTTGTGGTAGCTCTGCCGAAACGAGATTTGACCTTAGGTAATTGCAAGGCAATTAAGGAATAGCTTCTTAGAGCATAGGCACCTATCACACTCAGGGGAATACAATCAAAGAAGTATAGGGGGAGCTTGTTGATAACCGCTCTGAAAGCCCATAGAGCGGCATTTCTATTTCTCCTATAACGAAGTGACATCCAGCCCACCTCAGTGTACAAGGAGCAGTGATGTTTGGAAAGTGGAAGGCCCATTATGAACCTGATTGCTCTGTGGTATAGGGTGTCCAACTTAGCCAGGGCAGAGGCAGTACAATGGCTATAAAGAAGGTCTGCGTAATTTATTAATGAAAGAAACGTGGCTTGAACTAACTGCTGCTTGGCATCCCTAGTAAGGAAGTGGTTAATTCTGTAGAATAGTCCTAGTCTTTGTCTTAGTTTCTTCTGTAGTTCTTCGAGATGTTCAGAGAAGGAGAGTTTGTGATCAAGCCATGCACCCAGATATTTGAATTTTGGCACGTACCCTAGATTTTCTCCAAGTACTGTGGTAATCTGAGGGATAGCTCCAATGTAAGCGGGGTTCGCCGCAGAGGAGGAAGGGGAAAAGAGCATCGCTTTTGTTTTTTGTTTTTTTCACATTAAGCAGAAGCTTTTTGCTTATGAGCTGGTATTGCAATAGATTAAATTCAGCTTGGAGGTCTTCACAGGCTGCTTCCGGCATAGGACAACTCAAATAAAGTACTGTCATCAGCGAACAAGTGGATATTGGCTTTATTGATGATGTTAATGTAAACCGCAAACAACAGGAGACCAAGGATAGACCCCAGAGGTACACCTCTCTGTAGGGGTTTAAGTGGCGAAAGACCACCTTCAGCTTTAACCTGCTGTTTCCGTTCCGAAAGGTAGTCACAAAATCCTTTTGAAAAATGCTTCAGAAATCGCACGCATGCGCGAAGAGCGACAGGAGTGAGATCTCACGCATGCGCAAGAGCGTGTCAGTCTTGCGCATGCACGCGATATTGGAAGCGCTTTTCAAAAGGATTTTGTGGCAATACTAGTGCTCGGTTTTAACACTAACATGCCAGGACCAATTACTTATTAGGATAGCTTGTGAACAAACTAATTTGTACACTATGTTTATGAAAAATTAGATCTCACGAGAGCACTTGGTGGCAGACGTGTGTCCTTGGTGAACAGACGCTTCCGGTGAGTGGCGTATTTCAGTTGGGACGCTTCTAAAGAGAAATATGAGAACATTTTTAAAATGAGGTAAACTGGTGGCTTTTCTGATCTACAGGGCCACTGTACTACAAATGTTAGTTAACTATGTGCCTAGAGGCACAAGGCTTACATTTTACCCAGAATGGAGGGGCAAAGCTGACCGTGTCCCTTTAATTAATGCTTTCCTTCCAGAGGGCTAGTTTATGAACCCTTATCAACTGCTGCTGCTTTGATGTTGGTTCCTGAATATGACTTTTATGACACCAGGAAAGGACGTAATTTTGCTGATTTCTCTTGGCTTTCTCATACCTTAGTGACAGCTTGTGGGGTTGCAAAACCTCAAAGAGAAATGTTTGATTAAAGACTGTCATATGTAGAAAATGGCTTTTTTCTGATGTTCACATTAATTAAAATACCTCCTTGCGGAAATTATGTTAGAATGAACTTTAAGGGAGGAGCTAGCTAACTCACCCAAGGGGGGTTGGGAAAGATAGAGTTAAAATCAAACATTGTATCTGGGAAATGTGTGGTATATGATTCTAGACTCTGAGAGAGATGGTTCTCTGATTGGAAAGCACTTAGAAAGGTAACACGTAGTTAGAGCAGAATTAAGTGTTTGTGGTAGGAGTTTGTATTCTGTAACTTTCCTTTTTATTTGTAGATGACTGAGATTTGTGATATTTGTTATGTATTTTATTTTACCTGTTTTAAAACTTTTTAGTAAACAACATTTTATTTAAAATACAGACTGTGCTTTTTTCTGTTTTTACATGTGCTTGCTGAACCTGTATTAAAGGCTGACAGCTGTTAAAAGCTTGATTGTGTTACTGAGCTTGCTTAAATGGTAAGAGATACCTAGGTCTCTTACAGAGTTGTAAGGATTCATTTTGGAAACCTGGCTGGGTGCCCCTGGGTGAAGGATTATACCGCATCCCCCCGAAGAGGGTACATATCTGAGTCTGTTAATTGGGCATGATAGCATAAGATTCACAGTTTGAGTCCCTCCAGAACTCTAGGCTAACAGGTGATTCGGACCCAAAGCAGACAAGAGGGTTACCCAGTCTGTTACCTGTTCACACTATTGCACCCTGAGGTTGGCACTGTGGGAACAGAGGGCCTGACCTGCAGAGTGCATTTGTGACAAGGTGAACCAGGACTCTGCTTCAGTAAAACTTTTCTGAAGTTGGGCCTGAAGGTGGGTAGGGTCAGCAGTCTTTGAGAAAATGATTGCATCATCCGTGTAGAGGAGTACTGATTCGGAACAGGATGCTGGAAGATTATTGAGAAGGATGCTAAATAGAAGGGGTCCCAGTATCAATCCTTGAGGAGCCCCTGAACAGACTGGCAGTTCAGTAGAAAGGGTAGACCCTATTCTCACCTGTTGTGTGCGGTTTGTTAGATAGCTGGTGAACCACTTTAGGGCATCTGAAGATATACCAAGCCCAGCAAGTTGATACATCAGCAAATGGTGAGTGACCATGTCAAATGCTTTACACAGGTCAATAAAGATTGTGCCAACAAGTTGACCCTGATCAAGAGTATGGTGAATGAAGCCTGTGAATTCCAGTAGGGCCGTATATGTGCTGTGCCCTTTCTGAAAACCATGTTTTTTTGTAAACTTTATTTTCAAACATACAGAGCAAGAGTACATTAGCAGAGAGAGTGCACAGTCAATATGTTATAAGTCAATCCAGTTGCTCTTACCCATAAAAGCTACTAGTTAGACATCCATTGCAAACAAAGGCTTTTTCTGAATAGAAGTTCTGTATCAGTTTGTTACAGGCAGGTATAAAGGGATAAATTAAATAAAGTGCAATTATAAAGGGATAGATTAAATAAAGTGTGGTAGGACCCCGGATATATCAGAATAAGGGGAACCAATTCTGCTGTATTGCCACTTCAGCCTGGTTCCATAGTTCATAGTACCTTGCCATTTGGCGCCTCACCGAGTACTGGGTCCTCTCTAATTTCATGCACGCCATCAAGGAGCCAGCCCATGCAGCTATAGGTGGAGCATTCTTTGCCTTCCAGTACACGGCCAGCATGCACAGCCCAACCACTATGCCCAATCTCCATAACTTGAGATTAACCCTCGAATTTCCCATCCCCCCCAGTGGAAGCCCCAAAAGCACCTCAGCCAGGTCCATTCGCAGTGAGGACTGAAGAATCGGAGACATCAGGGCCAGTACCTTGCCCCAGAAGCCCTGGACCCTCTGGCACTCCCAAACAAGTGAAAGAAGGTGCCCTCGTGCATCTCACATTTTGGGCAAAGGTTAGACTCCGATGGATCAATTCTACAGGCCAAGGATGGGGTGAAAGATGCACGCATGAAGGTATTGTACTGGATGGCACTTAATCTAATAATAATCGAGCACGCCAACAGATTTTTTATAATGTAAGACCAGTCTCCTCCTGTTACTTCCTCAGGATAAACATCTGCCTCCTAGCTATTCTTAATTTTCCCCAGGGGATCCTGGAGTACCTCTATCAGCATTCTATAACAACTCCTCAAGGGCCTGAGGAAAGGATCTGAATGGCGGCCAATAAATAGTTCCTGCAGTGGACAGCAAGCCACCAAGACCTCTCCAGAGTGTCCATTCAACCGGGACTCTATTTCCCTCTTAATCCTTAGGTGCAGGAAGAAATGGGAAGCCCTGAGCCCAAATTTCTTAGGCACCTCTCTTAAAAAAAAGAGAGAGTCTCCATACTCCCAGATATGCTGCAGCAAGTGAAGTCCTCTCTTCCTCCAGGTCCCCAGTAATCACCCATCCCCCACTGAGACTCTGGCACACCTGCCCATCAACGAGCTCAGCTCTGTATCAGGAGACAGGAGAGCTCAGTGCTGTAGTATATCATGGGCCATTCTCCAAACCCTCCAGAGAGATCTGGTACAAGGGTTGAATGGTATGTTAGTCACCTCCTCCCTCAGGGAACCCACCATAATTTGAAAGTACAGGGGGCAGGACTCAGTTCTCCAACTCCACCCAACCAAGGCAAGAACCGCCCTTTTTCATGATATCTTGTACATGGGCTAGTTGGGCAGCCAAATAGTAATGCTTAACATTTGGGAGACCCAAACCCCCTTGTCTAACTGGGTGCCACAGTACCTGTTTCCTGATTCTGGGCCTCTTCCCCTGCCAAAGCAATTGTGTGATGGTGCCCTCCAGTGCCTTAATGTACTTATTAGGGATACTTACCAAAAGGGACTGAAATACATATAGAAACTGCGCGGGAGCACACTCATCTTGATCAAATTCACTCGTCCGATTAGGGTCAAGGGTAGAGCCCTCCAGTTAAAACAGTTTTCTCTAATCTTCAGAATCACCAGGGAAGGGTTGACCTTAGCCAGGAGAGAGATTTTTGCTGGCCGGTGAATTCCCAGATATTTGATTGAACCTGAGGGTGGTATATCCGACCCCGAAATCTGAATTGGTGACTTCTTCCTTCCCATGGGCATCCACTCACATTTGCTCCAGTTGATTTTATGTCCGGAAAGGGGGCCATAAGTAGTAAAAATCTGGGTCAGGGCAGGTACCACCCATTCCAGGTCCTACAGAAAGAGCAGGATGTCGTCTGCGAAAAGGGAGATGACGTGGTCTCTTCCTCCCCATCTCAAGCTAGTAATGCTCTTGACACTCCTCCTAGCCTCCACTAGGACCTCAATGGTGAGAACATATAGCAGCGGGGGGACAGACGGCATCCCTGCCTCATGCCCCTGGTGAGTCAAAATGGACTCGAGAGCAGATTGTTAGTTAGGATTTGGACTAGAGGGGATTTATACAAAGTTTGGACCCACTGCATCATACCATCCCCGAGGCCATACTTACACAACACGGCCAGCATGAAGGGCCAATCCACCCGATCAAAGGCCTTTTCAGTATCCAGTGTGAGGAGGCCACCCCCCCCACCTTCTCTGGGACCACGTGTACATAATATTAATTGCCCTCCTAAGGTTATGCTTCGCCTGTCTCCCCCCTGATGAAACCTCCCTGATCTGGGTGAATCCAGCTGGGAAGGACTCTCTCCAATCTGGAGGCCAACATCTTGGCTATAAATTTATAATTCTCATTAAATGAGGTGGTATGAACCACACTTCGCTAGGTGTTTCCCTGGCTTGGGCAAAACAGTGATTGTGGCGAGCCACTGAAAGGGTGGGCCCCCCCCCCCCGTGCTTCCTGGACCATTTGAAACATCAGGGGGCCCAGTGAGTCCCACATCAATTTGTAGAACTCATCCAGAATCCCATCCGGTCCCGGGCCTTCCCTCTCCTGGCCTTTCACACAGTCCTCTTTAACTCCTCCATAGTAAGAGGAGAATCCAGGTCCTCTCTTTCCCTGTCTCCCAGCATGGGCAGCTGGATTGTATTCAGGAATACCCCCAGATCTGATCCCCCAGGGAGTTCCGAGGTGTAGAGGGAGAAATAAAAATATTTGAAGATGATGTTAATCTCCTGCTGGTTGTAGGTGGGGGTTTCTCTATCATCTTCCATTTTCAAAATGGTTCTCCCTGCCTTTTTTCCCTTGACCAAACTGGCAAGCCATCCCCGTGACTTGGTTACCACCAGGTCCCATTCTATTTTCCTTATGGTCAACTGACTAAGTTGGCCCTTGAGGGATTTAAGCCATTTAATAGTTTGGGGGTCCTGAGAAACCGTGTTCACCCCCTCCAGGTCCCGTTCCTACCTCTCTAAGTCCTCCTCCTCCTCCCGCAGAAGGGACTTCTTTTTAAAGGCCGAGTATGAGATGGTCTCCCCCCTCACATAAGCCTTCAAGGCATCCCATACATCAATATCTTCCGAAGGGTTCAATTGAATGTATTCTCTAATTCTCTCATTAATTTGGGAGATATACAATGGGTCCAGTAACAGAGTGGGGTCCATTCTCCACTGCGAGGGGGAGGACATCCCTCCTGAAGGGAGAACATCCACTCGCAGAGGGGAATGGTTAGAAATGATCATCGGGCTTTCATGTTTTGGGGCTCAGATCGATTTCACAGAGTGGGGATTCCAGATGCGGCTGACTGGCACCTTTTTCCATGGGGTATGCCAGGATTTACTATGGCAGAAAGGTGCCAGTCAGAGTCCCCGAGTCTCAGTATAATGTCAGATTGATGGGCTATGATGTAAAAAGCCTGATATGGTAATGTAAATTCTAACCCCAGGAATCCACTAATAACATTACCCTTGCAGTGCTCCCTTAAGTCAGCACTACCCCAGAGAGAATAGAATGCTATGCTAATCATGGAATGTTTAGCTCATGCATCTATTTTCAAACAGCCCAGTGTCAACTGCCTACATTCTACCTCAGATTTCTTCTCTCTTCCGCAAAGTTAAGATGCCCTGGAGATCTCTGTCAATCAAGGCAGATTACTGTAAGGCACAGAGCAAAAAAAACTTAAGTATTTTTGTTTCATTTTTCATTACTGCCTAGTGTCATTGTTCTTTAGTGTTTTATACCTCATTAGTTTTAAATTTAAACTTATTTATTGGTTCCTTTGAACCGAGGGGCAACCAACCTTTTTTTTTTTTTATTTATTCTGAACCTTTTTAGAGGGTTCCGGTTACTTTATTCTTTAATTTGATTTAATTTTAACCGCTTTTGAACTGAGATTTATCGGTTTTCGTCAGTGGTTTCTCAGTTCCGGATCCGATTGGAACCAATAGTTTTTTCTCTTTACTGGTTCCTGAACCGACCGTTATTCTATTGCAACCGCCCGCAAATATTTAAATTTAGTCTCTTTTTTTGGTCGGTTACTGGTTCCTATTTTCTATAATGTCAGACAAGCCTAAAAAGAAAACTGGACACCCCCCCCCCCGGGTTCAAGAATTGCTTGAAGTGTGCAGAGGTGTTTGCCAAGGCACACAAGCATGATCTTTGCTTGATCTGCGTTGGGCAACAGCACTTCAATGAAGACTGTGATATTTGTAAGCCTTTCCCTGTTAAGATAGTGAAAAAATGCAGAGAGGGTTAAAAGAAACCTAGAGGAGGGATCCATGAGCTCTAACCAGTCAACCCCCTCCAAGACTGTGGCAGTTCCTTCCAGAACCTCTAAATCCACCCCTGATATCGGTGAGGGCTCTGGCAAGAGAAGCAATCAACCAGCTGACTCCCAAAAAATTAAAGAAAACCAAACACACACTGACACCCTGGCTGAAACGCCTCAAGGGGGTCCCTCAGGTGCCTATTAATGCTCCTTCTCCTGCTGAGTTGAGATAGGCTGTCACCTTACTCCAGGTGCTGCAGGGTTTATTACCCCCTCAGAAGCCTGTGATTACTACTGCTGAAAAAGCAAGTGTTGCTGCCCCTCTTTTGCCTACTGCTACAGTGGCATATGAAGAAGATGACCAAGATGAAGAGGAAATTGAACCTGAGGTGTCACCAGAACAGGATTTTGGCTCCCCTCCCAGACCCTCAGAGGATTTCTCTTCCCATTTTTCTTTTGTTAAGAAAATGGTAGAGACCCTGGATCTGCAAACAGCTGAAGAGATCCAGGATGAAGAGGAGGCATAATACATGGAGCTTATGGGGCTGACACCCTCAAAAAGGCTCCTTCTGCCTATTTACAAATTCTTTAAGAAGGATGTTTTAGAAATCCTAAAGGCTCCCAATACAGTCACACCCACAGACAAAAAGTTTGACAAGAAGTATCAGAAATATCTGATGCTGAGTTTTTTTTTTAGTCACCAAGACCACCAGGGTATTGTACAGCAGGCTGCCTGTGAGAAAGCCAAAACTCCCTTATCCTCTCACCCCCCCCCCCGAGAAAGATTCAAGAAAGATGGACAGCATGGCAAAAAAGGGGTACCTTTCGACATCCCTGGCAATTCATCAAGCCAGCTACCAGGCTTATGCAGCCCTTTATCAGAAAGCTCTCTGGCAGTCAGTAGTGGACAGTGCTGAGGCTAACCCCTGTTTAACTGTGTCAGAGCTGCTAGACACAGCAAAATTGGGCTTGGAGGCTTCCAAATACCAATTTCAGATGGCAGCTGACACCAGTGATACAACTGCAAGGTGGATGGCTGGTACCATTGCTCTAAGGAGTTTTGCCTGGCTGAGGGCTACGAACCTCACCCAGGACACCCAAACTAAGGCAATGGACTTTCCTGTCGAATGCCACTCTCTCTTTTTGGTGCCCAGACTGAGGCATATACGAAAAAAGTAGATGAATATAAAGCTACTGTTAGGAGCAACTCGACCAGAGACAGGCCCTCTACTTCAACTTCATCTTGTTCTAGGGGAGACAAGGGCAGGTCCTCTTTTTTTAGGAGGCCTTTCTTTCAGGTACGGGCTGTTTCCCGGCAGCAGTACCAACCACAGCAGACTGGATTTTACAGAGCTTGAGGTAGAAGGGGTTCTTGGAGAGGATCCCAATCTGCTCAGCCTCAGCAGCAAGCAAAACCAAACCCCTGACTTTTCCCTTCAGGCTGCCTCTCCACATCCTGTAGGGGGTAGACTCGACCACTATTTTCCAGGAATGGTTAAAAATAACCACAGACAGGTGGGTCCTGGAACTAGTGAGTCAGAGTCTCTCCCTTTGCTTCAAGTCCCTTCCTCCTCCAAGGTTAAAACATTTTACACCATCTCCCTTCTCAGAAAGAAAACTACTGGAGCAGGAGGTACAGTCCAAACTGCTGGCAAAAGCAGTGGAGCCTGTCCTCACAACCAAAGAGGGCAAGGGTTCTATTCCAGATATTTCCTAACAACAAAAAAGAATGGAGAGTGGCGGCCTATACTAAACCTCAGACTGCTAAACAGGTACCCGGTAAAGCCCAGGTTCAAAATGGTCACAATGGCCATGATTCTGCCAACTCTGCAAAAAGGGACTGGCTAGCCTCTTTGGATTTAAAGGATGCATATTCCCACAGAGAGAGAGAGAAAGCAGCCAAAGCTTCCTTAAATCAAGGAGGTTATTTTCTAGACTACACTGAACTGAATTATTACTTTTTGGACCTGTGTAAGTAACTAGTATTGATTCTGTTTTTGGGGTTGACTTTTCTTAGTTTAACTTTAATTTGCCAGGGAGGAACTGTAGCTGGGAGATAGTTGCAGTCATTTGTGACTAGACCTGTTACTTAACCTCTGTGAAATAGGTGTCTGTTAAGGGGAGGAGCTAAAAGGGGCCTAGCTGAACTGTGGATTTAAAACAGGAGTTGTTTGTGGTCTCTGTTTGCTGAGACAGGGAGAGTGAGAGAAAGCAGCCAAAGCTTCCTTAAATCAAGGAGGTTATTTTCTAGACTACACTGAACTGAATTATTACTTTTTGGACCTGTGTAAGTAACTAGTATTGATTGAGTTTTTGACTTTTCTTAGTTTAACTTTAATTTGCCAGGGAGGAACTGTAGCTGAGAGATATTTGCAGTCATTTGTGACTAGACCTGTTACTTAACCTCTGTGAAATAGGTGTCTGAAAGGAAGGAAGGCACTCCCGGGGTGGAGGGTCAGAGCTGTAGTTGATTGTTTTTGGAGGACATAGGTTTACATGTGGGGAGTGGTGCAATGCACTGGCTGTGGAGCAGCAGTATTCCAGGAGACATTCTGGAGACTGCATTGCTGCCCTATTTGCAGGCACCTCTCTGGTCTGAGGGAGGAGGTTGTTCGTCTACATGCTGACCTGACAAGGATTCAGAAACCTGCTCCTCCACCCAGGGACCACCCAGGCCACCACCACTACCTCCGAGGTTGCCAAGAAAGAGGAGTGATTGGACCACGGTGGGCTCAGGGAGGGTGAGGGTGGTGGAACAGAGGCACATCCCTCCAGTTGTGCCTCTCCACAATTCGTTCGCCACTCTGGTGGAGCATGGTTCCTCTATAGAGGCACCCACAGTGGAAACCAAGGAGGATGCTGGGAGCAATGGAGACCCACAGGAGAGTGGCACTGGGCCCCACAGAGGAAGGAAACAACTCCAGGTGGGGGACTCAATTGTTAGGTGGGTAGAGCAGGGGAGGGAGGAGGGAGGGAAAGGTAGGTAAGGTGCCTGGGTCGCCATGGCTTGGAGGGGCAGGAAAATGAATCCTCAGGATCGTGGGAGCAGCTGCATGGGGGAGTGAGCTGGATGTCATTATCCACCTAGGGACAAACGACCTGGCTGAGAATGGGATCAGAGCAGTGCAACAGGAGTTTGTGGAGTTGGGGAGGGGCCTTAGACAAGTAGCACACACTGTAACTTTCTCGGAAATGCTCCTGTCTATGGCATGGATGAGGCTAGGGTACTCCGCACCATGGGATTCAATGACTGGTTGACAAACTGATGCAGAGCTCAGGGATTTGACTTCATTGGGGACTGGGGCTCCACCTGGAGGGATGCAGGCCTATACAGGTGCGATGGTCTGCATCCATCCAGGAGGGGAACCAGGATCCTAGGTGATGGGTTTAAATGCTTCATTGACAAGCATTTAAACTAGCCAAGGGGGGAGGCACTGAAAAGGAGAAGGTAAATCCTAGTCCCCCCAAAATAAATCAGGGTAGTTATTGAGGTAAACACCAAGACAGAGCAGTCGGTAGAGAGAAGGGCGGGGTAAATAGAGAAAAAGACAAAGACAGTAAGGACAGGGATGGAGCAAAAAGAAATCAAGCCATAAAAAAATGGAGGGTAATGAGTACCAGTGCCCATAGTCTAGGTAAAAAGCTCCCTGAAATGGTGGCCTTGATGGAAGAGGGATGCCTGGATATCATGGCAGTCACAGAAACATGGTACACAAAGAACCATGACTGGGATGTCAACATACCAGGGTATACAATCTACAGGAGGGAAAGGGAGGGAAGAAGAGGAGGAGGAGTAGCTCTCTATGTAAGGGACGGGATCAAAGCAACAGAACTAAAGGGTAAACAGGGAGGAGAGGAGGCACTGTGGGTCATCCTGGAGACTGGAAATGGCACCACAATCCGCACAAGGGTTGTATACAGATCCCCGTCTCAGGGGAAGGAAATGGACAAGGAAATGATAGAAGGCATCCTTGGGATGGCAGAGAAAGGGGAGATATTGCTGATGGGGGACCTGAATATGCCAGATGTTAGCTAGAGCACCTTTGCTGCAGCCACATCCAAGAGCAGGGCGATTCTCGATGCCTTACAGGGGGCATGCCTCAGACAGCTAGTTTTGGAACCCACTTGGGAGGGAGCAATCTTAGACCTGGTACTCTCAAATGGGGACAGAGAGAGGATCTCCGATCTTGAAGTGGGTAGCCATCTGGGAACAAGCGACCACCAAACAGTGTGGTTCACGATAAACTTAGCTGTAGAGTCAAGTCATACAAAAGTGAAGGTACTAGACTTCAGGAGGGCTGATTTTATCAAAATGGGAGAATGCCTCAGAAAAGCACTAGCAAACAGGCAAGAAGGTGGGGTGGAGCAACAATGGGTAAACATCAAAACCGCTATCACAGAGGCAACAAGCCTTTGTGTGAAGCAAATAAACAAATCAAAATGAAAGAAAAAATCACAGTGGTTCTCAAAAGAAGTGGCGGGGAAGGTAAGGGAGAAAAAGATGGCATTCAGGAAGTATAAGGAAACACAGAAGGAACAGGACAGAGAACTGTACCAGTTAAAGCAGAAGGAAGCGGGGAAGGTGGTCAGAATAGCAAAGGCCCAAACCGAGGAAAAGATAGCCAACTCGGTTACAAAGGGGGATAAAACCTTTTATAGATACATTAGGGAGCAAAGAAAGACTAAGGCAGGGATACAGAGGCTGAATAAAGAGGAAAGTGGTTAGGCAGACAGCAACAGTGAAAAAGCAGGGATACTGAACAAATACTTCAGCTCAGTATTCACAGTGGAAAAGCAGGGGGATATACCTAATCCAGTCAATAGAAGTACTCTGGATAGGGGGGTTGATATTAGTCCTTTCACAGAAGAAAGGGTTCTGAAAGAACTCTTAAAACTAAAGGTGGATAAAGCAATGGGGCCTAATGGGATTCACCCCAGAATTCTAAATGAACTAAGGGAAGAACTAGTAACACCACTGACCACCTTTTTTTTTTTTTTTATAAAAAAAAAAGTTTTATTCAACCTTTTTGTGCACACATAGTTGGTTCCATACAGAGGTTCATTTGTAATCGGGTACAGCAACTACATTCCCACAATTTCTCACAAGACAAATTACAGTCTTACATTTTATCCCCATTCCCACATGCATGTGGACATGTACCCCCGTACTGTGTGTCAAACAAATCTGAAACCTCTTAAGTCAATCACTTATCTGATATATACGAGATACTTACTCAGATGTCCAGCGGAGCTATTCCCACATATTTGGTATACCTGTATATCTATACCTCCCCCACAGAACCATAGTCTCTTGCTGGGACAGATCTGTCAGGAAAGGGGCCCACTCCCTCACAAACAGATCCAACTTATCTTTCACCAGAAGGGAGAGCTGCTCCAACCCCAAAGTGTGCAGTGCGATCATTCGCCAGCCTCGTACTGTGGGAGCTACACATGATACCCAGGTGTTTTGGATACAGTGTCTGGCTAAGATCAATAACACTCTAACCCATTTTGGGAGAGGGTGCCAATCTCCCTCTTCATCTATTTCCACCCCAAGCAAACACACCACATGTGTGAATGTGACTTTCCTACCCCACATCCTGCCTATTTTCAGGGCTATCGATTTCCAAAATAGCTGTAATGTATTACATGCCCAAAAACAATGCAGGTAGGTGCCAATCTCCCTCCCACACCTTCCACAACAAGGTGATATAGTTGGGTGAAATTTATGTACCACAGCCGGAGGTCTGTATGTTCTATGTAAAAATTTAAAGAATGCTTCCTGGAATCTATTACAGATTAGTAGGCCCTTATGCATAGACAATAATTGGAACCAGTTCCTATCCCCTATCTGCACGTTCAGATCCCGTTCCCAGAGTCTCCGGGTTTTAATAGTCAAGTCTGGCAGCCCTTGTCTAATATCTCTCACCACTTTCCCTGTGAAACCCTTAGATTCTAGCCTAGCGAACTGAATGATAGTTTCCATTTTTCTCAACTCCCCTATCCCCGGTCTGTCTCTACTTAATTTTGTTATATATGCTGTCACCTGGAAATCTCTAAACATATGTCCCCCTTCCAAGTTTAACCTGCACTGCAGATCCGAGAAGGTGCGAAGCCCCCTCCCACTATTGAGATCCTCCAAACTCCTTATTCCTCCCATCACCCATCTCCTAAAACCAGGGTCCTCCCATCCAGGCAGAAAATATGGGTTCCTGGCCACTGGAACCAAATATGTGTCTACTTCCTTCACACCCCTTCACTTCTTTCTGCTCCAGCTATTCAGAGTGTTTTCCACCAGTGGGTTCCGAACTTCCCTCCTTCCATAAGCACCCTTCCTCCTTCTGTCTAGATAAGCTGAGAATCTAGCCTCACATCCCCTCTGCTCCAGATCCACCCCCCCATGCTGCTGAGGGTACATGAACCCAATCACTTATATACTTCAATTGAGCAGCGAGATAATACAACTCAATGTCTGGGAAACTTAGACCTCCTTCCTCTGTAGCCATTTTAAGCCGTTGCAAACCAACCCTGGGTCGCTTTCCTCTCCAAATGAAAATGGAGAACATTCCTTCTAATCTTTTAATATCCTTCCTAGTCAATCCCACATGTAACATCTGTAATAAGTACACCAATCTGGGGAGGATATTCATTTTGATTAAATTTATCCTTCCCAGCCATGAAATTGGTAGGGAGGACCATCTCCTCAAGTCAGTTTCTATCGTCTTCAGAGCGCAACCATAATTTAAGCTGTATAAAGACCCCAAGGACCTACCTATCCCAATCCCTAAATATGTAAAAAAAAACAAAAAAAAACAGCTACCCTTTTAAATCCTCAATCCTGATCTGATCCTGCCGATTTAGGAAGCCTCATAATTTCAGACTTGTCTACATTGAGTTTATAACCGGAAAAAGTTGCAAATGCCCCTACCAGTTGCAAAAGGGGAGGCATAGATCTCTCGGGCTCTGTGATGAACAGCAGCATATCATCTGCATACATTACAAGCTTATGTTGTTCTCCCGAGGAGCCCCTTACCTCCTAAATATCCCTACTCTCCCTGATGGCAATTGCCAAGGGCTCTACCGCTAAAGCGAACAATAGCGGAGACAGCAGGCATCCCTGCCTTGTACCTCTACTTAGATGAAAGCCCCCAGAAAGCGCCCCATTAACTAACACCTTCACACGAGGAGCTCTATATAACGCACGCACCCATCCCCAAAAGTATCACCCAGACTAAACTGGGCCAACACCTCAAATAAGTAGTCCCATTCCACCCTATCAAATGCTTTTTCAGCATCCATTGAAATGACACAGGTATCCTCCTTCCAGTTTTCTGCCCCCCCCCCAATATCACATTCAAGAGTCTCTGCATATTATAATAGGAGAGACGCCCCTTGATGAACCCGGTCTGGTCTGGGTGAACCACGTCAGGGAGAACCACCTCCAAATGCCCCGCCAGCACCTTCTCAAAAATCTTGGCATCACAATTCAGAAGTGAGATGGGACGGAAAGATGCACACTCCTGCAAATCCTTTCCTGCCTTGGGGATCAAACATATCACTGCCTCAGAGAACGTATCTGACAACCTCAGAGCCTCTCCCTCTGTCTGCTGAAAGGCGTCACATAATGGTCCAACTAACTGCCCCGCCAGACATTTATAATATTCCACTGGGTAGCCATCCGGTCCGCTAGCCTTCCCACTCTGGAGCTTCTGCATAGCCCCAAGGACCTCTGTTCTAACAATGGGGGCATTTAGTAAATCTCTTTGCTCCCTCGTCAATTTAGGCAATTTCAACTTCCGCAAGAATGCCTCCCCGTTCCCCGCCCCTCCCTCTTTCTTGTATAGGGTTTCATAAAAAGCTCGAAAACAATCCCTTACCTGCTGAGGAGGTTTACACAGCACACCTGCTCTATTTTTAATAGCTGCAATATGGGTTGCCGATTTCCCGCCCTTCATCAATCTAACTAACAACGGTCCTGGTTTATTGCCCTATTACCTAATGTCCACACAGTTCTGGCCTCTCCACTAAGTAAAGTATTCAATGCTCTCTAGTGGCCTTCGGTTCCCCACGAATTACCTCATCCTCCCCATTTGCAGCTCTCCTCTCCAAGTCTCTCACCCTGGTTTCCAACTCCCTTCTCTGTTGTTGCTTCTGTCTTTTAACTCTAGCCACATATTGTATAATCATCCCCTCTCATATAAGCTTTCCCAGCTTTCCAAATAGTTGCCTTACTAGTAGGGGTATTAGTATTAGCTACAATATAATGCTCCAATTGATCCCAAAGATATTCCTTAAAATTCTTGTCCCCCAATAGATAAACCGGGAACTTCCACGGGGCTGGACCCTCTCTCCGCCTATTCATTTCAAGTGAAAGAATAACCATAGCATGGTCTGAGATGTGAATTGGGCTGTGCTTAACCTCCCTCACCCTTCCATGCCACACTTGTGGGAAGAAAACATAATCAATCCGAGACCTGGTGCCATGCGGATTTGAATAAAAGGTGTACTCTTGCACCGGGATTATATTCCCGGCATCCATCCACCATCCCAAGGTCCACCATCCCCCTTCGCCATCGCAAATTGCTTCATGTTGTCACCCCTTTCTTTGGGAGTGATCCATTACAGGATCCAGAGTGCAGTTTAGATCACCCCCTAGAAGCAGGCCCGGAAACTGTTCTTTAATAATAAGTCAAAGAAGAGTCGCATAAAAGGAAGCCTCAAACACTGCCGGGGCATATATTGAACCAAAAGTTACTTGTTCCCCCCATAATTCCCCCACAACAACTATATATCGCCCTCCCATCTGATCTTTAACAACACGCTTTACCTGGAAAGGAAGATGTCTGTGCAGAAGGACAGCGACCCCTCTTTTATGCGCTTTGAATGACACTGCAAAGCATTTTCCCACCCAACCCCTTGCCAGTTTCCCATGTTCATTCACAGTGAGATGTGTTTCCTGTAGCAATGCCACATGAGTACCCTGTCTCCGCAGCGCTGTGAGGAGACTTGGTCTCTTAACTGGGGTCGCTATTCCTCTGACGTTCCAGGAACAGATATTCAAGTTTTGTGTATTAGCCATTATTAGAGAAATAAATCATGTTCAAATGACACCCCCCCCAAACACTCATCAACTCTCCCCTCTCCTCTACAGCCCCAAAATCTTGTGACTTCTGATAGCAGGTAATATCCCTCAGAAACGACTGAAGCACCCCAGTACAACATCCATAACTTTGTGTGCAACAATATTGAAACAACAAAACTAACAGGACTAGAAAAAAGGTCCAACTACTAGCTATATAAGCTTAAATGCCCCCCACAACCTTAACAATTGGCAAAATATCCAAAACCCCTTCCCCCTTATTTCCTCCACAAATAATTTGTCTCCTTCACCTCCATTTCCCCAAATCAAAGAGTGATCCCCAAAACTCTATCTCTGACACTAGCTGCCAACTCTGCATAAGTGCCAATATCCTCCCTCTATGCAGCTGTGCCCAGGCCCCCATCCCCCTGCCGAGATATGTACCTTAGTGCCCCACACACTCCAATCCAGACCCACCACTCACCCGATATAGAGTGATACACCTCCTAGGCATGTTCGTACCTTCCAATAGTGCCCCCCCCCCCGCTTGCTGGATAATTTGTCTTGAGTGCACAAAGCAAGTGCCCCCATTTGTTGTTGGTCCAACTCTACCAAGATATTATACTCTCCTCCCAATGTAGTCTTCCCCGATCCTTCCTGATATAATTTAAAGACTAAAGGGGAGAGATGATGATTCCCGTATGACCTACCTTACCCCTCCTTCCCCTCCCTATCCCCCGGTCGCCACCCGGACTACCCTTTTTAATAAATCATGGGAGGACGGTGTGGTACCTGAGGACTGGAGGAGGGCGGATGTGATTCACCTTCACAAAAGTGGGAGCAAGACAGAGGCAGGAAACTATAGACCGGTCAGTTTGACCTCAGTGGTAGGGGAAAATGACAGAATCACTTCTGAAGGAAAGAATTGTTGAGTATCTAGAGGCCAGTGGGGCACAGGACCCAAGGCAGCATGGATTCACAGCAGGAAGGTCATATCAGACAAATCTAATTGATTTCTTTGACTGGGTGATCAAAGTAGTAGACCAGGGAGGGGCTGTGGACGTGGCCTACCTAGACTTTAGCAAGGCATTTGAGACAGTCCCGCACAAAAGATTAATAAACAAATTAGCCAGCCTGGGAGTGGGTCCCAGGGTGGTAGCCTGGGTAAAACACTGGCTGGACAACAGGACACAGCGGGTAATATTAAATGGAGTCTGCAGTGAAGAAAGGGGTGTTACTAGTGGGGTACCACAGGGTTCAGTACTTGGGCCAGTCCTTTAATGTCTTTATAAGTGATATTGCAGAGGGACTAGAAAGGAAAGTATGTCTCTTTGCAGATGACACAAAGATCTGCAACAGGGTTGATACGCAAGGTGGGGTTTAAAGGATGAAAAGGGACTTGGCAAGGTTGGAGGAATGGTCAAATGTATGGCAGCTTAGATTCAACGCAAAGAAGTGCAAAGTAATGCACCTGGGAAACAAAAACCCAGGGGAAGAGTACACAGTGGGGGGTGAGATACTGGGAACAAAAATGGAGAGGGACCTGGGGGTAGTCATATCAGATGACCTAAAGGTGGACCAGCAGTGTGAGAAGGCAGTAAGGAGGGCTGGTGGGATACTGGGATGCATATGGAGAGGCATCACCAGTAGAAAACAGAAAGTTGTTGGCCCTCTGTACAGACGGTTGATAAGACCACACCTGGAGTACTGTGTACAGTTCTGGAGACCCCATCTCCGCAAAGACATAGACAGGATGGAGGCTGTCCAGAGGAGGGCAACCAAAATGGTGCAGGGTCTGCACCAGAAGGCATATGAAGAAAGCCTAAAGGAGCTTAAGATGTATAGCCTTGAGGAAAGGAGGGAGAGGGGCAACATGATAGAAACTTTCAAATACCTCAAGGGAATCAACAAAGTTCAAGAGGGTAGCATCTTTCAGAAAAAGAGATGTGCAAGAACAAGGGGGCACAATTTAAAGATTGAGAGGGGATGGCTCAGAGGTAATGTGAGGAAGTATTTCTTCACAGAGAGGGTTGCAGATGCATGGAATGGCCTTCCTGAGGAGGTCATAGAGTCAAAAACAGTGGGGGAATTCAAGAATGCATTGGACAGACATAAGGCAATTCTAGTGGGGGGTAGGAAGAAGTAGGCTGTTGGTTAACTAGGATCTGCAGCTTATCCTTTAGGTAGGGAAATGGGCAGACTAGGTGGGCCAAGCGGTCCTTATCTGCCATCAGATTCTATGTTTCTATGGAGCTCTGCAGAAAGGGGACTAGCTAGCCTCCTTGGATCTAAAGGATGCATATTTCCATATGGGAATCACACAGAAAGTATCTCAGATTCAGACTCCCCTCAGGCCACTACCAGTTCTCAACACTTCCCTTCGGCCTTACCTCTGCACCAAGGGTCTTTACCAAGTGCATAGCAGTAGTAGTGGCACACCTCGGAAGACTGGGTGTCACAATTTTTCCTTATCTGGACGATTGGCTAATCATAGGGAAATCCAGCCAACAGGTATCAGACCACCTTCAGGTAACCCAGGATATGCAGCTCTCTCTGGGATTCCTTCTCATACCAAAAAGTCAGTCCTGACCCCTGTGCAGGTTCTGCAGTTCATAGGTGCAGAACTGAATACAGTAGTGGGAAGAGCTTTTCTCCATCAGGAGAAGGCAGAAAGCATTCAGCTTCTGGCAGGCTCATTTGCCCTGGGCAGGCCAAAGCCAGCAAAACAAACTGTTAGGGCACATGGCTGCAGCAACAAGCACAGTCATAGGTGCCAGGTTTCAGATGAGAAATATTCGGTTCCACCTCAGAGCACACTAGTGCCAAAGATAGGTCCCCCTCTCATAGCCAATACCAGTCACACAAATGTTAATACAGGCCCTCCAATGGTGGAGGGAACTGGAAAATTTAAGGGAAGGGGTTCCATTTCTGCAGGAGCCTCCCTCCCTGGTTCTCACAACCGATGCTTCCCTGCTTGGTTGGGGTGCTCACTTAGAGGATCACACCATCCACAGTACTTGGGAGAGTGCAGACTCACTCCTGCACATAAACCTAATGGAGTTAAGAGCTCTTTATCTGGCCCTTCAGGGTTTCTCTTATCTCATACAGGGAAAGGTGGTACAAGTCGGAACAGACAATACCACAACAATGTATTACATCAGCAAACAAGGAGGGACAAGGTCCACTCCTCTGTATACAGAGGCAATGAAGATATGGAGCCTCGCTTACTCTGTAAATGCCTCTCTACAGTCAATTCATCTGCCAGGCAAGGACAACACCTTGGCAGATACCTTGAGCAGGATAAACCAGGCCCATCATGAATGGGCACTGAACAAGCAAGTGGTGAATGCTCTATTCAGGAGGTGGGGGACCCCAGAAATAGACCTTTTTGCTTCCCACCAAAATCGCCACTTACCTCCTTATCGCTGCAGGGCCCCAGTGAAGGGGACAGTTCCAATGGATGCCCTGATTCTGGATTGGACAGGCAGGTACCTCTGTGCCTTTCCTTCTTTTCCTCTGATACTCGGGATGCTCATCAAGCTCAGGTCACAACCAGCTTCTGTGATTCTGGCAGGCCCAGATTGGGCAAGACAGCCTTGGTACTCCTTGCTGCTCTCAGTGTCTGTGAGCAAACCGATTCACCTTCTTCAGAGGTACAGTCTACCTTCCTTTCAGGGGAGGGTAGTGTATCCCAATCTAAGGTCTTTCAAGCTCAAGGCCTGGCTCTTGAGGACTTAGAATATGCAGATTACCAATTCCCTTGACTCCTATGCCCTGTCCCAGCCCCTCTTGAACCAGCCCACTTCTGCCGGTAACACATTCCACCCAGCTACTACCTTCTCCATAAAAAAAGTGTCTCCTCATCTCCCTACTGAACCTTCCAAACTCCAGTCTCGTATCATGGCCCAGGTGTCCCTCCCCTCCCTTACTTTGAACAGCCCCTCCGTACCTGTCTTGTTTATTCCTTTCATGTACTTGAAGGTTTCAATCATATCCCCCTTGTCCCTCCTGTCCTCCAGCCAGTACATGTTCAACTCCCTCAGCCTCCTCTCGTATGATAAGTCCCCCAGTCCCTGGATCATCTTTGTTGCTCTGCGCTGCACCCCCTCCAGTAACTTAATGTCCCTCTTCGGATACGGGCGCTAGTGCTGCATGCAGTACTCCAGGTGCTGTCTAACCAATGATCTATACAGTGGCAGAATCACCTCCCCCCTCCTCGAGGATATACCCCTTGCAATACACCCAGCATTTTGTTGGCCTTTGCAGCTACCTTCCTACATTGTGTTGAGTTGTTCATTGACACAAGCATCCCCAGATCTTTCTCCTCCTCTGTCTTGGCTAGCTGCACTCCTCCCAGCTGGTAACTCCTCCTTGGGTTTTTTGCCCCAAAATGCAGCACCTTGCACTTTATGGCATTGAACCCCAGTTGCCAGGTGTCCGGCCAGGTTTCCAGCTTTGCCAGATGATCCTACCATTCCCCAAGGTTGTCCGCCACTGCTCCCATCTTGGTGTCGTCAGCAAACAGGCTGGTCTTGCTCTTGATGCCCATGATATGTCTGCAATGAATATCCCAAACAACACTAGCCCCAACACCGAGCCCTGAGGAACACCGCTCATCACTGCCCTTGGGAATAAGAGCTCCCTACCCACCACCACCCTCTGTTGTCTTCCCTGAAGCCAGTTCACTACCCATCTCACCAGCTTTGCACCCGCCCCTGTACCTTCTAGCTTACTTCCCAACCTCCCATGTGGCACCGAGTTGAATGCCTTACTGAAGTCAAGGTACAGTACATCCATTGCATGGCCCCCATCCAATTGCCTAGTTACACAGTCATAGAACTCCACCAGGTTGGTTTGGCAGGATCTGCCACTTAGGAAGCCATGCTCTCTGCTGTCCTGTAGCCCTTTGGCCTCCAGGAATTCCACCATCCTCTCCTTCAGGATAGTCTCCATCAGCTTACCCACGATGGATGTGAGGCTCACTGGTCTGTAGTTCCCCGGTTCATCCTTGGGGCCTGTCTTGTGGGGGGGCATCACCTAAGCCATTCTCCAATCCTGAGGTACACACCCTGAGTGTAGTGAGGCATTGAATAGGTCTGCCAAATGTCCCACCAGGACCTCTGCCAGCTCCTTCAGTACCCTGGGGTGGATGCCGTCTGGGCCTGCCCTTAATGCCCTTAAACCCTCAAGAACCCTGCCCTCCATAATTTTCCCATCCATCACCCCATCCCCCTCCATTCCTGCCCTCCCTCACCCCTTGGGTATCACCCCCTTTCTCCTCAGTAAATACCGAGCAGAAGTAATATTTAGTGTTTCTGCCTTATAACCCCCTGCTTCCACCCCCACCATCCTAATCCTTTCTACATGGTCCGTACAGCTCCTTTTCTTCCTGATGTACCTGAAGAAGTCCTCCTCACCCTTCTTAATGCCCTGTGCCAGCCTGAGCTCTGTAGACGCCTTGGCTGCCCTTACTGCCCTTGTCACCTCCTTCAATTCCTTCAGGTACTCCTCCCTGTCCTCCCCTCTCCCTGTTTTTTTTGTACCTCCTAAAGGCAGCTCTTTTCCTCCTTACCTTTTCCATGACCTCCTTGCTTGCCCAGCTAGGTTTCTTTGCCCTAGCCTTCTTGCTCTGGGCCTTGCTGCAGGTTCTGGTTGCCTCCACTATCCCCAGCTTTATGAGCTCCCACCTCTGGTTAGTACCCATACTAGGTTGAATTCTGGCCAGGTACCCTTTTCCACTCCCCCCCCCCCCATGCTCTTGAAGTCAGCCCTTCTGAAGTCCAGCACCCTAATGGCAGCAGATGCCTCCGTCCTTACCCATATTCAAATTGAACCATACTGAGTGGTGGTCACTCCCCGCCAGCAGTTATTCCATCTTCAGTTCCCTCACAAACTCCTCATTTGCCAGCACGAGGTCAAGGGTATTCTCTAACGTGGTTGGTTCGCTGACCATTTGCATCAGGAAGTTGTCCCCTTTTGCATCAGGAATTACTTTTGAAAATTGTTGTTTTTGGAAACTGGAACATCTTCCCAGGGTTGTCTGGGTTTGGCATGACTGACAGGCCCAAGAAGAAGACAGGACCCACAGGCTTTAAAAACTGTAAAAATTGTTTTCAGCTCCTGGCTAAGGCAGACTACCACAAGTTGTGTTTGAGGCGCCTGGGTCCAGATCATCACGATTGCGATCAGTTGTGAACTTTGTATCAGGTTTTGCCTAAAATGCAAAAGAAACACATTATGGCTTCTTAGTCTGCCCCCATGTAAACTAAAGACTCAGATGAGGATCCAGTCCCTCAAAATAAGCAGCAATCCCTGGCAGAGGGGACAGATAAGAAAGAAAAAGCTGAGAAAGATGGTTCAGAAATCAGGGCATCTGAACGGGGAAACCCTGAATCTAGCAAAAATAGAAGAGCCTTAGAGCAGACACCAGAGATCATGCCAGCCAGGAAAAACAATAAGAAAAACATGTTGCTGTCCCTCCTTCTGAAAAAGGAAAAGAGCCGCCAGTGGGCACAAATAAATGGCCCCAATAGAAGATATGACTGAGACATGGTAATTCCTTCAGGCATTCCAGGCTATAGGGAATTTTATGAATGTGCCTGCCCCCCAAGGTCTGTTCCTTTCCCAATGTCTGTGGTGGAGGAGGCCAAAATGTACTATGAGGAGGAAGGAGAACCCATCGACTGTGGTTAATACCCTCAGCATCACCTCACAAGAGACCAAAGATGATGAAGATGTGGTAGAATTCCTGGATATGATGGGTATGAATCCAACAAAAAGGTTGCTTCTGCCGATCCACAAATGCCTCAAGAAGGCCACCTGTAAAATCATGTCAGCACCTACCTCAGCTGCTGGCATAGATAAGAAAAATTGAGAAAAAGTATCAGGTGGACAAACAAGGTGCTGAATTACCTGTATTTCTGCCCTAAGCATGAGGAAGTGGTCCAGACTGCTGCCTGCAACAAGGCCAAGGTGCCCCTTTCCTCCCAGCCTCCTGAGAAAGATTTCAGGAAGCTAGATAGTATGGGCAGAAAAGTTTATACAGTACTTCAACGTTTCTGCTTTTAAGGCAGGCAGCATACTTGGCCTACACAGCTCAGTACCAAAAAGCGCTTTGGAACTGCATTTTGGCAATGAGTGAAAAGGCTGCTGGTGACTTGGCACAGGACCTAGCTGACACAGCGAGGGCAGCCATAGCTGCCACTAAGTACCAGTTCCACATGGCAGTGGACACTAATGACACTGCATCCAGGGTCCTGGCACACACAGTGTTCTCAAGAAACTTTGCCTGGCTTAGAACTACTAATCTATCCCAGGACATTCAAACCAAGGCAATGGATTTTCCTTGTGAGGGTAAATCACTGTTTGGTGACAAGACTGAGGCCTACACGAAAAAGGTGAATGAATACAAGACCACCTACAAGAGCAGTACTGAGAAGGAAAAGGTTTCCACTTCCAGTAGGCCTTATGGAAGGGGAGGTAGAGGTAGGGGATATTTTCCCTGTGCCCACATCCCCTATGACTACACCACTCAGAGATAGGAGTAGAAGGGGCACCAGACGCAAAGCTGCTGAACCAGCCCCCAAAGTTAGACTAAGCAAAATCCCTGACAGGTCTGCACAGGTCACCCATCCATTGCTAGTGGGAGGAAGGCTGACTCACTGTTTTCAGGAATGGACAAAAATTACCACAGACAAGTGGGTCCTGGAAATAATGAGTCAAGGTTTGTCCCTGCACTTCAGAAAATTTCCAGTACTGCAGAACCACAAAGGATGCCAACCTCACACCTTAACAGAAAGAGTCCTCTTGGAACTGGAGGTGAAAAAATTGCTGCGGGCAAATGCAATGGAGTACCTCCCTCCCAATGGGGAAAGGGACTTTATTCAAGATATTTTCTGACTTACATGAAAAATGGGGAATGGTGACCCCTGTTAGATCTGGGATATCTGAACAACTACTTAAAGAAATATTCAGGATGGTACCACTGGGTTCAGTGACTCCATCTCCATCCATCTTGGGGGTGGGTGCCCCAAGACTGGAAGGTGGCGCATGTAGTGCCTATCCACAAGGGGGGATCAAGGGAGGTGGCAGAGAACTACAGGCCTGTCAGCCTGACATCGGTGGTGGGCAAGGTGATAGAGGGCATTGTCAAGGAGAGGCTAGGGGGGACCTGGATAAGTCAGGGTGCCTGGACGATGAACAGCATGGATTCATCCCGGAAATCGTGTCAGACAAACCTGGTGGAGTTCTATGACTGGGTGACAAGTGCCTTGGACCTGGGTAGACCAGTGGATGTCCTCTTTCTAGACTTCAGCAAGGCATTTGACTCTGTTCCTCACGTGGCCTGTTGGATAAGCTAGGAGAAATGGGGTGGGAAATCAGATGATCAGATGGATAGGCAATTGGCTCAGGACCGGACCCAGAGGTCATAGTTGGTGGGATAGTCTCATCCCAAGGAGGGTCATTAGTTGGGTCCCTGAGGATCAGTCCATGGGCACCTTCTGTTCAACGCCTACCTATCTGACACAAGGACAGGAATCAGGAGTGAGATGAGTCTCTTTGTAGATGACTCGAAACTGGGGGCGGTGGTGGATGGGGAGGAGGGGAGGGTGGCCCTGCAGGGGGACCTGGAGGCTCTGGAAAGATGGTCTAGAAAGTGGAAGCTGAGGTTCAATGCAGGGAAATGCAAGGTACTCCACCTGGGGGCCAGAAACCCAGGCCAAGTGTACACCCTGGGGGAATACTACAAGTCTCAATGGCTGAGAGGACCTGGGGTGGTGGTGGATGTCAAGATGAACAACTCTGAGACTTGTAGGAGGGCAGCAGCCAAGGCCAACAGGATGCTGGGATGAATCGCTAGGGGATCACCTCCAGAAGGAGGAAGTGATACTCCCTCTGTATAACTGCTTGGTGAGGCCGCCTGGAGTACTCGTGCAGTTTGGAGGCCACACTTAAAGAAGGACATTAACCTCCTGGAGAGGATCCAGAGGAGGGCAACCAAAATGATTTGGGGCTTGGGGACAGGACCTATGAGGAGAGGCTCAAGAGCTAAATATGTACACATTGGAAGAGAGAAGGGACCGGGGACATGATAGAGGTCTTCAGGTACATGAAGAGGGTAAATGGGGAGGAACAGTCAGGGTGCTTGAAGGAAGGAGGAAGGGGCCACTAGAGGGCATGGGTGGAAGCTGGAGGGGAAGATTCAGGGGAGAAAGGAGGAGGTGCTACTTCACTGAGAGGGTGGTGGAGCCATGGAATGCACTACCTAGGGGCTGGTGGAGGCAGAGACAGTGGAGGGGTTCAAGAGGGGTGGGACAGGTACAGGGGAAGGGTTCTGGAAGCAAAATCCAATGCAGCAAGAATATCCAGAACTGGGAAGGGAGAAGCCAGAGAAGGCGAGGGGGACAGCAAGGTCAGCACCCAGGGTGGGGGCTGACCAAACGAGAAGACACGAAAGACCGTTAGGCCTATTCTGCTGGCATTTTAGTATGTTAGTATCTCTGCAGGAAGGAGACTGGCTGGGATTGCTGGATCTGAAAAACGCCCACATTCACATACCAAGAAGGCCCAGGCACAGAAGGTACATTAGGTGCAGGATAGGGAATTGCCACTACCAGTTCAGAGCACTTCCTTTCAGCCTATCCACAACATGCAGAGTGTTCACAAAGTGCTAGCCATAGTGGCAGAACATTTGAGGAGGTGTGGGGGGTGGTCTTTCGCTATCTCGACGAATGGCCAGTTTCAGGAAAAATCACACCAGGAGGCCAAGTCCTCCCTCACTCTGACACAGGGCACCGTGGAGGACCTGGGCTTCCTCATAAATGTTCAAAAGTCACAAACTGAGCCAATACAGGTGTTGGACTGTATAGGTGCAGAGTTATATACCCTGCAAGGGAAGGCATTTCTTCCCCAGGCAAGGGTAACAAATCTGATTGCAGCTGCAAAATCCTTTAAAGCAGGTCAGTCCAGATCTGCAAGAGATTTCTTGCATTTGCTGGAGCACATGGCATCATCAACTGCAGTGGTACCAGGTGCCAGGTTTCAAATGAGAGAGATCCAGCACCACCTAGGGACCCATTGGTCCCAGAGTTGGGATCTACTTTCAAAACTAGTGGCTCTCACAGTGTCTCTGCTAAGGGCACTGGAATGGTGGAAGGAAGAGGTCGGCTTCAGAGAAGGCATTCCCTTCCTTCAGCAGTCTCCTGCTGCCATTATCACAACAGATGCCTCCCTACTGGGCTGGGGAACCCACCTGGAAGGTCTCACTGTAAGTGGTATGTGTGCACACAGGAGACTCAGGAGCACATCAGTCTCCTTGAGCTCAGGGCAGTGTACCTGGCAATGCAGGCCTCCCCCCCTTACATTGAAGGTCAGTCTGTCCAGATCAGGACAGGCAGTACCACAACTATGTATTGCATAAACAGACATGGAGGAACAAGATCTTCAGAGCTCTGCACAGAAACAATAAAGATCTGGAACCTAGCATACTCCCTGGGGTTCAGCTTTCAGCAGTCCACTTGCTAAGGAAAGATAATGTGCTGGCAGATTCCCTGAGCCGAATCAACCAGAGAAATCATGAATAGACCCTGAACCAGCAGGCACTGGCGAGAGTGTTCAGAAAGTGGAGTACCCTGGAAATAGACCTGTATGCATCTTGAGAGAACAACCAGCTTCCACTGTTTTGTTGTAGACCTCCGTTGGTGAGTACAGTCCCAGTGGATGTTCTGGTCCTCAGCTGGTCAGGGAAGTTTTTTATGCCTCCCCACCTTTCCCACTTTTGCTGAGAGTGTTACTGAAACTGAGAAGGGAGTCAGCAGCAGTGATTCTCATAGCTCCAGACTGGGCCATGCAGATTTGGTACTCCCTACCACTGTCCCTCTCCAACAGACAGCCTGTCAACCTGCCCTTGAGATACAGTCTGCTGACATTTTTGCAGGGCAGGATAACATTCCCGTATCTGAGAGTTCTCTGGACTAAATCTCTCAAATAGGGTCATGGAAGTGCTGAAGGTTTCCGAGAAACCAGCAAAAGAAAAACTTGTGCCTCAGAGTAGAAAATAGTTTCCTTTTGGTGTTTCCCTAGACAGCTGAATCCATTGCAAGCGAGTATAACCATGATCCTGGACTACCTAGTCCATCTCTAGTCCTTGGGCCTCAGTCCCGCAACCCTGAAGGTTAATTTGGCAGCAGTGTCAGCTTATGCCTCAGTTGGCAAGAACAGATCGGTGGCCTCACAGCCCATTTTCAAAAGGTCCTTTAAAGGCATTAATCACATGTACCCCACAGTAAGGTACCCTGCTCCCCCTTGGGACCTGAATCTGTGGATTGCCTAACTGATGGAGACTCCTTTAGAGTTTATGGCAACTGCTTCTTAGAAGCTTGTTACCTGGAAAGCAGTTTTCATGGTGGCACTTACATCTGACAGAAGGGTGAGTGCGCTGTAAGCCCTCTGCACAGATCCTAACTATATCATTTTTCACAGGGACAAGGCAGTCCTTAGAACTAACAGAAAATTCCTCCCTGAAGTGGTGTCTGACTTTCATTTGAATTAGTCAGTCATACTTAGTTTTCTTTACAGTAGGATCCAGCTCAGGATAACAAAAGCACCGTAGTCTGGATGTTCAGAGAGCTCTGAGCTACTACTTGGACCACGCAAAGGATATAAGGTCCGCTGATACTTAGTTATTTGTCATCTACAGAGTAGTGGGGAAAAGTAAACCAGCATCCAAGACAACAGTCTCTGGTTGGATAGTTTCCTGCATACAGTTCTGTTATGGCAAAACTAGCAAGCTGTTGCCTGAGGACCTGGCTTACTCCACAAGGGGCACCTCAGCCTTTGTGGCAACAAGAGGTGTCTCTCTGCAGGAGAGCTGTAAAGCAGCAAGTTGGAAAACAATACATAATTTCACAAAGCATTACTGCCTGGATATACAGTCCCGAAGGGATGCCAGTTTAGCACTGCTGTCTTGCAGAACCTTTTCTCTAAATAGGGTCAGTACCCATCCCCCAAAGGTACTGCTATGGAGTCTGCAGTTGTTAAGCATAAGTGAGGGATTCCTGGGATTTGAAGAAGAAAATTACTCACCATAGTGCGACAGGTTAGGTGACCAGATGCATTTATTCCTTTTCTGTCAGTTTAAATATTCTTCTGTTACAGGTTCTGTTTGGTATGGACACAATATGGCTGCCAGGTCACATACAGGAAGCTAAGGAGAACTGGTCACCCACTATGTAGGTGCCAGTGTTCTTGTGGGAAGGTTAGCAGTAATTACTGACAGAATGAGTAGGGAAACATAGAAACATAGAATCTGATGGCAGATAAGGACCGCTTAGGAGACAATTAAGCCATAATCCCAGTGGGGAATCCTTCTTGGGATATGTTTCCATGTCAGACAGTGGACTCGGGTGCATGTCGTAAAACTTCCAGAGATAGCAAGGAAAGAAACGAGATGAGGTCACTGTCACTCAAGGGAAAGGTCACTCCCCAACATCCCTGAACACATAAATTGGGGAGTGGGGCGCCCATATCTCTCTCTCTCTCTCTGGGACATTCGATATCTGAAGAAGGGGAGCCCTGCCAAAGGAAGCTAGCTGAATGGTAAGGGGAGTACAGCCTAGGGGAAGTCTCTTCTGTAGCTAGCAGCAGGTAGAGAGACTAGGTGAGGCTAAAGTTCAGATTTTTCTAACCATCAACTGTCTAACTTATTTTATTTTTCTGTTCTCAATAAACGTGTAAACCTTTTGTCTTACTGTAAATATATCCTGTTTGTAAATATCTGTAGTATCTTCAAGTAAAGAATCTATTTTTGATAGAACCAGTGGCTGCCTCATTATTGACAAGGTAATTTTTATCATTCTAACCCCATGTATTCTTCACATATTCATAAATCTCTGTAGTTAGCCTGCTCAGTAGAACTGCCCAGAGAATAGAACTATATGCTAATGATGGAATCATTGGCACGTGAAACATTCAAACTGCTGCCCTCATCTGCTGCACATTCTATCAATGTCTCAGATTTCTTACTCTGCCTCACAAGTCTAGATGCCCAGGAGATCCCTCAGGTCGTTGTTGGCTTTTTGTGAAGTATAATTCTCTAATTATACATAATTTTCTTTCTGCTGCCTTCATTTATTGTTTAATTTTATTCTAATGTCTAGTTTATTTTAGTTTAGTTAGATTTAGCGTTTTTTTCTTGGTTCCTCATGGTTCGGTATAACCGTTGAGGAACCGAGTAGTTCTATATTAGTTGCGTACTTTTTCTGCTTTATTTTCTGCATTTTCGTTTAAAAAATGTTATTGTGTAAAGTTATATTTGTCTTGTTGAAACTGCTAATAAAGTTTCTTTTCTAACCGCTGACCCGGTTACTGTGAACCGTTGTATCGGTTCCGAAGCACGCTGACCTGTTTCCAATTTACAAATTTCATCGGTTCTTTGGGGTCTAATCGGTTCTGAACCCATCAAAAAAGAAATATCTTTATGGTTGAGGTTTTTCTCCTGAAAATGGAGCATTCTGAAAACCTAAGAAAAGACGGGTCCCCAGGGTTTAAAAACTGTGTCACGTGTGGGGAAGTGTTCGCCAGAGCAGACAAGCATGACAGCTGCGTGTTCTGCCTGGGAACCGAACATTTGAATTTTGACTGTGAAATTTGCAAATCTTTTCCACAGAAAACTGTGGAAAAAAGAATGGAGAGGTTGAATAAAAAGTTAGGAGGTGCTTCAGGTTCTAACCAGCAAACATCTTTAAAATCAGTGGGTGAAACCACAGTTTCTTCTTTTACCACTCCTGATAAGGGTGAATCGACCTCTTTAAAAAGACTGAGTGGGCTGGCTGACTCTCTGGTCCCCTCCAAAAAGTCAAAGACGACCAAGCACGTCGAACCCCAGGCAAAACCTACGGGGGATTCTGCTGTGCCTCAAAAGTCTACCTACTGCTGAGGAAATTGCCAAGGCTATTAAAGGTATTGAGGCAATTCAGGGGTTTATACCTTCTCCAACCCCTCCTCCTCCAAGGGTTCAGGAGATTACTCCCTCCTTGGATCCCCAGTCTCAGGAAATAGATTCTGGGGAGTATGACATACCAGAGGATGATGATGATGAGCCCACTGAACTAGAAACCTCACCAGAGCAGGACTTTGTCTCTCCTCCTAGGCCTGAGGATTTTTCCTCTCACTTTTCCTTTGTGAGGAAAATAGTAGATGCCCTTGACCTGGCTACCACCAAGGTCATAGAGGATGAGGAGGAGGCAGAATACATGGAAATGATGGGGTTAACACCCACTAAAAATATTTTTCTGCCCATCAATAAATTCTTTAAGAAGGATTTATTCACAGTCCTGCAGAAGCCTAGCTCTGTCATGCCTCTGGATAAGAAGGCTGACAAGAAGTACCAACTGGACAGGAAAGGTTCTGAATTCCTCTATTCTCACCCTGATCATCCATGATCATGATAGTCCAGCAGGCAGCCTGTGAGACGGCGAGGGTTCCTTTATCCTCTCACCCACCTGCGAAGGAGTCAAGGAAAATGGACAGTATGTCGAAGAAAGGGTATTTAGCTGCCTCTCTGGGGGTCAGACAAGCTAATTACCAGGCCTACGCTGCACAGTATCAAAAGACACTGTGGTAGTCTGTTTTGGCCATGTCAGAGAAGGTTCCCTCTCTGATGACATAGCAGAAACAGCCAGATTTGGACTTGAAGCATCCAAATACCAGTTCCAGATGGCAGCAGATGCCAGTGATAACACTGCTAGGATTATGGCTCTGACTGTAGCCCTGAGAAGGTTTGCTTGGCTAAGGGCTACGAATCTAACACAGGACACCCATGCTAAGGTCATGG
The DNA here is from genome assembly GCA_016271365.2 of Neoceratodus forsteri. Lineage (NCBI taxonomy): Eukaryota > Metazoa > Chordata > Ceratodontiformes > Ceratodontidae > Neoceratodus > Neoceratodus forsteri. The sequence continues at coordinate 419,554,389 of JADMNL010000023.1, forward strand.
ACTTTCCTATTCAAGATCATTCCCTCTTTGGCAAACAGACTGAAGAATATATGAAAAAGGATGAATACAAAACCACCTATAAGAGTAATTCATCCAAAGACAGGCCTTCTACTTCTTATAGGTCTTATGGAAGGGGAGGTAGAGGAAGGTCCTACGGTAAGCCCTTCTATCAGCCTCAAGCTGTTTCACAGCTGCAGCCATACCCTCAGCAGACTGGGTATTACAGGGCCAGAGGTAGGAGGGGCTCCAGGAGGGGTTCCCAATCTGCCCAGGCTCAGGCCCCACCGAAAAAAAAATCCATGACTACTTTACCAAGGCCGCCTCCCTAATACCAGTAGGGGGCAAACTGGCTCACTTCTTTCAGGCCTGGCAGGCCATAACCACAGACAAGTGGGTATTGGAATTAGTGAGCCAGGGACTCTCTCTGAGTTTCAAGTTCTTCCCTCCTCTGAAGTCAAGGCTATTCAAACCAGCCTCCCTTCTTGAAGAACAGCTCCTGGAAAAGGAGGTTCAAACCCTGCTCAGCATAAAAGCAGTGGAGCAGGTGCCAGCCCTTCAGAGGGGCAGAGGGTTTTACTCCTGGTATTTTCTTACCAAAAAGAAAAATGGGGTGTGGCGGCCTATTCTGGACCTAAGGCATCTGAACAAATACCTGGCAAAGCCAAAGTTCAGGATGGTGACCCTACCTTTAATTTTACCTGTCATCCAGCAGGGAGACTGGCTGGCATCTCTAGACCTAAAATATACCTATTTCCACATCCCTATAAGGGAGTCTCACAAAAACTATCTCTGGTTCAGACTCCTTTCAGGTCATTACCAGTTCTCAGCCCTGCTCTTTGGTCTAACTTCAGCACCAAGGGTATTCACAAAATGCCTGGCAGTGGTAGTAGCATTCCTACCAAAACTAGGAATTACAGTTTTTCCTTATCCCGACGATTGGCTAATAGTGGGAAAGTAATTTCAGCAGGTGCAAGCATACCTGAAAATAACAAAACATCTGTTACAGTCTCTGGGCTTCCTGCTAAACCAAGAAAAGTCGATTCTCACACCAGTTCAAGTCTTGCATTTCATTGGAGCAGAACTGAATACTTTAAAAGGAAGAGCTTTTCTTCCAGAGGACAGAGTTCAGTCTATACTGCAGCTGATTGTCTCATATGAGTTGGGAAAGCCATGTCCTGCAAGAAGATACTTGCAAATACTGGGACACATGGCTGCAGCAACAGGAGTGGTCCTGGGAGCAAGACTTCGAATGACAGACGTACAGTTTCATCTACAGACACACTGGAGCCAAAGAAAAGACCATATGTCAAAATTGATCCCTGTAACAAAGTCTGTGATCCAGTCCCTGCAGTGGTGGACAAATACCCACAATCTAAGGGCAGGAGTTCCCTTTCAGAGGGAAAATCCCTCAGTCATCCTTACATCAGATGCTTCTCTGTTAGAATGAGGTGCTTATATAGGACAGCACACTATTCATGGTACTTGGTCAAGTGTAGAGTCTCTCCTCCACATAAATCTACTAGAGCTTCGAGCAGTATTTCTGGATCTAAAAAGCTTTTCCCAGTTAATATAGGGCAAGGTGGTGCAGGTCAGAACAGACAATACCACTACAGTGTTTTACATAAACAAGCAGGGTGGAACAAGGTTGGATTCCCTGTGCACAGAGGCCGTGACAATCTGGGAACTGGCTTACTCTCTAAAAGCTTCCTTGCAAGCCATTCATGTACCAGGCAAGGACAATACCCTGGAAGATGTATTAAGCAGGATCAACCAGGCATATCACAAATGGTCTCTGAAAAGACAGGTACTGAACTGAATATTCAGACAATGGGGCACTCCAGAGGTAGATCTGTTTGCCTCTCAAGAGAATCACATGTTGCCCCTATTCTGTTGCAGGCCACCAGTCAGGGTCACAGTTCCCCTGGATGCCCTGGCCCTGGACTGGTCAGGAAAGCATCTATATGGCTTTCCTCCCTCCCTCTCATCTTCAGGGTGCTACTCAAACTCAGGTCACAGCCTGCATCCATGATACTGATAGCACCAGACTGGGCCAGACAGCCATGGTACCCCCTTCTGCTGTCAATGTCAGTGTCCACTCCAATCCTCCCACCCAGGAGGCACAATCTTTTTACTTCCCACCAAGTTAAGATCCTGTATCCGAACCTCTGGTCTCTCAGGCTCAAGGCCTGGCTCTTGAGGATTTAGAGTTTGCAAACTTACAATTTCCACAAGCTGTTCTGGATATCCTAAAAGGATATAGAAAACCATCTACTAAGAAAACCTATAATACTAAATGGAAAAGGTTTTCTGTCTGGTGTGATGCCAAACATATTTCTTCCTCCCTGGCAGAAATCCCAGTGCTGTTAGAATATCTTACTGATTTGCACTTGCAAGGTTTAAAACATACATCTCTGAAGGTGCATTTGGCATCAATTTCAGCTTTTCTTTCTGCAGGGAAAACTGTTTCCCTTGCTTCTAATCCCATTTTCAAAAAGTTCTTTAAAGGGCTGTCGCTTGTACCCTCCTATTAAGGAACCAATTCCAGTATGGGATCTGAACATTTGTATTGCTCGGCTCATGAAACCTCCATTCGAGCCAGTGTCTTCTGCACACTTACAATATATCACATGGAAAACTGTGTTTCTGGTAGCAATCACTTCTGTTAGAAAAATAAGTGAATTGCAAGCATTATGTGTGGAAAAGGAGTATTTATCTTTCCATAATGATAAAGTAGTACTTTGAACTAATAGGAGGTTTCTCCCTAAGATGGTTTCTGATTTCCACTTGAGTCAGTCCATGACACTGCCAGTATTCTTCACAGAACATGCCAGTTCAGGAGAGCGCAGACTCCATAGTCTGGATGTGAAAAGGGCATTGAGTTACTATATGATCCACACCAAGGATCACAGAGGTGATAAACAGCTTTTTCTCACTTATGGGGATGTGGGAAAGGGCACCCCAGCCTCCAAGAGATCAGTCTCTCACTGGATAGTACAATGCATTCAGTTTTGTTACACAAAAAATGGAAAGCAGGCCTTGGGGCCCACTCTACTAGGGGCACAACTGCTTCTATAGCAGCTTCTAGAGATACCCCTTTGGTGGAGATCTATAAAGCAGCTACATGGAGAACAGTACACATCTTTACTAAACATTGTAGTTTGGACTTGCAGTCCTGGAGTGATGCCAGGTTTGGCACAGCAGTTCTGCATGGGCCTCTTTCCTAAATAGGTTCTCTGCCCATCTCCAAAGGTACTGCTTTGAAGTCTGCAGAGTGTTATGAATGTGAAAAGAATACATGGGGTTAGAAGAAAAAAATTAGTCACTTTAGTAATCTTGTTTCATCCAATGTATTCTTCCATATTCATAACTCTCCCTCCCTCCCTTCCCTTCCAGAACCAGAGCTTCTGAATGGTCTTCTTACCTGACAGTCCCAAACACAGGCACACTTACCTTAATCCTGTGGGGGGTTTATTTTACCTTTCTTTTTCCTTGGTGATTCTGGTGTTTTTGAGGTAGGTCTGATACCATAATCATTAGTATCGGCTGTAGTGTGTAGGTATAGAGTATAGTTGTTTGTATCAAGCAAATTGTGGCTTGAGTATTTTAATAGGTTGCTTTGTGGGCTTCCTCAAAATCTGAGACGTTGATAGAATGTGCAGCAGATGAGGGCAGCAGTTTGCATAATTGTCACGTGCAATGATTCCATCGTTAGCATATAGTTCCATTCTCCAGGCAGTTCTACTGAGCAGGCTAACTGCAGAAAGTTATGAATATGGAAGAATACATTGGAAGAAACAAGATTACTAAGGTGAGTAATTTTTTCTTTCTGCTGCTCCCTGTTTGCATGCCATCGTTGAAGTGCAATCTACCAATAGTTATTGTGCTACCTTCCTGACCCTGGTAGAGTCAAAAGTGGTCTCCTGGTATAACCAGGTGGGGTATCCAGTGAAGACGGCGTGGATTTTACCATGGGATACAAAACCATGTGGTAAATATATTGGCTGTGAAAACTGCCACAGGGGAACATATAGCACGGACATAACAGCGCTAATTGTGGCTGTTTTCATCTTCAAATGACAGCTTGAAAGTGTGCTTTCGCTATGAATGTGTGGTTAGAGCAACAGTCTGTGGATGGTGGGGGTGCCTATGGACGTCCCGGGTTCAGCCCCCACCTCGCCGCACTTCAGTTTTTTTTTCCCCTTCAGTTGCCATGTGGCCACCCCCCTTGCCTTCCCTCCCACATGTAGTGTACTATATCCCCCCTCCCCAAGCTGTTCCACCCCCCCAACTTACCCCTTGTCGTCTTTCTCCCCCTCCCACCCAAGTGGAGTGCACTGCGGAGTTCCTCCAGTGACTCTGCCCACCCACCTGGATTATGCCCATTCCTCCACATGTGCTGCCCCTCTCTTAGGTGATCTGACAGATGTTGCCAACACTATTGTCTCTGCGCAGTTATGTGCCACACTATTCTGTCTGCACGGTTATCACAGTAAACCACCAGGTGGTGGCAGAGAATAAGAAGTCTCCCGACAAAGCTGCTCTGTAAGCTGGAATGATGAATGGTTTTGTCACAACTGGTGGCAGAGTAATGCAGATCAGTGCACAGATTTAAAGTCAGAATTTCTGCACTTTGGGCTTTCCTGTAGAGGCAGGAACTCTGGGAGAGAGGTAAAAGCCTTACCTAGCACACGGTGTGACACAGTGTCAGTAGAAACACACCTTAACAGTCAAGACACAGGATATACAATTACATTGTTTACTACTGTTTTTTTTTCTTTTCTAGAAAAACAGCTTAACGCAGCATAGTTAGAAAAGATGAGCACCTTAGCATATGGCAGATTTAATGTGCATCAGACTCTTGAACTGTACGTAGACATGAGGTTGTCTATGAGGGTCTGACAAAGGATGGACTTATAGAAGCCCTGTAGGACCGAATGCAGAGGGGGCAGATGGTCTCAGAGGTGGATGACCAAATACCTGTACAGCAGGTGGTCACTGAGGAAGGTGTCCAGGGTAGTGAGACTGAGGTCACAGCAGCAAGTCAGAAGATCACCTCAAGCTATGAGCTGGTGGAGCAGTACAGCCCAAACCTGAGCTAAGAGCTGGGACAGCAGAGGCTCAAAATCAGCTTGAGATCCTGAAGATGGAGCTTGTGCTGAAGGAGACTGAACTGCAGAGGGTAAGACTTGAAGCTGAAAGGTAGCGAGTAAGGGTGGAGTCTGAAATGCTGAGACAGGCAGAAAGAGAGAAGGGAACGGGGGTAAAGAGAGAAAGAACAACAGCACAAGATCCAGAGACAACTGCACGAGAAAGAGATGGTGAAACTGTACCAACAAACACCAAAGCAAACTGTAAGTAATGGTGTAGGGGTTCAACCCTCAGAGCCACAATTAATTCAAAACTGTTTCTTCAGTACTGGGAGGGGGATGATCTTGATTTGTTTTTAAAATCATTTGAGATGTTATGTGTGCAGTTTAAATTGGACAGGGATCACCCACCTTACTCCATTGCTTACTGGCTGTGCTTTGCATGCGTTTACTAGAATGGATGATCAGGACTGTATGGACTATGATAAAGTTAAAAGGATGTTATTGAAACGTTTTGAATGGACTCCTGAGGCTTATATGCAGAAATTTAGAAAATTAAGAAAAGGCCCTGGAGACAACAGTATAGAATTGCATGTCCAAATGTGTATGCCTGTCTAGACCACTGGGTGGATGGAACTAAAGTTAGGAATGCAGAGCAAATAAAAGATTTGTTTGTAAGGAAACAATTTCTTAAAATTGTACCTGAGGACTTGCATATATGGCTGCTGGACTGGGCAAGCAGCTCCGCAAAGGAGGCAGCAGAAAGTGCTGATTTGTATGTGGCCAGCAGACCACAAGCGCAGCGTAGGAACAATGGGGTGGGGCAGTACATGGTTTTAAGGGGACCCAGGGCGGGCAGCTTAAAGTAAACCTGCCTGCACCTAAGCCCAAAACAGAACCCACCGGTTTTAAGGGGAACAAGGAGCCAGAGGCAAAGAAATGCTGGATTTGCCAGAAAATGGGGCATCTGTCCTATGACTGCCCTAAAACATGAGCAAAGGGCAAAAGCCTGAGGGAAGGGGTAACCAAGACAGTACTCAGCAGTTGGTAGGCTGCACACACACACACACACACACACACACACACACACACACACACTGCAGTGCCACCAAACTCCTCCATGTATATGTACCCTATCCTAGTTAATGGGACAGTAACACGGGGATTGAGGGACACTGGTGCCTCCGTCTACATGGTGAGGCAGGATCTGATCCAGGTGGAGCAGATTCTGCCAGGGCAGTCACATGTCCTGTGGTCCCACTGCCAATGGTTCAGGTCTTCCTGAGCTGGAAAGGTGGCCATGGGATGCAGGAGGTGGAAGTCGTACCTGATCTCCCTGTGGATGTGATCGTGGGGAATGATTTTGACCACAGGGAAAACCTAGTGTGTGTTACTACCCAAAGTCAGGCAAATGGGCAGGCTTCTGAGAGTGAGAAGGGCAACACAGCCAGTGCTAACCCTTCGCTCTGCAGCTGAGAAAGCGGCTAGTGTGGGTGAGGGGCTAGCTAGCAGTAGCAGCCCTGAGCCCCAGCTGCAAATAGAGGAGGCATGGGTGGGGGCAGACTTCCTTCTGAAAGGGAGTTGAGGAGGGTCAGACTGGAGGAGCTGGGTAGGGCTCATCTGGCTGATCCTACCCTCCAGAAACTAAGAGAGATAGCTGATAGTACTGAGGACTCTCAAGGGAGCAAAAAGTCAGTTTACTGGGAGAATGGACTGTTGTACAGGGAGTGTACACCATAGAAGGGGCTAGAAGGAGAGGTACTCTGACAGGTACTCCAACAGCTGGTAGTCCCCTGGGACTACCACAGTAGCTTTTGGCCCAGGCCCATGACATTCCTTTTTCAGGCCACCTGGGTATTACCCGCACAAAAAGGCAGCTCACCAACAACTTCTTTTGGCTGAGTATATGCACAGATGTGGCAAATTTCTGTCGGACTTGTCCACAGTACCAGAGGGTGGGAAAGGTAGGGAATATGGCTAAGGTGGCTTTGGTGCCCCTGCCTGTTATTGAGGAACCCTTTAAGAGGGTAGCTGTAGATATAGTGGGGCCCCTGAGCACCCCAAGTCGCATGGGCAAAAGATACATACTGGTTGTTGTGGACTATGCAACCAGGTACCCCAAGGTGGTGCCATGTCCTCCACTGAGGCTGAAAAAGTGGCTGATGAGCTCCTGGGAATCTTTAGCCAAGTGGGAGTTCCCCAGGAGATTTTGTCAGGCCAGGGGATGAATTTCTTGTCATCATTAATGACTAGTCTGTGGGAGAACTGTGACTCGCCCTATCACCTGAGACAAATAGTCTGGTCCAGCGGTTCAATGGGACCCTCAAAACGATACTCAGGACATTTGCTGACCAGTATAAAAGGGACTGGGACAAATATTTGCTCTGCTTCCTCTTTGCATACAGGGAAGTCACACAGGAGTCCACAGGGTTCTCACCCTTTGAGCTCCTGTTTGGTCACAGGGTGAGGAGGCCCCTAGATTTAGTCAGGGATGAATCGGTAGGTGATCTTGCCTCCCAAGGGGAATCTGTTAAAGAGTATGTTCTGAATTTCAGGACTGGGCTAAAGTAGCTCATGGGGCTCACTCAGGAACTTCTAGCCACTGCACAGGAGCGGTGGAAAACCCCATACCCAGAACGGGTGAGACCTTGGAATGACTTGGGTGGCCCAGTTCCTGACCACAATAGACCTGACAAAGGGCTACTAGCAGGTACCCCTAATCCCTGCAGCCAGGGAGAGGTCTGTTTTTGTCACCCCATTTGAATTCTGAGTAATGCCATTTGGAATGAAGAATGCACCTGCAACTTTCCAGTGACTTGTGGATCGCGTTCTGTCTGGGGCAGGTGAATATGTGCTTGCATACATGGATGACATAGTCATTTATAGCCAGACATGGAAGGATCACGTCAGGCACATGAGGGAGGTGTTCCGCCAACTGAAGGCTGCAGAGCTGACAGTTAAGGCGGAAAAATGCCAAGTAGGCATGGCTGAAGTGTCCTACCTTCGGCACTGAGTGGGCAGTGAACTCATCCATCCAGAGCCGATGAAGGTTGATGCCATCCAAACCTGGCCCACCCCTGCCACAAAGAAACAGGTAAGGGCATTTCTGGGGACAGCAGGGTACTACAGGAGGTTTGTCCCTCACTACAGTGATGTGGCCAAGCCCCTAACAAGAAAATTCCAGAGAAAGTTCTTTGAACAGAGGACTGTGAATCTGCTTTCTAACAGTTGAAGGAGGCATTATGTGGGTCACCCGTGCTCTCTAGCCCCATTTATGACCTCAGGTTCATAGTTTACGTGGATGTCTTGGACTGTGGGCTGGGCGCTGTCCTGAGCCATGTTACACTGCAGGGGGAGGAGCACCCCATAGTGTATTTGAACTGGAAACTTCTGCCCAGGGAGGAGGCATATGCCACCATTGAGAGGGAGTGTGTGGGCCCTTCAGAAGCATCAGCCATATTTGTACGGGCAGGAATTCACTGTTGTCATAGATCATAATCCCCTGACGTGTCTCCATAGGACTAGTGGACAAAATACAAAATTATTGTACTGGAGTTTGATACTATAGTCTTATAACATGACCATTCAGCAACGGAGTAGTGCACAGAGTCCCAGTGCGAATGGACTGTCGAGGTTGGGTTAAATGCATGGCATATTTCTTTTGGTGTTCCCCAGTCTCTGCATGAATGGCATTGTCTCTTGGCAGTTGCTCAAAAGAGACACGCTTAAATTTTCTGGAAGTGGCGAGATGTGACAGGATAGGTGACCAGATGCATTTATTCCTTTTCTGTTAGCTTATACATTCTTCTGTTACAGGTTCTGTTTGGTATGGATAGAATATGGCTGCCAGGTCACATGTACAGGCAGCTAAGGAGAGCTGGTCACCCACTGTGTAGGTGCCGAGGTTCTTATGGTACGTTTAGCAGTAATTACTGACAGGATGAGTAGGGAGGAGGCAATTAAGCCATAATCCCAGTGGAGAGTCTTTCCTGGGGTATGTTCCCATGTCAGGCAGTGGACCCAGGTGCATGTCGTAAAACCTCTAAAGATGGCAAGGAAGGAGATGAGGATGCACACACACATAAGGAAGGGAAGGAGATGAGGACACACACACATGCGCTCACATTGGTGGGGATGCTGGGGAACTGTCACTCAAGGGTGAGGTCACTCCCCAACAGCCCTGACCACATAAATTGGGGAGAGGGGCACCCATCTCTCTCTCTCTCTCTGGGACATTAAACATCTGAAGAAGGGCAGCCCTGCCAAACAAAACCTGCTGAATGGTGAGAGGAGCACAACCTGGGGAAGTGTCTTCTGTAGCTAGCGGCAGGTAAAGAGACTTTAGGTGGGCTGGCCCAGTGGCACTGTGGGTTGAGGCGCTGGACGCCACACCTTGCCCTATGCCGGCGACCCGAGTTCAGGAGAGCGCTCGGGCGCCAGGGGTCAGCAGGGGAGTGAGAGGATTGAGCGTCTGACGGACTGCTCTCCTCTCCTGGGGGAGGGTTACGGGGATGTCCGGCGTCCCAGCGACAATCAGTGGAGATCGGGGGGCACTGCAGGACGCAGACAGAAAAGAACGTGGGCGAGCATGGTGACACTGGCAGGGTTGACGTGCACCATATCGTCATTGCATGCCATGCTCGGGGGAGGGAGGGCTCTCACTTGAACAAGGAAATACCCAGCTCTGAGGGGTAGGCGACAGCACCTGATCCCCCTCCTCATGCCCACCACCAGATCCCACCCTTCCTGCCTTCCAGTTCCTCCACCCGGGCCCTCACCTGCAGCTTGGCCAGTTCTAAGAGCACCCAAAGAGGAGGAGTGGCCTCACCCCGGAGGGGTCAAGCCTGGGGGTACTGGCTGCAGGTAGGGGGAAGAGAGGAGGCTCGGCAAGGGGGGACCTCAGGCAGGCAGGATCAGATCAGGATGCCCGAGAGGGGCCCCGCAGGCTGCGACCGGAGGGAAAAAGAATTTAAAAAAAAAAAGACACTTCAGGTGAGGCTAAAGTTCAGATTTTTCTAACCATCAACTGCCCATTTCACTTACTTTCTTTTTCTATTCTCAGTAAACATGCAAACCTTTTGTCTTATTGTAAATATATCCTGTTTGTAAATATCTGTAGTATCTTCTAGTAAAGCATCTATTTTTGATAGAACCAGTGACTGCCATCATTATTGACAAGGTAATTTTTATTATTTCTGCTGGATCCTGTTTGCGGTCCATCTCCGAATGGCACTCTACCAATGGTTATTGTGTTGAGCTTCCTGACCCTAAGCAGGGCTAAAAGTGGTTTCCTGGTATAACCAGGTGGTGGCAGAGAATAAGAAGTCCCACGACAAAGCTGCCCTGTAAGCTGGGACAGCCAAAGGGGCAGTTTTTGTCACACATAGTAATGTTCCTTCCTAAGGGATCCCTCACTGTGTTTAACAATCCCTAATCTCTACCTACCTTCCCAGAACTGGGAAAAAGGTTCACATGAGAATCAGTTCTTTCTGTTTGCTTGAGGATTACTTGTTACAGTGCCTTTACAATTGATACTCAGTTATCTCAGCTTTTTTAATCATTCATAGCCTTTTAAAAGTGTTCTGTCGTGTAAAACAGTTTTACAAACATTTTACAAATGTCCCTTTTGGTATATTTTTTTGGTAGCCATTAGTGGTCATTGCTCACCCTAGCTTTAGAAATTAATCTGACATTAGATTGCAGCTGTGAGCATGACCACACAGCAGGGTTTGAATTTCATTCTAAATTCTTTAATTAGCATAAAATTCTAACGCTCCGGGGCGGCTCATTCCAGGTGAATGATTGCAGTTGTTAAGCGCAAGTCAGGGACCCCTTTCAAAGAAACATTACTATGGTGAATAATTTTTTCTTCTGCATGTTCAGTTCCAGTGAATTCATACCCAGCAATCATCCTCCCCATTTCCCAGAGGAAAACTCCAGCACTTGGAGAGCACACACACACACTCACTCCAGTGTGGTGCTAGCAGCAGCACTTCTTGAAGTCTGGCACTGGAAGCCTATCCATGGGATAAACAAGACCCCAGTCTAGCACTATCTTGGATGAGAAACCCATCTCCTGTGTGGGTAACCCCCTTCCCCAAAGCAATTAAAAAAAAAAAAAAGAATCCTGCTTTTGCCTGATCCTTTCCTGCTCGCGCCCCTAACCCAATCTCATTAAAATTAAAAACAAAAATAATAATAATACTCCCTCTCCACTCAGTTGTGCTTGATTTCCTTCCTGTTTCCCTACCCAGTCCCTGAAAGAAAATGGGTTCCTGTTGTCTAGTTGGACCATCACCCCATCCTGTTCCAGCTAGTCCCTGATGTCTAGTGTCAGCTGCTTCCTTTCCCTCAACAATGACCAGGACAGCCCTCAAATCACCTCCTAGGCCGGCAACCCTGTGAACTGAATACCACAATCCATGTTATAAAGTAAAGGCCCAGTATTCATAACCAAACCTATCCTTTATGTTGCAGTTTGCTTTATTTAGTTCAGAGAGGAGCCAGATAGGGAAGTGCGAGGAGTGCTGTGTTGATTGTGTATGTGTATGGGGTGCCACTAACAACCATGGAGTACCTGGAATGGGACACGGAGATGGAGGGAATGACACCTGGAGTACTTTTCATGAGAGAGGGAGTACTTTTCATGGGGGGGCATTTGGCATCTGGGACTGTTTTGAATAAGACAGGGCTGGAGAGGGGACAGGGTATCATTGGGGGAAGGGAGTTATGTACCAGCATCAAGACCAGACCTCCAGTACCAGATCAGCTATTTTTGGGAGGGTGGGGGAGGGCTTTTTGAAATGTTTGCAGTCTATTGAAGAAAAAAACTACATTATGATAATGTTAGGTTTTGCGGACAAGGTGTAAAAAGTCACAAAATTCAAAGTTAAGGTTTGTGAATTGATAACCCTCACTGCATCTGTCCTTTGTCAGTGCAGTAATAGGGTTTTGTATTTAGTTGAGCAACATACAGTTTGGTAAAGCATCCCTATCTGCAGCAATTAATAAAAAAGATTCAGTGAGTTCTCAACCTGAGAGTTCTAGCTATGGAATTACAATTTGCAAACTGTTTGCAAATTCCAGTGTTCTCTTAGCTTTTTTTTTTACAATCGGTTTTAAACCTCAACAGGAAACAAATATTCAGGTGTTTTTGTATTCAATTCCGGGCACAACAGGAAAGGGCTGTTGTAAGCCCCAAAACCAGACCACACTCCCAGTAATTCCAAGTATTTTCTTTCAAAGACATCAGAAAGAAGACAAACCGGTGACATGATTGGCTTATACCGTGAATAAAATTTATCAAATGGAACAAAAAAAAACGCTGCAAAATATGGCCCTTGTCAAGGCTATAGATTAGTGTTGTGGCTTACTTCTACCCGCAAATGCTGCACACAATGCATGTAATTGCAACCTATCTGCTTTTTTGTCACGTAAACTGCATGCTTTCACCAGCCTTTTGAATCCCTTGAATTCTCCGGATGACTGGTACACAAAGAGTTATCTGCTGTTAAAGGCAGGTGTACTGCTATATTTTTGAGAGTGATGTCAGGTTTGTTCAATAATAATGAGCACTTGTGGAGGGACCCTTCTACGTCTGCTCGATTTCACAGCATGGCCACGGTGCCAGATTTACCACTGGATATTATACATTGGCAAAAAGCCAGTTTAACACTACGACCGTCTAGCATAGATTGATAGTAGCTCAAGTGCTGTAGTGCCATTCTTTCTTTGTCAGAAGGCAGACATGAAGTTCAAATCTTGGCTAGATAGAAATAACTTCCATCTTCCAACATACGCAACATAAAAACTGGCAGCTGTGATGTTGGACAGCGTTTAAGCTGTCACTTAATATATTGTTAAGCATTATTTAGCCAGCAATAACATTGTTAGAGTACAGTACCCATATTGCTTCTGCAGTCCTACAGGTTGCAGATTAATACTCAGTGTTTTATTTTATTATTATTATTATTCAACGTTTGTCTATGGCTTCCTCATCGTGTGATGAAAACATTCTGGTGGCAATTACCCAACATTATGTAAGGTTTTAGACTTCCAGCTTAAGCACGGATTGTGAGTTGCTCTTCTCTGAAAGACTGGTAAATGTGAAGTTATGTCTGATCTTCAATGACATCTCCCCTCCATAGAGCCAGGAAATGTATGCTGTTAGCGTCTGGACCACTCGGAAACTTTTGCCTAGTTGGGGTTGCCCATGATTGCTTACGTTGGCAGCCCTATATAATGTGGGTTGCTCAACACTTTCTCAATTTATGTTTTCCTGACATCAATTTCACATCGCACTGAAGAAACTCCTTCTTTGGATGCCATCACTAATGTGCTCTTTTCTTGATTCTTTTTGCTTTCGTTGCTGTTGTCGATGAAGCCATTGATGATACCATCTGTGCTCTAGCACAGCTTGCTACTTTTCAAAACGACTCTTTTTTTTGTTCCACACTATGAGACCATGGACCTGCTTCTGTGCCAGGCTCCCCTGCTGCCATTCGGATCCCGCCTTCCCTTGCCTTGCATTGTTCTCCCACTTTGGGAATGGTGCTGCTACCTGTAAGTTGTGCCTTTTCTCTGGCTGTGCCATTGACTGGCCGGCTGCCTGCCATTGTTGCTGTTTTCCCAGTGCTCTGCTATCTGATTCCCCCTGTGGGTAAGTTCCGGCTATGTCCTTGGCCTCTGTTGCCACTCCAACCATATTTGTGATGCCAAGGTCAGTTGTTGGCACTGGGCTTTGGTGCTTATGCTAGCCTTTTACTTTTTGCTTGCAGGATGTCACCTTGCTCTGCCTCATTGACATTCCTGCTGTTGTCTTTGTCTCAGTTCTCTGTTTTGTTTCAGGGATTGTTGTCTTTTTAACCTTCAGTGTTCTCATCTTTGGCTCCTGCTGCTCTGACTGACATTATGGCCCCATGGTCTGCTGCTGGCTCTGTGCTCTGGTCCAGAGGCTGATCACGATGGCTTGTGGCTCTCTTCTTGATAGTTATCTCCTGGTTCCGCTTTGTCAGTGTTTCTGCTGCTCTCTTTGGCTGTTTTCTTTGTTTTTCTTCAGAGTCTTTGTTGCCTTCTTTTCCACTGACATTCTCCTCATCGTCTCCTGCCATTATGGCACAGTAGTCAGTGCTGGCTCTGTACTTGTATCCTGATGCTGGCCTTGGCTCCCTTCTTGCTTCTCATTACCTGGCTCTGCCGCATCAGCGTTCCTGCTGCTATCTTCTACTCTTTTCTCTGTTTTTACTCCAGAGACTTGTGTAACCCCCTGAGGGCACTATCTTAAGGGCTACTACCCCTGCCTGCTCAGCCGACAGCAGGTTGAGGGGCCTGGATCCGTTGGCGGGTGCCTCCACCCAGAGGTCGGGGTTAAGACAGTCTGATATGACTTGGTCACTGCAACCACCCTTTCTTCCCACTAGTGGCCCACACAAATCAATCCCAGTACCCTTACAATATACACTTACCCCCAGGCTTGAACCAATCAGCTTGCTCTGGGGACCTCCTGAAAAGTAAGATGCTGTTACGTAATAATCACTGTGCAGTAATTCACCATAAACACACAAGTTAGCCAGTATACCTTTGCAAAACAATCACTCTGATTTATTTAGGGGGAATTAACAAGGACTGGGGTGATCAGGTTAATTAGCTTACCAATCTAATATATAAGTATCTATCTAGGGCACTGTGTGCAGGCCTAACCTATAAGTCACGGTCTCTGGGTACCCAGGCCATAAAGGCTAGTCCCTCGATGCAGCTGGTTGGGGCCCTGACACAGAAGCAAGCGTAGGGTTCCTATGAAGATTTAATAGAGCCAGCAGGCTCAGTTAGTGTAGTCAGCCAAGTAACCAGAAGATCTTGCCCTTACTAGAAACATTTGACAGGGAGCTACCCTGATTTAGTACTCACGACTCCAGAAGGAAAAGTACTCTCACATCACTTGCAGTACCGAGCCTGGACTTCAAACACTTCTCCACACTTTTATATGAAAAGCAACAGAGGGGAGGCAGCTACTCCTAGGGCCCGACCGAACTCGCAGCTAATCGGGGAGTCACAATGCAGCTTCACTTTTCCTGACAGACCGAGCACGATTCAGCAGATTCTCCAGTCCTCTACAGGGTGAGCCTGGTAGGTAGCTGCGCTTTTGCACAGACTCCTCTAACTGCTACCCAGTGGATTTAGAATCTGGCCTTCCACACATGCACTTCCCGCGTGAAAACTCCACGGCGTAGGGGCCCAGAGCTCCTTCCTTGCTCACAACCACAGCATCTCTGCCCGCCAGGCAGTTGGGCCAAATCTCACTGCATTCGGGCACCACCCGATCCCTTAGGTGGAGCTGCAGTGCCAGTCACTTAATACTGCCCTATTGGTGCAAACAAAGCCATAATTTAGACTTTACTTCCCAGAATTACTAGCTGTGTCTCATTGGTCAGCCGACTCCCACATGAGTCTTGATCCTGGTTGGTCAGAAATATCTCCATTTTAGTGTTCCCCTGTTTACCATTGGCCCAGTTCAATAGTCCAGGTCCAAAATGGAGGGGCCAAGCGTACACAGTCCCAGCTGCAAAAGAAGCAGGTTAGACAAACTGTAATCCCACTAATACTCTAATTATAGCCAACAGTTACATCTTTCAAAAGGGTTCCCTTTTGCACTTACAGCGACTACCAAATTGGAGCGATTTCACTGCAGCTCAGGCAGGATTCGGAACAGGGAAACACCAGTCCCCCCCATACCAACCCGGCTGGAGCTCAAGAGCAGGCAGCTCTTAAAGAGACAGTACTGGAGGCTTTAGAAGCACTCACAACACCCGCATTTTGGCAGCATTGTGCCGAACACCAGTTAGGCAGGGAGCATTTAGGCAAGCTCTGGGAAGGCTTTTAGGAACCCCCATTTGTGAGGGGGGTTACTCTTGCCTTCTTTGACATTGACATTCTCGTTGTCTGCTTCAGCTGCTTAGCATGTCTCTATGACACCATGGTCAGTTATTGGCTTTTTGCTTGGGTTCTTATGCTGTGTCTACTAGCTGGTAGTCACCTGGCTTTGTGTCGTTGTCCTTACTGTTGCTGCTTTGGCTCCTGTTCTTTGTTTTACTCCAAACACTGCTGGCATCTGCATTATTGACATGTATGCTGTCCATCTTGTTTTTACTGCTTGCAGTTGTGGACTCTGTCTTGGGCCCTTGTAGTATCCAGCCACGTTTTGCTCGCTGGGCAATTTCTGATTTTCTTATGCAGTCATTCCTGCTGCTTTCTTGTCTCATCTCTGTGTTACTGCACAGACTGTGGCTGGCATTGCTGTTGATGTTCTTGTCACTGCTTTGTGCCTGTGCTGTTTCTTGGTGCTTGTCATGGCTTGAAGCCCTCCCCTGGTAACCACTGCTGCTGCCGTTCTAACATGAGGGGATGGTGTTTCCTGGGTGGCCTGCTCTGGCCTTGTCAGACCTATCTGCCTGCCTGGTCGTCATTTGGTTAACCATGGCAACACACTGTAGTTTCTGGCCCTATTCTTGGAGCTGCTTTTGGACTACTTATTACCCTTGCCGTCATCAGTTCCAGACATTGTCATTGCCCCTGTCATCACTGTTGTTGCCATGTCATGGCTTTCTGGACCTTTGGTCCCTTGATGATTCATATTGCTGGCTCTGCTGCCAGCAGCTCTTCCAGATGTCCCACCATTGCTTATTGAGTGGTCTCCGGTGGTGTTAGGGTACTATTACTGGCCCATTGCATGTTCTTTGGGATACTTGCTGACGTTAACATCATCAGTGCAGTCTTCCTCATCTAGTGCTGCTGACATCATCTCTTCAGCTTTCCATATGACTGTTTTGTGGAGTTTTTGCCTCTGTTCTCTGCATAAATCCAGAGACTTCAGACTCACTTGCCACACTGTGTGTCCGTTATTGGGCCAATCCCCATCGTTGATATCTTCATTGTTGGGAGTTTTCTTTCCCTATTTCTGTGGAGATGTGTTCCGTCCCTCTTACTAGTACTGAGTTTGGGATGTAGCTCCTGCTTTTCTGGATGTGGTTGGCTAAACCTTGTAGGCCACCTCATCTGTTGCTTGCAGGTCTGACTCCTGTCCCACTGTTGTTTTGGAGGGGGCCCAGAGGCTGTGGTGGTTTCTAAGTCACATTGTCTTCCTGCAGACAAATCTGTGGTCGATGTTTATTGCCTGGGTCAGTTGACACTGCTTTAGTTCTTGCCAGCAGTTCCTGGGCCTCTGGATTTATACTATCCTGCCTTCCACCTTTGCCCGACATACAGTATAAATGGCTCCGGTGGCTTTTGTGGTTGTTCTTAATAGATCATAGCCCATCATTTTGTACAACATGCCCCATCACAGCTTCAGGTGCCTCGATGTCACTGGGTGCCTACCTCTTTGCCTTTGCTGCATAGGCTTCCGTGTGGCAGCTTTCTTCCTGATCAGTGTTTTTAGTCATTCATGGTCACCAGTGGCAGCTTCTGTCTGGATCCTCTTGTGGTCATCTTGCTTGGTGGTTCTTCCATGTCTGTTGCTTTGCAGTTGGTATTGTTGCACATGACTTGACAGCTGGCAGTCATTTCCTGTGCCTTCTGCTCCTTGCCTCATTGAATGCTTTTTGCTTTCTCTGTGGTTTCCAGGTCCTGTTAACCTATGCTACTGGTTGCCTGTCCCTGGTTTTACTGCCATGATCTAGCTTTCAGTGCTGCCTTGCCTTTTCAACCTATTGTTACTTTGCCTGGGGTTAGGTTTCTCTCAGGTGGTGGCCGTCGTACTCGCTCACTGCCAACCCTTTTTTCATGATACTACCCTACAGGTGTGCTCGTTTGCTTTTAGGCGCCAATGTGCTTCCTGCACACCCTACTGTTCCCTGAGTCTGTGTGGCCTTGGTTGTTATAATCCAGATACTTTCTGGTCCTCCTGTGGCTGGATAGTCTCTGGCCTGTCCCAGCCTTTTGGGTTTTGTATGTGGCTGTTGTGTCCCCCATGATTTTGTCATTTGCTTCTTCTCCTGTTGTCATGGGGAGGGGTGCTTGTATGCCCTGATCTGCAGGATCATATTCATTCTGCCACTGCGTTGACTCTGCTCGATATTTTCCTATATGGTAATGGCTACAACTGGTATGAGTATTTTCCTTCTTGCACCTTCTAGACACCAGGTGTTGGCCATTGGTCTCACCAGGGGTTTGCCTGGTGGGGTTTTCTGGTGCCTGTATCCCTGTGCCTCTGGCCCACTGTTGCAGGGGCGTGGGTCACAGAGAGTCAGACAGGCACAAAAGTCAGGTTAAACGCCTTTGGCATGAACAGTTCAGGTCGCAGTTCAGTTTACTTCAGGATGATCGAGGCTGTTTTAACCGTGTGACAGTCTTTCATCAAGCAGCTTTCTTTAAATAGCGGGCAATTCAGATGACATCTCTCTAGTGCGCCTGGCTGCAATCACGCGACCCCACGGCCTCCCAGCAGCACCTGGGCCGATGCGCGGTGCACTGGATGCCCCTCCCTGCTGGCGCCTTCCCTCTTGGAGGAGGGGGACCCACCCGGCGAAGGGTTACGCCGGGCTACTCCGGGGGGCTGCGATCTGGGGTCGAGGCAGGTTGTGGGGATGGCGGACAGTCCAGGTAAGGACCTTGAGGGCCCGAAGGAGGTGCCAGCCGGGGAGCAGAGGAGGAGGAATAAAAAAAAAAAAAATGGCAGGCAAACTTTTAGAGCATTAGGACTGCTTCTAACAGATAGTATTACCTCTTTAAAGCATAAGGCCTTTTAAGGTTTCAAGGCCTCCTCATCTGTTATTTCAAAAGCTTTGGTCTTTCTCTCTGATCAGAGCATAACTCTCAGCACCTCTCAGCTTAGCTCTTCACTTCCAACTGACTTTTGTAACTAAAAAGCACTCCCCTTTTCAGCCCTCCAAAGTGTCACATGACGGACTTGTCACATGATTATTACATCTCTTTAAAACAATGAGGCTTTTATTTCTTCAAGCATGATGTTTTCCTTTCAGTGTCAACAGCTATACATTTAGGTATGTATATACTCTATGCTCATATGACTAACATGTTAGTAAAGTTATTCTGCAATCAAGCAAGATAGAGCATCTAATTGTATTGTAGCTCCATCTACAGTATGTGTATATCTTTCTGGACTGCATAATATAAAACAGGTGAGTAAAGGTCCATTCAGCCTTTATGCAAGCTGGATTTGCTTGGTGCAGGTACGTTTGAGAGACACCATGGTTTAATTATCTTTTTCTTTTCATTTCTTCAGGTTTTGCAGTCAATAAATCCTTATTGTATAACAGTCTGTGTCTTTACTTATACCTAAGCAGTGCTATGCATATACTGTATACATAGTGAGCTATACAAGAATTTTAAACAAACGGTTGTATGTCAGCTTTCCTACTGTCTTCACATTTTATATGCACACTCAAGATAGAGAAACCACCACTCAGGCCTCAGGACAGCAGCGCTCCTCTGTTCTGGGCTGAGAGCGTCTGTCTTGTTTTGAGTAACTGCATTCCCTTTTCCATTTGTGAGGCTCAGTATTCTGGCTGACCTGCTAAGTGGAATTGCAGTTACAATCAGTCCCTTGTGAAGTTTGGGGGCAGTATACCAACCAGGAGCACATAGCTTCTTTTCTTTCACCTCCAACTGCCTACACCCTGCTCAGGCATAGACAGTTTGAGGAGGAAAGATTCCTTTTTTAAGGTGTATTTAATTGTATGCATCAGTCCCTTTTTGGCTAATAGCATGGCCCCAAGAAGTGGAGCACAGTCTCTGCTGTGTTTCACCTGCCTGCAGTGGATTTATCTCCAGCAGCATGTACAGCTTAGGACCCCAACGTTAAGGCCCATTCCCATTCTCGTGCCCTACTGGCTACCTGGACTTGGGCACGCACCAAGCTGGTAGACCAATGGGACACCTTTGTTATAAACTTTAAAAGCAAATCTCTGAGACATATTGTATGTGTCACCTTCTCACTTTCTCTCTCTTGACTCACTCCTGCCACTAGCAATGCAGGTGGGGAGTAGGAGAGAGCACAGTGTGCAGTGTTTTGTTTTATCCTCCCAGTAGGGAGATCATATTTAAATAATCCAATCACTCCTGCCAGGCCATTTCACTTGTCTGTTACTTTGGGGGTGGGGGTGGGGAGAGACTCAGAGAAGGAAGAAGACAAAGACAACAGGAGAGGACAGGAAGTGAAATGGGAACAAGTAAGTGCCGGGGGGACACACACAGGACAGAATATTTTAACTTTTCAATTGGTGTCATGGGAGGGAGGCCTTTCATAGAAGATTCCATTTATCACCAACCTCCCAATTCATAACCTGTGATAGGTGCATCCACACCTGTGCTGGATGGATCTTCTTGCCTGTTACCTCATTCAGGGTCTCACCTTTCCAGGAGGACATACATCGCTGCCTCTGGTGGACTACTTGCTTCACTTTATGGAATTTTTTTCTTCACCTCTAGGCATCTCTGTTCTGCATCCATGTCCTTCTTTTATAGAGCCAGTTTGCCATATCTGTTAAGATTCTCACCATCTGCTTCACTTCTGTCACTGCAAAAGGTTGCATTCAAACAACATGAAGTCTTGCTATATTATGACAGTAGCAGTTTGGTCCACCACTAGACCCTGCTCGGTGAAATGGTTAATACCATTCCAAAATAGAACTTTGAGCCTGCAGCTCTAAACAGCTCTATCTGTGTAATTTCAAACCTGAACTGTCAGATTCTTTACTCCACCTCAGTGAACAGTCGCCCGGAGATTTCTCCTACTGCTCGGTTCATTTCTCTGTTTAAACAGTGTTTTCTGGTCCGATTCAACCGAGAATAGTTTTATTTAACCGCAAAACCATTCGGTTCAAGCTCTGTCTGTAGTAATCGTAAGTAATTAAAGGTTTTGTCTGTGTGGAACTTGTAAGTTTATCGGTTCGGTTTTGAACCGATCAGCTGGTTTAAAACTCATTAATTTTAAAGTTTTACATTTTAGAGTGCGGTTCCAGTTCTTATCAGTTCTAAAAGACAGATTTATTCGTTTTTTCCAATACTAACAGACGGTTAGGAACCAATAAGGGTGTCTTGCCTGGCACTGCCGTTTAAAGGGGAAGTTTTCTGGTTAGGCTGGCATTATGTCTGAGAAACCCAAAAGAAAAACCGGACCCACTGGGTTTCAACACTGTGATGTCTGTGGGAAGTCTTTGCCAAGGCTGACCCACACCACATGTGTCTATTGTCTGGGTTTGACCACCTCCAGTCAGACTGCCAGATATGAAGAATTTCCCTGCAGCCACCCTGGAAAGAGATTGGGCAGGCTCAGGAACGCAGAGGCCAAAAATCAGCTGACCGGATGGCCAGCCCGGTTCGGTGCCAACAACGGAGGGAGTGCCTTCAACCAGGGCGAGACTTCCTCGAGAAAAGAAAAGCTGGTTCTGAGGAACCAGTTCCAGTAAAGAAAACAAGAAAGTCAGCAGGTTTGGAGTCCAAATCCCTTCTCCAACTGCTGCAGAGATAGCAAAAGCCATACAAATTGTCCAGTCACTGTCTCAGGTTCCGTCCGAACCGCCACTATCTGGCAAAAGGTCGGTTTGTCGGTTCCAGTGGTTCAGGAATATGATGTTGAGGAGTTTTATGAACCAGAGGAGGGGGAGGATGATTATGAACAGTATGAATGTGGCTGGGAAGGTCTGGGTGTGCCCATTGAACGGACATTTCCCCAGACAGACCTTTGAATCTCCCCTATGCTATCTGAGTCCCATCTCATTTTATGTTTTACAAAAAGTTGCTGAAACCCTCCAGCTTCCCTTGGAAGAAGCTGTGGATGAGCAAGAGGAGCCTGATTTTGTAGAAATGATGGATATTCCAGAGTCTAGGAGATTGTCTATTCCTTTGCATAAGTCTTTTAGGAAGCAAACAATAAAAATTTTAAAAGCTCCTAATTCTGTGCCTCCTGTAGATAAAAAGATGGACAGAAGGTACACATTGTCAGGTCCTGATACAGAATTCCTTTCTCAGCAATGCAGTCATGTTGGGTAGTTCAGGCTGCAGCCTGTGATAAGCTAATATTCCCTGGCTTCACATCCTCCTGACAAGGATTCCAGGAAGATTGATGCCATGGCGAAAAAACAGTATATGGCAGCCTCTCTGGGACTCAGGCAAGCAAATTATATGGCCTATGTAGCTAGGTATCAGAAATCTAGATGGGATACTGTTGTAGAATTAGCCAAGCAAGCCCATGGCCAGCTGGCTAGCGAACTAGAACAGGTGGCTGCTGATGGCATTGAGGCTTCTACGGTACAGTTTCATGCTGCTGTGGATGTTAATGATGTTTCCTCTAGGGTCATGGCCACATCTGTAGCTTTTCGTAGGTTGGCCTGGCTCAGGTGTACTAGCCTGTCACAGGATACCCAGACTAAGGCTATGGATTTTCCTGTGGTGGGAAATTCTCTGTTTGGGAGCAGACAGAGAATTACATGAAAAAGATGGATGAATATAGGACTACTTACAAAAGTGCCCAAGCTGAGGCGGCAAGCCACTCCCCAGAGGCATACCCCAGGGGTAGGGGTGAGCCTTTTCTGAGCCTTTTTATCAGACTCAGGCCTCCTCTGCCTATGCTCAGAGGGCTTCTTCAGAGAACAGGCGAGGGGTGGGCAGGCCTGCTCACCCCTCAGCCTAAGCACCTGCTAAGCAGGCACCCTGATGGGGTGCCCAGGGCGGTCTCCTTTACCGGTGAGGGCAGGCTGGCTTACTTCAGTCAGAACTGGGCTTCTTAACCTCAGACAAGTGGGTTCTGGAAGTAGTAAGCCAGGGTCTGGTTCTCAGCTTCAAAAAGTTTCCCAAGTTGAGAGCCAGATTTTTTCTACCTGCAAGTGCTTCAGAGACCCTTGCTCTGGAAGCAGAGGTCTCAACCCTGTTGGCTCTCAGAGCAGTGGAAAGGTTCCTCCCTGCACCAGGGCAGGGGTCTGTATTCCAGATACTTCCTTACCCCAAAAGAGCAGGAGATATGCTCATATTAGACCTCAGATATCTGAACAAGCATCTTTGAAACCAAAGTTCAAAATGGTAACTCTGGCAATGACTTTACCCTCCCTAAGGCCAGGGGACTGGTTAGCCTCCCTGGACCTCAAGGATGCCTATTTCCACATCCTAATCAGAAGCTCCCATCGAAAGTACCTCAGATTCGAACTACCCTCAGGTCATTACCAGTTCAGAGCAATGCCCTTCGGCCTCACCTCTGCCCCAAGGGTATTCACAAAGTGTCTGGCAGTGGCTCACTTAAGGAGGCAAAGGATTGCTGTTTTTCCCTATCTAGACGATTGGCTCATTGTAGGCCAGTCCCCAGAACAGGTAAAATCTCACCTGCAAGTCACCCAGCAGCTTCTCACCTCCCTGGGCTTTCTACTAAATCTACAAGTCGGTTCTGGAACCAGTCCAGGTACTCACCTTTATAGGGGCAGAGTTAGACACAAAGCTAGCCAGAGCTTTTCTTCCTTAGAAAGGTGTGAATTTAGTGGCTCTGGCCTCCTCCTTCACTCTGCAGGTCTCTCGACCAGCAAGACACTTTCTGCAGCTCCTGGGGCACATGGCTGCATCCACAGCTGTTGTGCAGGGAGCAAGATTTCAGATGAAGAGACATTCAGTTTCATTTGAGAACCTATTGGTCTCCAGAGGAGAGACCTCCTTTCCAAGTTGGTCCCAGTGACTCGAACCTTGATCCAGGCCTCCAGTGGTGGCAGGATCAGAGCAATTTAAGATTGGGGTCCCCTTCATTCCCCTGCTCACAATTTGACTCTCACTACAGATGCTTCCTTCTGGGTTGGGAGCCCACATGGCGACCTTTCCACTCAGGGAGTGTGGTCCCCAGGAATCTCTGCTCCACATCAATTTGCTGGAACTCAGAGCTGTCTTTTAGCTCTTCAAGCATTTTCTGCATCTGTCACAACAAGGTGATACAAGTCAGAACAGGCAACACCACAACAATGTGGTACATCAACAAACAGGGGGCACTCTGTCTTCGACCTTGTGCACCGAGACAATGAAGTTGTGGTCTCTGGCCTATTCCCTGAACACTTCCCTCATAGCAGTTCATCTTCCAGGGAAGGACAATGTCCAGCAGATGCTCTCAGCAGGATTTCCCAGGGCCATCACGAATGGTCCCTGGATCCTCAAGTGCTGGGGATAGTCTTGCCAGATGGGGCACCCCTCAGATAGATCTTTGCAGCCCCAGACAATCACCAACTTCCTCTGTTCTGTTGCAGACCTCCAGTGTTAGCTCCAGTCCCCTGGATGCCCTACTCCTGGATTGGGCGGGGAAGTTTCTTTATGCTTTCCCCCCCCTTCCCTCTCCTATTCAAAATATTAGTCAAAATCAAATCTCAGCCTTGCAGGGTGATTCTGATTGCCCCGGATTGGGCCAGGCAGCCCTGGTACCCACTCCTTCTGTCACTGACAATCCATCTTCCCTTGCCTCCCAGGAATCACAACCTATTAACTTGTGCCCAGGGAAGGGTTTAGTATCCGGACCTCAAATCCCTCAACCTCAAGGCCTGGCTCTTGAGGTTAGAATTTGCTGATTTACACCTCTCTAGGGTGTTCTTGAAACTCTAAAGGCTTCCAGAAAGCCTTCCACTAGGGCTACTTATAGTTCTAAATGGAAAAGGTTTCCATTTGGTGTGCTGGAAAAATATTTCCCCAGAATCTGCTGGTTGCCCATTGTATTAGATTACATGGTCCATCTTAATTCCTTGGAGTCTCAGACCAGCTACCCTGAGAGTCCATTTGGCAGCTGTATCTGCTTTTGTTTCAGCAGGAAAGTCATCCTCGTTTCCACTCATCCTGTGTTTTCCAAGTTTTTTTAAGGGATTACTCCATACTAATCCACCCTTTAGGAACCGGCCCCTGCCTGGGACCTTAATGTTTGTATTGCCAGTTAATACAGCCCCTTTTGAACCTCTGTTTTCTCGCAGAGCTTAAGTATCAACTTGGAAAACTGTTTTCTGGTGGCTATCACTTCAGCTAGATGCATAAGTGAGTTGCAAGCCTTGTCAGTAGAAACTGACTTTATGTCTTTCCACAGGGATAAGGTAGTCCTTAGGACTAATAGGAAGTTTTTACCTAAGGTAGTTTCAGATTTCCATCTTAACCAATCTATCTCCCTTCCAGTATTTTTCACTGATCACTCCTCTTCTGGTGAGAGGAGGTTGCACAGCCTGGATGTTAGAGAGCTCTTAGTTACTATATAGGCGTACCAAAGGTCACAGGTTGAATCCCTCAACTTTTCCTTACCTATGGTGAAGTTGGGAAAGGCAAACCTGCCACTAAGAGATCAGTTGCCAGGTGGATTGTCCCTTGTATCCAATTTGTTATCAGAAACTGGGCAGAGATCTCCTGGCTTGAGGCTCACTCTACCAGGGGTACAGTTGCTCTCTAGCTGCTGCCAGAGACATCCCTATATTAGAGATATGCCAGGCTGCTACTTGGAAAAGCGGTACACACTTTCACTAAGCATTACTCCTGGATGTCCAGGCCAGGAGAGATGCTGCTTTGCACAGCTGTTCTTCAGAGCCTATTCCCTAAGTAGGTTCTGCCCTCCTCCATGGAGGTACTGCTGTGTAGTTCGTTACTAATCATAATATAGCAAGACTTCATGTTGTTTGAAGAAAAATTACTCACCTTAGTAATGTTGTTTTTCTACTGGAGTCTTGCTATATTATGACCTCCAACCTGCCCTTTCAGAACTTCTACTTCTGGGTGGGGTGCGGGCAACTGGTGTGGGCACTATTTTGTGCCCTTTTAGCGCTTTCTCCCCCTTTTGGGGGTTTGGGTGTGTTTTATTATACTGTTGTTTTATTCTCATGTTGTTAGAATTGTATTAGTAGTTCTGGTCCCTGACTTGAGTCTTGGGTGTTGGGACCAGAAGTGGTTGTTAGTATTTAGGTAGCCATTTGGCTAGTGTAGGTTACAGCTTCCACACAGACCTTAGTGAGTTTTTGCACCGTAAAGATCTGACAGTTCAGGTTTGAAATTACACAGATAGAGCTGCTTCTTAGAGCTCATGCTCAAAGTTCTATTTTGGAATGGTATTAACCATTTTCACCTCGAGCAGTTCTAGTGGTGGACCAAACTGCTACTGTCATAATATAGCAAGACTCCATTAGAAGAAACAACATTACTAAGGTGAGTAATTTTTCTTTTGACACTCCATTGCATCTCTGGTTTACATACTGCTGCCAGCTATCTGCTTGGTGGTCACACCTACTCTGAACACACTTTGTACTGGACACTGGGCTTGCTGTTCTAGCACCTTTCTGCCAACTTACTTTTCACTGTCATTTATTGACCCTCTGCTATACCAAGAACTGGCACATCCCTAAAATGCTCCCCGTCAGAGCATAAGGCATATCCCACCTCCCACCAGATGTCGAGGTGTGGGTTACAGAGAATCAGACAGGCACAAAAGTCAGGTTAAATGCCTTTGGCATGACATGTGTTTATTGTATCTTTTAAAAATATGAACAGTTCAGGCTAGAGTTCAGTTTATTTCAGGATTATCAAGGCTGTTTTAACCATGTGACAATCTTTCATCAAGCAGCTTTCTTTAAATGGCAGGCAGACTTTTAGAGCATTAGGGCTGGTTCTAACAGATAGCTTTACATTTTTAAAGGATAAGCTTTTTCAGGGTTTCAATGCCTCTTTTTCTGTTATTTCAAAAAGCTTTGGTCCTTCTTTCTGATCAGAACATAACTCTCAGCTTAGCTTTTCACTGACCCTTCCAACTAACTTGTAACCAAAAACACTCCCCTTTTATAGCCCTCCCAATAGTTGCATGATGGACTTGTCACATGATTATTACATCTCTTTAAAACAATGAGGCTTTTATTTCTTCAAGCATGATTTTTTTTCCTTTCCATTTCAACAGCTATACATTTAGGTATGTATGTACTTTATGCCCATGACTGACTTTTTAGTAAAATTTTTCTGAAATAAGATCTTGAGAAATATAGAAACATAGAATTTGACGGCAGATAAGGACAGCTTGGCTCATCTAGTTTGTCCATTTCCCTACCTAATGGATAAGCTGCAGATCCTAATTAACCAACAGCCTTCTTCCTCCTACCCCCCTGTAGAATTGCCTTGTGTCTGTCCCATGCATTCTTGAATTCCCCTACTGTTTTTGACTCCACAACCTCCTCAGGAAGGCTATTCCATGCATCCAGAACCCTCTCCATGAAAAAATTCGTCCTCACATTACCTCTAACCGCGCCCCCCCCCCATCTTCAAATTTTGCCTCCTTGTTCTTGCACATCTCTTTTTCTGAAAGATGCTACCCTCTTGGGCTTTGTTGATTCCCTTGAGGTACTTGAAAGTTTCTATCATGTCCCCCTCTCCCTCCTTTCCTCAAGGGTATACATATTAAGCTCCTTTAGTCTATCTTCGTATTACTTCTGGTGCAGACCCTGCACCATTGTAGTTGCCCTCTTCTCCATCCTGTCTATGTCCTTGCGGAGATGGGGTCTCCAGAACTGGATGCAGTACTCTAGATGGTGTCTCACCAACTGTCTGTACAGAGGGTAACAGCTTCTTGTTTTCTACTGGTAATGCCTCTCCCTATGCATCCTAGTATCCCCCAGCCATCCTTACTGCCTTCTCGCATTCCTTGCCCACCTTTATAGGTCATCTGCTATGACTACCCCAGGTCCCTTTCCATTTTTGTTGTTGTTAGTATCTCACCCCCCCCCCCCACTGTGTACTCTTTCCCTGGGTTTTTGTTTCCCAGGTGCATTACTTTGCACTCTTTGCGTGAGTCTAAGCTGCCATACATTGACCATTTCTCCAACCTCGCCAAGTCCCTTTCACCATTTCCACCCCACCTTGTGCATTAACCCTGTTCAGGATTTTTGTGTCGTCTGCAAGAGATATGCTTTTCTTTCCAGTCCCTCCCGCATTGTCATTTATAAAGACATTAAACCCTGTGGTACCCTGCTAGTAACCCCCCTTTCTTCAGAGTGGATTCAGTTTACTGTTACCCTCTGCGTCCTGTTGTCCAGCCATTTTTTTTTACCCAGGCTACCACCTTGGGACCCACTCCAAGCCTCTCTAACTTGTATATTAACCTTTTGTGTGGGACTGTATCAAATGCATTGCTAAAGTTTAGGCAGGCCATGTCCACAGCCCCTCTCTGGTCTGCTACTTTGGTCACCCAGTCAAAGAAATCTATTAGATTTGTTTGACACGACCTTCCTGCTGTGAATCCATGTTGTCTTGGGTCCTGTGCCCCTGGCCTCTATGTACTCAACAGTTCTTTCCTGCAGAAGGGATTCAATCATTTTCGCTATCACTGAGGTCATATTAACAGGTCTGTAGTTTCCTGCCTCTGCCTTGCTCCCACTTTTGTGGAGAGGAATCACATTCGCCCTCCTCCAGTCCTCAGGTACCACCCCATCCTCCCATGATTTGTTAAAGAGGGTAGTCAGTGGTGTCACTAGTTCTACCCTTAGTTCTTTTAGAATTCTTGGGTGAATCCTGTCAGGCCCCATTACTTTGTCCAGCTTCAGGTTTTTTGTTTTTTTAAATTGCTGTTTATTCTCCTACATGCCAGAGCCCCACGCAGTCAGGAGATGCTTATGCACCAGCCCTATTTCTCTGCTCTTACCTGATTCCCCAGTGGACCCCCCATGGAGCCATATATATCCCCCAGGCGGGTACAAGGTGGGGCCCAAACACCCTGAGGCAGTCTAATTTCATCAGGTCCCCTCCAGTGGTCAGGTAGGTAGGAGCCATTAGGGTCTGTGCTGTGCTGCTCCTTCCCCTCGGTGCTCCGGCATTATTTTCCCTGTTCTGTGGGAGTGGCATACACCCTGACGTCAAGGCAACTGCCGACATCCACCACTCCCTGACCCTCTCTGTCTGCACTGCACTTACTGTGCCCCCAGCTTCTGTCTGAGGCCAGACAAGTGCAGAGTCTGCACCCACCTCCCTCCCGAGAGAAGAGTGCTGTCCCTCGAATGCTCAATCTTCTCCCTCCTCTGCGGCCCCCCGGCTCATTCCCGAATCCGAATTCGCTGGTGTGGTGCAAGGTGTGGCATCCAGCGCCTCAAGCTCCATGCCACCAGGGCCGGCTATACACCTTCAGTTTTAAAAGTTCTTTCCAGAACCCTTTCTTCTGTGAATGGACTGGTATCAATCCCCTATCCAGAGTGTTTCTATTGTTTGGCTTGGGTTCCTCCCCTCCTCTTATTTTATGAATACTGAGCAGAAGCATTAGTTTCAGTATCCCTGCTTTTCACTGTCACCCTCTGCCCACATTCCTCCCTTTATTAAGCCTCAGTATCCCTCCCTTGGTCTTTCTTCATTCCCTAATGTACCTATAAAAGGTTTTATCCTTCTTAACAGAGTTGGCTATCTTTTCCTCAGTTTGGGCCTTTGCTATTCTGACTGCCTTCCCTGCCTCCTTCTACTTTAACTGATGTAGTTCTTTGTCCTGCTCCTTCTTTGTTTCCTTATATTTCCTGAATGCGATCCTTTTCTCCTTAACCTTCCCTGCCACGTCTTTTGAGAACCATAGTGGCATTTTCCTTCGTTTTGTTTTGTTGATTTGCTTTACACAAAGGCTTGTTGCCTCTGTGATGGCAGTTTTGATTTTTTCCCCATTGTTCTTCCACCCCTCCTTCTTGTCTGTTTACTAGTGCTTTTCTGAGACAGTCTCCCATTTTGCCAAAGTCAGCCCTTCTAAAGTCCAACACCCTTGCTTTTGTATGGCTTGACTCTACATCTGTGCTTATTGTGAACCACACTGTTTGGTGGTCGCTTGTTCCCAGATGGCTACCCACTTCTAAATCTGAGATCCTGTCTCCATCCCTATTTGACAGTAACAGGTCTAAGACTGCTCCCCCTTCCCAATGGGTTCCAACATTAGCAGTCTGAGGCATACCCCCTGTAGGGTCTTGAGAATGACCCTGCTCTTGGATGTGGCTGCAGTAAAGGTGCTCCAGTTAACATCTGGCATATTCAGGTCCTCCATCAATATCTTTCTTTTTTTCTGCCATTCTAAGGATTCCTTCTATCATTTCCTTGTCCATTGCCTCCCTGAGACAGGGGTCTGTAAACAACCCCATGCAGATTGTGGTGCCATTTCCTGTCTCCAGGGTGACCCACAGTGCCTCCTTCCCTTAAGTAGAGAGCTACTCCTCCTCTTTTACCCTCCTTGTCCCTCCTGTGGATTGTGTACTCTGGTATGTTGACATCCCAGTCATGGTTCTCTGTGTACCATGTTTCTGTGACTGCCACAATATCCAGGCGTCCCTCTTCCATCAAGGCCACTAGTTCAGGAAGCTTGTTACCCAGACTATGGGCATTGGTAATCATCGCCTCCATTTTTTGATGGCCTTACCCCCTTTAGGCCCATCCCTGTTCTTACTGCCTTTTTCTGGATTTGCCCCTGTCCTGCTCCCTGTCGACTTCTCTACCTTTTTTTGTAAGATTTTCGTGCTTCTCTTCAGTGCCTCCCCCCTTGGCTAGTTTAAATGCTTGCCAATGAAGTATTTAAATCTATCACCTAGGATTCTGGTTCTCCTGCCGGACAACTGCAGACCATCACACCAGTATAGGTCTGTATCCCTCCAGGTGGACACCCAGTCCCCAATGAAGCCAAATCCCTGAACTCTGCACCAGTTGTTCAACCAGTCATTGAATCCCATGGTGTGGAGTACCCTAGCCTCACCCATGCCATAGACAGGTAACACTTCCAAGAAAGTTACTGTGTGCGCTACTTGTCTAAGGCCCCTACCCAACTCCACAAACTCCTGCTGTACTGCTCTGATCTCATTCAAACCCCAGGAAATCTTACTGTATTCTGACAAATACAGTATAGTCTCATCATAGGACTGCCCCAGAGCCGAAGTGGTTACTAGAATCTATGCTAATAGTGGAATGTTAGGCTCGAGCTCAGTTTTTAAACCACTGTACCTGGTTGCACTTCCTGCAACCATCAGATTCTTTACTTCACTTGCCTCAGCAAGACGTCTCCGGAGAGCTCTCCTTCACTTTCTTGAAGATTTTTATTTTGTCTCAGTTTATCGAAGTCCATGTAGTTATTTTGAAGCACTGTCCGTGGTTCAGAGGTAGACTTAGTCTCGATTAAAGTGAATTTTGGTGAGTTTTCTTGGTTCCTTATCGGTTCTTTTAACCAGGAAGGAATCAATACTGTTTATTTTAAGTTTCTGAGATTTAACTCAGTTCTTTCTACCGTCCGGTAAGGTGGTATATATTTATTTACTAAATATTTAAAAATTTTACTGGGGTAATTCTTGCTTCATCGGTTTTACCCGACTGCTAAATGTCACAGACCAAGAAACTAACGGGCCCCATGGGTTTCCAGCATTGTACAGAGCATGGGGAACCATTCGCTAAAGCAGATCCTCATTTAATTTGTGTTTTTTGTTTGGGGTTTGACCACCTCAGGGAGGACTGTGAAATTTGTAAGAACTTCGCTCAGTCGATGCTTGAGAGGCGACTTAAACGACTGCAGAAGATGATGTCTGATAAGGCTGCTGACCCAGCTACAGACAAACCAGCTGCCAGCCAAAAAGAACCAGAGAAACAGCCCTCTTACGAGGGCGACGGTTCCTCTTCTAAAAAACGCCCTGCCGATACTGCCACTAACCCAACAACTGCAGGAAAGAGAAAAAAGAAGGAAAAGCATACTACAACTGAAGAAAGCATTGGTTCCAACTGGTGAAGAGATAGCGAAAACTATCAGAATTATTTAGGTGCTCCAACCGAGTACCCCGGTTCCGGTTAAGAAGCAGACGTGTTTACCTACCTCTGGTGCTACTTTGGTTCCCGGTTCCTTGGAACATGAAGAGGAGCCTTTTGGTGAGGAGAAGGACAAGGATGCTGACGATGAGGATGAGGATTACGGGGAACCGACTGAACCGGATGTTTCTCCGGATCCTCACCATGCTGACTTCCCCGATAAGGGGAATAAGGACTATACCTCTGATTTTGCTTTCATTAAGCAACTAGCTCAATCCCTGGACCTTCCTACCCAAGAGTCAACCGCAGAGGAGGAGGAACAGGATTGATGGAAATGATGGACGTACTCAGTGTGTAAAAGACAGTTACTACCCATCCATAAATCCCTGAAAAAGGAGGTTTAACAAGGTCCTGCAGACCCCCTCTTCTGTGCCACCGGTTGACAGAAAGGTAGTTGAGAAGTACCGGGTGGCTAGGGGTGGAGCAGAGTTCCTGTTTGGACACCCAAGCCATGAGGGAGTGGTGCAGGCTGCAGCCTGTGCTAAGGCAGGCATTATTTTTGGCATCTCACCCTCCAGACAAGGATTCCAGGCAGATGGATTCCACTGCAAAAAAGGTGTACTTGGGATCTTATCTGATCCTCAGGCAGGCTTCATACATGGCCTATGTTGCCAGATATCAGAGAACACTGTGGAATATTGTAATGGAAATCACAAAATCTGTCCCAGCCCCAATGGCAGCTGATTTGGAGGAGGCTGCAAAAAGGGATATAGAGGCTTCGAAACCCCGTTTTAGAATGGCCGTGGACAACAATGACACTGCAGCCAGACAAATGGCTTCTTCTGTGTCACTCAGGAGGTTTGCTTGGCTCAGGACTACTAACCTGACTGAGGACACTCAGTCCAACACCTTGGACTTCCCATGTGAGCTTACTCTCTGTTTGGGGAACAGACAGAGGCTTACATGCAGAAAATGGATGACTACAAGACAGCATATAAGAGTGCTGCTGTTAAAGAGAAGGCATCTACTCCCCAAAAGCAACCAGCCAGAGGAAATAGGGCAGGGGACACTATAGGCCATTTTTTCAGCCTCAAGCTTATCCCCAGTACAACAGCAGAAAGGTCACTTCAGAGGCAGGGGCAGAAGAGGTGGCAACCGATCTAGCCCCAGCACTCAGATAGCATCCCAACCCAAGCAGACACCATGAGGTGTCTGCTCAGGTCGCCTCCCCAACCCCGGTAGGGGGCAGGCTGGCCCACTACCTCCAGGAATGGCAAACTATCACTACAGACAGGTGGGTCCTGGAGGTAGTGGGCCAAGGTCTGGCTCTCAGCTTCAAGCTTATGCCAAAGCTGAGAGCAAGGGTCTTCAGACCCTCCTCCCCATCAAAAACAGTGTTACTAGAAGGGGAAGTATTCAATCTCATATCCCTAGGAGCAATAGAACCAGTTCCTCTGGCACAGAGAGGTAAAGGACTCTATTCAAGGTACTTCCTCACAATAAAGAAAATGGGAGTAGTGACCCATACTGGATCTCAGGCATCTGAACAGGCATCTGGTAAAGCCAAAGTTCAAGATGGTGACCCTGACAAGGAGACTAGTTGGCATCTCTAAACTTAAAGGATGCGATTTCCACATTGCCATAAGGAAGTCCCACAAAATTCCTCAGATTCAGACTGCCATCAGGCTGTTACCAGTTCAAGGCAATGGCTTTGGGACTTTCTTCTGCTGCAAGGGTGTTCACAGAATGCTTGGCTGTGGTTGTGGCACACTTCAGGAGACAAGGAGTAGTAGTCTTTCTTACTTGGATGACTGGCTAGTCGTGGGACAATCCCCTCAGCAGGTAAGGAGTCTCTGGCACTTACACAGGAGCTACTGCAGTCACTGGGTTCCTAGACAACCTGGAAAAGTCAGTGCTACAGCCAGTGCAGCTCCTGGAATTCATAGGAGCCTGGCTGGATTTGGTGAGAGGAAAGGCATTTCTGCCCCAGACAAGGGCAGACAGTCTGGAACAGTTAGCAAGTACTTTCAAGCTTCAAAGCCTAAGGCCAGCAAGGCACTTCCTACAGCTGTTGGGCCATATGGCAGCCTTAACAGCAACAGTGTCAGGAGCAAGGTTCCAAATGAGAGCGATCCAGAATCATCTCAAACTACACTCGCATCAGAAAAAAGATTCACTATCAAGGCTGGTGCCAGTCACACAAACACTTTTATAAATGCTTCAATGGTGGCTGGACATGGACAGCCTCAGGCAAGGGGTCCATTCCTACAGGAAAACCCTTCCTTGGTGCTGACCACAGATGCTTCCCTACTGGGGTGGGGGGAGCATCTGGAGGAGCACACTGCTTATGGCACATGGCTCAAACAAGAGTCATTGTTTCACATCAATCTGTTGGAGCTCAGAGCAGTCTTCCTGGCACTTCAGGCATTCGCCAGCATGCTGCAGGGAAAGGTGGTTTAGGTCAGGACAGACAACACAACCACAGTGTACTACATCAACAAACAGGGAGGCACAAGGTCAACCCCCCCCTGTGCACAGAAGCCATGGAAATCTGGAGTCTGGCCTACTCTCTGGGAATTGCATTGTCAGCAGTCTACCTGCAAGGGAAGGACAATGTACTGGCAGATGCTCTGAGCAGGATCAATCAGAACCAACACGAGTGGTCCCTGAACAGGGAGGTGTTGCAGATTGTGTTCAGAAGGTGGGGCACTCCAGAGATAGACCTCTTCGCAGCCCCAGACAACTACCAGCTTCCTCAATTTTGCTGTAGACCCCCAGTGAGGGGCTCAGTCCTACTGGATGCACTGATCCTGGATTGGACAGGGAAATTTCTGTATGCCTTTTTTTCCATTCCCGTTGTTGCTGAAGGTCCTGAACAAGCTCAGATCCCAGCCGGCTACAATGATTCTCATTGCCCCACACTGGGCCAGGAAGCCATAGTACCCCCTGGTTCTGCCACTATCAGTTGCCAAACCAATCCGCCTCCCCGGAAAGCACAACTTGCTGAATTCTTCCCAGAGCAGGATTCTATACCCCAGCCTTTGGTCTCTCAGGCTCAAGGCCTGGCTCTTGAGGACCTAGAGTATGCCAACCTGCATCTCTCGGAAGGGGTTATGAGATCCTTAGGGTTTCTAGAAAGCCCTCCACCAGGAAGACCTACATGTCAAAGTGGAAAAGATTCTCTCTCTGGTGCCGGAACAAGAATCTGGACCACATTCAGACAGGTTTGCCAGTTGTCCTAGACTACTTAACCCACCTTCATTCCCTTGGTCTGAGACCTTCCACCCTGAAAGTACATTTGACAGCTATCTCAGCTTACCTGTCAGCAGGCAAGGCATCATCGCTGGCCTTGAATCCAGTGTTCAGAAAATTCTTTAAGGGGTTGCTACACTTGTACCCCCAACATAGGACTCCCACTCCAGTGTGGGACCTAAACATATGTATTGCACAGCTCATGCAGCCACGTTTTGAGTCTATGTCATCAGCTGATCTCAAGTATGTAACTTGGAAAGCTGTATTTCTAGTTGCAGTTACTTCGACCAACAGGATTAGTGAGCTCCAGGCTTTGTCCATGGAGACTGACTATATCACATTCCACAGGGACAAGGTGGTCCTTAGGACCAATAATAAGTTTCTCCCTAAAGTGGTGTCAGACTTCCATGTCAATCAGTTCATTACACTACCAGTCTTTTTCACTGACCATTCCTCTTCTGGGGAATGTAGATTGCATAGCCTGGATGTAAAAAGAACTATCAGCTACTACCTGGAGCATAAAAAGGTCACAGAGGAGACAGGACCCAACTATTCTTGACCTATGGGGAAGTAGGAAAAGGTAAACCAGCCATGAAAAGGTCCATAGCAAGGTGGATCATGGCATGTATCCAATTCTGTTATGCCAAAGTGGGCAGACAGGCACCACTGGGGCTCAGGGCCCACTCCACCAGAGGAACAGCTGCATCAATAGCAGCTTCAAGAGATATCCCTTGCTGGAAATCTGCAAAGCAGCTACTGTACTTGGAAGACAGTCCAAACATTTACCAAACATTACTGCCTGGATACCCAGGCTAGGAGTGATGCCAGGTATGGCACAGCAGTCCTGCAGAGCCCGTTTCCTAAATAGGTCCTCTGCCCGCCTCCAAAGGCACTGCTTGGGTAGTCTGCATTTGTTAGAATACATTAAGATTTCCTGGGGTGTGAAGAAAACATTACTTACCATAGTAATCTTGTTTCTTCCAAGGGAATCTTATTGTATTATGAACTCCCACCCTTCCTCCCCGGCTAGGACCTACAGGGGGCACTGCATACTGTCTGTACGACTGATGTTGGAAACCTGTGGGTACCTACTAGTTTCTTGGCATCTGTGACTTGAGTCTTAGAAGATGGTCTCAGTTATTTAAGAGGTGTTTGCCCCTAAAAGGGGGATTGATTTGTTTTTGTTAGAATAGATTAGTTAGCTAGTTTGTTTAGCTTCTGCATGCTTCGTAAGAATCTGACAGTTGCAGGAAGTGCAAGCAGGGACAGTGGTTTGAAAACCGAGCTCGAGCCTAACATTCCACTATTAGGATAGGCTTTATTAACCATTTTGGCTCCGGGGCAGTCCTATGGTGAGACAATACTGCATTTGTCAGAATACATTAAGATTCTCTTGGAAGAAACAAGATAACTGTGGTAAGTGATGTTTTCTTCCCAGCCAGGTCATTTATCCCTAGGTGGACAATGACATCTAGCTCCCTCCCCCATGAAGCTGCTCCCACGATCCTGAGAATTTGCTTCCTGTCCCTCCAAGCCATGGCACAGGGGAGGCACCTTACCTTCCTCCTCCAGTTCTACCTCCTAATGATTGAGTCCCCCACCAGGAGTTGTTTTCTTCCCTCTGGGGTCCTGTGCCACCCTCTTGTGGGTCTCCTTGTGGAGGTTCCCAACATTCTTCTTGGTCTCCACTGTGGGTGCCTCCATTGAGTACCCTGATTAGAGCAACTAATTGTATTATAGCTCCACCTACAGTATGTGCATATCATTCTGGATTGCATAATATAAAACCGGTGAGTAAAGGTCCATTCTGCCTTTATGCAAGCTGGATTTGCTTGCTGCAGGCAAGTTTCAGAGACACCATAGTTTAATTGTCTTTTTCTTTTCATTTCTTCAGGTTTTGCAGTCAGTAAATAATCCTTATGGTAAAACAGTCTGTGTCTTTACTTATACCTAAGCAGTGCTATGCATATACTGTATACATAGTGAGCTATATAAGAAATTTAAACAGTTTATTTATTTATTTATTTAAGAGATTTACCAGGAAGGCATACTGAGCAGAGTACCGCTCGATTCCAGATGCGCCCTGGGGGTAGGGAGTTTACAATGGTACAGTAATACAGAAGAAACAAAACATACATAATGTTGGGACAAACAATGGATGAGGCAGTCATAATACATAGTGTAGGTACATATTCATTAGCATTATAATAACATTAGGTGCTGACTGAAAATGGAGTAACCAGGCTGGTGAACAGCTGGTAGTTAGAAATTGAGAGGGCTCAATGGGGGTGTCAGCTTTCTTGCTGTCTTTGCATTTTATATGCACACTTAGGATAGAGAAACCACTACTCAGGCCTCAGGACAGCAGCGCCCTCTGTTCTGGGCTGAGAGTGTCTGTCTTGTTTTGAGTAACTGCAGTCCCTTTTCCATTTGTGAGGCTCAGTATTCTGGCTGGCCTGCTAAGTGAATGGCATTTACATTCACTCCTTGTGAAAGTTGGGGAGCAGGAAACCAACCAGGAGCACATAGCTTCCTTTTACTTTCTCTTCCAGCTGCCCTACACCGCTCTTGTGGCATTGATAGTTTGGGGAGGAAAGGTTCGTTGTTGGTTTTTAAAGCTACATTTAATTGTATGCATCAGACCCTTTTGGCTAAAATTGGCCTCAAGAAGTGGAGCACAATCCTGCCATGTTTCACCTGCCTGCAGCGGATTTATGTCAGGCAGCATGTGCAGCTTAGGACCCCAAGGTTAAGGTCCATTCCCATTCTTGTACCCTACTGGCTACCTGGACTTGGGCGCGCACTAGGCTAGTGTAGACCAACGGGACACCTTCTTGTTTTAAAATTTAAATCAAGTCTCTGAGGCATATTGTATGTGTCACCTTCTCTCTCTCTCGACGACTCACTCCTGCCACTAGCGATGCAGGTGGGGAGTAGGAGAGAGCACAGTGTACGATATTTTGTTTTATTCTCCCAGTAGGGAGACCCTATTTAAAGAGCTAGTGTACTGCTTGAAATTAATAGTAATTTTCAGATGCAGTCAGCTAACACTTCCAGTATCTGAAGTATTTTTTTATTTTCTGTTTGCTAATTCGAAAATGTTCCACCTGGCAGTACTAAAGTGATATGTGAAGCAGCACTCTGGAGGAAAAAAAAGTCAATTCTGTTCCTCCCACTACATCGTCAGAAATGAGACCAAACACCTTGAGGCACCACAATCCTTACAGCGTGAGCAGTGACTTTCACAAGCTGCCAATCAAAATGCAAGAAACTGACATCACTAGTAACCAGGGAGAGCCAGTCCCTGCTGCTTCATGTGAAAGTGAAACCGGGCAGTAAGAAATGGTTCTCATTGTTTACTAGTGATGTCATAGTCAGTGTGGTCTCAGTGTTGATGTAGTGGGAGGAACAGAACTGACTTTTTTCCCTCCAGATCATACCTCTCAACTGTCCCTGATTTTCAGGGATGTCCCTGATTTTGCCTCAGAATTTTCCACTGTCCCTCGTAAAATTTGTGTTCTTGAGACAGAACAGTGGGGAATAAAAGCACAAAATGATGTCAAACATGAAAGTTATAGACTTGTTCTTCTTCAGAAAATGCATCTTAACACAAATCCTTTAATTCTATCAGCTTTCTGAGTGAATAGTACCAATTTTTAAGATGTGTCCCTCATTTTGGGTCTTTGTCCCTGATTTTTTTAAGCCATGTCCCTGATTCATGAGGCAAGAGGTTGAGAGGTATGCTCCAGATAGAGTGGTGCTCCACACATCACCCCAGTACTGCCAGGTGGAAAATCTTCTAATTAGCAAACAGAAAAGAATAAATACTTGAGATATAAGTGATAGCTGACTACATCTGAAAGTTACAATTAATTGCAGGCAGTTTCCAGGCAGTACACTAGCTCTTTAAATAATCCAGTCACTCCTGCTGTGTTTCATCTGCCTGCAGCAGATTTATGTCAGGCAGCATGTACAACTTAGGACCCCATGGTAAAGGTCCATTCCCATTCTTGTGCCCTACCGGCTACCTGGACTTGGGCACGCACCAATCTGGTAGACCAATGGGACACCTTTGTTTTAAAATTTAAAAGCAAGTCTCTGAGGCATATTGTATGTGTCACCTTCTCTCTCTCTCGACTCACTCCTGCCACTAGCAGTGCAGGTGGGGAGTAGGAGAGAGCACAGTGTACAATATTTTGTTTTATCCTCCCAGTAGGCAGATCATATTTAAATAATCTAATCACTCCTGCCAGGCCATTTCAGTGGCCAGCAAGGCAGGGGCTGCTTAGACCACTTCTCTGTTTCTTTTGGGGGAGGTCTCAGAGAAGGAAAGAAGACAGACAACAGGAGAGGACAGGAAAGTGAAATGGAAGACCAGTAAGTGGGGTGGGGGGACAGATGCAGGACAGAACATAGTATTTCTAACTTTTTAATTGGCATCATGGGGGGGTCCCTTTCATGGCAATCCCATTTTCCACCAGTCACTCCCAATTCATAACCTGTGATAGGTGCTTCCTCACCCTATCACACCCACGTCCGTATTACTCCAGGTCCAGGCCATTTATGGCTTGCTGCTCAGTCTGTGGTCTTCTGGGCTCAACGATGCATCGTCCCTTTCCTGGCTGGGTCTTTCATATTATACTCCTAGAGAGTTTCCTGCCACTTCATTACAGCACTGGCTACGTCTGTGGATGTTTCTGCCAAGCCCCTCCCTCCTTTATAGATTGGGCTTGTTTTCTGTAACACAGGCTGCTGGTGGCTTCTTGACTGCACACTGTTTTTCTCGTGGATTCCCCTGCTAGCTTGGAAATACTGTTGGTAGATTGGCCACCATCTTCTTGATGCCTCTGTTCCCTGTTATAGCTGCAGTTGCATATCTGGTGTGCCTAATACCCTGGACCTTTCTACTGTCCAGTCAAGTGTACTTTGGTTTACCTTGTCCTGGGACTCTGACTCTGGTGTTTTGTGCAGATCTGCTCTTCTGTCTTTTCCATCTTTCCTCCCATGGGCACAACAGTTGCTTAGTTGGTGATGTCCGGTGGCTCTTTCTTGATTCTGGAGTACCCTGAATGGGCACCATTGGGACTGGCTGCCACTTATGAAATGCATTTCTTTGCCAGCCCAGCACTTTATCTGGTTGCCGTTCCTCTGGCTCACTTAAATCTGGGGTTGCTAGCATTGGTTTCAGTCCCACCATTCCTTACTTATCTCCAGCATCAAATTTCCACTTAATACCCATCCTTAGTTCCTTTACACGTTGCTGTTTGACGTTTCACTATGTCAGGCTCTCCACCTTTCTGTGTTATATTTCCTTCTCCTCCGAATGCCGTCATAAGTTGTCCTGTATTCTCTGGATGCTCTTAGAGCCTTATGCTTCTAGTTGGCTCTTTCAGGCTGCGCCAGGCCCACCATTTTTTTGTTTCTCTCATCACCAGGATAGTGGGTCTTGTTTTTGTGTCATACCATTACAAGCTGGTTGGCATATTGCATTTCATTTTGTTTCAGGATGCATAACAAGGTGTTTCCTTTCCTGCCTATCAGTCTGCCCTTCTTGCATGGCTTCTTCTAAGTCTTGTTTCAGTCAACATGAAGTCTTTCTGTATTCAGACATAATGCAGTTAGCCCCAGTACTTGAACTGCCCGGAGAGGAAAGGGTTAACTGTATGCAGAAACATAGAACGTTGAGCTCGAGCTCGATTTTCAAACCTCTGTCTGTGGTACTTCCCAGTGTAACCGTCAGATTCTTTACTCCGCCTAATGGTGAAGTCGCTCTGGAGATTTCCTCTGCTCGGTTTGGTAAAAGTAAAGTGTTCGGTTAAAACCAATTCTTTTTATTGTTTTTCGGATTTCCAGCCTCTGTCTATGGTACAGGTAGTGTTGTAGATAGGTAGTGACTGTTTTGTTTAATTTTAAAAACTGCATGGAAATTGTTTGTTTCTTCGGTTTCTTTTCGGTCGGTCCGGTTGGAACGACCTTGTTTTTTCTTCTATCTTAAATTTATATTTTCTGGGATTAGAGTGGTGTTCCGGTACCGATCGGTTTCAAAAGAACTGGGTTTTTTTCCTGGTTCTTTTTCAAAACCTGTGACTCTGTTTGTTACCGATCGGTTGTTATTAACTGGCTTGAAAGCTGCTATAGGGTAATTTTGGTAGGTTGGCCATGTCTGAGAAACCCAAGAAGAAAACCAGTCCCACTGGGTTTCAACACTGTACTGAGTGTGGGGAGGCCTTTGCCAGGGCTAACCCCCACCTCATTTGTGTTTATTGTCTGGGGTTTGACCACCTCCAATCAGACTGCCAAATTTGTAAAACTTTCCCAAAACCACTCTAGAAAAGAAGTTGAGTAGGTTGAAGGAAAGGGAGGCCAAGAAGTCAGTGGATCCGGGTGGCCAGCCCAGTTTGGTTGCAGCCGAACCTGAGGGGGTGCCTACTGACCTAAGCGATACCTCCTCGGGCAAAAGGAGAGCCGACTCTGAGGGGTCGGTTCCGTCAAAAAATAAGCGAAAGTCTGCCAGTTCAGATCCTGTATCGCATTCTCCAACAGCGGACGAAATAGCCAAAGCAATTAGCATTGTTCAATCGCTTAGACCGGTTCCGTCCGAACCGGTACCGCTGGTTTGGTCTGATCCGTCTCCTCCGGATTATGATCCAGATGTTTATTATGAGGAGTGGAAGGAAGACGAAGACTATCCCGGTGATGATGGCGATGATAATGATGATGATGAGGGGGGTCTGGATGTGCCCATTAAACCGGACATCTCCCCAGACAGGCCCTCAAGTGTCTCTCCTCCCAGGCTCTCCGAATCCCCTTCGCATTTTGTTCTACAAAAGGTGGCAGAAACCCTGCAGCTTCCTTAGTTGAAGCCGCAGAGGAGGATGAAGAGCCTGATTTTGTGGAAATGATGGATATCCCAGAGTCCAAAAGGCTGTCTGTTCCTCTTCATAAATCCTTGGGGAAAGACCCACAGAATTTTACAACTCCTAATTCAATACCTCCTGTGGATAAGAGAATGGACAGGAGGTATTTGTTATCAGGCTCAGCTGTGGAGTTCCTTTATAGTCATTGCAGCCATGTTGGGTTGGTGCAGGCTGCAGCCTGTGACAGGCTAACATTTCTTTGGCTTCACCCCGGATAAGGACTCCAGGAAAGTAGATGCCATGGCCAAAAAACAGTATTTGGCATCCTCTTTGGGACTCAGGCAGGCTACTTATATGGCCTACACAGCCAGGTATCAGAAATCCAGATGGGCTGTGGTTCTGGAACTGGCTAAACAGGCCTCTCCCCAGCTAGCCATGGAGCTGGAGGAGGTGGCTGCTGATGGAACTGAGGCATCCAAAATGCAATTTCATGCTGCCATGGACTCCAGTGATGTGGCATCTAGAGTCGTGGCTACATCTGTGTCTCTCAGAAGACATGCTTGGCTTAAATGTACTAGCCTTTCACAGGATACCCAGACTAAGGCTGTGGATTTTCCTGCAGTGGGTAACTATCTGTTTGGGGAGCAGACAGAGGCTTACATGAAGAAAATGAATACAGGACCACGTGCAGGAGTGCACAGGCCAAGGAAAGGCAAGCCACTCCGCACAAGCAGCAGTCTAGGGGCAGGGGCAGGCCCTTTCAAAGGCCTTTTACCAAGCCAGGGCCTGCTTTCCTTCTTCCCACAGGGGGTCTTCAGAGGGCGGCAGGAAGGGGATGAGCAGTGGGGCTCCCTCCTCCTCTCAGTCTAAGGCTCCTGCCAAACAGACACCCTGATGTCAGCCGGGTCGACTCCCACTTCCAGTAGGAGGCAGGCTGGCTTACTACTTCAGGCCTGGAAGTCTGTGACTTCAGACAGGTGGGTCCTGGAGGTAGCAAGCCAGGACTGGCCTCAGCTTCAAAAGTTCCCAAAAAGAGGCCAAGTCTTTTCTACCTGCATCAGCCTCAGAGACCATTGCACTAGAGGCAGTGGTTTCCTCTCTTCTAGCTCTCAGAGCTCTAGAAAGGGTTCCTGTTCAGCACAAGGGGAAAGGATTGTACTCCAGGTACTTCCTTACCCCAAAGAAAACAGGGGAGTGCGACCCATCCTAGACTTAAGATATTTGAACAAACACATTGTAAAGCCAAAATTCAAAATGGTAACTCTGGGAATAATCCTTCCCTCGCTAAGGCCAGGGGATTGGCTAGCATCTCTGGAGCTCAAGGATGCCTACTTCCATATTCCTATCAGGTGCTTCCACAGAAAATACCTCAGGTTCGAGTTGCCTTCAGGCCATTACCAATTCAGAGCCATGCCATTCATCCTAACATCAACTCCAAGGGTGTTCACAAAGTGCCTTGCAGTAGTGGTGACTCACTTCAGAAGACAGGGTATCACATCTTCCCGTATCTGGGCGACTGGCTCTTAGTGGGTCAGTCATCTTTACAGGTCAAGTCAGCTCTTCAAACTACCCAGGACCTCCTCAGTTCCCTGGCATTTCTTCTCAATCTTCCAAAATCTGTCCTCAGCCAGTTCAACTTCTCACCTTTTATAGGCATAGAGATGGACACTTCACAAGCAAAAGCTTTCCTTCCCCTGGCAAGGGTGAAGGCCCTAGTGGATCTTGCTTCCTCCTTTCGACCTCAGGTCTCCCGCCCAGCAAGACAGTTCCTCCAGCTCCTGGGCCACATGGCAGCTTCCACGGCAGTGGTGCAGGGAGCAAGGTTCCAGATGAGGGACATTCAGTTTTATATTAG
Source organism: Neoceratodus forsteri (assembly GCA_016271365.2). Classification (NCBI taxonomy): domain Eukaryota; kingdom Metazoa; phylum Chordata; order Ceratodontiformes; family Ceratodontidae; genus Neoceratodus; species Neoceratodus forsteri. Next base: position 419,598,164 of record JADMNL010000023.1, read on the forward strand.
GTCTTTTTGGTCTCAAAAGAAGGAGTCTCTTACCAAACTGATTCCAGTGACTCAGACTCTGGTCCAAGCTCTCCAGTGGTGGCTGGACCAGTACAACCTCAGACAAGGGGTTCCATTTCTCCCTCAAGTCCCATCAGTAGTTCTAACTATGGATGCTTCTCTCCTAGGGTGAGGAGCCCACCTGGGAGCCCTGACAGCTCTAGGGGAGAGTCTCCATAGGAGTCTCTCCTTCATATCAATCTCCTGGAACTCAGGGCAGTTTTCTAGCCCTGCAGGCTCTTCAGATTCAGTCAAGGGCAAGGTGGTCCAAGTCAGAATGGACAACACCACCACAATGTGGCACATCAACAAGCAGGAGGCACTGTGTCCTCAGCCTTGTGCACAGAAGCCATGAAGCTCTGGTCTCTGGCCTGTTCTCTTCAGACTTCTCTGGTAGCAGTTCACCTTCCAGGGAAGGACAGCGTACTAGCAGATGCTCTGAGCAGAATTTCACAGGGACATCACGAATGGTTCCTGAGTCCTCACATCCTGAAGGTTATCTTCTCCAGGTGGGGCACTCCGGAGATAGATCTCATTGCAGCACCGGACAATCATCAACTTCCTCTGTTTTGTTGCAGACCTCCAGTCCTGGGGACGGTTCCCCAGGATGCCTCATTTTGGACTGGAAGTGCAGGTTTCTCTATGCCTTCCCTTCCTCCCTTCCCTCTGCTGTTCAGAGTTCTGATCAAGATCAGGACTCAACCCTACACAGTGATACTGGTGGCTCCAGATTGGGTCAGACAGCCTTGGTATCCTCTACTGCTGTCCTTGTCAGTGTCACGTCCCCTGTCTCTGCCCACGACATACAATCTCCTGTCCTTCTCCCAGGGGCAGATCTGGTACCCCAATCTCCAGTCTCTCAATCTAAAGACCTGGCTCTTGAAGAGTTAGAATATGCAGCACTACATCTCTCTCAGGGAGTTCTGGATATTCTGAAGGTTTCCAAGAAACCTTCCACTAGAAAAACTTACCACTCCAAATGGAAAAGGTTCAGTATTTGGTGCTCTCAGAAAGGCATCCTGCCTGATTCTGCAGACATTGCCACAACCTTAGACTATCTAGTTCATCTGGATGGTCTAGGCCTTAGGCCTGCCACTCTGAAGGTTCATCTAGCAGCTGTCTGTGCATTTCTCTCAGCAGGGAAGGGCTCTTCCCTGGCATCTCATCCTGTTTTCAAAAAGTTTTTCAAAGGTTTGGTTCACATTAACCCTCCCTTTAGGGAGCCCACTCTGCCTTGGGATCTTAATGTCTGTATAGCTCAGCTAATGCAGCCACCCTTTGAACCTCTGGCTTTGGCCGAGTCGAAGTACTTGACCTGGAAAACTGTGTTCCTTGTAGCTATTACTTCTGCCAGGTGGATTAGTGAGTTACAGGCTCTGTCAGTTGAACCTGACCTCATCTCCTTCCATAGGGATAAAGTGGTCCTAAGAACCAATAGGAGGTTCTTGTCCAAAGTGGTATCAGATTTTCATCTGAACTAGTCTCATATCTCCCTGTGTTTTGCACTGACTATTCTTCTTCAGGTGAAAGAAGGTTACACAGTTTGGATGTTAAGAGGTCCCTTGGCTACTACATTGAGCATACTAAGGCACATAGAAATGTCTGTTTTCAATTGTTTCTCACTTATGGTGAAATGGGGAAAGATAAGCCTGCCACTAAAAGAACTATTGCCAGGTGGATTGTTTCTTGTATGCAATTCTGTTATGACAAGTTGGGTAGAACACCCCCTTCAGGCCTGAGGACTCACTCGACTAGGGGTACAGCTGCTTCTCTAGCTGCGGCCAGAAATATACCTTTGTTAGAGATCTGTAAAGCAGCCACCTGGAAAACAGTACACACTTTCACCAAGCATTACTCCGTGGACATCCAGACTAGGAGTGATGCTAAGTTTGGCACAGCAGTACTGCAGAGCCTCTTCCCAAAGTAGATTCTGCATTCCCTCCTCCATAGGGAACTGCTTGGTAGTCTGCATTATGTCTGAATACAGCAAGACTTCATGTTGTTTGAAGAAAAAATTACTCACCATAGTAATGTTTTTTCTTCTAATGGAGTCTTGCTGTATTCAGACCCCCTTCTCAGAACCTGGTTTTTGGGAAGTGGGCTGGCAGGTATAGTGTTGCACCTCAGAGTGTACTTTGTACCCTCCCTCCTCTTGGGTGGAATAGATGATGTTTTATTTTTCTGGTGTTTTATACTTAAATATTGTCACTACCTTTCCTTCTTGGTTCTCAACTTGAATCTTTTTGCCCCAAAAAGAATCTTTTGCCATTTGGCTATATGTTTGAACAATTTCCATACCATAGTATATTAGTTAGTTTGCTCGTAAGAATCTGTCGGTTACACTGGGAAGTACCATAGACAGAGGTTTGAAACCGAGCTCAACGTTCTATGCTTCTGCATGGAGTTAACTCTTTCCTCTCTGGGGCAGTTCAAGTGCTGGGGCTAACTGCATTATGTCTGAATACAGCAAGACTCCATTAGAAGAAACAACAATAGTATGGTGAGTAATTTTTTCTTCCTTTCCATTTCTGCAGGTGCTTTGTGTTGTGCTGCTGCATAGACTGTGATCCATCCTTTTTCTAAGTACTGCAGTTTGGATCTGGTGTCCTGTACATGGGCTGGCTTCAGCCTTGCCGTCCTTCTGACTTACTGCCCCTACTGTCTGGCGTCCTCTGATTCGCTCTTGTACTACTTGGGAATCATTCCAAATTTGGTACTCTATAGAAGGAGATTTCCTTAAAGAAGATAGTTTTGTTACTTACGAGTAACAGTAGATCTTCCAGAGACTGCCCTTCATAGAGTGACAGCTCACCTTCCTGCTGGCCCCGACCATGTTTTCAGGTGGTGTTCTCTGGAAGGGATGTGTTGTTTGGCCTTCTCCTTTTCTGCGTCCTCCTAATGGGCTTTATCTTTCCGGAACCTCCATCTCTCCTGTTCACCTGGTCAGGGTTCTGGTCTGCTGATTCCTGTTGGTATGGTTCCATTCTGAGCTGTTCTCTGTTGTGAAAATTGAGGAGGTAAGGTGCCGTCCACGTTATACAGGTGTGGAGGATTATGTCATCGTGGGCTGTCCTGACTAGGCAGAAGTTTCCATGTAGTCCTAACGTCAGTGGCTTACAGTTCCAAATATATGGCTTTAAGGAAGAGACTCTCTAATCAAAGATCTGCTTTTACTAGGAAGTAACAAACCTTTTTTAGAGGTTTAAAGATGATGTTGCACTTGTCAAAGGAGATTGGCTTTACACTTGTGCACGCACTCACAACATCTCCATCCCCTGCTGGGATGTAGAGACTCTCTGAAAATCTCTGAAAAGAAACTGTCAGCCACGCACATGATGCTTTGAAAAATCCATCCCTTTTAATTCATTCCATCTGCCAGATTAGTAAAGCCCAGTGTTTTACCTCTAATGGGCTTCCACAGGGAAAACCAAAATCCAGTATTACAATTGTATGCAAAAAACCCTGAATTTAACCCTCAGGCTGCCGACAGAATTAGAACGCATAGAAATTCTGGACTGATATCAGTCCACGGCACAGCAAGGGTTAATATAATGTAATCTAATTTAAGTATAAATTCAAAGTAGAGCAAGTGCATATGAGAGCGCTTTCTTACTTTGAAAATTGCTGTATTTTGTAGTACGTACCTGCTATTCTTGTAACAAAATAAATAAAGATCTAATTTAGTTCCATCTTGTTAATTTTACTTCTTATACAGGTGTCTTAACACCATTATGCCATGTAAAATATTTATTTATCTATTACAATCATCAGAAACAATCTTTGAGCAAGCTGCTCTTTACAAAGGTTCCACATCATACAAGCAAGACAAGTACCAGTATACAGAGACAAATAACTGAAGGTTCATTGTCCTCAAAGAGGACTTAGTTACAATATAGTTACTACCATAGTTTTTAAGGGACAACTTAAGGTAAAAGGAATTAGTGAGCAGCCCAAACATGGGGCTTGTTCATCGGAAAAAAAAAAAAAATTCTCCAGCTATTAAGAAGAGACAGAGGGACAGATGGTAGGAGGGTAGCAACATAGGGCAGCAGGTGAGGAGAGTTGGCCAAAATAATGATCTAGTTGTAGTTGTGGGCAATTACAGCTGAAGTTGTAGATGTGCGCAGCTGAGGGGGTAGACAGTTGGAAAGGAGAAGGCAGACTCAGAGTGTCGGGTTCAAGGCGAAATTCAAGAGCGGATACAGGGTAGTGGTGGGGAGCGTGGAGGTTGGAGGTGAAGTGGTAGAGGAGAGTAATGTACTTAACTGATTTTGTGTAGAGCAGATGAAAAGAATTTAAGGTGAGAGTACATCTTAAAGGGATAGACTAGGTCCAGTGGGTAGGTTTGAGATAGGGAGGCCATGAGCCTACAAACATGGATACGCATCAATGCTGACCAGATAATGCCTCAGTTCTGTCTTAAAGGCCCATATATTTGCAGTGTTCTGAATATCAGCTGGAATCTCATTCAACCAGTGGGGGCCCTGAGCGAGGATGAGCGTTGGCCAAGAGCTGTTCTTCAGAAAGGGATGCTGAGTGAACACTGTGCTTTCCTTCTAGTTGCATATGGAGAGTGCGCTGCTGATAGTGTTTCAGAGATACAGGGGAGGTTTGGTCTAGCTTTTTCCCAAGGTGGCAAGTTTGAAACTTTATTCTGTTGATCAGGTTTAGCCAGTTGATTTGTTCATACAACACGCATGTATGAGTGTATTTATCGCCCCAATGGTAAGTCTGCATGCCTTGTTAAGGGCTATCCCTACCCGCTTAAGTGCCATGACAGTTGCAGCCCCATAAACTACCAATCGTAATCCACAACAGACAGGATTGAACTGGAGACAGAAAGGTGGAAAGCAGTTGGTGTCAGATACTGTATTGCCTGTGCTTGTATAGAATTCCTAGTTTGATGTTAACTGCCTTCACCACCATGTCTATGTGCTGCGTAAGGAGAGGGTGTCATCTATAACAACCACAAGGTACTTGAATGAACTCACCTGCTCAAGTGGGACAGCATTGTTACTCCCCACCACAGCAGTTTCCTGCTCTGGCTGAAGCCGACACTCAGGATCCCCAACAGCCGATCCAAGTGGCTCAAAGTCAGTAGTTTCAGGGAGACTGTAAGGGGGCACTGACATGTAATGTTACAGTTTAGCGCAGAGGCAGAGGTAGAAGCTTCTGCAACAGGAGACAGTTTCAGGAAGTAAAACTGATTCTGGGTCTGTATGAAGATTGGGTCTGGAGATTCCCAGTGCGCTAATACAGCACTCCTGTTCTGTCCCAACCCCTGAATCACCTCCTGTTCAGTCAGGTATTGTACATTATCCCATTCAGTCAACCGGGATCTATCATCTTCAAGGAAACCTTATCATAGGGGCAGCCTACTAAACTGCTCGGAGGGAGCGCAACATACTCTGGGAACAACATACTGACTGAGAAAAAAATATTAGGGGTTTTTTTTTTTAGGTTTGTACCTGAAAAAAAGATGTTAATTTGAAATTTTATACTGAGGTGTTGAGACCAACTTTCAGAAGCAATCCGCATTTTGGGGGTTCTCCACAGCTGAAACCTTGGCTATATGAAGGTATAGTAGTACACATACACAGAAGTAATGATAGCTGGTTTATCTAGAGAAGTTTTATCTGGCAGTATTTTGCCAATTACAAACAGATCCAGATTAAAGAGGTCTGACAATACAAGTAATCAATTTTCTGATGTACTGCAGCTGTGATGTACTTTGTATGGGTGTCAGATGAAAGATAGGGGTCCAAGTAAGGCCCAGTCCACACTTATAATTAAAATTTAACGGTTTTAAACCATTACGGGGCTTAACACGGTTCTGTGCCCGTCCACACCTCCTGAAATGAAAGCGTGTTTTAACACGCTGTCGCTCACTTGCCAGTGCAGATGAAGTGCTGCATCGTGGGCGCCAGGAGGATCACTGCAGGGAACACGAATCAGGCGCCCATACACACTGGTAAGTGAAAACGTTTGTCACTTAAACCATTTTCAAATCCGTGCTAAACCCTGATCATATCAGGGTTTAAACACGGTTTTGAAACTCTGTTCGGTAAGTTACCAGTGTGGTCAACTGTGTTATCTGATTTAAAATGTTACAGGCATCTGTAACATTTTAATAAACTGCTCATGTCAGCAACAAGAGAGCTGATATGCATTCCATTTATTGAATGAAGGATCTGGCAATAGGTTCACTAATTAACTAGTCTAGGCAGGGATGTTGTAAAAATCCAAGCGTAGAGGGGCCGTTGGTGCTGAATGTTGAGGTGCTGGATGCCACACCTCGCACCACATCGGCAACCTGGGGTTGGGAGCAATCTCAGGTTGCGGGGTCAGCGAGTTGAGTAGAGGATTGAGCATCTGATGGACTGCTCTCCTCTCCCAAGGAGGGAGGGTTATTGTCCCGCTCTTGCTGCCCCTAGTGGAGGCCAGAGGGCAGCGCTACAGGTCAGGAGACAGAAGTGTGGGACGTGCTGTGCACATGCCTACACACACGCACATTCACGCCATGTGGGGAAGGGGGTGTATGGGGAGAAAACGGAAATAGAGGAGCTGGTAGGCTCCTTGAGGCTGCAGCACTGCACCTGGTTCTGTTTTCCCCCCCGGATCTGGATTGTGCTTCGGAGGGACCTCCCCCTCTGGCCCTGTCCACGGAGGAATATAGGAATATCTGTGGGGAATCACGGGGGCCCAGCGTGGCAGTGGCAGAGAACCGAGCCCCCCCCGAGAGGGGGCCATGGCCTGTCTGCCAGCCCCCACAAGGAAAAAAGGAATATGGAAAAAAGAAGAGAAGAAAAAATCCAAACGTAGAGTGTCCGCCTAACTGTATGTAGTTAGTGTCTAAATGAACTCACCAGCAGCAGTATATATGCTCCCTCCGATATCAATGCACGAAATACTGGTAAGTCAAGTATCCTTATTTTTTTATATTTGCATTTTATGCTTCTTCTTCTTCTCAAGCAGCCTCTTTCAGCTGCAGTCCACTGGCTTCGTCACCCACCACACCCAGGACTCCTCACTGCTTATTACCTCTGTGGTGAGTGGGTCCTGGTAGGTGCTGCGGAGCCTGCAGGGTCAGCGGGGTCATGCCGCTGTCTGATGGTGTTATCCTCCACTTTTCGCCTTCCCTGCTTGGGCCATCCCACGTGCAGTGACATGCACACACAGCGTATGGATGCCGTAAGCCTCAACGCCTGCATCTGGCCAGCGAACGTGGATGACTGCATACTGTGTCATCTAGCCTCCGCTGGGTGGCAGCCAACAGCACACGCGATGTTCCCTCCTCAAAGGAGGAGAACAGTCTTTGGACAGTCAGTCCACCTTCCCATAGCTTGCCCTCAAGCAACCCCGGTCTTTTCCCGAACTTGGGTCACAGTTGTGGTGGAGGCATGGAGCTCCAGTGCCTCAATCCTCCGCATCACTGAGCTGGCATAACCTGTCTCCTTTTAAGGGCTGCTGCTGCTGAGGATGAATGTCTGTGTCTGCTGACACGAACGTCATCGGCGCACCTCAAGCAGGGCACAGTGGTTGTTCTAGACAATAGCAGGCGTGTCTCATTGCTGCAAAGGCTCAGAAATGTGTTCCTATTGACACACATAGAGAGAACACTACGCACTCTAGCAAGCAGATATATGTAAAAGCAGTACCTATTAGAAATGGAGTAAAAACATCGGTTTAGTAAAGTAATGTGCTTCAATAATGCTTCCATTTGGTTCACTGGGATCAGGATAAAGTTGATATCAATTTTTGCTACTTAGTAGCCTTAATTATAAGGTCATGAAATGCCTGTATTACTGAGACTGAGAGACAAAAAATATAGATGACACAGTGGTGGACGACTGGCGGGTCTCAAATCTAGGGGTCACGGCATCAACTGTGATACTGAGTCATTGTGATGCAAACCATGAGGGTGCAAAAGCTAAGTAATGAAGTCTAGAGTGCAGGACCAGTGTGTTGGGACTATCACCAGGCAGGATGGTGATGGGAAGGGGAGGAAGGGGCGGTAGATTAGGAGGTCTTGAGACTGTTAGAGTACGGAATCTATGGTAGGAAAGGGCACCAAAGAAATGCAGCCCTACAATAAATAAAATTAAATAAAAGAATGGGAAAGGAGAAAAGAAGGGAGCATGTTGTGCAGGAAGGTTGTATATTTCAGAGGGGAGAAATAAAGCCAGGGGCAGGGTTTGAAAAGGCATGAGGAAGAAACCGGTAGGTAACGTAGTAATGGTTCAACATAAAGACACTGGAGGAAGATTGAAAAAAAAAAAACCTTGTGGGCTATCATAACCTCACCAACATGCCAGTCAGTTTTCTTCTTCAGTCATGCCCACCCACATCTCTGTTCAACACATGAAGTAAATAAATCCAAACCATTTTGTACCTTTCTAAAGACTTTCTTCTAGTCACCTCCCCGGGTTGGGGCTCTGACCTTCTCTTATACCCAAAATCTATGATGGGCTGGACTATAACCTGTCTGATTGTAATGCTGGGCCAGAGGAATTCTGTGTGCGATTCTGGATACTGCTTTTGTGTTCCTGTATTCTAACTTTGAGCAGTCTGGTCGTTTTGCCTACACAGAGTTTGGAACAAGGGCACATGTAAGTAAATGTACGGCATAGTTAGTGTTGTAGTCTGTGTGTTCCTTGATTTGAATTCTCCAATCTGTTCTGATCAAAAAAATCCTTTTGGCTAGTTTGCCACACTAACTACATCTACCACAGGCTGTCATGCCTAGTTTTAAAGGTCCTATCCGTAAGTGTCCCATGTTTGTTTGGTACGTACCACCCCATCCTTAATGGTTCTTACTCATTTTGAAGTAATGGTGAGGTTTTTCTGAAACACCTTTGTCCTCATAAGCCTAAGAATGACCCCATTTTGTTGATTTCCTCAAACTACCAGCCAGTGCACTGAACCATACAGCAAGGCAACAAAGAAGCTGGGATGTGTTGGGAGGGATTTACAAGAGGATTGAGGAGGTGATGTTGCTCCTGTACAGGCAGTTGGGAGGCCTCACCTGGAATATGGTGCCCAGTTCTGGAGTCCGCACCAGGAAGAAACAGGGATGGAAGATTATCCAAGGCCAACAGGGCAGATCCTATGTGAAATGGCTCAAGGCCCTTAACATGTTCTCGCTGGAGGCCAGAGGAGAGAGGGGCGACATGATAGAGATGTGCAAGTTTCTGAGGCAAATTAATAAACTGTGAAACTGTATTTAGCAAGAACAGTAGTGCAGTCATGAGTGGACAAGAAAGGAGGCTACTCAGTGGATACTTCAGGAGGGATGTGAGGAAGTTCTCCTTCACTGAGAGGGTGGTGGAGCTGTGGAATAGATTATCAGCAGGGGCTGTAAACAGATTCACACATGGTTGGGATAGTTTTATAGGGCTGACAATTACAGGATGAAAAGCTAGGGAGGTGGGGGGATTGGGGGAAGAGGGAGGTGTGGAATACAATACCCCTTCGAGACATTAGGTCAGGGGGACAGGTAGGAAACTTTATGGGCATGAAGGAGGCACCCTTGGTCTTTTATCTGTTGGCCACATCTGTGTTTCTGTGTGAAAGAAAATATGGCGTTGGTAATCATGAGATCTAGATGTCTTGGAAACTTATTAACACACCTGCTTAAAATAAGGTATAATGAAAAGACATGTTGGGATGAGTAATGTTTTTATATTTAATATTACTTTTTTTTAAGTTACATTTTATTCTCCTCCCTGTCTAGCCAGACCCGCACCTTCAGGAGCCCCAGTGGAATCTGCTTCCACTTCAGCCCTACCTTAGCCATCCTGAAGTCCCCATGGAGCCGCAGACCTACCCCAGGTGGGAACAGGTAGTGCAGCTACCCCCAGGCAGCTTGTGTGATAAATGGGGATTCAGGACTGGCCAGGCAGGTGAGGAGCCATGAGGGGTCTGCTCCGGAGCTCCATCTACCCAGGACCTGGAGAGTGTTTTTCCTTGTTCCGATGGGTGTTGCGAGTACCCTGACGTCATGATGCCTAGCGCAGACGTCCACGACGTCCTCCCCAATGTGTCTGCCTCAGTGCTTGCTGTGCCCTAGGCCTCCGCCTGGGGCCAATCAAGTGCCGAGATGCTTCCCCCCTCCCTCCCTGAAGGAGACGAGCTGTCCCTAGGACGCTCAAGCCTCCTCCGCCAGGCTGGCCCTCCAGCTCCCCAGGCTCGTTCCCGAACCCGGGCTTCTGGTGCTGCAAGCAGAAATCCAACCGCTGCGCCAACTGGCCTGCCCTTTAATATTAATTTTAAAGATTAAGAAATAATCTATCTGACGTGGGACAGTACAGTAGTGAAATACAGCGTATGATGATGGAGTAGTATTGTCTGAACAAGAAATTGTGATAACATCAACCATTATATGGCATCACTTGTAAAACTGATAAGATCAGTTCAACAGTTAGTCATTACAGAAAAGACAGGGACACAGAAGGAATACAAGCCACTACACCTACTGCCGTACCTCTTAGCTGCTATGAATTTCACATAGCACTAAGATTGTTACACTCAGATTTATCCTTGCTCAGCAAAGGTTTACTGATGCTTCTAATGATAGAGCTATTTCTGGACATACAAACTATTATTTCATTGAACAAACTTGATAGAAACATTTCTGAACACGAAATAAAATGTAGGGGACCAACTACTCTTTACCATATTCTCTAAAATAAGAAAGTACTACACATTCTGATCTTTTGCTCTGAATTTTCAAAGCGATTGCTCTGAGGTTGAGAGGCACGCACCTACAGTACCATAGCAGCAGTAAGAACCCCCCAATCAATTCAGAAGTGATTTTAAGGCACAAAGGAATAATCATGATCCATAACATAAAGCTCCCATTTTTGCCATTTTTCATGAAATTGCAATTCCCTAGTGTAGTAGACATGGTGTTGACCTTTAGGAAGTAACCTGCTAGCCATATTACTTGTGGTCCTCTAGTGAGCCATTTGTAGTCCTTGTAGTTTTCTGTCACGCTGAGTCCGAAGTCCTTTAACCTTTGCTCTCCCCACAGTGCCTTCATTCTCAGTCTGAGTAAAGATGGCACTGTACTAGCAGCTTACTGTGTCTCTCTGTCTGTTCTTCATAACAAGAATACTACAGTGGCGCAAAGGTAAAGAAAGAATTCACAGCTGCAGCCTCATATAGCTATCCGTCAGATCTTTCCATTTTTTTTAATAAAGAAAAAGGATGGGAATCGCTTTGAGTTTACTGGGCCTTCTCGAGATGGAAACACACCCAGTCAGTGTGCATTGTCTGCAGCTGGCTATACTGCCTGTGGTCTTCTGAAATTGCTTGGGATGGGGATCCACAAAAAAGAAGGTTAGATAAAAAAAAAAGAAAGAAGCTCACAACAGAAATTATCTGTGCTGTTCTTTTCAGCAGAAAAGAGCTGTGTGCTGCGGCACATATTTTTTAAATTTTTTTATTTATTGAAGTCTTGGATGAGACCTGTGAGCTGATGGCTAGATGCTTATTGAGAGGTTCCACATCAGATACATTAACACAAGATGACACAATATAGTTACAGTAAATTATACATGAGGGAGAACAGGAAAGAAACCGGCACCTGCTCAAAAAGAAAACACAGCGTGTTTGCTCCTCTCGAGTATTACAAACCATCCAGCCAGAAGCTTTAAAGTGAAATATGCTTTATTTTAGTGCAAAAAAAGGCAAACTCGCAAATAATCCAGTGTGCACAGATGTAGCAATGCTGTTTTAATATTCATAGTCCATAAAACAGTCCATGCATAAGCATCCAATGGTTCGATAGACTTCTGCAGCAAGAGCTGAGGGTTACTCCCACATGACGTCACCTATAGGTGATGTCATGTGGGAGTAACCCTCAGTTCTAGGGACATGGATATGTTGTTCATCCACACTTATTGGCAGGTATCCTTGCCGCTTTAAATCTTGCCGGAAGGTCTTCAAGCTGGCTCCTCCCACCCACCCGGGTGGTAAAATTCTCGGCTCCGCCCCATGACGCTAGATCTTCCTTACCGCTTGGAAGCTCGGGTTCCCTCCTTAACGCTCTACGTATAAGACTGGTTCCTAATTCTTTGGTTTTCCCGAAATAAAGTTTAAGGTTTGCAAGACTTGGTCCAAATATTTCCCTACATGACTGTGAAGGACAAATCGACTCCCGGTTTCCGGAGGTGCCCATGCGGGCAGAAGATGTCTCGGACGGATCCGCACTCCACGTGCGTCTACTGCTTGGGCCTTGAGCACGACCCGCAGAGCTTCGACCTGTGCTCTTCTTTTTCGGCCTACATCCTGGAAGACCGTGCCGCCCGTCTGCAACTTGGCGACCAAAACTATCCTCCGTAAAGTCAACGGAGGCCCAGTTGGCGGTTTCACGGCGGCGTGGCTCGGCGAACAGCTTGAGCAGATGATCGCCCTTTGAGGAGGAGGCGGCGCAGGCCGCATCTTGCCCCTCCTCGACCAGGCCTTTATCCCGCTCTCCTGGGATCCTCCTATTCAGCTTCTTTTAAGGAGCTCTGTCTGTCCCTCTCCACTAAGGGAGAGGGACCAACATCTTCAGGGCCTTCCTCTCGGTCCAAGAAGAAGGACCACAAAGGTAAGTCCCTCCATCGGCGCTCTTGGAGGCGGGAGAGGTCCCGCTCACCGAGTGAGTCGACCATCGACTCGGTCAATCCTTGGCTTCGGCCACTGGCTTCACGGTGTCCCGTCCAGGTCAGTTGACGAGACTCCGTCGACGCAGTCGAGATTTTTCGACCGTCGGACAGGCTGTTGACGGTGAAGCTGAAACCCTCATCCCGGTTCCCCAGCGGAGATTGAGGTTTCGTGGACTCTGCCCGTGCCTCCCGTTCCAGAGTCCACGGTTGAGCCCTCTGAGCCGAGGGGAGCGGGTTTCCCCCGGCCTGCCCCAGAACCCTCCTCGAAAAAGCCAAGGTTCGCGGTCTCGGTCTCGGACTTCTTCTTGGTCCAGCGATCCACGCCGTCATAGGCGGTCTCGGTCTCGGCACCGTGACAAGCGGCGTCGCCGCTCGTCCTCGTCCTCCTCCGGCGAGGGAGGCTTCGGCGCAAGATTGCGTCGACGATACAAGGACCTCATGTGGCAACAGCTTCTTCTGTCTGGGGAGCAAACCGGCGTCGTTGCCTTCCCGGCTATCAAGTGGCTGTCACTGGAGCGGCGAAGCAACCCTCGCCTTAGCCGGCGCCTGCTTCCAGGCCTGTTGCTCGGCGAAACAGGCTGCCCCCGATTCGATGGAACCTCCGCCTCCACAGCCGTTGTTTGGGGCTCCGACCAAGAATTCTCGATCGGCCCAGGGTCTGCCCCATAGGCTGTCTGTCACCCTCACTCCCGATCGCCCTCGGCAGGTGGAGGGTGGCTCAGGCCCAAAGCAGCATTTGCGGACTCCTCTTGAGTCCGATGACGATTCCTCCCTGTTCTCCAGGCGGGTCGACTTGGAGTCCTCAGGAGGTCAGTCACTGGACGATAGCCCTTCGTCCTTCATGGGTTTGCTTAGGCTCATCTCGGAGTCCACCGGGATGCAGCTTGAGCCCGTATCCAAGCGGGCCAAGTATCCCCTCACGGAGATATTGGACCGAGGGGATTCTCCTACGGAGGCCTTTCTGGTGGCCGAGGCCATTGTAGGCCCGGCCTTGGAACTCTGGCAGTGTCCTGCTTCCTGCCCTGCACCTTCGGCCAGGATGGCTAGGAAGTATGTGGTCCCTACCGGTTCCCTGTCCAGTTTCTCAGAACACCCCTCAGCCGAGGGGTTGGTTACCGACAGCGTCTTCCGGCGTGCCGGAAACGCCAGGGGCGTAGACACAAACCTCCCGACAAGGAGTCCAAGAAGTTGGACTACACCGGGCAAAAAGTCTACGCTGCGTCCTCCCTTGGCCTTCATCAGGCCAGCTCGGCCGTGCTGATGGCACACTTCTCTCATGCCCTGTTGGGCTCCTTGGACGAGGTAGTCCCTCATCTCCCGGCTGACCTGCAGACCACGGTTAAGCAGGTACGGGACCAGGGCAGTGGCCAAGCAGCAACTTCAGACTGCTTTGGACATTGGTGACTCATGCGCCAGGTCAGTCGCGGCCGCAGTGGCTATGCGCCATCGGGCATGGCTGAGGATATCCACCTTCACAGCGGATACCCAGCACAAGTTGGCGGATGTCCCCTTCCTGGGGACTGACCTCTTGACCCTGGAGGAAGGTCACCTCCAGAGGATCGAAAAGTCCAGTGCCACCCTGGACTCGGTCTCATCCGCCACAGACCGCAACCCAAGCCCTTTCGTCCGTCTGCGCCCGTGGCACGTCCAGCCCAGCAGCGTCAGGGCCGGCAGGCTCATGCTTGGCATCCCAAACCCAAGCCTGTGGCTTCCTCCTCCAGGAAGCAGGGAGGTAAAGGCCCAGGTGGTCCCTCGGCCAGTCCCTCCTCCAAGCCTGCTCAGTGACGGGTTGAGGGGTGCCGCCCCCAACCTCGTCACTCCACCCCAGGTTCCCCTGGTGGGGAGCTTCGCCACTTCCTTTCCGCCTGGTCTGCTATCACCACAGACTGCTGGGTGTTGGAAGTGGTGGGAAAGGGCCTGCTTTGGAGTTCGAGCAGGCCCGCCCTTCCGGTTGTCGCCCCGGGGTTCCTCGGGGTCCGCAGCCTCGCTTGTTGGCTTGCCGAGCCGACATCGCCTGCTCCTCAAGAAGGAGGTGATCAGAAAGGTGGCGGACCCTCCCTCAGAACCAGGGTTTGTGTCCAGGTACTTCCTAATTCCAAAACGGACAGGGGGCTGGCGCCCCATTCTCGACCTGCACGACCTAAGCAAGTTCCTAAGGTCTCGGACCTTCAGGATGGTCACTCTGGCTCAGATAATACCATCCTTGGAACGCAGCATGTGGTTCTGCTCTCTGGACCTGCAGGACGCGTTTTTTCACGTCCCTATCCGTCCGTCTCACCAGAGATTCCTCCGCTTTCGAGCGGAAGGATCCCTTTTCGAGTTCCGAGCCATGCCCTTGGCCTGTCTCTTGCTCCCAGGGTCTTCACCAAATGCATGGCAGTGGTGACAGCATTCCTGCGGCGCCGAGGGGTCCGGGTGTACCCTTACCTGGACAATTGGCTGATAGCAGCCCCCTCCAGACAAGAGGTGGAGCGGTCCAGAGATCTGGCCCTCCAGGTTTGCTCTCAGATCGGCCTCCTCATCAACGAGGCCAAGTCGGAACTCAAACCGAAGCAGGTGATTCTCTTCATCGGGGCAGAGCTTGACTCTCTTTGAGCCAGAGCACGGCTCCTGGCGGACAGGGCCGAGGTTCTTTCCTCCTTTGCCCAAACATTTCTGGTTGGGCAATCGCGCCCTGCCCGGGACTTCCCGCGCCTCCTGGGTCTCATGGCAGCCTGCACCAGCGTGGTCCGTTGGGCCCGCTGGAACATGCGTCCCCTTCAATGGAGGTTGGCCAGCCAGTGGTCTCAATGCTGCGATCCATTGGACCAGCTAGTAGCGGTGACCCAGGGGATGTGGAGCAGCTCTCCAGTGATGGATTGTTCCAGCTCATCTGCAGGAGGGCATCCCGTTTGTCCGCCCGAGCCGGAGTCTCTCTTTCGACCGGCGCCTCTCTGATGGGTTGGGGTGCCCATCTGGGGGAGCAGAGAGTGCACGGCCTCTGGTCCCCGTGGGAGTCCCGATGCCATATCAACCTGCTGGAGCTCCAAGCGGTCCACCTAGCTCTCACCGCCTTCGCTCCGTTTCTACGGGGTCAAGTGGTTCAGGTCCAGACGGACAATACCACAACCATGTACTACCTAAACCGCCAGGGCGGGACACGCTCCATGCCTCTGTGCAAGGAAGCTCTCTGCATTTGGTCACTCGTGCGCAGCCTGGAGGCGGATCTCCTAGCCATTCACGTGGCAGGAGCCTCCAACACCCTGGCCGATGCCCTAAGCCGGATAGGGGCTGTCTCCCACGTTTGGTCTCTCCTGCTGGAGGTAGTACAAGATCTGTTCTCCCATTGGGGCACACCTCAGGTGGATCTGTTTGCCTCCAGGGAGAACGCGAAGCTGAGGCTGTTCCATGCCCGCCCCCCTCAGCAGGGCTCGCTGCAGGGGGATGCCTTCTTGAGGCCGTGGACCCCGGGCCTCTTCTACACCTTTCCCCCATTTCCCTTGATCCACAAGATGCTTCTCAAGGCAAGGAGGGACAAGGCGCAGGTGATTCTGGTAGCCCCAGACTGGTCCCACCAATGCTGGTATCCAGATCTCCTCAGCCTCAGCTCCAGGCTCCCAAGGCAGCTTCCAGCTCGCCCGGACCTGCTCTCAGTCAATCAGGGGAAGGTGTTCCATCCGGACCTTCAATCCCTGCACCTGACGGCCTGGTTCCTGAGCGGCTAGAGTTCCAGGCCTTGGGTCTTTCCGACGAGGTCCTCAATGTAGTTGAGGCATCCCATAAGGAGTCGACCAGGAAATGCTATGCCTTCAGATGGAAGAGGTTTTCCATTTGGTGTCAGGGCAAGGGCTTGGACCCTTCCTCCTGTTCCTTGGCAAGCATCTTGGACTATTTATGGTCCCTTTCTCAGCAAGGGTTTAGGTCGACGACCCTAAGGGTGCACCTGGCAGCCATCTCTGCTTACCGGGCGTGGGCTGGGAAGCAGTTGGTGGTGCAGGAAAAGGTAGTTTGGTGCTTTTTCAAAAGCCTTTATCACATGTCTCCTCCGGTGCGAGAACCTCCACCTCCATGGGATCTACTGCTGGTACTGGCAAAGCTCATGGGCAAGCCATTCGAACCAATGCACAGGTGTGATCTCTCTCACCTGTCATGGAAGACCGCCTTCTTGGTGGCTATTACGTCAGCCAGAAGGATGGGAGAGCTCCAGGCGCTGTCCATCGAGTTTCCTTACCAGGTCTTCCTCAGGGACAAGGTTGTCCTTCACCCACGAAATTCCTTCCAAAGGTGGTGTCGGAGTTTCACCTTAACCAGGTGTTGACTGCGGTGTTCTGCCCCAATCACCTCGGAGCTGAATACTTTAGGCTCATACTCTGGACCCTAAAGTGGCTCGGCTTAGTATAAGGCGCGCACGGCTGAAATTCGGGGAGAGGTTTGCCAGCTGTTTGTCACTTACGCTGAAGCCGCACCTGGCAGACCTGCAGCCAAGCGGATGATAAGCAGGTGGGTCACCTCCTGCATAGATCTCTGCTATAGGTTGGTGGGCATGGAGCCTCCCAGAGGGCTAAGAGCTCATTCTACCCGCCATACCGCTGCATCGGTGGCTGCTTCCAGGGACGTCCCTA
The DNA here is from genome assembly GCA_016271365.2 of Neoceratodus forsteri. NCBI lineage: Eukaryota > Metazoa > Chordata > Ceratodontiformes > Ceratodontidae > Neoceratodus > Neoceratodus forsteri. Next base: position 419,615,457 of record JADMNL010000023.1, read on the forward strand.
TCCAGGAAATCTGCAGGGCTGCTACCTGGAAGTCAGCACACACCTTCATTACCCATTACCACATCGACCTTGAGTCACGCCGGGATGCTGGTTTTGGGGCCTGGTTCTCAGTCTCTTTTCCCTAAGTAGAGTGTGCTTGCCTCCCTCCTCCCGGAGAACTGCTAGGAGTCTGCCAGTAAGTGTGGATGAACAACATATCCATGTCCCTAGAAATACAGGTTACTCACCTGTAACAGGAGTTCTAGGAATGGTATATATTGTTCATCATATAACTCTCGACCTCCCGCTGTCACACACAACCTGAGCTTCCAGCGGTCCAGATCTGACGTCATGGGGCGGAGCCGAGAGTTTTACCACCCAGGTGGGTGGGAGGAGCCAGCTTGAAGACCTTCCGGCAAGATTTAAAGCGGCAAGGATACCTGCCAATAAGTGTGGATGAACAACATATACCATTCCTAGAACTCCTGTTACAGGTGAGTAACCTGTATCTCTTGCTGCAGAAGTCTTATGCCAGCCATTAGTCTCCACAGCTAGTTGTTTTTAAACTATTGAATCATTGGATGCTCATGCTCAAGTGGAGCAAACACGCTGTGTTTTCTTTTTGAGCAGGTGCTGGTTTCTTTCCTGTTCTTTTTCAGTTTTCTAACCTGGCACTGCTCGTTTCCCAGGTGCAGTCACTTCTAATCCTTGTTGTAGTAAAGTATACATGCAGAGTACCAAAAATTCAGTAGTACATGGATTGCAATGACAAACAGTTACACAAATTGTGCTAAGGCATAGTCGTGGTATGCCAGCATCCTGCAGAAGAGAGGCAGACTGTTAGGGTGAGGTAGGGAGGGGCAGTGGGAGCTGGGATAGGAAGGGCAGAGGTAAAGAAGAGCCAGTGGGTAGGGGTGGGAGGCAAGTGCTAGGGCAAAGGGGGTGGTAGGCAAGTGCTTGAGCAAAAGACCTAACTGGCGGGTTAGGAGTTGGAAGTGCTGAGGCAGACTAAAGCTGCAGCGCCAGACTACCAGGGGCACCTACAGGAACTACTGTTGGTGAGGTGCTGACGGAGTTGCGCTTAAAGGAACTCAAGGGTTGTGGCTCTGGCTATGTCTGGTGGTATACCATTTGTCCACAGAGGGGCCCGGTGAGCAAAGGATCGCTGGGCCATAGTTGTGCTGCACCTGGGCACATGGAATATATGTGTAGTCGAGCTCCTGGTGTGCCTGTCGTGTATAGATGGTGACAGAAGGCTCAGAACTCCTTGAGGAAGTAGTTTAGTGAGATCTTTTTTGCAAGTATGCAGATTTGATAAAGTATTCTGTCCTTCAATTGAAGCCAGCCCACTCACGTATAAAGCTCACAGGTGTGGGTGAGTTTTGGGACATTAGTAAGCAGGCGGCAGGCTTTGTTTAAGGCTGTTGAGAGGCATTGGAGTGCTGTGTCAGTAGCGGAGCCATAGACAGCTAGGTCATAGTCAATCAAGGTGATGAGTGAACTGTTACTTGCCAAGTTCAGAGCTTCATAGGTCAAGCACTGCCTGTGCCTGTAGAGGATACCGATCCTGGTGTTAAAGGCTTTGGCCATGATGTGAATGTGCTGTATGTAAGACAGGGCAGTGTCCAGTGTGAGTCCCAGGTACTTGAAATAGGGGGACTAGTTCCAGGCTGTTACCGGAGTAATTCTGAATTGCCAGGGGATAACCTTTTAGTTTGTTTTGGGCAGAGGCGAAGAGCATGGTCTTGGTCTTTTTATTAGTTCATGACCAGTTTTTGCTCTTTGAACCATTTTTCAGCTGCTGCGAAGCCACTCTGGAGGGGTTGTATTCCAGAAGTGCGGGCTCGAGGTTGCTAGAAAGATCACCGCATCATCTCTGTAGAGGAGCATGTGGCTATTGCAAGCAGCCGGGAGGTTGTGCAGGAAGATGCTGAAGAGTAACGGACGAGTATGGATCCTTGTGGTACCCTGATCTGACCGGTTGACTTTCTGATAGTATGTCCCGATCTTTACTTGCTGTGGTTGCAGGCTAAGGTAGCTACAAAACCATGCTATGGTTTCTAAGGTTAGCCCTATGTCGAGAGCTGTTCAAGGAGGAGGGCATGATGGACCATGGCAAATGCCTTTTATCTGTTGTATTAGCTGGCATTGGGAACAAAAGAAAGGGAGCTTTAAAACTGCAGCCCTTCCTTCGCTAACCAGCTAATCAAAGACGCTGCAAACTTTGCCCAGACCATCCCTGGCTGAGAACTGAGCAGCAGCAGGGCTACTCAGTTACCATAGAATCTGAACAAACACTGCCATCTTCTGGAGGAAGCTGAGAACAACACAACAGTGCAATGTGCAAGAAGAAAATTTCCAAAGTTCCAGAAACGCCGGCTGGACAATATCCACAAGAGCCATCCGAATTTGACAGATGAAGTCATCCAGAGAATACCTCTGTTGGCCAGAGCTAGTTCACGCCATTCAAGAGCTAGTCCGCCATGTACACATTGTGAAGTCATCTGACATCAACCTGCCATAATACCCTCCAGCTCTTGTCCTGGACAACAACACCTTGGGGCGAATCCACACTGATTATGCGGGACTTGATTAGCAACATGGTAGAGTTCCTTAGTTGCCCCACATTTTTCATCCAGGGGGAGAGGGTGATGGTCAGAGACTTCCTAAGCCAGAAACGATTTTGGAGTCCAGTGACCATGCAAATGACTCGGGGGACCTTTAACTTGCAGGCTACTTGTAGGATAACGGTCCATACACCTTTATGTGGACCATCTCCTTCTGTCATGTATCCCCACACTAGCATCAGCAAAAGACCTCTCTTCAGAACAAGAGGATGAGGATTTCACTTCCTGCTGTGGCTCGAGTGCCCTCTTCGTTTCTGGCAGTAGCTGTTCATCTGCTACCCCAGACCGACAATATCCAATAAGGCAATGCAAAGCACCACAGAGACTTTATTTGTAAATAAAACACTTGTGATGCCACTGAACTGTATTGTTATTGGGTAGAGCAAGTGCTAACAAAGGGCAGAATAATCCCAGAACTTGATGGGGTCTGAATAGTCTACTGCAGTCTTGATGGTAGGATATAATTGTTTATAGAGTAGTTTCGTCTAAGGGGGAGGAGAGTAGTAAATGTGATACTGACCTTCAGGAAGTACCTGCTAGCCATCTTTCTTGTAGTCCTGTAGTGAGCAATTTGTAGTCCTTGTAGTTTCATGTTGTGCTCAGAATGAAGCCGTTTAACCTTTGATCTCTGTGTATAGTGTCCTTGTTCTTTATCTGATTAAAGATGGCAGTGTACTAGCAGCTCCCTGCGTCTGTGCTATTCTGTTCTTCATAACAAGACTACTACACCTATCCTGTAGAACAAGCCAAGAAGCACTTACTAAGAATTTACAGTGCAACTTTGACCTCTTACAGGATTGATTCAAGGATAGCATACTAGTGCTCAACAGCAAAAAAAAACAAGAAAATGTTCTTTGCTGGACGTCAAAAGAGATCTACAGCCCCCTTCTCAATAAGCTACAACTTGGACTCCACCTCGAGCAGTTGAGCTTGTTCCGCTACTTGGGGATCACAATTGATGAGTCCTTTCCTTCAATGAACACATATGAAATATTACCTCTGCTACCACTAGGAAGCTAGGGGCCCTTTATAGGCTCGGTTCTGCATCACACCTGAGGCTAGGCTTCGGCAGTCAGAGATACAATCCTACCTATTTTGGACTATGGAAATGTGGTGTACTGTGCAGCCTCTGATACCTGCCTACCACGGAGTCCATATGATCCTCAGCAAAGCCTGTAGATTTGTTTGGATGCCAATCGTCTCCATGACCACGAACTATACATTAGAACAAAATAGCTTCCTCTCCTGGATCGAATCAAGCTCCAGTCCTGCCTGTTAGGGGAAAAAACCTCCCTGGACTTGTGCCTCCTTCCTTACAGGCACTGTTCCGTCCTGCCGCAGCCGAACATGCTATGAGAAGGGTAACAAAACTCACCCCGGCCGTGCCTTGCAGAACTGCCCTGGAGGGACGAGGCTTCGCAGTAAGGGCCCTCACCTGGCTAAATGAACTCCCCTATACCAACATAAGCCTCTCACACTTCATTAAATTCATGTCCGAACTTTGGAATTCCATCCCCACCTCCTGCACATTGCAACTGCCTCACCTAACTCCCAGCTGAACCTAGCCTTCCTTTGCCCCTGGACCACACCGTAACTTGCCTGGGACTGACCAATCAATCCTTACATGCTCTCACTATACCCTCCCTCCCCTACCGTGTCTGCTTACCGCTTGTACCCTTCCCCCTACCCCTCTTCTTCCCGGAGGGATTCCCCATGAGTTTGCTGTACCTAGGATTTGGCCTATACGATGCTCTCTGCTTGACCTTTCTGTGATAATGAAATACTGTATCATCCTTTATTCAGTGTACTATGAAACATATGAACATAGAATTTGATGGCAGATGAGACCGCTTGGCCCACCTAGTCTGCCCATTTCCTACCTAACAGATAAGCTGCAGATCCTAGTTAACCAACAGCTTACTTTCTCTTACCCCCACTAGGACTGCCTTATGCCTGTCCCATGCATTCTTGAAGTCCCCACTGTTCTTGACTCCACGACCTCCTCAGGGAGGCTGTTCCATGCATCCACAACCCTCTCAATGAAAAATACTTCCTCACATTACCCTGAGCGTCCCCTCTATCTTCAAATTGTGCCCCTTGTTCTTGTATCTCTTTTCTGGAAGATGCTACCCTCTTGGACTTTGTTAATTCCTTGAGGTACTTGAAAGTTTCTATCATGTCCCCTCTCTCCTTCTTTCCTCAAGAGTATACATATTAAGCTCCTTTAGGCTTTCTTCGTATGTCTTCTGGTGCAGACCCTGCACCATTTTGGTTGCCCTCCTCTGGACAGCCTCCACTCTGTCTATGTCTTTGTGGAGATGGGGTCTCCAGAACTGCACACAGTACTCCAGATGGGGACTCACCAACTGTCTGTACAGAGGGATAACAACTTCCTGTTTTCTACTATTGGTGCCTCTTCCTGTGCATCCCAGTATCCCACCAACCTTCCTTACTGCCTTCTCACATTGCTTGCCCACCTTTAGGTCATCTGATATAATTACCCCCAGGTCCCTTTCTATTTTTACTGTTGTCAGTATCTCACCCCCCATTGTGTACGCTTCCCCTGGGTTTTTGTTTCCCATGTGCATTACCTTGCACTTCTTTGCATTGAATCTGAGCTGCCATACATTTGACCATTCCTCCAACCTTGCCAAGTCCCTTCTCATCCTTTCCACTCCATCTTGTGTATCAACCCTGTTGCAGACCTTTGTGTCATCTGCAAAGAGACATACTTTTCCTTCCAGTTCCTCTGCAATGTCACTTATAAAGACATTAAAAAGGACCGGTCCCAGTACTGAACCCTGCGGTACCCGCTATTAACCTCCTTTCTTCACTGTGTACTCCATTTACTACTACCCTTTGGTTCTGTTGTCTAGCCAATTTTTATCAGGCTACCACCTTGGGACCCACTCCAAGGCTGGCTATCTTGTGTATTAATCTTTTGTGTGGGACTGTATCAAATGCCTTGCTAAAATCTAGGTAGGCCATGTCCACAGCCCCTCCCTGGTCTACTACTTTGGTCACCCAGTCAAAGAAATCTATTAGATTCATCTGACATGATCTTCCCATCATGAATCCATGCTGCCTTGGGTCCTGTGCCCCACTGGCCTCTAGGTACTCAACAGTTCTTTCCTTCAGAAGTGATTCCATCATTTTCCCTACCACTGAGGTCAAACTAACTGGTCTGTAGTTTCCTGCCTCTGTCCTGCTCCCACTTTTATGAAGAGGAATCACATCTGCCCTCCTCCAGTTCTCGGTACCACCCCATCCTCCCATGATTTGTTAAAGAGAGTAGTCAGCTGTGTCACTAGTTCTACCCTTAGTTCTTTTAGAATTCTTGGGTGACTACAGTCAACACCTGTTGTCCACTAATGTCTCATCCTGACTCCCCACCTCCCCCTGTCACATCCCTTTCTGCTTTTCCCCCTTGACCCTCTCTCTCTTTGCTATGATTCTTCCTCCTCACTCCCTTAGCTTGTAGTCTAGACCTTCTCTCTTGGTTACCTGTTGATGATTCTTCCTCCTCACTCACCATTCAATATCTGAACTGGATTGAATGGATGTATCTGCACTTTGTTCCACTAAGAAAACTAAGAATCTGACAGTGCTATATAGCTACTACCTTGTACATAGTTGCACTTTATTGCACTTTAATTCTCTCTTCCTGCAGGCGGCCTCCGCTTGAGCTTGTTGTACCTAGTTTTAGCCAATTCAGTGTTCCCCGTGCCATGTAATACTCTCTGTTCCTGTATTTGATGTCTTGTAGACAGTGCCTGTTAGCTGCTAATGTTTCTTCCTGACTCATGCATTTGATAGTGCCACTTCCCCGTGATTGTCGAGGATCCTTTGTAAACAAGCTTTTAGCTCAAGGTTGTAATTCTGATTTTAAATAAAAAAAAAGTCGGTGATCCTCTCCATGTGATAAATAGTACTAACAGTGGCTCGCCATTATTTTATAGTTGGGGTTTAGCCTGAAGCCGAAGCCTAGTAATGGTCTTCTTTGCAACCATCAAATGAGAGAGAAGTAAAATTTGATTAGTTAAACTAAGCCCCTGAGGTTGACTTGACATAAGTACCAAAGGTGATGAAAGCAAATCTGAAGTAACAAATGAAGCAGCAGATCAAGCTTTGAGGAACTTCCACTGTTCAGACAGAACTGGGCAGTCCCATAACACACATGGTCTACATCATGGGCACCCCTGTTTCTCCAGCATTTCCCATACATCATTCCCTTATAAACTATACCTGCACTTTTGGTGTTCTAAAAAGACTTGCTCTACGCTTCTTGCATATTCAAGCCATTGGGTAGAATAAGTAACTTTTGTGCATAATATTCCCACTGAGCCTGAGAAATAGTGACAGTTCTTTATTGCATCTCTTTGCTGGGGCTGTAGCTCAAGAAGGTGTTTGTAAAAATGACCAGTCATTTGGCCCCAGTGTTCTCCCCTTGGGTCTGGAGTTGACTGATACTTTACCTCAAATAATGGTGTGAGAGCAATTGTATGTAATTTTGTTATAGGATACAGGGAACTTACTACAAAATAGAGCAGTTTTCCAAGTAAGATATCCCTCCCCTATGCATTTGCTCTAATTGTTGTTTTTGATTTTGATTACAGTTTATCAAGTTCAGTTTTTAACATAAGAATGTAATATTGGATGTTGGAATTTTTAGGGGACCCCCTTTGCCTGAGGAAGCCCTATGGGGTGAAATGTTGGGCTTTACTATGGTGTTGGATGGAATGAATTAAAAGGGATTGCGTCTTGCGCATGGCTGACTCTTTGTTTTCGGACATTACGCTGGGCAGAATCTGCCCCTTGCATTTGTAATAGTACTGATAAATTTCACGGGGCTATCAAGGGACCTTCTTTAGAGCTGCTCTTTGTAAATGATCATGGAACTACAAAACGATACTGTCTACAAGCAATAAAAATGAGAGGAGGTAGGCTGCCTGTATATTCTGTTGTAACATAATTGAGAAACAAACAATATCACATCCATGGACACAAGAGATTTCTCTGACGAAGCCTAGCAGCCGCCCTGGTGAAATATTTTCATTTTCATTTTATTGGGGTTGAACCATTGGTGAGCTTATTTAAAATTGTGATCTGTGGTAAACAGATTACATACATACATCAACAATTATATCAACACATATTCCAGTGTACAGTAAAGTGCAACAAATATTAACAGTTGAACCATTTAACACACATAAATACAATAATTATTACAAAAGCGTTACGATACCCAACAAAATCGTGTCAGCAATTAAACCATTTAACATGTCAATCGTAGTATTGACCACAGCACACTTAGAGTTGTGCATTGATATAATGTAAAAATACTTTATTATTTGCTGAAGAGGGCTTGCTGTTAAATGAAACTTGTGCAGTAATTTATTCCAATAAGAAGGCACCACTTGACTATAAAATACCTTGACCCTTGATATTTGGTTAAGGTACCATCAACATTAGACATCATCGTTATGATCCATTGTTAGGTGCATAGCTTAGCCGCGTGCCTGTGAGTATATTTTGTTTTCTATGCACTCTTATCACGTACATTAAAATTTGCCTTGAACCTACTGCCTATATTTAGTGAGTTATGTTCCTTTTGGTGGCCGTCAGTGCGATATTGTTTGTTTCTCTATTGTGCCTAGTTATATACATGCACAGCAGTGTTACCCAGTGCAGCGTCTCTCTTTCATGTTTTCTGCTGTAAAATAATTGTATTGTTTTTCACTATAGTAAAATAGTATGAGCCTGTCCCAGCCCTCTAGCCTTGTGGTGAGCATGTGAACTTGGGATTCCAGTCAGAGTCAGCTGAGCTGTTCCCAGGATATGTACAACCTATTCAGGGTGGGCCAGTCACAGCTACCAGGGCATGACTGTCCTGTGCTGGTCAAGTGGCAGGAAGTCGTATGCGGTGCCCTCAAAACCCTCCTTGACATTTGACAGGGCATTGACACGGGCTGCATAAGCTTATGCATGCTTACACAAATCTGCCAGCAGAATCAGGCCTTATGATCTATCAAGTCTGTTTGAGTGTGCAGCTAGCACACCTAGATCACAGCTGCCCCACCCCAATCCCCTCCTGAAATTTCTCACTGCCACCCAGACACCTCCTGTACCCTGTCCCATGCCCTTTTAAAGTGCCCACCGTCACCATGATACCACCTCCTCCGGTGAGTATTGCATTTATGAATGACAAGTAAGGCTACAGCCCTGTTGTTTCACAGCTGATTTTAAACTGACTGACTAAAGTTACTGAGAGTTTGCTAGGTTATAGGTAGAGCTATGAGCGTCATTAGGTCCAGAAGGGAGTGCCAGCATAGTCCAGACAAGGAAAATGCCCTCTGATGAGAGCCCACTAGCTCAGCAGTGGAGCTACTGCTCGTGATGCTGGCATCCTAGATTTGGCAGCAAGCCCAGTCTGTTGGGGGACCAGTGCTGGAGGAGGATTGAGCATCCCATGGGAATGCTTTCCTTCAGGGTGGGAGGATCACTGCCTATGTTGCAGTGCTGTAACCTGGGTGACCATGGGTGAAAACACAGTGGAGGCAAAATGTGAAGTGGGATGTTAACTGGCATGCTGTCTTGTGCACTCCTGCATGCTCCAGGGTGGGAGGGTCGCTGCCTCAGCTGCAGTGCTGCCACCTAGGTGACCACGGGTGAAAACACAGTGGAGGCAGAGTGGGGGGTCATGGGCTCTTGTGTACAAACATCCCAAGGACTTGAAGAAAGCTACGAAAAATTGCGCAGTGCAGCTGATTGGCAGACCCAGTAAATTCAGGCCCTGCACACTTATGCAGCATAGTCTCAAAAGTTGTCTCCCTTCTTTCCCTGCTTAGGGGGTGTCCGTAGAGCCAAGGCTTATTAGAGATCAGATCATTATCGGTGACTGGAGTCTGGTGCTGTGAGATACCTGAAGGAAGGCTGAGCTGGAGGAATAAGTGAACTGCTATAATGTCACCTTGAACTGTTCCATACTGGATTAACTCTGTTGGGCTGTTGGATACAACAAAGAAGTTAAAAAAAAAAAAAGACTAAAGAAAATGCCCTCCTTGACCTGCCATTTGCAGACCCATTCTATCATTATTCCCTAATACAAGTTGGGGTTTTCAACTACGACCATCCAGTCTTCCCTCATGTATCTATTATTTTATATATATATATATATATGTAACCCCTAGATGGCGCTATCCCAGGGGCTACTACCCCTGCCTGATTTGCCACTAACAGGTTGAGGGGCCTGGATCCAATGGCGGGTGCCTCCACCCAGAGGTCAGGGTTTGCAATAGTTAAACTAACTTGGTCACAGCCCTCTGGGACACTGCAACCCCTTTCTTCCCACTAGTGGCCCACACAATATATCAGAATTACCTTCACAGTATACACTTACCCCCAGGTCTGGTTCCGGCACTGGGACCTCCTGTGAAATGAGATACAGTGCAACAATCACAGTACAGTACTTTAACATAGAACAAATACCTCAGGCAGTATAACTTGCTGAAACAAGCAGCTCTGATTTATTTAGGGGATATAACAAGGACAGGGAAATCAGGTTAATTAGCTTATCACTCTAATAATCTACCTATGGCTCTGTGCACAGGCCTATCCCTATCAGTTACTGTCCTGGAACCCAAGCCCTAGTGGCTAGTCCAAATCGTGGCAGCTGGTGAGGGGCCCTTTCACACAGAAAGGAGAATTAAACAGTCAGCAGTACAGTAATCCATTTGGATTTAATGTGGCAATTCAACAGGAGCGACCCTGAATTAGTACACACGACCTCCAAATAAGATAGGGTCCTTCAATGTCAGCAGGGCTCACTTGAGGTACACAAACCTCTTCACACAGCCATATAAAGAAAGCACTATACCAGGCAGGCTGCATCTGTATCGATCGCAATTACTGCACAATACCGGGAGAACACACAGCAGATTCAGTTCCTGACAGACCGAGTGCAATTTTAGCAATTCCCCAGTCTTCTACAGGGTGAGCCTGGTTTCTACTCTTCAGAGATCCTTTGATTCTTTTCTAGGGCAGTTCAGTCCTAACAAGCTGCAGACGGAACTCTGGGCCTTACACCGTTTTTTGACTAAAACTGCACACTGAAAAAGCACAGGCTCCTTCCTTCTTCACTGCCAAAGCTCAACTGAAACTCCAACCGACAAAACCTGGCACTTCCTTTGAGTTCCTCCCAGTTCTTGACTGGATTGGCTGTCACTCACAATAGACTGCTGCTGTTGGTCCAAAAGGCACTGAAGTCTAAACTACATCTCCCAGAGTCACTGCTCATACAATCCTCTTGTGGCTGGCTCAGATTATGAGTCCAAGTTCTGATTCGTCCAAGGCACCATTTTAGAGCTAGCTTACCCCACACTGATTGGTCCAGTTCAGCAGTTCAAAACTAGAATGGGGAACTAGCAGACACAGTTCTGACTGCAAAGAAAGCAGGTTAGACAAACTGTAATTTCATTATTACTCTAAATAATTTCTGGCAAACAGTTACATCTTTCAGATAGGTTCCCTTTGCACTCCTAGTTGTAACCCCCCTGCAAATGGGGGTTCCCAAAAGACTTCCAGGAGCTTGCTTGAATGCTCCAAGCCTGAATGGTGTTTGGCGTTTAAGCCATTTATCAGTGAGTGTTTTAGAGCCTCTGGTACTGTCTCTTTAAGAGCTGTCTGCTTGCAGACATAATTAGTTTGTATGGGGGACTGTGTGCTTCTCTGAGTACCACTTGAGCTGCTGCCAATTCACTTCATTTTGCAGTCACTAGGGTGCAAAGGGAACCTATCTGAAAGATGTAACTGTTTGCCAGAAATTATTTAGAGTAATAATGAAATTACAGTTTGTCTAACCTGCTTTCTTTGCAGTCAGAACTGTGTCTGCTAGTTCCCCATTCTAGTTTTGAACTGCTGAACTGGACCAATCAGTGTGGGGTAAGCTAGCTCTAAAATGGTGCCTTGGACGAATCAGAACTTGGACTCATAATCTGAGCCAGCCACAAGAGGATTGTATGGGCAGTGACTCTGGGAGATGTAGTTTAGACTTCAGTGCCTTTTTGGACCAACAGCAGCAGTCTCTTGTGAGTGACAGCCAATCCAGTCAAGAACTGGGAGGAACTCAAAGGAAGTGCCCGGTTTTGTCGGTTGGAGTTTCAGTTGAGCTTTGGCAGTGAAGAAGGAAGGAGCCCTGTGCTTTTTCAGTGTGCAGTTTTAGTCAAAAAACGTGTGTAAGGCCCAGAGTTCCGGTCTGCAGCTTGTGTAACAGCTTGTTGGGACTGAATCAGTCCTGTGAAAAGAATCAAAGGATCTCTGAAGGTAGAAACCAGGCTCACCCTGTAGAAGACTGGAGGAATTGCTGAAAATTGCACTCTGTCTGTCAGGAACTGAATCTGCTGTGTGTTCTCCCGGTATTGTGCAGTAATTGCGATCGGGATACAGATGCAGCCTGCCTGGTATAGTGCTTTCTTTTATATGGATGTGAAGAGGTTTGTGTACCTCAAGTGAGCCCTGCTGACATTGAAGGACCCTATCTTGTTTGGAGGTGTGTACTAATTCAGGGTTGCTCCTGTTGAATTGCCACATTAAATCCAAATGGAATTACTGTACTGCTGACTGTTTAATTCTCCTTTTCTCTGTGTGAAAGGGCCTACCAGCTGCCACGGTTTGGACTAGCCACTAGGGCTTGGGTACCCAGGGACAGTAACTGATAGGGATAGGCCTGTGCACAGAGCCATAGGTAGATTATTAGAGTGATAAGCTAATTAACCTGATTTCCCTGTCCTTGTTATATCCCCTAAATAAATCAGAGCTGCTTGTTTCAGCAAAGTTATACTGCCTGAGGTATTTGTCTATGTTAAAGTACTGTACTGTGATTGTTGCACTGTATCTCATTTCACAGGAGGTCCCAGTGCGGAACCAGACCTGGGGGTAAGTATACTGTGAAGGTAATTCTGATATATTGTGGGCCACAAGTGGGAAGAAAGGGGGTTGCAGTGTCCCAGAGGCTGTGACCAGAGTTAGTTTAACTATTGCAAACCCTGACCTCTGGGTGGAGGCACCTGCCATTGGATCCAGGCCCCTCAACCTGTTAGTGGCAAATCAGGCAGGGTAGTAGCCCCTGGGATAGCGCCATCTAGGGGTTACATAGTGACTGCAAAAATGAAGTGAATTGGCAGCAGCTCGAGTGGTACTCAGAGAAGCACACAGTCCCCCCATACAAACTAATTATGTCTGCAAGCAGACAGCTCTTAAAGAGACAGTACCAGAGGCTCTAAAAACACTCACTGATAAATGGCTTAAATGCCAAACACCATTCAGGCTTGGAGCATTCAAGCAAGCTCCTGGAAGTCTTTTGGGAACCCCCATTTGCAGCGGGTTACACCCTTCCTGGTCTGGGAAAGCTTGACGTCGCGTCAAGCAAGTACCCATAAGTTTCAACTGCAACATATACATTTGCATTAGGCTCGCATATGTAATCATCAGTCAATATATCATTTTACAAGAACACATTTCTGAAACATTGCAGTACGTCACTCTTTACACAGTATTACATACACTTTGTACCATAACTCAAGTTATTACCTCTTGTACATGAAACCTGAAGAGAGGGCCCTTCCTATCAGTTACCTTGGGGCTGGGACGGGGCAAGGGCACCATATGAGAGGGCAACACAAGTAACTTGAGTTAGCACTGACTCAGTTTGGGCAATGAGCTCGTGGGACATACACTCCCTTATGGACAACATTGAGAGGCAAATCCACAGGCCTCCCAAGGGAATCATAACTGAGGTGCACCACAGGCTTTACAGCTCGACCAGTCTTTCTAGGGGAACTGTTATAGTCTCTGCACTCTGAGCCTCATTTTCAGCATTGTCCTCACTTGTCAGGGAGTCTCCATGGGGTAGAGAGGCTAGAACTTGGGGCACTTTCAGCTCCAGGAGTTACAGTTTCTGAGTCCACAACATTTGGCTCGCATGGAGAGCTTTCGGACACTGGCAGTGGACTGTCAGGGCACTCAAAATACTCTTCTTGTTCGGGTGTATCACCAGTCTGCCCCTAATCTATCATTTTCCTCCCTGAAAGCTCAAACAGTTCAACCATGCACAATGATTCCATTTCATCTGATCTGATGCTTGCACTTCACTTTCTGGGAGCATTGGCTCCAGGGATGAAGCTGGGGCTTAGACAGTCCAGAAGGCCCAGCTTCATCTCCAGTATTGACTAGGGATTGCCCGAAACAATTGACTCAGTTCGTAAGAAGGATAGTATTCAAAGTCACTCTCACTTTCTTCCGATATGGACTGACAGTCATGCTCAACTGGGACTTGTGGAGGGAACACTTTAACTTTGCTTCTGTAGGTGCAGACTTTCTTGATCTTTTCTTAGCAGCAGCCCTAGTCACTGGTCCAGAGGGGCATCTTCTAGGGCTCAGACTCAATTAAGATTTGTCCAATGGGCAGTAAATGATTTCTATGCATTGTTTTTACATCTTTTGAATTATTCTCAGGCCTTACTTTGTACACTGGCAGATCATCTAGTTTGCCCACTACAATGTGAGGAGATGGTGCCATCTGTCAGCAATCTTGTGCTTGCCATGCAGTCCCAGATTTCTTAGCAATACCGATCTCCCTCCTGGAGTTCCTGTGCTTTCACCTTTTTATCATACCTTTCTTTGTTGGCCAGATTTCTTTTGGCAGCCATGGTTTGAGCCAGTTGGTACGCATGAGTTAGCTGGGCCTTTAACTTTTGCACATACTGTAAATAGTTGTCAGCTTGAACCCCATCAGGAGAGACCCCAAAACACACATCTACTGGTAGTCGAGCTTCTCTTCCAAACATCAGGCGGTAGGGGAGAATCCAGTGGCATCACTTTGGTGCAGTTATAAGCATGTACCAGGGTGCTAATTTGTTGGCTCCATCTAGGCTTGTCTTTGGGTGCAGGGTGCCTAGCATATCTGGCAAAGTGCGTTGAAAGCGTTCAGGCTGTGGGTCCCCTGGGGTGGTAAGGAGTGGTTCTGGACTTTCCTCCCCACAGAGAAAGCATCTCTTTGATCAGACGACTCTCAAAGTCTCTCCCTTGATCAGAATGGATTCTTTGTGAGCCCCATAGTGAACAAAAAGTTTTCTACAAGTACTTTGGCCACAGTGGATGCTTTCTGGTCTTTGGTGGGGAAAGCTTGGGCATATCTCGTGAAATGGTCAGTGACCACCAGCACATTACTGATATTTCTTTGATCTGACTCCAAACTCAGAAAATCAATACAGACCAGCTCCATGGGTGCACTGGTGGTGATGTTAACAAGGGGCAGCCCTCTGGGGCAAAGCTTTCCTCTGTAAGCAGCGACTACAAGTTGAATGTGTTGCTCCACATCAGCCCCCATCTTAGGCCAATAGAATCTGGATCTCACCAAGTCAAGTGTTCTGTCTATACCAAGGTGCCCCATGTGGTTGTGCAAGGACCTCAGTACTGAGTCTCGAAGGCAGTGGGCAGCACTAGTTGTTGTTTGTCTACTTGTCCCCTCTGTCTACTGTTTCTCTGTATAACAGTTTATTGATCAGTTTCAACTTAGGACCTTCTTTGTATAACAGTGCAGTTCTCAAATCAGTGGGCGTAATTTGGACACATCTTTTCCTGCATAGAGGGCTTCTAAAGCTGCTTTGATCATGGGATCGCGGATTGAGCCCACTGAATACTGTCATTGTCCAGCTGAGGCAGTGCACCAATGTCTATTGCAGAAAAGTGGCAATAAGCAGCAGGTATGCAATTCTCAGAGGCTCCCAAGCAATCCACCATGCAGTCCACTGCGTCCGTGGACATTTGTTCCTCCCTGTCAAACTTCCGGCAGAGTGCCCGAATGTCAGGTTCTGCCAATCGGACCCAATCATTCTGGGGAACAGGCCTCCGGGAGAGAGCATCAGCATCTATGTGGTTCAGACCTGCTCGGTATTCGAGAGCATAGTCATATGTAGATAATGCAGAAAGCCACCTATGGCCAGTGGCATCCAACTTAGCTGAGGTCTGCACATAGGTCAAAGGATTATTGTCAGTTTTTACTAGTATTTTAGCCCCATACAAGTACTCATGGAATTGGTCAACAATAGCCCACTTCAAAGCTAGGAACTCTAACTTATGTACAGGATAGTTCTTTTCGGATGGGGTCAGGCTTCTACTGGCAAAGGCCACTGGTCTCAGGCCATTCTCGTGCTCTTGGTACAACACAGCCCCCAACCCTTGCAAGCTAGCATCAGTGTGCAGGACATAAGGTTTTCTTGGATCGGCATAGGCCAGCACTGGAGCATGGGTAAGTTGATATATGATCTCATGAAAAGCAGTCTCACAATCAGAGTCCAGCAGGCCCCAAATACTTCCTCGGATGAAAATACACTCTTTCAGTCTTGAGGGAGCTGACTTTGGTATTTTTGTGGGTTGGGGATACCCTTGAGTAAGGTTAAGTAAAGGGCGGATCACTCTTGAATAGTCCTTGATGAGCGCCGATAATAACCACAGAATCCCAGGAATCTTTGCAGTTCTTTTAGATTTTTGGGCTGTGGCCAGGTGGTCAAGGCCTCAACTTTACTTGGGTCGGTCTCTATTCCTCGGTGGATACTATGTGTCCCACATACTTTACTGATGTTTGAAAGAATTGACACTTATCAATGGACAGTTTAAGGCCAAAGTCCTCCAGTCGGTCCAATACCTTAAATAATCTGCTCTCATGTTCCTCCAGTGAGCTGCCAAACACAATAACATCATCTAGGTATACCAGGCACTCTAGTAAGTTCATGTCCCCACTGCACGCTCCATCAATCGTTGAAAAGTGGCTGGGGCACCTGAAATCCTTGAGGCATCCTCATGAATTCATAGAAGCCAAGCGGACAGATAAAGGCCGTCTTCTCACGGTCCTCTGGGGCCATCGGGATCTGGTAGTACCCACTGCGGAGATCCAGCACAGAGAACCACTTGCTCCAGTTTAGGCAGTCCAAAGCATCCTGAATGCGGGGCATTGTGTACTGATCAGGGATAGTCCGCCGGTTTAAGGTGCGATAATCCACACACATCCTTACTGTTCCATTCTTTTTCCTCACTACCACAATGGGGGAAGCATAAGGGCTTCTGGATTCTTGTATTACACCAGCAGCTAACATCTCTTGCAGATGCCGTCTCACATCATCTATGTCAGCAGGTGCCAGGCGTCGAGACCTCTCACGAAATGGTCTTTCGTCATGCAGCCGGATATTGTGCTCAGCTCCTTGCACGCATCCTACATCCCATTCCTTTAAAGAAAACACCTGGTCTCTCTGGCCAAGCTTCTCGCTGATCCTCACTTTCCATTCAGCTGGCAGCGGGAGTCGCCGAAATCAAACAAGTCAGGCGTTACTCTGTCATTCTTCCTTGAACTCTTGCTGCTGGGTAGCACTGCAGTGTCTGCACAATGCACATTAGCCAGGATGCAACCTCTGTTTACTGTGAATGTCTCTTTCAGACACATTATGAACTTGGACCATTACCCTTCTGGCATAAGCATGGGCTCTAGCGGGCAAAATACTAAATTGACCAGCAGTCCCTCTGGCAATTTTCCATCGCCTGGTGCATCCAACATTAAAATTTTATTCTTAACATCCTTTCTGATACGGACCTCTCCTGAAGGTACACTGGGCATTTGGCGCCAGGATCAGAGACTCAGGATCCTTCTTCCATACAATTCCGACCGGTTCCTCTGGTTCTGTTTTTCAGCATCTCTCTGTGCCTCATAGGCCTTCTTAACTAAAGCTGGAACTCTTAAAGCTCTACTAGTCTTTGACCCCTGTTTTCATAACACAACTGTGCCAGCCTTCCGAACATATGAGCATTTGTTCCAATCAACAAGGGACACCATCATACAGTCCAGTGGGGGACACACTAAGGCTAGGGTCTCTACTTGTTCGGCCACTCCAGCCACGGAGGTGGGAAAGACAGCCAAATTGGATATACCCGGAATAGGGGTAGGCCTTCTCACTTAACCCCCATACATGCAGTCCTTCTAATGGTTGTAAGGGTACGCCTGACAAATGCTTCTGATACCAATCCTGGAACATAATTGTCACTTGGGAGCCACTGTCTAATACAGCTCTTGTAGACACTCCATTCACCTTTACAGTGGTCTCCATGGAGGGACCCACTATTCTGGACCAGTCTGGAGGCGGTAGTGGGGGCCTGGGCAACTGACCTTGCCACAAGGGCGTGAATTAGCATTTTGGTGCCCTCACTGGGATCATGTCGTGCACCTCTTAACCACTGATTTCTTCTCAGACTCTCCTTGTAGCCTATATGCAACTTTGTCAGTGTCTTTTGGGGACTGGCATTTCCCTTTTCATGTGCCCATCTTCCCACAATTATAGCAAAACATACTTTCTGGAGTTTGAGCTGGCCGGGCGCCACACTGGGAGCCAGGGCAGGGGTATTACTAACTGGAAACCTGGGTGCCATCTCTGTCTGATGGCGTGATAAGCATTTGGATACATCTCGTCAGTTTCTCACTTCCATGGTCAAGGAATTGAGTTTGGAGCTGTTATCAGCAGGAGATACATGGGTGGGTACCCCCACCCCATAACAGATGCAGTCGGATATAGGTCAGGGCCCGTACTTGCAGGCGTGGCCTTCATAAAGGGACTGTTTTGAATTCCGGATCTCTCTCAACAGTTACGCCCATTGTGGCATATCTTTTTCCTTGTCAGAGCACTCATTGACTGTCAACCTCTGCCCTGAACTTCCTTGATGGGTCACCCTCAGTCACTCGGTCGTAGCCACAGCTGTTGGTGCAGGTACCTCCAGTCGCCTTTTCTCAACTCCTCGAATTTCTCTCATTAACTCATCATAGGAGGTGGGGATTCCAGTCGATTTGCCAGGCGTAACTGAAGCAACAGCAGTTCTGAGAAGGGGGCAGACTTAAGGATTCTGTCCAGTCTGGTTCGGTCCAGTTCAATCGCTGGCAAACTACCCTTTCTGAGGCATTCTTGCAACAATTTTTCCAGCCGAGAGACATACACAGACAACAACTCCCCTTGGTACTGTTGTGCATTTCTTACTCTCCACCATAGGTCCTCATCAGAATCTGGGCTCCCATACACATTCTCCAAGGCCTCAAGATAGGCCTGTGCAGTCGCTTCAGGGTTACTGGCCCGTTTAGCATGGATGGTAGCCAGGGCAGGACCTCGGAGGCTCTCACTAACCCTCTTTCGCTTTTCGCCTTCCGAGCATTGCCATTCTAGCACTTGGGGGGCAACATAGTCTATCCAGGTCTCCCAGTCATCCTCCCCTTGGGGGGTGGGGAGGGTGCCAGAGAAGATCCTCAACCTTCGGTAAGAGTCGTGACTAATGGCAGGTGCAGAAATAGGAGTCTGCATTGGTTCAGCCACCATTACGGGCACTGGAGCAGGAGAGGGTGTTGGGGGAGGAACACCCCCAGGTGGCAAGAATAGTTTCTTCAAGTCCTCCACAGTTTTCCCCTCTCCCAGCAACCATTCAGCAAATTTCTCCTCAAAAGTTTCAGATAGTGGTGGGGGCTGATTCCCCCCCGGGTCTTTACTGTCCTTAGTTATCACTCTCCAAGCAGTGAGGGCTCCCTCTGGGGTAATGGTCTGTGGCACTTTGGAGCTATCTATGGGATCCTTAAACTCTACTAGGGCCAGGAAAGTGTGGGTGAGCAGATTAGCATGCCGACCCACCACCACAGGGTTTTGTAAACCTTCCACCTTGGAAAGTACTCCCTGCACAGTGTCTGTATTGATACCCAGGGGGATGTCCAGGATAAGCATAGCATTTTGGGGGTCGATCTCCTCCCCAGTACACCACTCCACCAGCCGTGCACAGCCACTCTGTCGGGTACCCATTTTTTCTTAACAGTGGTTCGTAAATATGGCCACTAGAGGACACACAATCCCAGCGGTGAGCCTCAAGATGTAACCCCTAGATGGCGCTATCCCAGGGGCTACTACCCTGCCTGATTTGCCACTAACAGGTTGAGGGGCCTGGATCCAATGGCGGGTGCCTCCACCCAGAGGTCAGGGTTTGCAATAGTTAAACTAACTTGGTCACAGCCCTCTGGGACACTGCAACCCCCTTTCTTCCACTAGTGGCCCACACAATATATCAAATTACCTTCACAGTATACACTTACCCCAGGTCTGGTTCGGCACTGGGACCTCCTGTGAAATGAGATACAGTGCAACAATCACAGTACAGTACTTTAACATAGACAAATACCTCAGGCAGTATAACTTTGCTGAAACAAGCAGCTCTGATTTATTTAGGGGGATATAACAAGGACAGGAAATCAGGTTAATTAGCTTATCACTCTAATAATCTACCTATGGCTCTGTGCACAGGCCTATCCCTATCAGTTACTGTCCCTGGGAACCCAAGCCCTAGTGGCTAGTCAAATCGTGGCAGCTGGTAGGGGCCCTTTCACACAGAGAAAAGGAGAATTAAACAGTCAGCAGTACAGTAATTCCATTTGGATTTAATGTGGCAATTCAACAGGGCGACCCTGAATTAGTACTCACGACCTCCAAATAAGATAGGGTCCTTCAATGTCAGCAGGGCTCACTTGAGTACACAAACCTCTTCACACATCCATATAAAGAAAGCACTATACCAGGCAGGCTGCATCTGTATCCCGATCGCAATTACTGCACAATACCGGGAGAACACACAGCAGATTCAGTTCCTGACAGACCGAGTGCAATTTTAGCAATTCCCCAGTCTTCTACAGGGTGAGCCTGGTTTCTACTCTTCAGAGATCCTTTGATTCTTTTCACAGGACGGATTCAGTCCTAACAAGCTGCAGACCGGAACTCTGGGCCTTACACACGTTTTTTGACTAAAACTGCACACTGAAAAAGCACAGGGCTCCTTCCTTCTTCACTGCCAAAGCTCAACTGAAACTCCAACCGACAAAACCGGGCACTTCCTTTGAGTTCCTCCCAGTTCTTGACTGGATTGGCTGTCACTCACAATAGACTGCTGCTGTTGGTCCAAAAAGGCACTGAAGTCTAAACTACATCTCCAGAGTCACTGCTCATACAATCCTCTTGTGGCTGGCTCAGATTATGAGTCCAAGTTCTGATTCGTCCAAGGCACCATTTTAGAGCTAGCTTACCCCACACTGATTGGTCCAGTTCAGCAGTTCAAAACTAGAATGGGAACTAGCAGACACAGTTCTGACTGCAAAGAAAGCAGGTTAGACAAACTGTAATTTCATTATTACTCTAAATAATTTCTGGCAAACAGTTACATCTTTCAGATAGGTTCCTTTGCACTCCTAGTGACTGCAAAATGAAGTGAATTGGCAGCAGCTCGAGTGGTACTCAGAGAAGCACACAGTCCCCCATACAAACTAATTATGTCTGCAAGCAGACAGCTCTTAAAGAGACAGTACCAGAGGCTCTAAAAACACTCACTGATAAATGGCTTAAATGCCAAACACCATTCAGGCTTGGAGCATTCAAGCAAGCTCCTGGAAGTCTTTTGGAACCCCCATTTGCAGCGGGGTTACATATATATATTTTTTTTCAGGGACTACTGGCTTGCTTCTTCATTTTGAAAACAGCTTCTTATTGTTCCAACAGTGTGTATCCTTACTCCAGCATCCTTCTGTGTTAACTAACAAATCATCACCATTTGGAAATTCCGCTTAATCAGGCAGTGCTCCACTCTGCCCAGCTGCAGAAAAGGGTAGAGGAAGGACCCCACTGGACACGAGATGTTGCCTATCAGCCGGGCTATTATATGAACATATGAAGAAGCCAGCAGAAGAAGGCCATTTGGTCTGTCTAGTCTGATCGTATTGCAGGGTCCACAGCATGAGCTACTGACCCTGCCCCCTCTCCCCACTCCTGCCAACCTTCCCAGTCTCCCTACCCATGATCCTTACCTTCCCCCATGCCCATCCCAGCCTCTCTTGAAGCTGACCACCATCTTCAATAAGATCACCTCTTCCAGCAGTGCATTCCAAGTGTTCACCGCTCTCTCCATGAAGAAGTGCTTCCCTGACCTCCCTCCTAAACCCCCTCCAGCTTAAGACTGTTCCCCATGTGTTATGTTTGCCACTTAGCTTAAAGGGACCCTCCTCACCAAAATGACTTATCCCTTTCAAGTACTTGAAGGTCTCAGTCATCCCCCCCCTTGTCCTCCAGGGGTACATGTTCAGTGCCTAAATCTCTCCTCATATGCCTTACCCTGCTGACTCACTATCATCTTTGTAGCCCTCTTCTGGACCTTTGCAAACAGGTAATGTCTTTTTGAAGTGTGGGCTGAATGCCATACTCTAGATGTGGCCTCACCAGTGACCTGTACAAGGGCAGTATAACCTCTTCTCTCCTACTGCTGATCCCCCTAGCTATATATCCCAGCATTTTGTTTGTCCTTGCTGCTGCTTTCTTGCGCTTCGTGGAACACTTCAGGTCCTTCTCCTCCTCTGATTCAGATACGTAGACTCCACCCAGATAGTATTTAGTCTTGGGATTCTTGGCCCCAGTTTGCATAACTTTGCATTGATGCCAGGCTGCCAGATCCTGGACCCAGCCTTTCCAGATCATCTGATAGGTCCTGTATCCCTTTAGCTGTGCCCACTCTCCCACTATCCTTGATAAATCAATTGTAAAAATACAGATATACATAAATAAAAACTATATAAACTTTCAGTGATACGAGAACATCTGTTTGTAGGTACGGATGCTAAAGCAGGAATGTGTGTTGGAAAGAGCATCAGGTTTACAGTGCTTTCAAATGTAGGAACTGGGTATGGGGTTGTGAAGATTTATTTATATTAAAAAAAAGTCACTGGGACACGTTGGAAGAGTTGTACGGCTGGGAAGACGTGGTTGTTGTTTTTAAAATATATCGTGCAAGACCACCAGGATTGGGGGGGGGACACTATGACAATCAAGACTTTTTTTTTTTAATGGCTGTTATTAAAATCACAGAGCTGCGATCTTCCATGTCAATCTTCACCATTCATTACTGCTGGGTGTAAGCGAGCGCTCCCTTGCCAGGTTTTATTTTTTTTTTGAGAGAGGAGTTGGCTCCAATGGAACATCACGAGTGGCCTTTAACCATCGTGTGCGAGGGCGACAGTTAGGTGCTGCAGACTCCTCCTCCATTCCAGTTCTGTTTCTCCGCTGTCAAGGCTGCACCTTCTGCGAGTGGGACAAGTTGTATACTGTGCCATTAGGCCTTTCATTTTCAACATTGTTTGAGTCGACTCCTACATCCGGTTCTCCATCCCGATGCCATTAAAGCCAGTAAGACCATTCCATTTATTTATATTCGACGGCGCCGGGATCTTTGCTGTTTTGTAAAATAATTTCGCATCACGTCTAATTCAGAGGCCAAGCTTAAATCCAAGGTGGGCCATGCCCCTATGTGTCGGTGCCTTTGTGGCTGGCAATTCTCCGTCTCTGATCGACATGATGTCTGTCTTCGGTGCCTGGGACCCAACTATGATATGAATCACTGCGATCCCTGTTTTTCCATGGACCGCCATGTTTTGTAGATCCACGCGTTTAAGATCGGCAGGGCTCTGCCGACTTTTGGAGGATGATGTCACCCGCGGGCCTCCCAGGCCAGATCTCTTGACCCTTCCTCCAGGTCCCCTCCCGGTCTATCACGGCCCGGCAGGAGAGACCTCCACCACTTCCAGCCTTGCCGGGAGGAGGTTTCTTCTTTGGCACTGGAGGAGCAGTGTGATTCCTCCAGGGTCGCATCGTTGGCGCCATCCCAGCAGTCACCTCCTCGGAGGTGCAGGCTCCCCCAATGTCGCAGCCTCCGGTTGTGGGGCCCGGCACTGGCAGACCCTCGATGCCACCGAGTGATGACGCTTTGGGTTCCAGCTCTGTCTGCGACACTGGGCGCTTTGGGTTCCTGCACCATTCGCGGTACCGGGGACTCAGGCGGCGCCGTTGGCTGTGACTCTTTGAGATCCAGCACCATACGTGGGGCCGTGGACCCTGGCAGCGCCACTGGCGACATCTCGGCCTACATCGGTGCTGTTCCCGGTGCCGTCGTTGGAGATGTTTCTGGGGTTGCCTCTCTGGAGGTCACTCTGCTCGACTCCTCTTCGGGGGAGGATGACTCAGAGGTGGACCTGGACTGGCAACCCGATTCTTCAGGATCAGAGCTCTCTATCTGCCGGGGTGTCAGGTGGCCTAGTGTTCCTCTTCCTGAGTCCCCGGAGCAGGTTCACCATGGGACTCCCACAGCTAGGGGTGGCCTGAGATCCCCTAGGGATAGCTTGGGGATTCGGGACAGTCTCCAGCCACCCTTCTCCAGTCCTGGCAGACTGCTGGAGACAGTATTGTGCCCCCACGGTCTCTAGGTTCTCTACCTCACCTACCCTTGGGCTTGACGTCCCTAGATGCTCCTTCCCGGCCTCGGTGCCTGGTACATGATCGATCCTCGGATCCGGATTCTGCAGAATTTGACCGGTGGGGATGGAGAGTTTTCTCTTCAGCTCATGTACTGATGTGTATAGGTTTATATCAGGCACACCACGCGGCCTACAACAGGTATCCATGGTCGATGCTGGTGCAGGTTCTGGCATCTATGCCTGATATGGTGCAGTCCACACAAGCCATTGCTTTCTCTGCACAGGGTCTCGAGCTCACAAGGCACCAGGTGAGGGTATGTTATGACACCAGTGAGGTGGCTTCCTTACTGGCAGGGACAGCGATCTGCAAAAGGCGGATGACATGGCTTTGTCTGTCCAGACTGTCACCCATTGTCCAGCGTAGGGTGACTTCCTCTGCTTTCCGTGTGATCCATCTGTTTTTCCACAGAGTGAGGAGGATTCTTCAGGGGCATCCTCCATCCCCCCAGCCACGGGGAGACCCTCTCGCCCTCAGCAACATTAGACTGCCCCAATCTATTGGTTGGGGTCTCCGCTCCTGCTTTCCACCAGTAGGAGGCTGAGGGATCTGTTGCCTCAGGGCTGAACATCAGGCCCCTTCGGGGGAGCTTGGTACTCACCTGCAGTAATGAATGGCGAAGACTGACAAGGGAAGATATGAAAATTACGTACCTACCGTGATTCTTGATCTTCTCTTGTAGCTTCCCCTTTCATTACTGAATCCCGCCCACCTTCCCCTCATGGGCCTCATTTCATGGGCATCTCCCCCACCCTGCTCGCCCTCCTCCGTCCCTCCCTCCCTCTTCGAGGCCTTTGGGGATTACATCCCCTGGTCTGTGGGACTTCTGTTCTTCTTTAAAAACAGCGAGGGATTAAGGAGAGCGAGTGCAGTTTTGTCTTTTCCATCTGAGGGAACTCTTTCTGATTTTTCCTGGAAGGTGTTCCCTTGGGGACTTTATCTTCAGGACAGATTAGTTCAATCATCAACCATCAAAACTAGTTCTGAGACAGTCCTCTAACTTGGTCTCCGAGCCTAGCTGGTGTCCCTGTATCTTGCCTTGTGAGTGCCACGCCAGGGCTAGTCAATGTCAATTATAGCCCGATTCAAAAAGTACCATCTTTGAACTGGTGGTCTGGTACCATTTGACCCCTGCCTTCTTCAGGAGTCAGAAGGAGTCTCCTTCTCTGTCTCTATTCACCTTTCCAAAAGCAGCGTTGCCTATCTTAGGGCTCACCAGTACTTATATGGTTGTGTACTAGTGGGGTCCTTTCTCATAGACCTAGTTAGGGCTCTTTCCTCTCGGAACAGATTTTTTGCCTCTGGCAATCTGTGACCCCTCGGCTTGAGTGATGGGTCATAGGATACCGGGGATGTGTTGGGAAATCTGCCTCTCATACTAAGCTGAGCGGAAGGTTTGGTTGAACCATAGAAACATAGAATTTGACGGCAGATAAGGATGCTTGGCCCACCCAGTCTGCCCATTTCCTACCTGATGGATAAGCTGCAGATCCTAGTTAACCAGCAGCCTACTTCTTCCTACCCCACCCTAGAATTGCCTTATGACTGTCCCATGCATGCTTGATAGAAACAAACCATCTAAACCAGTGTTGTCTGAAGGAATCCTTGCTCCCTTGCTTTTTAGCTCCGAGCTGATACACTTCAAGCTAATTTCACTAAAATTCGTGGCAGCATTTCCCTTCCTTCTGTTATCCCTTTTTCTTCTCCCTCTTCCTTCTTTCTTCCTTTCCCTTTATCTGTTGCTCTGTCAGAGCCGCCCAAGGAATGAGGTCCTGTAGCCCCTTAGGGTAAGGTTCTCCTCTACCTGTACTCTTTTCGGCTTATTCTTTTTTCAGTTTGTTTCCTTTCCATTATCTGTCCCTCGGCTCTCTTGCCTCGCTCTTATCCTTCTAATTCTTTATTTTGCCAGCTTACAGAACTGGGATGGAGGAGGAGGAGTCTACAGCACCCTAACGGCAGCCCCTCGCGCACCGGTTGTGCGTCACTCGTATGGCGCTGTCGGCGCCCAACTCCTCCCTCCAAAACAGCCTCCTGGGCTTACACCCAGCAGCAATGAATGATGAAGATACAAGAGAAGATGAAGAATCACGGTAGGTACGTAATTTTCATTTATTGTTTACTGGCCCAAGATAGTTTAATACTACTGCAGCCCAGAGCCTCTAGACAGCCGATTCGCACCATTGTTAACACATCAACTTGTAGCTTGCCATTTCACATCGGGGTATCAGTATTTCAAACTACATAATCCACTGAGTTTTTTGTTTTTTTGTTTTTTTTTTTTTTTAACATTTGCAACAGTCCTGTTATGTAATTTAAAAAAATGTGCAAATTTGTGACCAAGTGGAGGGAGAATGACTAAAAATCTCAGCCCCAGTGATGCAGAGTAAAACAATAGAACAAAACCCTTTAAAATGGACATTTGTAGGGGAAGAACTGTTGTGATTCTTTGTGTGGGAAAGACCTGGAGAACAGGTATTTTTTTTTAAAACCATCCTTCAAGAGAGATTATCACATCGTAGTGACATGTTTGAAGACAGCAAAGTATGTTATAAGACTTGAATAAAGACTAGTTCTTTTTAAAAAGGCCTAAAGCATTAATTTTTTTCTTAGTTGTAAAAATGGTATTTACATTTTCAAGTCGGCGTGTTTTTTTCTAAACTAATACTGCTTTGAAGTGTTTTACGTGCCGGATGGGAATAAGTGCCAGAGGAGAGATTAATATGTTAACATCATTTGCAGAAATGTGCTCCAAAGGTTTAATCTCTGGTTGTCAAAGAACTGCATGACAGAATTTGCAAAACATGTTATCTGAGCTATGCTGTACTATGAACTGTTTCTAAGAGAAGCACATGCCCATTCTCGAACTAGGGAACAAAGATTGCTATTTTCCTTGGTGGTGGTGTTCCATTTTAATTCCCAGATGGTTCTGAGTGTCATCCTGGCTGAGAAAGATTGTCCTTTCTTTGTGGCTTAGTTGAGCTTTGCCAAGATAGCAGAGATCCCAACAGCCCAAAGAATAGCCCCAAAATAAAACAAGGTTTGGAGGAGCCAACATCAGTATCAGAAATTAAAACAATCATACAAGAGATCTCAGCTTCAGACTCTAAATTTAAATCTGAACCCTTGTTTTAGTGTGTTTTTTTTTTTTTTTTTTTGCTCAGCCTTCTGCATTCTATTTAGAAATGCTGTGATAGCAAATGTAGGGCATACTCTTTGGCTTTGCTAGTAATAGAAACACAAATTTTGATGGTAGATAAGGACTGCTTGCTCACCCAATCTACCTATTTTCCTACCTGCTGTAACACCGCAGACCCTACTTGGTCTCTGACTTTACCCCCCTTCCCCTGCCACAAGGTTCCCTTATGCCTATCCCATGCCTTTTTGAATCCTGTTACAGTTTTTGCCCCTACCACCTCCTCTGGGCAGACTGTACTAGGTATCCACCCCTCCTTCTGCGAAGAAGTACTGGTACTGTCTTACATCTCCCCCAAGTCCCCCCCAGCTTCATAGCATGGTCCCTGATTCTTAAACATCGTTTGCTCGTGGAACTGATGACACAGGGAGATAGCATGTGGAAAAAATATAAGGTGGAAGGGGATTCAGTTACCTTACAGAATTACAAGTCCCTACGAAATGTAAAACTGAAGTTAGAAAGTTAAAAAGGCTGAAAAAAACAGGTGTTTTTTTTTTTAATCTTTGAACAATTTAATTCCCTTGGGAATCCCTAAAAACCTGGCAAATGTTAAACTGCCTATTAGGGAGGGGATCAAATGACAGTAGTATTTCATTGCTTGATGGAAACAATCTGATTAGTGATCTGTCTATCATGGTTGGGATGTTTAATAATTATTTTGGTGATTTGGATAGTTTTAGGACCAGTTTCAACATAAGTCTAATTGTTAACCCTCAGAAACAGTGATACTAATCACCCTAAATTTTATTTTCATATTGTCACACCTGATATGATTATAGAAACATAGACTTTGACGGCAGATAAGGACCGCTTCCCAGTCTACCCATTTCCCTACCTATCGGACAAGCTGCAGATCCTACTTTACCAACAGCCTACTTCCTCCTACCTTCCACTACAGGGTTTTAAATAATTGATTAGCAGTTTTTCTTGAGGTAATACTAACTGTACAGAAAGCATTTATATAGGTTTTCTAGAAGTGTTATGTTTGTTAAACACAGTGAGGCAAGTGCTATGCATTTTCACAATGTTTTAGAACTTTTATGAGCAAAACGCTAATCAATTTTAGAGTTAAATAAAACCCTGCACTAGAATTGCCTTATGTCTGTCCCATGCATTCTTAAATTCCACCACTGTTTTTAGAGACCATGTTTTAAAAATATGACCCTCATCCCTATATTGGTCCTGATAATATTGATTTTAGGATTATTGAGATGGGAATTAAAGAATTTGCCTCCCCTCTAGCATATTTATTTAATTACTCTTTGTGCAATGGGGTTTTTCCCAAAGACTAGAAACTTGCAACCATAAAGCCCACATTTAAAGCTGGCAGTAGGGAATGTGTTTCCAACTACTGTCCAATTTCTTTAGTGGCTCCTTTATCAAAAATTCTGGAGAAGATTATTTTAGATCAAATAATTGACTATTTGGAAAAATATGATTTAATGACAAGTTCACATGGTTTAAGATCAAAGCATAACACAGAGACTGCCTTGGTGAGGTTCACAAGCTGCGAGCAGAGTGCCCTTAATAAGGGGCACTGTGCCGCAGCAGTATTTGTGGACCTTATCAAGGCCTTTGACCTTGTAGGTCATGACCTATTGTTACTCTCTTCTGGAATTCAGTTTTCAAACAACATGAAGTCCTGCTGTATTCTGACAATCTGTAGTTAGCTCCAGCCTTTAAACTGCCCCGGAGAGTAGAGGGTTAATTTTCTATGCAGTGCATAGAACGTTGAGCTCGAGCTCGGTTGAGGTCTCTGTCTGCAGCACTTTGAAACCCAACCGTCAGATTCTTTACTCTGCCTCACTGAACAGTCGCTCCGGAGATTTCTCCTTCTGCTCGATTCAAAGTCTGTTAAAGTTGTCAGTTTCATTCCCAATTTATTTCCACGTTGTCTGTTGAGGCTCTGTCTGCGGTACTGTGAGTACTTAGATAGTTTCTCTGTTTATTGTGGAAATTGTAAACTTGTATTTCGATCGGTTCGGCTGAACCGATCCATTATATTGAACTCTTGTGTTTTTTCCTTAGTGTGTGGTTACCGGTCCTTATCGGTTTTAAAAAAAATGTTTCAATGTTTTTCCAATACCCATAACTGCAGTTAGAAACCGATAAGGGAGTCTTGCCTAGTGGTTGCCAAAAAAAGGGTAAGTTTGATTAGGTTGGCCATGTCTGAGAAACCCAAGAAAAAAACTGGGACCACTGGGTTTCAACACTGCAGTGAGTGTGGAGAGGTCTTTGCTAAGGCCGATCCCCACACCACCTGTGTTTATTGTCTGGGGTTTGACCACCTCGATACAGACTGCCAAATATGTAAAAAACTTTCCTAAGTCTAACCTGGAAAAAAGATTAGGTAGACTTAGGGAAAAAGAAGTCCAAAAGTCCGCTGACCTGGATGGCCAGCCCAGCTCAGTTCCGACCGAACCAGAAGGAGTGCCCTCTGACCAGGGCAATACTTCTTCGAGGAGGAGGAGAGCTGATTCTGAGGGATCGGTTCCTACAAAAAGAAAACGCAAAGAGAAATTAACCAGTTCGGATCCAGAGGTTCGTGTTCCAACCGCTGAGGAAATAGCCAGAGCGATTCGGATTGTTTAATCACTTTGTCCGGTTCCAACCAATCCGTTGTCTTTTGGCAGGGGTTCGGTTCGGTCGGTTCCCCCTGTTCAAGATAATACCCCTGAAGACTTTTATGAACCGGAGTTTGAGGAGGAGGGGGATTTTGAAGATCATGGTGATGATGGTGAAAGTCTGGATGTGCCTGTTGAACCGGACATCTCCCAAGACAGACTTTCTGGTGTTTCACCTCCTAGGCACTCTGAGTCCTCCCCACTATCTGTTTTACAGAAAAGTAGCTGAAGCCCTCCAGCTTCCCATGGAGGAGGCTGTGGAGGATCAGGAGGAGCCTGATTTTGTCGAAATGATGGACATCCCAGAGTCCAGGAGACTGTGTATTCCCCTTCATAAGTCCTTTGGGAAGCAGACCAAAAAATCCTAAAGTCTCCTAATTCTGTACCTCCTGTTGACAGAAGGATGGACAAGAGGTACACCTTATCAGGCTCAGATACAGAGTTTTTATACCAGCAATGCAGCCATGTTGGGATAGTGCAGGCTGCAGCCTGTGACAAGGCAAATATTCCCTTGGCTTCACACCCCCCAGACAAGATGGATGCCATGGCAAAGAAACAGTACATGGCATCATCCTTGGGACTCAGGCAGGCTAACAATATGGCCTATACAGCCAGGTACCAGAAGTCCAGGTGGGACACTGTACTGGCACTGGCTAAACGGGCCTCTCCCGAGCTAGCCAAGGAGCTGGAGGAGGGGGTTCTTCAGAGGGAGAGGCAGAAGGGGGATGAGCAGGGCTACATCCACTCCTCAGCCTAAGGCTCCTGCCAAGCAGACACTCTGATGGGTCTGCCCGGGTCGACTCTCCTATCCCTGTAGAGGGCAGGCTGGCTTACTTCGTCCAGGACTGGATGTCTGTTACTTCAGTTAAGTGGATCCTGGAAGTAGTAAGCCAGGGACTGGTTCTCAGCTTCAAAAAATTTCCGAAGATGAGAGCCAGATCTTTTCCAGCTGCTGGTCTCTCCGAAACCCTTGCCCTAGAGGCAGACGTTTCATCTCTTCAAACAACATGAAGTCTTGCTATATTATGACAGTAGCAGTTTGATCCAGCTGTAGAACTGCTCCGGAGGTGAAATGGTTAAAACCATTCCAAAATAGAATTTTGGCCACAAGCTCTAAGAAGCAGCTCTATCTGTGTTATTTCAAACCTGAACTGTCAGATTCTTTACTCCGCCTCAGTGAACAGTCGCTCCAGAGATTTCTCCTACTGCTCTGTTCATTTCTCGGTTTAAAAAGTGTTTTCTCGGTTGGATTTAACCGAGAATAGTTTTATTTTAACCGCAAAACCGTTCGGTTCAAGCTCTATTTGTGGTAACCGTAAGTAAATTAAAGGTTTTTGTCTGTGGAACTTGTAAGTTATCGTTGGTTTTGAACCGATCAGCTGGTTTAAAACTAAAATTAACATTTTAGAGTGCGGTTCCTGGTTCTTATCGGTTCTAAAAAGCGAATTTACTAAGTTTTTTCCAATACCTGTAAACACGGTTAGGAACCCGATAAGGGTGTCTTGCCTAGTACTGCCGTTAAAAGGGCAAGTTTTCTGGTTAGCTGGCATTATGTCTGAGAAACCCAAAAGAAAACTCGGCCCACTGTGTTTCAACACTGTGATGTTTGTGGGGAAGTCTTTGCCAAGGCTGACCCATTACACCACATGTGTTTATTGTCTGGGGTTTGACCACCTCCAGTCAGACTGCCAGATATGCAAGAATTTCCTGCAGCCACCCTGGAAAAAGATTGGGCAGGCTCAGGGAGCGAGAGGCAAAAGTCCGCTGACCCGGATGGCCAGCCCGGTTCGGTGCCAACCGAACCGGAGGGAGTGCCCTCTGACCAGGGCGAGACTTCCTCGGGCCAAAGAAAAGCTGGTTCTGAGGAACCACTTCCAGTAAAGAAAACAAGAAAATCAGCAGGTCTGGAGTCCAAAACCCCTTCTCCAACTGCTGCAGAGATAGCAAAAGCCATACAAATTGTCCAGTCACTGTCACAGAGGAGGGGGAGGATGATTATGAACAGTATGAATGTGGCTGGAAAGGTCTGGGTGTAGCCTTTGAACCGGACATCTCTCCAGACAGACCTTTAGAATCTCCCCCTATGCTGTCTGAGTCCCCATCTCATTTTATGTTTTACAAAAAAGTTGCTGAAACCCTTCAGCTTCCTTAGAGGAAGCTGTGGATGAGCAAGAGGAGCCTGATTTTGTAGAAATGATGGATATTCCAGAGTCTAGGAGATTGTCTATTCCTTTACATAAGTCTTTTAGGAAGCAAACAATAAAATTTTTAAAAGCTCCTAATTCTGTGCCTCCTGTAGATAAAAAGATGGACAGAAGGTACACATTGTCAGGTCCTGATACAGAATTCCTTTCTCAGCAATGCAGTCATGTTAGTAGTTCAGGCTGCAGCCTGTGATAAAGCTAATATTCCCTGGCTTCACATCCTCCTGACAAGGATTCCAGGAAGATTGATGCCATGGCAAAAAACAGTATATGGCAGCCTCTCTGGGACTCAGGCAAGCAAATTATATGGCTTATGTAGCTAGGTATCAGAAATCTAGATGGGATACTGTTATGCAATTAGCTAAGCAAGCCCATGGCCAGCTGGCTAGTGAACTAGAACAGGTGGCTGCTGATGGCATTGAGGCTTCTAAGGTTCAGTTTCATGCTGCTGTGGATGTTAATGATGTTTCCTCTAGGGTCATGGCCACATCTGTAGCTTTTAGTAGGTTGGCCTGGCTCAGGTGTACTAGTCTGTCACAGGATACCCAGACTAAGGCTATGGATTTTCCTGTGGTGGGAAATTCTCTGTTTGGGGAGCAGACAGAGAACTACATGAAAAGATGGATGAATATAGGACTACTTACAAGAGTGTCAGGCAAAGGAGCGGTAAGCCACTCCTGAAAGGCATACCCCAGGGGTAGGGGTAGGCCTTTCATAGCCTTTTATCAGACTCAGGCCTCCTCTGCCTATGCTCAGAGGGGCTTCTTCAGAGGCAGAGGCAGGCGAGGGGTGGGCAGACCTGCTCACTCCCAGCCTAAAGCTCCTGCCTAAGCAGGCACCCTGATGGGGTGCCCAGGGACCGATCTCCTGTGCAGTCGGGCAGGCTGGCTTACTTCAGTCAGAATTGGGCTTCTTTAACCTCAGACAAGTGGGTTCTGACAGTAGTAAGCCAGGGTCTGGTTCTCAGCTTCAAAAGTTTCCCAAGTTGAGAAGCAGACTTTTCTACCTGCAAGTGCTTCAGAGACCCTTGCTCTGGAAGCAGAGGTCTCATCCCTGTTAGCTCTCAGAGCAGTAGAAAGGGTTCCTCCCCTGCACCAGGGCAGGGGTCTGTATTCCAGATACTTCCTTACTCCAAAAAAGACAGGAGAATGGCGGCCCATATTAGATCTCAGATATCTGAACAAGCATCTTTTGAAACCAAAGTTCAAAATGGTAACTCTGGCAATGATTTACCCTCCTAAGGCCAGGGGACTGGCTAGTCTTCCTGGACCTCAAGGATGCCTATTTCCATGTCCTAATCAGAAGCTCCCATCGAAAGTACCTCAGATTGGAACTGCCCTCAGGTCATTACCAGTTCAGAGCAATGCCCTTCGGCCTTACCTCTGCCCCAAGGGTATTCACAAAGTGTCTAGCAGTGGCAGTGGCTCACTTAAGGAGGCAAAGGATTGCTGTTTTCCCCTATCTAGATGACTGGCTCATTGTAGGTCAGTCCCCAGAACAGGTAAAATCTCACCTGCAGGTCACCCAGCAGCTTCTCACCTCCCTGGGCTTTCTGCTAAATCTACCAAAGTCGGTTCTGGAACCAGTCCAGGTACTCACCTTTATAGGGGCAGAATTGGACACAAAGCTAGCCAGAGCCTTTCTTCCCTTAGAAAGGGTAAGGAATTTAGTGGCTCTGGCCTCCTCCTTCACTCTGCAGGTCTCTCGACCAGCAAGACACTTTCTGCAGCTCCTGGGGCACATGGCTGCATCCACAGCTGTTGTGCAGGGAGCAAGATTTCAGATGAGAGACATTCAGTTTCACTTGAGAACCTATTGGTCTCAGAGAAGAGACCCCTTTCCAAGTTGGTCCCAGTGACTCAACCTTGATCCTAGCCCTCCAGTGGTGGCAGGATCAGAGCAATTTAAGATTGGGGTCCCCTTCATTTCCCCTACTCACAACTTGACTCTCACTACAGATGCTTCCCTTCTGGGTTGGGGAGCCCACATGGGCGACCTTTCCACTCAGGGAGTGTGGTCCCCCCAGGAATCTCTGCTCCACATCAATTTGCTGGAACTCAGAGCTGTCTTTTTAGCTCTTCAAGCATTTTCTGCATCTGTCCACGACAAGGTGATACAAGTCAGAACAGACAACACCACAACAATGTGGTACATCAACAAACAGGGGGCACTGGTCTTGACCTTGTGCACGAGGCAATGAAGTTGTGGTCTCTGGCCTATTCCTGAACACTTCCCTCATAGCAGTTCATCTTCCAGGGAAGGACAATGTCCTAGCGGATGTTCTCAGCAGGATTTCCCAGGGCCATCACGAATGGTCCCTGGATCCTCAAGTGCTGGGGATAGTCTTTGCCAGATGGGGCACCCCTCAGATAAATCTTTGCAGCCCCAGACAATCACAAACTTCCTCTGTTCTGTTGCAGGCCTCCAGTGCTGGGCTCAGTTCCCCTGGATGCCGTTCTTCTGGATTGGGAGGGAAAGTTCTCTATGCTTTCCCTTCCTTCCCTCTCCTATTCAAAGTATTAGTCAAAATCAGATCTCAGCCTTGCAGGGTGATTCTGATTGCCCTGGATTGGGCCAGGCAGCCCTGGTACCCACTCCTTCTGTCACTGACAATCCATCTTCCTTTGCCTCCCAGGAATCACAACCTGTTGACTTGTGCCCAGGGAAGGGTTTGGTATCCGGACCTCAATCCCTCAACCTCAAGGCCTGGCTCTTGAGGAGTTAGAGTTGCTGATTTACACCTCTCTCAGGGTGTTCTTGAGATCCTAAAGGCTTCTAGAAAGCCTTCCACTAGGAGCTACTTATAGTTCTAAATGGAAAAGGTTTTCCATTTGGTGTGCGAGGAAAAATGTTTCCCAGAATCTGCTGATTTGCCCACTGTGTTAGATTACATGGTACATCTTAATTCCTTGGGTCTCAGACCAGCTACCCTGAGAGTTCATTTGGCAGCTGTTTCTGCTTTTGTGTCAGCAGGAAAGTCATCCCCTGTTTCCTCTCATCCTGTGTTTTCCAAGTCTTTTAAGGGATTACTCCATACTAATCCACCCTTTCGGGAACCGGCCCCTGCTTGGGACCTGAATGTTTGCATTGCCCAGTTAATGCAACCCTTTTGAACCTCTGTCTTCTGCAGAGCTTAAGTACCTAACTTGAAAACTGTTTTTCTAGTGGCTATCACTTCTGCCAGACGCATAAGTGAGTTGCAAGCCTTGTCAGTGGAAACTGACTTTATTTCTTTCCACAGGGATAAGGTAGTCCTTAGGACTAATAGGAAGTTTTGCCTAAGGTGGTTTCAGATTTCCATCTTAATCAATCTATCTCCCTTCCAGTATTTTTCACTGATCACTCCTTGTCTGGTGAGAGGAGGTTGCACAGCCTGGATGTTAAGAGAGCTCTTAGTTACTATATAGAGCGTACCAAAGGTCACAGGTTCGAATCCTCCAACTTTTCCTTACCTATGGTGAAGTTGGGAAAAGCAAACCTGCCACTAAGAGATCAATTGCCAGGTGGATTGTCTCTTGTATCCAATTTTGCTATCAGAAACTGGGCAGAGTCCCCCCCCCGGTTTGAGGGCTCATTCTACCAGGAGTACAGCTGCGTCTCTAGCTGCTGCCAGAGACATCCCTATATTAGAGATTTGCCAGGCTGCTACTTGGAAAACGGTACACACTTTTACCAAGCATTACTCCCTGAATGTCCAGGCCAGGAGAGATGCTCGGTTTGCAACAGCTGTTCTTCAGAGCCTATTCCCTAAGTAGGTTCTGCCCCTCCTCCATGGAGGTACTGCTGTGTATTCTGCTACTGTCATAATATAGCAAGACTTCATGTTGTTTGAAGAAAAATTACTCACCTTAGTAATGTTGTTTTCTTCAATGGAGTCTTACTATATATGACCTCCCCCAACCTGCCCTCTCAGAACCTCTACTTGGGTGAGAGTGCGGCAACATGTGTGGGCACCTTTTATGCCCTGTTAGCATTTTTGTCCCCTTTGGGGCTTTGGGTGTGTGTGTGTGTGTTCTGTTATACTTATGTTTTATTCTCATATTATTAGAATTGTGTTAGTATTTCTGGTCCCCTGACTTGAGTCTTGGGTGTTGGGACCAACAATGGTTGTTATTATTTAGGTAGCCATTTGGCTAGTGTAGGTTACAGCTTCCACACAGACCTTAGTGAGTTTGGCTCATAAAGATCTGACAGTTCAGGTTTGAAATAACACAGATAGAGCTGCTTCTTAGAGCTCGTGGCCAAAATTCTATTTTGGAATGGTTTTAACCATTTCACCTCCGGAGCAGTTCTAGAGCTGGATCAAACTGCTACTGTCATAATATAGCAAGACTCCATTAGAAGAAACAACATTACTAAGGTGAGTAATTTTTTCTTCTGGCCTTAAGAGCCATAGAGAGAGTTACTACCCTACACCGGGGCAAAGGTCTGTACTCCAGGTACTTCCTTACCCCAAAAAAGACAGGGGAGTGGCGACCCATCCTAGATCTAAGATACCTGAACAAATATCTTTTAAAACCAAGGTTCAAGATGGTGACTCTGGGCATAATTCTTCCCTCTCTAAGGCCAGGGGACTGACCAGCCTCCCTGGACCTCAAAGATGCCCACTTTCACATCCCTATCAGGTGTTCCCACAGGAAGTACCTCAGGTTCAAGTTGCCCTCAGGCCATTATCAGTTCACAGCAATGCCCTTTGGTCTAACATCAGCTCCAAGGGTTTTCACAGAGTGCCTGGCAGTAGTAGTTGCCTTTTTAAGAAGGCAAAAGATTTCCATTTTCCGTATCTGGACGACTGGCTCTTAGTGGGTCAGACTCCAGACCAAGTCAAGTCAGACTTGCAAGTGACCTAACAAGTGCTCACTTCCCTGGGATTTCTTCTCAACCTCCCCAAGTCAGTTCTCGAACCGGTGCAGCTTCTTACCTTTATAGGGGCAGAGCTAGATACTGTCAAAGCAAGAGCCTTTCTTCCCTTGGAAAGGGCAAGAGTTCTTATAGAACTGGCTTCTTCCTTCAGCCTTCAGGTGTCCCAATCAGCAAGGCATTTCCTTCTGCTCTTGGGCCACGTGGCAGCTTCTCAGCAGTGGTCCAAGGGGCAAGATTCCAGATGAGGGACATTCAGTTCCATCTGAGAGCCTTTTGGTCCCAAAGGAAGGATCCTCTTACCAAACTGATTCCAGTGACTCGGACACTGATCCAAGCTCTTCAATGGTGGCAGGATCAGGGCAATTTAAGGCAAGGGGTCCCATTTGTTACTCAGTCTCATTCGGTGGTCCTTACCACAGATGTTTCCCTTTTGGGGTGGGAAGCCTATCTGGGGGCTCTCGCAGCCCAGGGGCTGTGGTCCCCTCAGGAATCCCTACTTCATATTAATCTCCTGGAACTCAGGGCAGTTTTTCTGACCTTGCAAGCCTTCTCTCAGTCAGTGCAGAACAAGGTGGTTCAGGTCAGAACAGACAACACCACCACCATGTGGCACATCAACAAGCAGGGAGGCGCTCTGTCCATGGCCTTGTGCACGGAAGCCATGTAATTGTGGTCCCTGGCTTATTCTCTGCAGACCTGTCTGATAGCAGTCCACCTTCCAGGGAAGAACAGCGTACAGCAGATGCACTGAGCAGGATCTCCCAGGGCCATCACGAATGGTCCCTGGACCCTCTGGTGTTAAAAGTGATTTTCTCAAGGTGGGGCACTCCAGAGATAGATCTCTTTGCAGCCCAAGACAATCACCAACTTCCTCTGTTTTGTTGCAGACTCCCAGTCTTGGGCTCAGTCCCTCTGGATGCTCTGATGTTGAACTGGGAAGGGAAATTTCTCTATGCCTTCCTTCCCTTTCCTCTACTGTTCAAGATTCTGGTCAAAGTGAGGTCACAACCCTGCAAAGTGATTCTGCTTGCTCCAGATTGGGCTAGGCAGCCCTGGTACCCCCTGTTACTGTCCCTAGCAGTCCATCTTCCCCTGTCTCTTCCCAGGAATTACAACCTGTTAACCTCCTCTCAGGGGAGAATTTGGGTACCCCAATCTTCGGTCCCTCAATCTCAAGGCATGGCTCTTGAAGAGCTAGAGTATGCAGATTTGGATCTGTCCCAAGGGGTTCTGGATATTCCCAAAGCCTCTCGAAAGCCTGCCACCAGAAAGACTTATGACTCCAAATGGAAAAGATTTAGCATTTGGTGTTCCAAGAAGCATATATCCCCAGACACTGCTGAATTACCTACAGTTCTGGATTATACGGTCCATCTTAATGGTCTAGGCCTCAGACCAGCTACCCTCAAGGTACACTTGTCAGCTGTTTCTGCTTTTCTGTCAGTAGGAAAGCCTTCCTCACTGTCATCTCACCCTGTATTCTGTAAATATTTCAAGGGATTGCTTCATACCAATCCTCCCTTTAGGGATCTTGCCCCTGCCTGGGACTTAAATGTTTGCATTGCTCAACTGATGAAACCCTAATTTGAGCCCATGTCCTCAGCAGAGCTTAAGTACTTGACTTGGAAAACTGTGTCTTTGGTAGCCATTACCTCTACCAGTCGTATCAGTGAATTGCAAGCCCTATCAGTGGAACCTGATTTTATCTCCTTCCATAGAGATAAAGTGGTCCTTAGAACCAATAAGAGGTTCTTGCCCAAAGTGGTTTCAGACTTCCATTTGAATCAGTCCATGTCTCTCCCTGCTTTCTTCACTGATCATTCTTCCTCAGGGGAGCGGAGGCTACAGAGTTTAGATGTTAAAAGAGCCCTTAGCTACTACATAGAGCGTACCAAGGGTCACAGGTTTGATTCCCTCCAGTTGTTCCTCACTTATGGGGAAGTGGGAAAGGGCAAACCTGCAACCAAGGAACTATTGCCAGGTGGATTGTTTCTTGTATACAATTCTGCTATGAGAAACTAGGAAAAATTCCACCCTCAGGCCTGAGGGCTCATTCCACAAGAGGTACAGCTGCTTCCCTGGCTGCTGCCAGGGATATCCCTCTGTTAGAAATTTGTCAAGCAGCCACCTGGAAAACATCCCACACCTTTACCAAGAAACATAGAAACATAGACTTTGACGGCAGATAAGCCGATAGGCCCATCTAGTCTGCCCATTTCCTACCTACAGGATAGGCCAGAATCCTAGTTAACCAACAACCTATTTCTTCCTACCCCCCACAGAATTGCCTTATGTCTGTCCCATGCATTCTTGAATTCTCCCAGATTTTAGACCCCACAACCTCCTCAGGAAGGCTGTTCCATGCATCCACTACCCTCTCTGTGAAATAATACTTCCTCACATTGCCCTGAACCGCCTCCTTCTATCTTTAAATCGTGTCCCTTGTTCTTGAAAGTCTCTTTTTCTGAAAATGCTACCTCTTGACTTTGTTGATTCCACTGAGGTACTTAAAAAATTTCTATCATGTCCCCTTCCCTTCTTTCCTCAAGGGTATACATATTAAGCTCCTTTAGTCTCTCTCCATACGGCTTCTCTTGCAGACCCTGCACCATTTTAGTTGCCCTCCTCTGACTGCCTCTATCCTGTCTATATCTTTTGGAGATGGGGTCTCCAGAACTGGACACAGTACTCAGATGGGGTCTCACCAACTGTCTGTACAGAGGGATAACAACTTCCTGTTTTCTGCTGCTGATGCCTCTCCCTATACATCCCAGTATACCCCCAGCCCTCCCTACTGCCTTCTCACATTGCTTGCTAACCTTAAGGTCATCTGATATGATTACCCCAGGTCCTTTCCTTTTTTGTTGTTGTTACTACCTCCCACCCATTGTGTATTCTTCCCCTGGGTTCTTGTTTCCCAGGTGCATTATTTTGCACTTCTTTGCATTGAATCCTAGCTGCATACTTCTGACCATTCCTCCAACCTTGCCAAGTCCCTTTTCATCCTTTCCACGCCTCTTGTGTATCAACCCTGTTGCAGATTTTGTGTCTTCTGCAAAAGGCATACTTTTCCTTCCAGTCCTCTGCAATGTCACTGATGAAGACATTAAAAGGACCGGACCAATACTGAACCCTGCGGTACCCCACTAGTAACCCCCCTTTCTTCAGAGTGGACTCCATTTACAATTACCTTCTGTGTCCTGTTGTCCAGCCAATGTTTTACCCAGGCTACCACCCTGGGTCCCACTCCCAGGCTGGTTAATTTGACTATTAATCTTTGTGTGGACTGTGTCAAATGCCTTGCTAAAGTCTAGGTAGGCCATGTCCACAGCCCCTCCCTGGTCTACTACTTTGGTCACCCAGTCAAAGAAATCTATTAGATTCGCCTGACATGACCTTCCCGCTGTGAACCCATGCTGCCTTGGGTCCTGTGCTCCGCTGGCCTCTAGGTACTGACTATTCTTTCCTTCAGAAGTGACTCCATCACTTTCCCTACCACAGAGGTCAGACTTACAGGTCTGTAGTTTCCTGCCTCTGTCTTGGACTCATTTTTGTGAAGGGGAATCACATCCGCCTTCCTCCAGTCCTCGGGTACCACACCATCCTCCCATTATTTATTAAAAAGAGTGGCCAGTGGTTTCACTAGTTCCTCCTTAATTCTTTTAGAATTCTGGGTGAATTCCTCAGGACCCATTGCTTTGTCCACCTTCAGTTTTAGGAGTTCTTGCAGAACCCTTTCTTCTGTGAAGGACAGGGATCGACCCCCTATCAAAGAGTGCTTCTGTTAATTGGATTAGGCACTTCCCCTCCTCTTTTGTGAATACTGAGCAGAAATATTCGCTCAGTATTCCTAGCTTTCACTGTCCCTCTGCCCACCCACTGCTCATTCTATTCAGCCTCACTATCCCTCCCTTTGTCTTTCTACCGCTGATGTACCTATAAAGGTTTTATCCCCTTCAATTGAGTTGGCTATCTTTTCCTCAGTTTGGGCCTTTGCTATTCTGACTTCCTCCCTGCTTCCTTCTGCCTTAACTGGTACAGCTCTCTGTCCTGCTCCTTCTGTGTTTCCTTATACTCCGGAATGCTATCTTTTCTTCCTGACTTTCACAGCCACCTCTTTGAGAACCATAGTGGCTTTTCTTTCGTTTTGATTTGTTCATTTGCTTCACACAAAGGCTTGTTGCCTCTGTGATGGCAGTTTTGATAATTCCACATTGTTGCTCCACACCTCCTTCTAGCCTGTTTGCCAGTGCTTTTCTGAGGCACTCTCCATCTTGCCAAAGTCAGCCTCCTAAAGTCCAGTACCCTCACTTTTGTATGGCTTGACTCTGTAGCTGAGTTTAACGTGAACCACACTGTTTGATGGTCACAGTCCCCAGATGGCAACCCACTTCTAGATCTGAGATCCTCTCACTGCCCCGCTTGAGTAGACGAGGTCTAAGATTGCCCCTCACGAGTGGGTTCAAACTAGCTGTCTAATGCCTGCCACCTGTAGGGCATCAAGAATGGCCCTGCTCTTGGATGTGGCTGCAGAAAATGTGCTCCAGTTAACATCTGGCATATTCAGGTCTCCCATCAACAGTATCTTCCTCTTCTCTGCCATTCTAAGAATGCCTTCTGTCATATCCTTGTCCATTCCTCCCCTGACATGGGGTCTGTATACAACCCTGTGTGGATTGTGGTGCCTTTCCAGTCTCAAGGTGACCCACAGTGCCTCCTCTCCTCCCTGTTTACTCCTTTGTTCAGTTGCTTTTATCCTTCCTTTACATAGAGAGCTACTCCTCCCCTCTCTCCTGCCTGTCTCTCTGTAGGTTATGTACCCTGGTATGTTAACATCCCAGTCATGGTTCTCTGTGTACCATGTTTCTGTGACTCTCACGATATCCAGGCATCCCTCTTCCATAAGGCCATCAGCTCAGGGAGCTTGTTGCCCAGACTATGGGCATTGGTACTCATTACCCTCCATTTCCTGATGGCCTTACTCCTTTTGTCCCATCCCTGTCCTTCTTGCCTTTGTCACTTTCTTCATTTATTCCTGCCCTTCTCTCCTATCAACACCTCTATGTTGGTGTTTGCCGTGACTTACTACTGTGATTATTGGGGGGCTGGATTTTCCTTCTCTTTCCAGTGCCTCCCCCCTTGGCTAGTTTAAAAGCTTGCCAAAGAAGCATTTAAACCTATCACCTAGGATCCTGGTTCCCCTCCCGGACAGATGCAGCCCATCATGCCAGTATAGGCTTGCATCACTCCAGGTGGACCCCCAGTCCCCAATGAAGCCAAATACCTGAGCTCCACACCAGT
Source organism: Neoceratodus forsteri (assembly GCA_016271365.2). Classification (NCBI taxonomy): domain Eukaryota; kingdom Metazoa; phylum Chordata; order Ceratodontiformes; family Ceratodontidae; genus Neoceratodus; species Neoceratodus forsteri. The sequence goes on from JADMNL010000023.1 coordinate 419,657,655, forward strand.
TTTTCAACCACTGATTAAATCCCATGGTGCGGAACACGCTAGCCTCTCCTATGCCATAGATGGGTAGCACTTCCGAGAAGGTTACCGTGCATGCTACTTGACTAAGGCCCCTCCCCAATTCCACAAACTCTTCCTGCACTTCTCTAATCCCTTTCTTAGCCAGGTCATTTGTCCCTAGGTGGACAATGACATCCAGCTCCCTTCCCTGTGCAGCTGCTCCGGCAATCCTGAGGATTCACTTCCTGTCCCTGCAAGCCATGGCGCCAGGCAGGCACCTTACCTCCCTCTCCCCTTCCTCCCCCAGTTCTACCTTCCTTACAATGGAGTCCCCCACCAGGAGTTGTTTCCTTCCCCTGCAGGGTCCCCTGCCACCCTCCTGTGGGTCTCCTTTGTGGAGGTTCCCAGCATCCTCCTTGGTCTCCACTGTGGGTGCCTCCATAGAGGAACCACACTTTGCCAGAATGGCATAGGAATTGTGGAGAGGTACAATGGGAGGGATGCCTCTGTTCCACCACCCTCACCCTCCCTGAGCCCACTGTGGTCCAACGCGCCTCTTTCTTGGCAACCTCTGAGGCAATAGCAGTGGCACTGGTGGTCCCTGGATGGAAGAGGAGGTCCCACAAATACTGGCCAACTCAGCCTGGAGATAAGCAACCTTCTCCTCAGCCCAGAGGTGCCTGCAGATGGGACAACACGCATCCTCCAGAACATCTCCGGAAGACTGCTGCTCCACAGCCACTGCACTGCACCATTCCAATCATGTCTTATTTCTGGTCCCTTAACTGTTTGCAATCCTTACTCTTTCCTCTGTTTTTCTCTCTCTCTCTCTCTCTCTCCTTTCTTTCTGCCTGTGTGCCCTTTAAGCTCCTGATTGTCCTGTTCTGAGACAAGAATATCCTATATTTCGCGGTAGACCACTTACTTGCTCAGAGGCAGACCTCCAGCAGCTAGAGGGGGCCGGAGAGCTACTCTTGACCTTTTAGGATGGTGGGTCCTTGGTGGTTCTGTGATCATTCACTTCCTGCCCCTAAACGGGAAGTTCCTGTTGTCAGTCAAATTCTGTGCCTATAAAAATAGAACTAGCTTTGGGTGGGGGGAAGGAGGGCAGTATAGACCCAGCAGAGAAGTTCAATCACACAGCAGTCCTTTCTCCTGGTGTCTTCTGCCAAGCTATTAGCAGAAACTTTCTAAGGTAGTCTTTAAATGTAGCTTCCTTCTAGCTAAGCCACTCCCCCTACTTACCAGATCTTTCTACAAGTAATTTAAACCTCACAGCAGTTAAGTCCTTTCAGTCACCTGAGATTTACACCTAGACAACTCTTCAGATACCCATTCAGTTCAGTTAACCCAAACACACACTTTTTTTTTGTATGTTAGGTTTTTTACCCTAAATTAAAGTCAAATACAAAAGTTCTTCTACTTTAGTCCCAGCAGAGAAGTTCAGTCACACAGCAGTCCTTTCTCCTGATGTCTTAGCATTACTCTCCTGGATATTCAGGCTAGGAGTGATGCTCGATTTGCACAGCAGTACTTCAGAGCCTATTCCCAAAGTAGGTTCTGTCCCTCCTCCATGGAGGTACTGCTTGGTAGTCTGCAGGATTGTCAGACTACAGCAAGACTTCATGTTGTTTGAAGAAAAATTACTCATCTTAGTAATTGTGTTTCTTCTAATGGAGTCTTGCTGTATTCTGACTCCCTCCCTCTCAGAACCTGTTTTGGGAAGTGGGTGGGCAGGTGCAATGTTGCACCCCAGGGGTGTGTTCAGCACACCCTCTTTTTTTACCTGGGTGCTTGTATTATAATCTTTATTTTGGATAGGTTTTTGGTTTTGGGTTTCCTGACTTGAGTCTTCCTTTGGGAATCCAAAACTTTTTGTTGCCAGTTGGCTAGTTAAAAAAGTTTACAATTTCCACATAATCAGTCAGTGAGTGTTTCCTCGTAAGAATCTGACGGTTGGGTTTCAAAGTGCTGCAGACAGAGACCTCAACCAAGCTCAAGCTCAACGTTCTATGCACTGCATAGAAAATTAACCCTGTACTGTCCGGGGCAGTTTAAAGGCTGGAGCTAACTGCAGATTGTCAGAATACAGCAAGACTCCATTAGAAGAAACATGATTACTAAGGTGAGTAATTTTTTCTTCAATGATGTTATAGAGTGGTTTGATAACTATTTGGGTAACTGAACATACAGAACAAAAATCTTAGAAAGCATCTCAGATTCTCGCAAATTAAATGAGGGTTGCCACAGGGCTGAATTTTGGGCCCTCTTCTTTTCATTATTTATGAATTCAGCCTCTTATTTGTAAAGAATCTAAGATGACCCTAAATGCAGATGATGCTGTCATTTTAATGCTGACACAGTCCGTGGATGCTCTGAGGACTGCAAATGATTTACGCTCTTTTCAGGAATGGATTCTGTCAAGGCATATGGTGTTAAAACACTTAAGAAAACAAGGCTCATGGTCTTTTCTGGACCTCGTAAAAGGAAAACTGAATCCCTTGATAGTAGATTTAAAAGGAGAACCTGTTGAAGTTGAAAGTTTTAAATATTTGGGGATTGTTTCAGACAACCTATTCTTTGAACTTCATGTCAAAAATATTATCAAATTGGTTCATCAGAGATTAGGGTGTTTGTTTAGAGCACAAACCCATCTTGTCCCTGAGTCTCACAGACATCACTTCAACATCCACCTTGGGCTCCTTCAAGGTTAAACTAAAGCAACAGCTAGTTGCTGATGTCAGTTGTGACTGCTTCCAATAATCTTCCTTCTTGGGACCAGCACTTAGTCTAACCTTATGCATAACTGTTCTCAGCATATACTGTAAATAACTGTTCTAAGTTGCTAATCATTCTCCTTCACATTTTCTCTTGATCCCTTCCACTCTTTCCCCTCACCCCTCTATAGCTTTCCCCCACCCACCCCCCACATCAGCATATCTCCTGAGCTTCCTTGCTCACTTTAAAATGCTTTGTCCCATACCGTCCTCACCTCTGACGAGGCCCCTGGGCTGATGCCTTCCTTACCTTGTTGATTATTAGATATTAGGCCGATTCTGTTCTCATTATCCTGTAAAGGGTCGTTTCATAAGACCCCACCCCTTCTAATATGACCCTTGAATTTGAAGTTTAATCAAATATGTACTATGGCATATCATTGTACAATGCCACATGTACTTGAACTTTTCTAGTTATACATTCTTGTAATGTCTTGTATAATTCCTTTTTTTATTTGTTCTCCATCTCATACTTTCCCAATATGTATTGTTCGTCTGACGTGGAACCTATGAAATGATCTTGTTCTCAAAGGTGTTATCCGAAACTTCAATAAATAAAAATAGATTTAGCACGCAGTTTTTTATTTAGTGTTTTTGATTATGGGTTGAGTGTGTATTCGGCCACTAGCAACAAAAAGTTTGATAAGTTAAAAGTTGCATACAACAATGTTCTAAGATTTATGACTGATTTGCCATGTAGGATCCATTATTGTAATTTGTTAAAGGATTCTGGTTGTTTATCTCTTGAAAATAAAGCCAATGTAAAGACGGGTACCATGTTATATAAAGGAACATTAGGTCAGTTACCTCAGACAGTCCTATCATTGTTTATCAGAGCTGCGAGTTCACAAGGGACTAGATCCCAGAGTAAATATGTGTATAAAATTTCTTTATTTTAAAAAGTGATTTGGCGAAAGTCAGTATTATATAGGGCAACTAGATTTCATAACTCTATACCCAATGAAATTGCCAATTGCACAAACATTAGACCATGCAATACTAAACGTCAGCATTGAGTGTTAAGGAATGAATGTACATGCACTTAATGTTTTTCACTAGTATTGACATCATTTTTATACTGTTTTTGGTCTGTACTGTATTCATGTTATATGGCTTTTTTTTTTTTTAAACTTGTCGCTTGAGAAAACGGACAGAATTGCTCATCAGCTAACAAGTATAAAAGATAAAAATGAAATGCTCTGAAAAAGGCTTTTTTCTTGAACCTCATTTACACCCGTGAGGTATTTGAAAGTCTCTGTCATAGCCCTTCTCTCTCTCTCTCTCCTCCAGGGTGTACATATTGAGGTCTTTCAGTCTCTCATTATAGGTTTTTGATGCAGACCCTTCACCATTTTAGTTACTCTCCTCCGGACTGCCTCCATTTAGTCTATATTCTTCCTGAGATGTGGTCTCGAGAATTCAACACAATATTCTAGGTGAGGTCTCACCAGTGATTTACACTGTGGTATCACCACCTCCTCTTCTGCTGGTGATACCTCTCCCAGTGCACACTAGCATCCCACTGGCTCTCCCCACTGCCTTGCCACACTGTTTGGCCACTTTTAGATCATCGGATATGATTACCTCTAGGTCTGTTTCCTGTTAGGTGGTCGCTCAGTACCACTTCCCATTTTATACTCTGCCCCAGTGCATCATTTTGCACTTTTAGCACTGAAATTCAGTTGCCACACTCTTGACCACTCATGTTTTCCTAGATTCCTTCTCACCCCCCAAATGTCTACCCTTTACAGATCTTTCGTGTCATCTGCAAAAGACATACCTTCCCTTCTAGTCCTTCTGCAGTGTCACTAATAAAGACATTAAAGAGACCGTGCCAGTACTGATCCTTGTGGCACCCTGCTGGTCATCCTCCTTCCTCGTAGTAGAGCCTAGTTTACCACTGCCTCTGTCGCCTATCCCCTAACCAATTTGTTACCCAGTTTACCACACCTTGGACTCGCACTCCAGCCTGCTCAGCTTGTTTACTTAGTCTCCTTGTGAGGAAACAGTGTCAAGACCTCATCTGAAATTTCCTCCCTTTCACTATCCCCACTTTTATTTTCGCCCACTGTTCCTACATTCCACCAAAGCCCCTCCCCCAACCAAGACTTCCTGAGGCATTCCTCATCTTTGTAAAATAGGCCCTCCTGGAGTCCAGCACCTTTCTTTGTGTGATTTGCTTCTGTCACAGTTCTTATATTGAACCACACCCTATGGTGATCACTGGTCCCCAGGTGGCCACCCACTGTGACTTCTGCAACATTGTCCCTGTTAGTGAGAACAAGGTCCAGAATTGCTCCCTCATGAGTGGGCTCCCCCGCAAGTTGTCTGGGGAGTGCCTCCTGCAGGGAGTCTAGGTGCCCTGCTCTGGCTGACACTGCAGCTGTGGTGCTCCATTCTACATCCGCAGGTTGAAGTCCCCACCAGCAGCACCTCACCCTTATTTACCATCTTCCGTATCTTCCATCAGAACCATATCCATCTCCTCAACCTGTGCTGGAGGTCTGTAGATCATACCTTTTGAATAGCAGCTCCCTTCCCTGTCTCTGGGTGACTCACAGTACCACCACCCTCCTGTATTCCCTGACTCTCTGTTGCTTTAATACTGTCTCTCATGTAAACAACAACCCCTCTCCCTTTCATACCCACCCTATCCTTCCTAAACAGAGTATAGCCTGGTATGGCCATGTCCCAGTTATGGAATTCATTGCACCATGACTCGGTAATGGCAACAATGTCCAGGTCAGTTTCTGCCATAATGGTCACTAAGTCTGGGATTTTATGACCCAGACTTTGAGCATCTGCACACATGGCTTTCCAAATTCTGCTGTCACCCTGCTTACTAGTTCCCCCATTCCCTTTAGAATTCTCTCTTTACCCCCTTCTGACTTCATGTCCATTTCTCTTCATTTCTACAATTATGTATTTCTTGTTATTAGGTTACCCTATGGTTCCCTACTGACTACTTCAGCTTGGGGGGGGGGGGACTGACAGTTTATGTCTCCATGCTTCTTTCCAGCACTCCCCAGTGCAAGTTTAAATGCTCGCTGATGTAACATTTAAACTGCTCACTGAGGACTGTGGTTCCCCTACTAGATGGATAAAAGCCATCTTCCCTGTATAGGCCTTTATCTCTCCAGGTGAGACCCCAGTCCCCAGTGAAGCCAAATCCCTCCTCTCTGCACCACCACAGCAATCATTGGTTAAAGCTCCTGGTACAGATTAATATGCAGTTTATCCCAGTAGTGAGTCACCCTGGAGACAGCAACCGAGCCACTGTTTATACTGGGATGATCTGCACACCTCCATCACAGGGAGAGGAACTAGATAAGAACTGAGGAAAGCCATCAGCACAATGGCAGAAAAAGGGAGGTGCTGCTGGCGGGACTTCAGTCTGCTGGATGTAGTTGAGCCTCCCAGAGGTGGCTCAAGCAGGGACATCCTGGGGTCCCTGCAAGGGGCATTTCTCCAAGCAACTAGTCAGAGAGCCCATACGTGATGTCACCAATACTGGGCCTGGTGCTCACCAACAGGGACAGTACTGTAGATGTCACGGTGGGAGGCCACCTGGGGACCAGTGATCACTGCACAGTGTGGTTCAACATAAGGACAGCGGCAGACGCAAACCACACAAAGACAACTATCCTGGACTTAAATGGTTTTGCAGAGTGATTTTTAGAAGTAGGTATTTTTACTTTAAACCATATAATTGCTTATTATCAGTGGCTATATTGATGAAATAGACATTGTACACATCTTGAGACTCTATTTTACACCATTTTCTATTTCTTTTCTGAGGCATGACATTTTAAGTTCTCACTTTTAAGTTCCTTTTACACAAACACGCCACCTATTGGTGTACAGTAGAGACACAGGTGACAGAGAGGCATAAGTTTAGCACAATAATTTCACAATAATACCTTCTTTTAAAGGAGATGGACCCTTCCATCTTCCTTTCCATGCCAGTTATGCACATTAGTCTGATATGCTTTGATGTTTTTTTTGTTAAATAATCTAGCTGTGGGGTGCCCTCAGCTCTACATTGAGTTCCACTCTCCTCACCAGCTACTGCTCTTGATTTTCATATTTCTAAGTCATTCTGTGACATCAGAAACCCCCATTCCATGCTATTCATCTGAATGGCCTGCAATGGGTGTGTTTTATTTATACTTTTTGGCATCCACGATCATCAGTTTCAGCCCTGGTCACGCCCCCCTGGGCTCCCACCTCCGGCAATTGCCAGCGCTCTCCTCTGTCAACCCTTGCTTGCCCCCCAGAGGGTGGGGATGCGGCACTGTTCCCCTACCAGTGCCACACTACTGTATCTGGTTAGGAGAGCCGGCACCGGAGGCTGATCGAAGCCCAGGAGGAGGGCTTCATAGAGATACCCAGGATGTGTTCCCCATAAACAGGGGAGTGTACATGCAGTGACAACCAGTGTCCGCCCCACCCCTAAGTGAGCGGGTCGTGTGCATCGCGGTGAACCCAGCCTCCGCTGGGTGCCGCTATTGCACCACACACACACAGCCCCGCTTCCTCCTCCTGAGAAGGAGAGCAGTCCAAGGGCGCTTCGATCCTTCTGTCCCCAGCTGGCCCTTCAGTGACCCAGGTCTGTTCCTGAACCCAGTTCGCCAGTGTTGCAAGCGGAAATCCAACCACTGTGCCAACAGGCGGCTTGGGAATGGGTGTTTCTGATGTCATAGAATGTTTAGGCAGTATGAAAAGAGAGCAGCAACTGCTGAACACTGAGGATTCAGGGTAGTTACAAAGGCAACAACATTAATTATTAATTTAAAACAAGGTAAAAAAACAAACATTGGAATAGTGGGTAGCCAATAAAAGAACAACTAGAGGGTATCTAGATGTCTAAAAACCATTTCCTTTCACCTTTAAGAGGACTAAGAAATATGAAGACAGTGAGACGCAAAATCTCCCTCACTGATTATTTGTAGCCAGTTTTCTTTTCTGGATCATATTTTTTGTACCATCCTTTAGCAGTTGATCGCTTTACTCCACTTGCCATGTCAGACTGAAATTAAAAAGTTTTTTTTTTTTTTTTTTTTGTCTTTGCTGGCTGTCCCTCCGTCTGCCATCCCTACCAGTTCGTCCTATCCCCGGGACTTACCTGCAAGCACCAGAGTGCTCCTGATTACCCCTAGGGCAGAGAGCCATTGGGTAATCCTCCCAGCATGACTCCCGAGCAGTGGCACAGAGCCTTGAACACCTAGATGGGGTTTGGTGGGAGAGGCAGATATCCTCCGTGCCACAGCCAGATTTTTCCTCCATTATTGGGAGGTGTAGCATGCAGTGACATAAGGCATTAACGCACTGACATCTGGCACACCTCCCACAGCCAGGAAGCCTCGGCACGATAATTCCCTGGCCTCTGTCAGGGGTCAGTCAAGTTCCAAATGCTAGCCCACCCTCCCTCTGGAGGAGGAGAGCAGTCCTTCGGACGCCGATCTTCCTCCCGTGGCTGGCCTCTGACTCTGGGGTGCACATCTGAACCGGGGTGTCAGCGGTAAGCGCAGTTCTAATGGCTTGCGCCATGGGATTGGCCTGAAATTAGAAAGTTTGATATTAGAGGGCAGTACAGACAGGGTCAGGTGTGTACTGACTAGGTGAGTTTGAAAAGAACAATTTCAGTGATGATGAGTCCTGATGGGTCCTGTTTTATTTTGGGAATGGTGAGGTGGAGCAGGGCGAATGTCCTCTGATGGTACTACAGATAGATTGCTTGTGAAGCTCTAGCAGTCTGTGCTGTTCAGAATTCAGTGACCATGACTGTCCCCACCCCAGCTTCTCCACAGCCTTTGGGCAACACAATCTTCTTTCCATGAAGTAAAGGCCACCTCCTAGCACAGTAACTACATGTGAAGAGAAAGAGTAGACCCAGAATATGGCAAAAAAGAGGGGCAAACTGCCAGGGTTAATTAAATTTTCACCCAACATAGACTGCAGTAGCACCCCACCCCCCAAAAAAAACAGGCTGGCAGACCAGACAAACTCTGTAAATCAGTAAGAGCAGAAGCTGAAGCAGTCTGTATTGGTTCAGAATTCAATGACCATGACTGTCCCTTCCCCAGCCTCTCCGAGCCTTTGGGCAACAGTCTTCTTCCCATAAAGTAAAGGCCACCTCCTAGCACAATAACTTCATGTGCAGAAAGAGTAGACCCAGAAGACAGCAGAAAAGAGGGTGATGTGCCAGGGTTAATTCAATTTTCCCAACATAGACTGTGACAGCAGACTCCCTACACCCGCCCAAAAAAAAAAAAAGGCTGGCAGAAAGGCTGAACTCTGTAAATGAATACAAGTGTGCAGAAGTTGAAGAAGTGTGTTGGGTAGACAATTCAGAAACCATGACTTTCTCTGCCCTGGTCTCTCCGCAGCCTTTGGGCAAATGCAGGCTTCTTCCCATGAAGTAAGGCCACCTCTTAGAACATTATCTTCAGAACAGCAAGTGTATACCATTAGACTGCAGGAAGGAGGGGTGCGCTTCCAGGGTTAAGTCTTCTCATCATAGGCTGCAGCAGCAGCTAAGGTGGTCACCCCCTTCCCCAGACAGGTAGACTGGACATACTCTGTAAAGCTGAATGTAATGGTGGTTAAAATCATCCCCTTCCCCTGCAGCATTTGGAATCGAACTCAGCACAAAACCCTCCCCTCCCATGCAGCATTTATTTCCCTCCCAATACAGTAAAATGAAAACAGTGTGCAGAGCAGTACATCATCTTTGCACTTTTACACAGTAATTTCACTGCATATTGCAGGGCACAGAACTTAATTTTTCCACAAAGCAGTGCGTATCAGCATAAAGATTACTGTTACAGTATTTTGCAGGGCACAACACTTTTGAGCAGCTCAGAGTATGCTCCTTTTCAGTCTTTCACCATCGCTGCAAGGAGGCAGGAACAAACTTTTCTGTCTTCAGAATTCACTGTGCTTGGCACTTGGCTAAGAAGGCACAGTGTGTTGTCTAATTTGGCATGTACCACTTGTGGCAAAATTTCACTGCTGATGCAGAGCACAGAACTTTAATACTTCTCTCTCACCCTTTCTGTCTCCATCACTGCAATTGTAGGGCACATACTTTTTTGTTTTACTTTGATTTCACGTGGTTGCAGTCAGGCTGATGTCCTGTCCAGATTTCTGCATTTTGCAGGGCACAGAACTTTGAAATCCTCTCTTGTCCCCACAGGCTGCACTGGCTCTTGCACAAAAGTTTTGTGCCCCCAAACTGTATTCAATTTCTTTACAGTTTTGTCCACAAAGTCACTTTTGCAGGCTGTTCAATGTCCCTTTTGGGCCATGTGCCCTTAGATTTTCAGTTTTGCCCTTCCACCCCATCCCTTAGATACTTAAGAACCTTAGTGCGTAAGCATTGAAGCAAGAGTTACCCCAAAGGGCATTGCCCGAAGCCAAGTTTCAAAGAAATACAAACACACATGCCTCAAATGCAAAGCATCATCGGCTATATATGCAGATCACCACAAATGTTATGCTGGTTCAACTTATAGCAGAAATGCATGGTGCTGACAGGTCTCTCACGCAGTCTGCACAAAGTACCAACAGAAGACACAGACCCATGTTTCATCCTATCAGGACTCATCAGTGTGCCTCATCTGTATGACACCCCAGTGGAATGAACCAGCTACCCTAAGGTGGTCTATTGGGTTTGGGTTGTGGTGAGCCCAATAAAACAAAAAACAAGCTAAAAGACAAAGATCTTTAGTGTGTAAGCACTGAGTGCAAGGGTTACCCCAAAGGGCATTGGCTGGAAACCAGGTTTCAAAGAAATATAAAATCACACATACCCCCATAATGCAAGGCATCATGGGCTGTATATGCAAATCACCACAAAATGTTATGCTGATTCAGCTTAAAGCAGAAATGCATGGTGCCGTAAGGCTCCCTTAGATACAGTTTTGTCCACTGAGTGGTCACATGCTTATTGTAGTGTTCTGTTTTGGGCTTGCTTGCCATCATGTGTGTTTTTTTTTCCGTTTGTGCAGCAATTAACCCCCCCCCAATTCTGAGTGCCAAGCCTGTCTGACATGCTGACCACAGTTTCTTCCCTCACCTCTCCACCCTTAAGAATAAAAAGTTTTAATTTGTGTTTATATATTCCTGATCCTCATGCTACTCTGCTCTGCTGCTCACCTGCATTTCTATTGGCCTGCTCTGCATTTTGGTAAGCCACTCTCCATGCTCATTCGTACTCCGGCCTCCTTGGCTCTTGGCTCCTCTACCTCACCTCATGCCCTTTGGCTCAGGCTCGGCCCTTGGCCTCCTCAGCTTCTCATACATTCCTAATTGGCTGGCAGCTCAACTGCTTGACTCCCAGATGGCCCTTGTAAAATTAAAAGAAAATTTAATTGCTAGCTCTAATTTTGTTTTAACCAACACTGCATCACGATGAATTTAACTAAACCCTACCCCCAAAAAAAAGTAAAACTCACCTTGGCATTTGCCAATGTGATTTTCCAGTTCTTGGGTCGCAAACTGCAATGCTTATGCACTTATTTTATGCCTTGAGTTACAAAGAGATGCAGAGGAAAGAGAATAGGGAGGTGAACCAGGAAAAGCAGTGGGAAGGTGATGAGGAGCGTAAAAGGATACACTGAGGAAAGGATAGCGAAAGGGGTAACTAAAGGGGACAAGACCTTTTTTAGGTACATAAGTGAAAAGAGGAAGACAAAGGGAGGAATTGTGAAATTAAAAAGGGCTGGGAAGGGGAATGCGCAGAGAAGGATCAGGAAAAAGCAGATATCCTGAACAGATACTTCTGCTTGGTCTTCACAGAGGAAGAGGGAAGGTATGGACCACATAAAAGCATCAGGAACACTAGGGAGGGAGTTAGGAAGGTAGACACAAGCCCACTTACAGAGGAGAGAGTCCTAAAAGGACTACACATCTGAAAGTGGATAAAGCCATGGGCCAGACAGGGTACACTCAGGAGTGCTGAGGGAGTTCAGGGAGGTACTGGCTGCAACTCTGACAGCCCTATTCAACAACCCACTGGAAAAAGGAGAGGTTCTAGAGGACTGGAGGAGGGCAGATGTAGTCCTGCTTCATAAAAGCAGTAGCAGGGAGGAAGCTGGCAACTGTAGGCTGATCAGTTCTGTTATCAAAGGTGAGGAAGTTAATGGAGTTGCTGCTAAAGGAAAGGATTGTGGGTATCTTGAATCCAGTGGCTTACAAGATCCAAGGCAGCACAAATTCACGTGGGATGGGGGGGCATGTCAGATGAACCTGACTGATTATTTTGACTGGGTCACCATGGAAATAGATCAGGGTGGGCAGTGGACTTGGCCTACTTAGACTTCATCAAGGCCTTCGGAACAGTACCACGTAGGAGGTTCAGAAGGGAAATGCATTTTGGGGATAGATCCTAAGGTGGAAACTTGAGTAAGAAATTGGTTGATAGATATGCAGCAGAGAGTGGTGATAAACGGAACTCATTCAGGGAAAGGGTGACCAGTGAGGTACCTCTGAGCCAGTACTGAAACCAGTCTTCTTTAACAACAGGTGGCATTCAGAAGAGCTGGAAGGAAGGTGTGCATCTTTGCAGATGACACCAAAATCTGCAATAAAGGTGGACATTCCAGAGGGAGGAAGAGAATGCACAGACCTGAAAACTTGAGTAGTGGTCAAAGGTATGGCAGCTGGGTTTCAGTGCAAAAAGTGCAAACTCATGCACCAAGGGAACTGACACCCAGAGGCGAGTATAAAATGAAGGACTAGGTATTGCGGTCACCAGACAGGAAAGGGATCTTGGAGTAATCCTATCTGATGACTTCAAGGTGATGACACAGTGCAGCAAGGCAGTAGAAAGGGCTAGTGGGATGCTGCGGTGCAAAGGGAGGGGTATCACCAGCAGAAGGAGGTGATGTTGCCACTGTATAGATCATTGGTGAGAACCTCCAGTTCTGGAGACCACATATCAGGAATGACAGACAGGGTGGGGACTGTCCAGAGGAAGGCAACAAATATGGTGCAGAGACTGCATCAGAAGCCCTGTGAGAACAGACTGAGGGACCTCAGTATGTACACCCTGGGGGTGGGGGGGGGACAATACCTTACTGGGTTAACCATGTCACAAAGAGGGGAGTATTCTTCAAAGGAGAAGGTGCTTGAGAACAAAGGGACCTGCACTTAAGCTGGAAGGATAAAAATTTAGGGGAGATGCGAGGAAGCACTTCTTCACTAAAGACTGGAGCAGTCTTCTGTGTGGGTGAAATAGTGTGAACTTCAAACATGCATGGGATAGGCACAAAGGGAATCTTAATTGGGAAGCTTGGGGAGGAGCCAGCTGGAGATCAGGTAGCATCTGTAGTGTCAGTATAGGCAGGGAGAAATGGGCAGACTAGGTGGACCAAGTATCCTTATCTGACGACAGATTCTATGTTTCTGTGAGTTTGGGCACAGGACAACAAACCCATTCAGAAAGTTCCATCCTCTCATGGTTGGAATAAGCTGTATTATTACTAAGTGCTTGGATTCATCCACAGATTCATTTATTTTTCCAAATGGCGGGGGGCACTCAGGATTGGAACTTATAGCCCTGTGGCACACAACCCAGGACTGTGCCACCAAACTACAGTAAAGGGACAGCTGCCCTACTGGAGCTAGTAGGAGATCCTTCTATACTAGCCCAGATCTTTACTTTCCTCTTATAATTACATAACTTCATCACGCAATCTGTTCCATTGTTTCTTTTCCTGGGCATGATATAACAGGTAAAGTGACTCTTAAGCTTCTGGATGTCAAGGGTTCTTAGTTTTGTATTAAAGAGGGACTCCAGCCAAAGTGCTCTGCAGAATTAGAATAAACATACCATAGATTAACTACCCAATGGATTTAACTATATCTGCCTATGGAAATTAGGCTAAATGTGGATATAAACATTCCTGGATTCAATTGAAGGTAAGTCAACTGTGCAATTGACAAAGATTTTTTCGAAAATTAAAAGTTTTAAAGTAAAATTTTGTGAAGTTGACGCGTGATTCTACCAGTGCACGCAAAAAGAAGCAAAAAAGTGTTGCCGGATCCGTCCTGGCCACACTCAGGCTTGTTTCTTCGATGGATGACCTGTTGTCCGCACATTCTGAATTGACATTGCTGTTATCACTTAGATTTCCCTGTTTACACTGCACCCTCGACGCCCTCAGCTGTCCTGTGCAAGCATGTCGGTGTGTCCATGGCATCTAATGTCATTCCCAACCCTGTCATCAACAACATATTAATACTGATTGCTGTGGTGTCTAGTGGCACCACCCATCCTCTGATGCCCTGGCCCGACATTTGCAGTGTCAGGGCCTGGGGCATCATAGGGTGGGTGGTACCACTAGACACCACAGCAAGTAGTACTAATATGGCATTGTGTGTGACATGAGGGTGGCGGATGACAGTAGACACCAGTGAAAATAGCTGACTTGGTGGCACAGGACAGTGAGGGTGGCAGAGTGCATTGTGGACAACCGTAAAATCCAAGTGATTATGACAATGGCTAGTCAGACAATAGAGTATCCAAAGACTCGATGGGCCATGGTCAGTGTGATGGACTACTTTTTAGTAACGTGCTCTTAGGTGTGATTTGCCAGTTTGGCATGCATATGTAACACCACCTTCCCAAGTTCATAAAATAGTCATTATTGAAACTTATCTTCTTACCCCAAGCAATCCCGAAGTGACTTCTCCATTATTTTTCTATCCACGTTTATTTGCATAGAGAGAGCACTTAATCCCTTGAGTATGGTTGATGGCGATAAAAAACTATATGGTCATGGTATATTAATGACAGTGCACACTATCAGCAGTATTGTGTACCACAGAGTCCTGTCTACACCTGAAAACCTCATACACACAATTGTGACTTTGTATGTTAAACAATTCTGCGTAAAATAACAACGTTACTAGAATCTTGTGTATGTCAAGGAGCACGCTTCCTGATTTTGACACCCATAGGATGACCACTGCCTCACGCATTGATGCTCTGCAGCTCAGATAATCGTCGCCATTCTAATCTTTGTCTTCTAGTTCATTGCATTCCGTCAGTTTCTGTACCCATAGAAATATTAATGAACTTGTATGGTATTTAAGTTTTGACATGAAATGTAAACACACAGCATCCACCATTTTCCACAGTCCTGGGATCTACAGGAAATAAAAAAACATGACTCCAAATAGAGTATTCCTTGCTAAAAGCATAATTAGGTGTGAGAGCTATGGGTGGTGGGATCCTCAGATTATTAGACTTTATTGTAGGCGTTAACCACGCTTGCTTTTTTTGTTCTGGTCTCTGTAGGACATAATGATGGTAACTATCTTTACTGTGAATTATTTGTGTTTTATACAATGGTACCCCCTTCCCGTCTCCTGCTAGTAATACCTCTGCTTATGCACCCCAGCATGCCACTGACCCTCCTTGCAGCCTTTGTGCACTGCTTTTGTATCTTAAGGTCATCAGATATGATAACCCCTAGGTCCTTTTCCTCTTTGGTGACAGTCAGCCCCCCAAATCCTGTAGCTATCTACAGGGTTCCCCGTTCTAGGTGCATTATATTGCACTTTTTAGCATTGAAACTCAGTTTGCAACACCAACTATCTTTTCAAGCTTCTCCATGTCCCATTTATTTTCTGCACCCTTTCTGGAGTATACACCCTTTTGCAGATCTTGTTGTCATCTGCAAATAGGCATACTTTTCTTTCCAGCCCCTCTGCAGTGTAACTAATGAAGACATTGAAAATGACTTGTCCCAATACTGATCCCTGTGGTACTCCGCTGGTCACCCCTCTCTCGATTTGATTTACCACCACCTTCTGTCCATCAGCCAGTTTCTAACCCAATGTATCACCTTATACGAACATACGAAATTTGCCAGCAGATAAAGGCCTAGAGGTCTATCAAGTCTGCTCGAATGTGCAGCTAGCACCCCTTGTTCTGCAGCTGCCCCTCCCTTCCACCCTCCCCCTTGTCCTGTCCCATCCTCGTTTGAAGCAGTCCACTGTTCTACTGCATACCACTTCAGCAGGTAACGCATTCCACCCAGCCACCACCCTCTCTGTAAAAAGTATCTCCTCATCTCCCTCCTGAACCTTCCTCGCTCCAGTCTCATATCATGGCCCTGGTGTCCCTCCTCTCCCTTACTTTGAACAGCCCCTCTGTACCTGTCTTGTTTATTTCTTTCATGTATTTAAAGGTTTCAATCACGCCACCCTGTCTCTCCTCTCCTCCAGTGAGTACATGTTCAACTCCTTCAATCTCCTCTCGTATGATAAGTCCCCAGCCCTTAATCATCTTTGTCGCTCTGCACCACCCCTCCAGTAACTAATGTCCCTCTTCAGATATGGGCGCCAGTATTGCACGAGTACTCCAGGTGTGTCTAACTAATGACCCTATACAGTGGCAGAATCACCTCCTCCCTCCTCGAGGATATACCCTTGCAATACAACCCAGCATTTTGTTGGCCTTTGCAGCTGTCTTCCTACATTGTGCCGAGTTGTTCATTGACCCTGTAATGAGCACCCCCAGATCCTTCTCCTCCTCTGTCTGGGCTAGCTGCACTCCCCCTAGCTGGTAACTCCTCCTTGGGGTCTTCATCCCAAAATGCAGCACCTTGCACTTTTTGGCATTAAAGCCCAGTTGCCAGGTGTCAGACCAGGTTTCAAGCTTTGCCAGATCATCCTGCAACCCCTGCCATCCCCCTAGGTCATCCACCACCGCACCTACCTTGGTATCATCAGCAAACAGACTGATCTTGCTCTTGATGTCCCATGATATGTCTGCAATGAATATCCCAAACAACACTGATCCCAACACCGAGCCCTGTGGAACACCGCTCGTCACTGCCCTTGGGTGAGCTCCCCCCACCCACCGCCACCCTCTGTTGTCTCCCTGCAGCCAGTTTCCTACCCATCTCACCAGCTTTGCACCCGCCCCTGTGCCTACTAACTTCCTTCCCAGCCTTCCATGTGGCACTGAGTCGAATGCCTTACTGAAGTCCAGATACATACAGGACATCCACTGCATGGCCCCTGTCCAGTTGCCTAGTTACTCAGTCATAGAACTCCACCAGGTTGGTTTGGCAGGATCAGCCACATATGAAGCCATGCTGTCTGCTGTCCTGTAGTCCTTTGGCCTCTAGGAGGGCCACCAGCCTCTCCTTCAGGATAGTCTCCATTAGCTTACCCGATGGATGTGAGGCTCACTGGTCTGTAGTTTCCGGTTCATCCTTGGGGCCACTCTTGTGGAGGGGCACCACATGAGCCATCCTCCAGTCCTGAGGTACACACCCAATGTAGTGAGGCATTAAATAGGTCTGCCAAAGGTCCTGCAAGGACCTCTCTGCCAGCTCCTTCAGTACCCTGGGTGGATGCCATCTGGGTTTGGGCCTTGTCCTCCCTCAGTGCCTTCAAACCCTCTCGAACTCTGCTCTCCATGATTTCCCATCTGTCACCACTTCCCATTCTGCTTCTACCATTTATCCACAGGTGTCACCCCCTCTTCTCTTTAGTAAATACTGAGCAGAAGTACTCATTTAGTGCTTCCGCATATCGTACCTGCTTCCACCCAACTCCCCTCCTTCCTAATCCTTACTATGTGGTCCTTACAGCTCCTTTACTCCCTGATGTACTTAAAGAAGTCCTTCTCCCCCTTCATAATGCCTTGTGCCAGCCTGAGTTCCTTAGATGCTTTGGCTCCCCTTACTGCCCTTGTCACCTCCTTTGATTCTGTCAAGTACTCCTTCCTGTCCTCCCCCCTCCCTGTTTTCTTGTACTTCCTAAAGGCAGCTCTTTTCCTCCTTACCTTTTCCATGACCTCCTTGCTCAACCAGATCGGTTTCTTAGCCCTAGTCTTCTTGCTCTGGGCTTTGCAGCAGGTTTTGCTGCCTCCACTATCCCAGCTTTATGAACTCCCACCTCTGGTTAGTGTCCATACTAGATTTAATTCTGGCCAGGTACCCTTTTACCACTTCCCCCATCCTCCCAAAGTTGGCCCTCCTAAAGACCAGCACTATTGTGCCAGATTCCACTTCTTCCTTGCCCATATCCAATGTGAGCCATACTGAGTGGTGGTCACTCCCTGACAGTGGTTCCTCCACTGTAAGTTCTCTCACAAAGTCCCCATTTGCCAGCACAAGGTCAAGGGTATTCCCTAACCTGGTTGGTTCACTTTATGCTTATGCCCCTATACCCAGACTACTCATCTTGTAACCCACCTTGTGTGTGAGACGGTATGGAAGCTTGTGCTGAAATCTCATTCGGCGACGTGTACCGCCTGTCCCTGATTCACTTCACTAGTCACTTGATCAAAAAAAGACTTCCATGCTGTGAAGCCATGTTGCCACAGATCCAGGACACCATTGGATTTCAGGTGTGCCAGTATATTTTCTTTCAGCAGTGTCTTCATGATCTTCCCCACCACTGAGGTGAGGCTGACTGGCCTGTAGTTTCCCATTTCCTCTCTCCTGCCACTTTTGTGCAGTGGGACTACATGAACCCTCCTCCAGTCCTCTGGAACCATGCCTGTGTTGAGTGATTTTGTGAAGAGGGTGATCAGAAGAGCAGGTAGCTCCTTTCACAGCTCCCTTAATATCTTTGTGTGTGTGTCGTCTGACCCAATGTCTTTATCTACCTTCTGCTTTATGAGATCCTCCAGAACACTCTCCACTGTGAATGGGCTGGTGTCTACTTCTACCCCTCCACCCCCATTGCCTCTGCTACCCAACAGTGGTCCTTGAGCTTCTCCCTCCTTACTGAGCATAAGTAGTTGTTCAGTATCTCTGCCCTGTCTTGATCCCCCTCCTTACACACTTCCTCCTCCCCTTTGAGAATAAAACTCTTCCCCACCCCGCACCCCCAATTTTTCTTCTATCGCTGATGTACCTATAGAATGTCTGGTCCCCTTTTTTCACAGTCTGTGCCAAACCCTCCTCTGTCTGTGCCTTGGCTCTCCTAACAGCTTTCCCTGTTTCCCTTAGACATTCAAGATGCACCTCCCTGTCCTCCTCCCTTTGGGTCCCCTCTTACTTCCTGAAACTTGTTCTTTTAGCCTTACTTTGCCTGCTACCTCTTTAGAGAACCATAGTGGTTTCCTTTTTCTTTCCCTTTGGCCACTATCCTAACACATTGGCTATTTACCTCTGAACTCCTAAATCTAATACTTTTGCTGTTGTGTGTCTTCATTGACTCCATGTCTCCATGCCAAACTACACCATGTGGTGGTCGCTGGATCCCAGCTGCCCTTCCACCAGGACTCAGTCAACTGTCTTCTCATTTGTCCATATCATGTCCAGAATTGATTTGTCCCTGGTTTGGTCATGTACCAGCTGTCTGAGTCTAACCCCTGCAGTGATTACAGGATGGCTGTGGTTCTGGCTAAAGCATGTGCCTGGGTGGTTCAATCCACATCCACTATATTGAAGTCCCACCATCAGTAGGATTTCACCTTTAACCACCATGTCATGAATTTCCTGCACTAGTACCCTGTCCACTTCATCCCTCTGTGCGGAGGTCTGTGGATCACCCTGTATGTGTTGTTGTGCCGTTGTGCCATTCCCTGGTTCAAGGGTGACCCTCAATGCCTCGCCTCCCCTGTCTTTCCTGTAGTTATGTGGCCATCATACCATCACATTTAGTGAGACAATGCTCCATTAATATCCAATTTAATGTCCTAAGTTGATGCACCACTAGTCAAGTAGTACTGCGTTGCCAGTGATGTGGAGGGTTGAGGCATCATGCCTTACCTCCTGCCATGCTGGCGACCCATGTTCACGGTGTGAGTGGGTAGCTGGGGGTTGGCAAGGTGTCCAGAGGATAGTTCTCCTTTCCTGGGGAGGGGTGGGAATGGAATCCACTGCTTGACTGGCCCCTAGTGGTGGCTGGGGGCTGGCACAATAGACCCACACAAGGGGAGGGCGAAGCAGAGCAAGACACATGGTGTGCCATGTACGGAAGTGTGCAAGGCTCAGCCATTGGTGTCACTACATGCCTTGTCTCCATGCTCGGGGGCAGGACAAAAAAAACAGAGAAGAAAAGAAGCCAACCGGTGTGATGAAGCCGGTTTCCCTGCTGCACGGGGCCAGCTGGCACTTCAGTTGGCGAGAGGTGATGGCCAGCATGTTGCCTGCTGATGGTGATGGGGGTGGGGCGGTGGAAGGACGCCAGTTGGCAGAGGACAAATAGGGGGAAAAAAATGCATCGAAACCCTCCATTGATTGCCATTATAGGGCTTACTGTGATTTTCTTCAGTTTGCGATCGGCTTTTGAAGAGTGCAGACGTGTTCCCTGTCCACAGAAAATCGCTGCTTCCAACTTCCAGAGGTAAGTATGGGTGGGGGGGTATGGGGAGGTAATGTGTGCAGAGGGAGGGTGCAGGTTGGGGATGGGAACCAACTAGTTTTCTTTTTCAGGTTTAAAAAAAAAAAAGACATGGGCCTGTTTTCTTTTTACAGGTAAACTATTTATGGATTTCGGCACACTGGGGTGGGCTCCCAGTGTGCCAGCGTGCTAGAGGGGATCAATGCTGACCCTGGGATTGGGCACCCAAAGTTGGAGAATATAGGGGCATGGGCGCATCTGGCACCGGGAGGAGGCATCCTGGTGTTGGAAACACCACAGGTAGTTTTGACACACTGGGGTGGGCTTCAGTGTGCCACATTAGGGAGAGGGGATAACGAGGATTGAGCACTCCGATGTCGGCAGGTGGGGGATCCAGCTATGATCAATTGCGCTTAAAGTAGAAGTGCCGTTGTGCACTGAATACTCCCAGCAGCGTCTGAGCTTTGGCTCCACATGGGTGGAAGAAAATAAGGAAACAGATAGCAGGATGTGGAGGAGGCAGGTGAGGAAAGCGCCTCCTCCCACCTTTCAGGAAGGGACCGCGGGGGGAGGGGCAGAGACGTCATGATGCAAACAGCTGTTTGCTCTGCGGTGACCTGCAGATGAAAGGAAAAAGCCACTCCATGATTGGTGTGGCTTTTTCTTTTTTAGTGCAGACCATTTCAGGCCAAACAGCGTCAAGACCAGCCTGGCTGATGATTGATGTGATACTGTCGAGCCCCTTGCAAAACGCTCTGCATTGTACAGATAGTGTCACACCCCTCAAAAGTCACTATCCCAAGGAGTAAGCAGCACATGCACAAACTCAAAAATGAGTAATAAAATGGATTGTATTTGAAAAGATTTGGTGATCTAACTACTTTAATGTGGATGAATAAATTATGTTTTTTGATGAATTTTAGAATGTTTCGGTATTTGTTTTAGTTGTGAAAAGGTGCACATTGTATAACTACTTTATTGTGGATGAATAAAATATGTTTTTTGATGAATTTTAGAATGTTTCGGTATTTGTTTTAGTTATGAAAAAGTGTTCATTGTATAACTACTTTATTGTGGATGAATAAAATATGTTTTTTGATGAATTTTAGAATGTTTTGGTATTTGTTTTAGTTATGAAAAAGGTATTCATTGTATAACTACTTTATTGTGGATGAATAAAATATGTTTTCTGATGAATTTTATAATGTTTTGGTATTTGTTTTAGTTATGAAAAGGTATTCATTGTATAAGTGCAATAACGCCATGAAGGCACATGAGTATATTGGGCATTAAAGCAGTTTCCAGTTGATTGTAGGTCACTCAGGCTGCACCATCGTGCCCCACACTGCACTGGGGTGTGCATTAATGCCTTATAACCATGATTTGTTGTGGGTTATAGCTTACTAGGGCGGCACAAAATATTTTGCATGTGGAAACACGTGAATGCTACTCATTGGTGTGCCCTTCTGCTACATTGTCGCCCCTCATACCTACACTACCTACTTGACTTCTTCCCAGTGGGAGTGGAACTATGGGGGGGAGGAACAACCACCCCGAGTGAGGTGCACTTCATTTTGTGACTTTGATTACACCCATGCCTCAACATGTGAGGATATCATCGACATATACAGTATGTGTAAGTGTTCAGGGTTCTCCAGCAGCATCCTTTGTAAAAGGTGTATCAGAACGTCTGGTTTTAACTTTTAATAAGGCTCAAGTTTTTTACTGCTATCCTCTAGCCGGGGAATGCGCATGCCAATGCTCTCAGCGTGCTCCACTGTGAGCATACACACCTGTTCCTTTCAGTAGGCAGTGTATGGCATCACCCGAATGGGGTCAGACAAAAAGAGTGTGAAACACTTGAATGTTCTGGTGGAGGACAACTACTGGAAATTCTGGAATGGTAAAGTTAGATCTTACTTCGAGAGGGCTCTTGCAGTAGGTAATTACATATAGGACTGTCGTCGGCAGGCGGCAGGACCCCATGGAAAAATTTCTAGCTAGCAGTCCCTGGCGCGGGACCGCCCCCACGTCAGGTGACCGGCGTCGGATGATGATATAAAGGGGCGGTCCCGGATGCCCGCCTTCCAGTTCTTTCCCGCCGTCAGCTGCGTGCGGTGCCTCGCGGTAAAGTTAAGTAAGCTCCAGCCCTGTTACTACGTGTCGTTTTTACCGAAAGTGATAGACATTTTGAGATCTTTTTGTCAGGTGAATGTCGGTTTATGTCGTCCCTTCAAAAAATAAGTGCGGCACAAATGCGGCACCCAACTGCCCCACAAGGACGGTCACTCCTCTGCCTTTTTGCTTAGGGCACCGACCACGCGGCCCACAAGTGCCCGTGATTTTAACGCCGCCACCCGCAGATGACCCCAGCAGTCCTGGAAGCCCATCTCCTAAAAAGATGATGTCTGCAATGGAGAAGGAGTTGAAGAAACTTAGGCAGGCGTCGACCTCCCAGAAGGACACAAGAGGGAAAAGAAGGCACCGGGAAGGCCTCCTCCTCGCGACTCCGGCGGAGCCGCTGGCTCAGATAACGTCCCCTCGTGGGATCGTCGGCGGCAGCCTCAAAGGCTTTGGAGGGCGTTAGCCCGCCTGTAGAGAGCTGCGTTCAGGCCCTTGAGCGCCTCCAAGCAAGGAAGCTTCTGCCCCAGTACTACCACAGGCTTGCAGCCTACTGGTGCAGGCGCCTCCCATAAGCGGGCGTCGACTCTCCGATGCCCGCCGGAGAGGCGCTAAGATGCCCGACCCTTGGTGGCGCGCCAGCAGTGTCCCCCTGGACGGGCCTCTTCCCATCCTCGGCCTGCCTCCGACGAGGACCCCTTAAGTCAGGCGGCGGCTCCTCTGGTGTCCGCCAGGATCCTGTCCCCAAAGTCGCAAGTCGGGCCTCGACAGACCCTCCACCGTCTGTCGTTCCAGGTTCCCCACAGCTTCGCTGCCATCCGA
The DNA here is from genome assembly GCA_016271365.2 of Neoceratodus forsteri. Classification (NCBI taxonomy): domain Eukaryota; kingdom Metazoa; phylum Chordata; order Ceratodontiformes; family Ceratodontidae; genus Neoceratodus; species Neoceratodus forsteri. Next base: position 419,680,694 of record JADMNL010000023.1, read on the forward strand.
GAGCCCTTGTGGCCCCTGCCTGACCCGGGATTTTTAACCACCATCCCGGATGAGACTGAGATGCCTTTCCACCGGCCAGATCCCTCCCATGGAACCGATCTGGACGGGGCCCTGGACGCTGGCCCTGACGCCGACTCAGACACCGGCCCCGCCGATGCCGGTTCTGACGCCGGCCAGGGATACTCCTCTTCCATCGTGCCCTCCCCCCCACGGGCCTATCAATATTGATCTGCCTGGGGGGGTTTTCTACTGGGCCGTCTGCTCCAGCAGCTCCTCCGGTGCCCAGGTATCTGCCATCGTATCCGATGCCGGCCTTCCCGGGTCCGCAGTATCCTGCGCCACAGTACCCAACGCCAGTCCCACCAATGCCACAATACCCGGCTCCAGTATTCCCGCAGCCAGGTTACAGATACTCACCTTATGGATATAATCCATACAACTATCCCCCTCTCCCTCCTCCTCCTCCACCACCCCCTAGGCTGCCGGTGGATCTCCAGGAGACTCTGGCCTCCTGGTGGGCTGAGCCAGGCTCAGCTCACCAAGGAAGTCGAGAAGCGCCTTACGGCGACAGTGCCACCTCCGGCCCCGTATGCCCCAGATGGCGCACTCCTCTCCGCCTCTGGATTCCGAGCCCTTCCCTCAGGATCCAGAGAAAGGCAGGACACACGTCCAGGGATTCCCCCCAGACGAGTCAGGGAGTCTTGCTCTGCTTCCAGTTCTTCTTCTTCTTCTCTCTCGGTCTCCTCAGATTCTTCCGATGGATGTTCTGAGAAAGACAACGAGCCTCGCTCTCCATCCAAGCCCCGGCCAAGGACTCCTCCAAAGTCTCTTCCAGAGGATCCTTCCTTCACGGAGTTGCTCAGGAAGATCCAGGAAGTCCATCAGTGGCGTTCCTTAGAGCCAGATCCTCAGCGGGTTAAACTTGCCGAACATCTGGACTTGCCCCTTACGGCCCCTACTCTAGTGCCACCCTGGATCGAGCCTCATGCCCACCTTGTTTCCACCATTTGGAAACAACCGTCGGCTTTAGCCCCACTTCCTCGGAAGTCCAACAGGCTATACCAGGCTCCGGAGGGTGTAGACTTTTTAGATTCTCACCCCCATGCAGACTCGGTTGTGATTAGCGCCGCTCACGGCCGGTCAGCACACCCTAAACACTTGAGCTCATCTCCTCTGGATAAGGAGTCTCGCCTTCTGGATCAGTAAGGAAGGAAGATTTACGCTTCTTCCACACTGGGGATTAGGGCCCTAAATTATGTAGCACATATGGGGATTACCAGAAGGCTGTCCTTACCCAGGCGGAATCTAATATCAACTCCTTGCCTGACTCCCAAGTTAAGCAGGAGTTAGCTGACCTGTCCGTTCTGCTCGTTCGGCCAGTTGTCACATTCTGAGGACAACCTACAGCAGTGGACACTGCAGGCGGAGCTCTGCGTTCGACGTAAGTCTTGGCATCATGCCTGGCTCGGAGTGTCAGGTTTGGTCCCAGAGGTGCAGTCAGCAATTCAGGAAGTACCTTTCAGGGGTTCGGTGCTTTTCGGTGGTGATGTCAAGGACGTCATCACCGACTTGCAGGAGAAGGGGATGGCCCTGAAATCTGTGGATTCCATGTACCATTCCCATCCCCCACAGCGCTGTCCTTTTTGCAGACGCAGCCAGCCTCAAGCAAAACCCCAAGGAAGGCGGGCCACCAAACGTCGGGCCCCCACAGCTGCCAGGCCCCTGCCGCCCAAAAAAAGCAGCGGGTGCCCCAACTGCGGCGCTGCCCCATACCACCTGACTCCTCCCCTCTCCCGCCACCTCCAGACTCCCCGGAGGAACCGGTAGGAGGGAGGTTCTCCCTCCACCTTCTGGGTTGGGAGAGGATAACATCATGGGTGCTTCAGATTATCGCAGAGGGGCACTCCATAGAGTTTCTACAGAAACCTCCACGCCACCCCCCTCTGAAGTCCTCTTACTCAAGGGACCATCTTGCTTTGGTCAGGGAAGAAATATCTGCTCTCTTCGAGAAGCAGGCCATAGAACCCGTCCCTCCTCACCTCCACGGGATGGGTTACTATTCCCATTTCTTCCTTGTACCAAAGAAGGCGAGAGATCTCAGACCCATTCTCGATCTCAGCTCCCTGAACTTCTGTGTAGAATACAAAAAGTTCAGGATGCTCTCCCTTCAAACCCTTCTGCCCTCCTTGGCCGGGCCAATGGCTTTGTGCACTGGATATGCAGGATGCATACCTGCACATCCCCATTAGTCCCTACTTACAGAAAGTACCTCCAGTTTGCATTCAGGGCACATTACCAACTCCGGCACTCCCATTTGGTCTTTCCTTGGCTCCCGGTTTTACAAATGCTTGGCAGTGTGGCGGCCACCCTGCGTACCTTGGGGTTCAGGTGTTTCTTTACCTGGACGATTGGCTCCTAGCAGCCTCGTCAGGAGGAACTCCTGCATTTTCTCTCCCTCACCCAGCGAGTTTTCACTTGTCTGGGTATCACCATCAACCATTCCAAGTTTCATCTGGACCTTCCGGAGACTCCAGTTCATTGGGACAATCCTCGATATGACAGTGTGCAAGGCCTTCCTGCCTTCGGACAGGGGGGCCTCCCTCCAGTCACAGATTTCCCTACTTTCGGAACGCAGAAAGGTTCCGGCGAGGTCGGTGCTCCATCTTTTGGGGCTGATGGCGGCCGCCATCCCGACGGTTCCATGCGTACGACTCCATATGGGAATTTCTCTGTGGACTCTCCGCTCTCAGTGGGATCAACTTGTAGACGACCTAGATCATCTGGTTCTGATCTCCTCGCCGATGATAAGAGACTTGCAGTGGTGGGGGAGGCGAGGGTAATTGGCACCATGCAGTTTAATGAATGGTTGAAAAAATTGTGCGGAGCACAGGGGTTTGGCTTCATTGGGGACTGGGGTTCCACCTGGAGGGACACCAGCCTATATTGGCAGGATGGTCTGCATCTGTCCAGGAAGGGAACAAGTCTTTTGAGCAATCGGTTTAAATGCTTCATTGGCAAGCTTTTAAACTAGTCAATGGGGGAGGCACTGACAAGCAGCAGAAAAATCCCAGCCTCTCCCGACAAAACAGGGTACTAAATGAGAAAAAGACCAAGGTAGAACGGTCAGTGGGGGATGCTGCAATAGAAGGTAAGGCCATCAGAAAATGGAGAGCAATGAGTACCAATGCCCGTAGTCTAGGTAACAAGCTTCCTGAATTAGTGGCCTTGATGGAGGAGGAACATCTGATATCGTGGCAGTCACAGAAACATGGTACACACAAACCATGACTGGGACATAAACATACCAGGATACACTATCTACAGGAGGGACAGGGAGGGTAAAGAGGGGAGGGTAGTTCTTTACATAAGGGAAGGAATAAAAGCAACAGAACAAAAGGGTAAACAGGGAGGAGAAGAAGCACTGTGGGTAAATTTGGAGACAGGCAATGGCACCACAATCCGCACAGGGGTTGTATACAGACCCCCTTCTCAGGGGGAGGAAGTGGACAAGGAAATGATAGAAAGTATACTTAGAATGGCAGAAAAAGGGGAGATATTGCTGATGGGTGATCTGAATATGCCAGATGTTAACTGAGCGCATTGCAGCTGCCACTTCAAGAGTGCAGTTATTCTAGATGCCCTACAGGGGCATGCCTTAGACAACTAGTACTGGAGCCCACTCGAGAGGGAGCAATATTAGACTTGATACTCTCAAATGGAGATGGAGAGAGGATCACAGATGTAGAAGTGGGTAGCCATCTGGGAACTAGCGACCATCGAACAGTATGGTTCCAATAAACACAGCAATAGAGTCAAGCCATACAAAGACAAAAGTACTGGACTTTAGGAGGGCTGACTTTGCCAAAATAGGTGAGTGCCTAAGGAATGCACTAGCAAATGGGGGGAAGGAGGGTGGAAGAACAATGGGGAATAATAAAACTGCCATCACAGAGGTAACGAGCCTTTGTGTGAAGCAAATAAACAAAACAAGACGATGTAAGAAACCACTATGGTTCTCAAAGGAAGTGGCAGTGAAGGTTCAAGAGAAAAAGAAGCATTCAGGAAGTACAAGGAATGCAGCAGGAGCAGGACAGAGAACTGTATCAGTTAAAGCAAAGGAGGCTGGGAAGGCAGTCAGAACAGCAAAGGCCCAAACTGAGAAAAGATAGCCAACTCAGTTAAGAGGAATAAAACCTTTATAGGTACATCAGGGAGCAAAGGAAGACCAAGGGAGGATAGTGAGGCTTAATAAAGGGAGGAGGTGGGCAGAGGAGAATGTGAAAAGGCAGAGATACTAAACAAATATTTTTGCTCCGTATTTACAAAGGAAGAGGGAGGTACATAAAACAAACAGTAGTAACACTCTGGATACAGAAGTTGATACCAGCCCATTTACAGAAGAAAGGGTTCTGAAAGAACTCTTAAAACTGAAGTGGACAAAGCAATGGGGCCTGATGGGATTCATCCCAGAATTCTAAAGAACTAAGGGTAGAACTAGTGACACCACTGACTACCCTCTTTAACAAATCATGGGAGGATGGGTGGTACCGAGGACTGGAGGAGGGCAGATGTGATTCCCCTTCACAAAAGTGGGAGCAAGGCAGAAGCAGGAAACTATAGACCTGTTAGTTTAACCTCAGTGATAGGAAAATGATGGAATCACTTCTAAAGGAAAGAATATGGCGTATCTAGAGGCCAGAAGGGCACAGGACCCTAGGCAGCATGGATTCTGGCAGGAAGGTCATGCCAGGCAGATCTGATAGATTTCTTTGACTGGGTGACCAAAGTAGTAGATCAGGGAGGGCTGTGGACATGGCCTACCTAGACTTTAGCAAGGCATTTGACACAGTCCACAAAAGATTAATATATAAGTTAGCCAGCCTGGGGTGGGTCCCAAGATGACAGCCTGGGTAAGAATTGGCTGGAGAATAGGACACAGAGAGTAATAGTAAATGGAGTCACTCAGAAGAAAGGAGGGTTACTAGCGGGTACATGAGGTTCAGTATTAGGACCAGTCCTCTTCAATGTCTTTATAGCGACATTGCAGAAGGACTGGAAGGAAAAATCGTCTCTTTGCAGATGACACAGATCTGCAACAGAGTTGATGCACAGGGTGGGGTGGAAAGGATGAGAAGGGACTTGGCAAGGTTAGAGGAATGGTCAAATGTATGGCAGCTTAGATTCAATGCTAAGAAGTGCAGGTAATGCACCTGGAAACAAAAACCCAGGGGAAGAGTACACAATGGGGGGTGAGATACTAACAACAACAAAAATGGAAAGGGACCTGGGGTAGTCATATCAGATGACCTAAAGGTGGGCAAGCAATGTGAGAAGGCAGCAAGGAGGGCTGGGGGGATACTGGGATGCATAGGGAGAGGCATCACCAGTAGAAAACAGGAAGTTATTATCCCTCTGTACAGACAGCTGGTGAGACCCCATCTGGAGTACTGTGTGCAGTTCTGGAGACCCAATCTCCGCAAAGACATAGACAGGATGGAAGCTGTCCAGAGGAGGGCAACTAAAATGGTGCAGGGTCTGCACGGAGGACATATGAAGAGAGACTTAAGGAGCTTAATATGTATAGCCTCGAGGAAAGGAGGGAGAGGGGGGACATGATAGAAACTTTCAAGTACCTCAAGGGAATCAACAAAGTCCAAGAGGGTAGCATCTTTCAAAAAAAGAGGTGTGCAAGAACAAGAGGGCACAATTTGAAGATAGAGGGGGGCGCCCAGAGGTAATTTAAGGAAGTATTTTTTCACAGAGAGGGTTGTGGATGCATGGAATGGCCTTCCGGAGGAGGTTGTGGAGTCAAAATCAGTGGTGGAATTCAAGCATGCATGGGATAGTCATAAGGCAATTCTGGGGGGGGGGTAGGAAGAAGTAGGCTGCTGGTTAACTAGGATCTGCAGCTTATCCAGTAGGTAGGGAAATGGGCAGACTGGGTGGGCCAAGCGGTCCTTATCTGCCGTCAAATTCTTGTTTCTATGTTTCTATGAGAACCTGTTCCGGGGGGTCCCCTTCTTTCATCCTCCCCCCTTCCAGACTCTGACCATGGACACATCAGGCAAAGGCTGGGGAGCCCATCTGGGTCCTCACCAAACCCAGGGTTTATGGTCCAGACTGGAATTAGCTCTCCACATCAATGTGCTCAAGCTACGAGCAGTTCTGTGTGCCCTCCAAGCCCTTCACCAATACATCCTTCCCGGTCACCTGGCTGTCCAAATGGACAACATGTGCGTGGTGTGGTACATCAACAAGCAGGGAGGGACTCGATCCTACCCACTGTGCAGGGAAGCAATGAGGGTTTGGGAATGGGCCACGCTTCACAACCTTCACCTCACGGCGATCCATGTTCCAGGAGTCAACAATGTCTTGGCAGACAAGTTAAGTCGTTCCTTGGTTCTGCCACACGAGTGGGAACTGGACCAAAAGGTTCTAAATGGCATCTTCCAGCTTTGGGGGACTCCACAGGTAGACCTGTTCGCCTCTTTCCAAAATGCAAAACTTCTCACCTTTTGCTTGCTCGCTCCAGAGCGAGGCGCTTTCTGGAGCAACGCTCCGTCTTTAAGCTGGAAGGACAGTTTCGTCTATGCTTTTCCCTCAATTCCTCTGGTTCCTCGTGTGCTGCAGAAACTTGCATTGGAAGGAGCAAGAATGATTCTGATCGCTTCTTTTTGGCCCAGGCAAATCTGGTGTTCTCTTCTACAGCAATACTCAGAGGTTCCTCCTCTTCCTCTTCTTTTTATCTCGGATTGCTGACCCAGGATCAGGGACCCTGGTCCATCCGGGCTCAATTCTCTACAACTTCATGCATGCTTCTGCAGACCTAGCCAATCTCGTTTTGGCGTCTCTCCTAAGGTGGCGAAATTCTACTGGAGGTTAGAAAACCCTCCACTAGGTCCACGTACACTATGAAATGGAAGCGATTTTCAATTTGGGCTGCCTCCAGGAACGCAGAGCCTTTCTCCTGTCCTGTGGCCGTTCTGCTCGATTATTTGCGTCATCTTTTCGACCTGGGTCTCAGTCACTCCTCTTTGAAGGTTTATATGGCTGCTATTTCGGCCTATCATGCTCCTTTTGCTGATAAAGCCTTTGCCCAATTAGAGGTTTCCAAGACCTTTCTCAGAGGGGTCCTTCATCTCAGGCCCCCTGTTCGGACTCCTGCTCCCCCTTGGGATTTGAACTTTGTTCTTGAGAAACTTACACTTCCTCCCTTTGAGCCTGCGGCTTCCACAGACTTGAAGTTTTTATCGTGGAAGACGCTCTTCTTGGTGGCCATTACTTCCACTCGAAGAATTTCCGAGCTCCAGGCCCTTATGTGTAAAGTCCCCTATCTGATTTTTCACAAAGAACGAGTAGCTCTTCGCACAAACCCTAAGTTTCTTCCGAAAGTGGTAGCGGAGTCTACCTTAAATCAGTCTATTGAGTTATCTGCCTTTTTCACGCAGTACTCCAACCAGGGAGAATACTTACTCAATACCATGGATGTCCACAGGATTCTGAGATACTTTCACCGATAGGACAAAGGATCTCAGAAAGACTGATCAGTTGTTCATCTCCTTTGCTCACAAAAGGGAAGGCAATGCTGTCTCCAAGCAATGCCTGTCAAAGTGGTTGACTGATTGCATCACTTTCTGTTATGACAAGTACAAGACCCTACCGGGTCAAGTCAGAGAAGTCACTCCACTAGCGGAGTAGCTGCCTTTGAGGCCTGTTTCAAGAATGTGTCTGCGGCAGACATCTGTGCTGCCGCCACCTGGACTTCCGTCCATACCTTTATGAAACATTACAGTTTGGACATTGCCTCTGGCCGTAGAGCGGACTTCGGGTTAGCTGTCTTGCAAGGTCTCCTATCTTGAGGCTTGCAAGGTTGTTTGCTGCTACTTGGAGTAGTTCCTCCTCCCGGTGCCTCTCATTTGTTCCAGACTGCTTGGGATTCTATCCTGTATGTAATTACCTACTGCAAGAGCCCTCTCGAAGTAAGATAGTACAGTTACATAAGAACTTACCATAACAGTAGATCTTTGAGAGAGGCTCTTGCAGTAGGTAATACCTTCCTGCCCTCCATTCCCTAGGCTTTTTCAGCTCCTTTTCCATTGAGGGAAATATCTGCTTTCTCTCTCGTCTGGGCCTTCCAGGCCTGTGGCGGGAAAGAACTGGAAGGTGGGAGTCTGGGACCACCCCTTTATACAGATGCCGGTCACCTGGCGTGAAGCGGTCCCGCACCAGGGACTGCTAGCTAGAAATTTTTCTGTGGGTCCTGCCTCCTGCCGATGCCGTCCATATGTAATTACCTACTGCAAGAGCCTCTCTCAAGATCTACTGTTACGTAAGTTCTTACATAACTGTACTTTACGATGAGCATTGCAAAGGTTAGTACAGACATTTAAACTCATTACTGTAAGTGGCTGTCTCTGCACAGAACTGGCGTATGCTCATGTTGTTGAGTTCAAAATAGCTGAATTAACCATTGCATTGCCCGTTTCACTAACTGCACCTTTCTGGTGGTTCGTGTAGTTGTCTTTACCAGGGCATGCAGCTGTTTCACATGTTTTTATCTACCCCCATTCAAGTAGTGCTTTACACTGCCTAGTAAAAGGAACAGGTGTGCGTGCTCACAATGAAGTGTACTTACAGCATCGGCATGTGCATATGAAGCTCTGCAACAGCTGTAACATACTAAGCCTTATTGCAAGTTAAAACTAAATGTTTTTGTAAGTTATTTGAAAAATGACAATAGAGGACTTTAGAGACTTATGATAACGGAGCCTGGGTGGTGGGTCATTGATGCCATGGATGGGGTCTTGCGTGTGTGTGTGGAGGCACGTAGCGCCACATCTCAGGGTGCCCTCCGCTACATTGTCATCCCTCCTGCCTCACTACCCACCAGACCTCCACCTGGTGGGAGGGGAACTATGTGGAGGCCAGGTGATAGCACAGGCTAGAGCAGCAAGGAATAGAGGTACTGTGGACTGGTGATGCTTGCATGCCTTTACATATATGAGTCTCGTAGGCCGCAGTAGGGAAAGGAGAAAAGTGCAAAATGGGAGCAAGTTCAGTAAAGCCCAGCATCTTTGTCTGTGGACCCATGCTGCCAACCTGACTACCGCTGTCCAGACTAGACTGTGTCTGGGGGGGGGCATCTCTTCCTCCTTTGACCCTGCCATGGGGAGGAATCCATGGTGGTGTCCCTCTAGCTGGGATCTCAGGAGGCTGGCCAGTCCATGGGGAGAGGATAGGATTAGAAGCCCCCACTAAGTATCCTGCTGAAGAGATAAACCTATATCGAAAAATAAAATCATGCAAAATATAATGAGCTGCAAAGTGCAGCTCTGAAGTGCTTGCCTGTGTTCTTCTAAATGTAACCCAGCAATATGTGGCAAAAACAAAATGATAGACAAATGCCACAAATGACATTTTTGTAACATTTTAATTTGTACTCCTTACTCAGCGTATTTTGTTATTTATATGCATCCAAATTTGGTATCACTCACCTCTCTTCAAAAGTGAGTAGTACAGTACTCAGTGTGAAAAATCTTATCTGGAGCCCTGCGTGGCACATCACAATGTCGGCACTGTGACATAGTGCAGTGTCTACAGTGCATGTGGCAAAGTGTGGTGTCTGCATCACCATGGGACAGCACAGTGTCAGTATGCCGGCATTGCATGTGGCATATTGTGGTGTCTGCACTGCGTGTGGCACAGTGAGCGCAGTTGTACCACAGTACAGTGCAACACGTACTGTCTGCTGCCACAGTGCAGTACCACGTGCAGAGCATCCACTACAGTGTGCAGTGTGGTCTGCCATCACTGTTCTGCACCATGTGGTTTGGCATCGTCGAGGTGCACCATGGGTACGGCCATCACTGTGCTATGCAGTGTGCCCTGGTATTACTGCACTGTGCCATGTGTATTGTCACTGCACTGAGCACCATGTGCTGCCAACACTGCACTGTGCCCTATGCACTGCTGTTACTGTGCTGTGCCACATATGCACTGCCATCACTCCGGCTCAGAATGTTGGTGCAAGCCCTGCATAGGCAGCTGTAGGCCCCTGCATCAGGAGGAGTGTGTACATGTCTGAACTGTGGGGTCCAAGCTCTGGCAAGCCTCCCTGTAATTCCAACACTGGTTTGAATGGATAATGTCCTTGATACTAGAGCTGCTTAGATAATCAGTGGTACTTTCTGGATACATCCTGATTTCAGGATTTTCAGATGGAACACACAATACAGATAATGAGAGCTCAGCCCCAGATTTGACACAGAGCTGTCTGACTTTTCATGATCTATAAAATGTATCCCTTCTAACTGGTAGGATGCAGTAAGTAAAAAGCCCAGCTGGAGACCAGCTGCTGCTCAGAATGCTGGTGACCTCTCCACGTGGGAGTGTGTGAACTGGGAGTCTCTTGTGTTTTTGGGGAAGACGGTCTTACGCTGCAGCAGTCAGAAGTGACGTCTGCCATTACCACAGCATCCACACACTGTGTCCTTAGTGACATCCCAAACTCGGCGTGTGCAAACTGGTGGGATGCTGTGAGAGAAACAGTGAAGCAACAGAAACACAGATGTCTCTCACAGTGTCCACGTGTATTGTTGAAGTGTCATTGTTCAGTAATGTGCTTGACAAGTTTATCCTCCGTGCAGTGGCTAAAACGAAAAACTGTGACAGTACTTACTTTCTTCAGCGCTTGCTTCCAAAGTTGAACTCTCCATCTAGTAGCATTTCTTTCGGCCAGTGCCATTACACTGTTTATCTGTGTACGTTTATTTAGGTCTCCTGCATGTGTGAAGCTTGCGCTCATGTTGGAGACTCACAAATTAAGTACTGACAGTTTTTCATCTTGGTGACTGCACAAAGGACAACCTTGTCAAGCATACTACCAAACAATAACTCAGAAATACATGGGGATGCTGCAAGACAATTTTTGTTGTAAAATTTTGAGTGCTTCACTGTTTCTCTCACAGCATCCAAATAATTTGCAGAGTCACAGCTATGAGCACAAGCAGTCCTGCCTGCAACTCGCTATGGCAGCTGTTCGGGCGAATAGAGATGCTTAACAAAATAAAAAGAGAAAAAGACACTGTACAAAGGCACCTGGAGTTTTGTGTTTTGTTCACACACAAAAGAGTCGCCCATTTCACACACACTCCCCACAGAGATGTACTCCCCTATTTACCTCCTTGGAGAACAGAACTCTGAGTGGGTGGGTGGGTACTGTGGTTAAACATGTCACGAGGATGAGGAAAAAACAGTAGGATCATAATAAACATTTATGTCTTTACTGAGTATGGTAAGTTTATGCCTAAATGAAGAGGTTTCACTCAGAGAGACATAGTACAGGGGCACTGGAACCCCCGAGATGGCAAATTTGTCTGTGGACTTACAATGCCACCCTGACCACTACTATCTGAACTAGACTGACTCCACCACAGGGGGAATCCATAGTAACATAGAAACATAGAATCTGATGGCAGATAAAGGCCGCTTGACCCACCTAGTCTGCCCATTTCCTACCTAACGGATAAGCTGCTGATTCTAGTTAACAAACAGCCTACTTCCTCCTACCCTCCACTAGAATCGCCTTATGTCTGTCCCATGCCATTCTTAAATTCCCTCACTGTTTTTGATCCCGACCTCCTCAGGAAAGCTGTTCCATGCATCTACAACCCTCTCTGTGAAGAAATATTTCCTCACTTTACCTCTGAGCCATTCCCCAATCTTCAGATTGTGTCCCTTGTTCTTGTACATCTGTTTTTCTGAAAGATGCTACCCTCTTGGGTTTTGTTGATTCCCTTGAGGTACTTGAAAGTTTCTATCATGTTCCCCCTCTGTGAGTTAGTCCCCAGAGGAGGCAGGCACTAGTCCGTAGAGAAAGGGACAAGGCTGAGAAGCCCCACCATCAATTATCCCACTAAGAAGATAAACCAGTATGGAAACAAACATCATGCAAAACCTAATGAGCTACAAGGTACAATTTTGATTTGTTTTTTGGGTGTCGGCTCGCCACCATCTGTCTGTCACTGCCATCCATCACCTTGGACTTACCTACCCTTACCCCTCCCCCCAGACAAGTGGTCGGGGAGGGGCCTCTCCACAAACGGAGACTGGTTCATGATCTGGGGGGAGTTCTCAACTGGTTGCATGGGGTCTGGTGGAGCTCTTGATCACCAGCTGTCAGACCCCTGGTCTTCACGGAGTCGGTCAAGCGTCAGAAGCTTCCCATTCTTCTGCCCCGGAGAACAGTCATCAATCCTTCTCCCGGGCCCTCTGACATCACTGGCTCGCTTCTGAACCAGGGACGTATGGGTTGCATGTGAAAGCTCTACAGCTGTGCCTGCGCTCAATCAAAGTTCAACTCTGAAGTGCTCAGCTGTGCTATTCATTAATCTAACCCTGCAGTAGGTGGGAAAAACAAAATAATAAATGAAAACAAAAGACACAGGTGAATTTTTTGTAGCGTTTTTTTTTTTTCTATTATCTATTTTTGACCTTACTGCTCCTGTCGACTATCTGCTCCGGTCACGAACCCTATTTGCACCCACCTCCGGATATCACCGGATCCCCTCGGTCATCCCTGGCTTACCCCCCAGAGAGTGGGGCCGTGGCTCCGACCCCCGATATCGGGCCGCGGAACTATGACTAGTCAGGGGATTGGCTCCAGAGGCTGATTAGGGCTTCCAGGGGCAGAGCGCCATTAAGATGGTGAGGCTCAGGATTTTTATCCCCCCCCCTTAAGCAGGATGGGAACGTGCAATGACGACCAGCGTCCATCCCATCATGACGTACTGTTATGCGCCGATGTGTTGCGGCCACCCAGCCTCCGCTAGGTGCCGCTCATACGCCGAGTGCTACCCTGCCCTCCCCAGGAAGGAGAGCTGTCAGGGGCCTTCAATCCTTCCCCTCCCGGTCGACCCTCCGGCCGACCTGGATCCGTTCCCGAACCGGATGGCGTTGCAGCGGAAATCAACGCTCGCCCGGCAGACCCGGCTTGTAAGCGTTTTATTGGTACTCCATGCTCACTGTATTTTGTCATTTGTATGCATCCAAATTTGGTTCTACTCACCTGTTCGATTTACAGTCCTATTGAGCATCTCATTGGAAACAGGGTGGTTTATTACCATAAAATTCAGGCACACACGACCCATCAAGAGGGACGCCAGAACTGCATTTATAATAAAAACATTTATTTGGATATAAATAAAATATACCCCTGACACATTTCGGACAGTGCTTGTCCTTTCTCAAAGTTGCCTTTGAGAAAGAACAAACACAGTCCAAAATGTGTCCGGTGTTTATTTTATTTATTTCCAAATAAATGATTTTATTATAAATGCAGTTCTGGCATCCCTTTCAATGGGTTGTGTGTGCCTGAATTTTATGGTAATGGACTCTTAGTTTTTATTCAAAGCACCACATTCCTTGTGCATACTTTTAAGTGTTAGAAACAGGAGTGGTTCCAGAGAACTGGAAGAGGGCAGATGTAGTCCCACTTCACAAATGTGGTAGCAGGGATGGGGCTGGCAGTTGTATACCTGTCAGCATGACATCAGTGATGGGAAAGATAACTGGAGTCACTGCTGAAGGAAAGGACTGTGGAATACTAGTATGTTGAATCCAGTGGGTTACAAGACCCGAGGCAACATGGATTCACCGGGGGATACTATCAAGTAAATCTGAAAGATTTGATTGGTTCACCAGGAGTTAGATCAGGGTGGAGCAGTGGATGTGACCTACCTAGAGTTCATTAAGGTGTTTGACACTATTCTACACAGGAGACTAGTAAGCAAGCTGGATAGCTTAGGAGTGTGTCCAAAGGTCTTAAGCTGGGTAGGAAATTGGTTAAGGGATAGGAGTCAGAGGGTGGTGGTAAATGGCATTCACTCCAAGAAGTGGAGGGTGACCACTGGGGTACCTCCGCGATCAGTGCTTGGACCAGTCCTCTTTAATGTCTTTATAAATGATGCTGCAAGCTGCCCACCTGATAAGCAGCAACGCCAACAACCAAGGTTTGGAAGTGAATCTAGGGTGTCAGAGGGCCTGCCGGGGGGGGGGAAGAGAGGATTGTGTATCCATAGAACTGCTTTTGGGGAGGGTGGGCAGAGCCGTTGCTGTCTGGCCCTGGTGGAAACTGGGGAAAGGCAGCTTAGGCCAGAAAGTTGCGACATGTATCAGGTGTGGGTGCATGCACCATGACATCGGTGCATCACGACTCCCCAGGAACAGAAAATCCAGAAAAGTCTGGCTGCAGCCAACACGGTGGTGCTGGAGATTGAAGTGCTGGTCGCTACACCTCCGCCACACCAGTGACCTGGGTTTGGGAATGAGCATGGGCGCCAAGGGTTGGCAGGGGAGAGAGGATTGAGCGTCCGGAGGACTGCTTTTCTCTCTCGGGGGACTAGTTGTTCCACTCATTGTCTGCCCTCTGGCAGTGGCCGGAGGGCAGTATGGGTCGGGAGGCTTGATCCAACATCGTAACATCGAAGGGGAGGGAGGATGAGTGAAAGATAGAGGAAAATTAGCCTGTCAGGCTCAGTGATGGTCTGCTGCTCCTGGGTCTGTCCCCAGATTGGGGCTCTGGGAGGGGGGAGAAGCCGGCAACCTCCTCCTGGCCCTGTTGCAGTGCAATCCACGGGGAACTCTGGGGACCGCAAATACAGGGGCAGCGGGACCCAAGAGAGAGTCCCTCCATCATAAATGCTGAAGCCGCTTGACAGGGCTCCAGTGGATAAAGAGATAATTGGGGGGGGGGGGTTCCAGCTGCAGGATGAAGAGGAGCACTCACGGGTCCCACATCCGACCAGCTGGGCATGCTAGCCTGAACTGGATCCATTCTCCAGTGGGGCTTAGGGAGCTTGGCCAGGGCGGTCATACTCATAGTGAAGACAGCTGGAAATGTAAGTCCTGGTGCAAGTCTCAATGGCTGAGAGGGACCTGGGGGTGGTGGTGGGTGTCAAGATGAACAACTCTGAGACTTGTAGGAGGGCAGCAGCCAAGGCCAACAGGATGCTGGGATGCATCGCTAGGGGGATCACCTCCAGAAGGAGGGAAGTGATACTCCCTCTGTATAACTGCTTGGTGAGGCCACACCTTGAGTACTGCGTGCAGTTTTGGAGGCCACACTTAAAGCAGGACATTAACCTCCTGGAGAGGGTCCAGAGGAGGCAACCAAAATGATTTGTGGCTTGGGGACAGGACCTATGAGGAGAGGCTCGAAGAGCTAAATATGTACACATTGGAAGAGAAGGGACCGGGGGACATGATAGAGTCTTTAGGTACATGAAGAGGGTAAATGGGGAGGAACAGTCAGGGTGCTTGAAGAAGAGGAAGGAGCCACTAGGGGCATGGCTGGAAGCTGGAGGGGAAGATTCAGGGAGAAAGGAGGAGTGCTACTTCACTGAGAGGGTGGTGGAGCCATGGAATGCACTGCCTAGGGGGCTGGTGGAGGCAGAGACAGTGGAGGGGTTCAAGAGGGGGTGGGACAGGTACAGGGAAAAGGTTCTGGAAGCAAAATCTAATGCAGCAAGAATATCCGGAACTGGGAAGGGAGAAGCCAGAGAAGGCGAGGGGGACAGCAAGGTCAGCACCCAGGTTGGGGACTGACCAAACGAGCAGACACGAAAGACTGTTAGGCCTATTCTGCTGGCATTTTAGTATGTTAGTATGTCAGAGTGGTGGTGCTGGGGTGCCACTCTGAAGGAAGGCTGTCCAGGAGAGGGGGAAGGGGAAAAATAAGTGACATTGCAGAGGAGCTGCAGGAATGTCTGCCTCTTTATGGATTACACAAAATCTGCAGTAGAGTGGACACTCCAGGTGGGGGGTGAGGCAGGTTGGAAAAGAATGTGCACAGACCTGAAAAAACTCGAGGAGTGGTCAGAGGTATGGCAGCTAGCCCACCTCCAAAGTTTGACACTATACCCCACACTGTCACTCATTTGCAGGGTCTTTGTCCCTCATTTAAGTAACAAAAAGGTTTTGTTATTTGGGCTGGCTTTGTGCTTTCCAACTCAAGACTACCACCACCCCCACCCCACCCTTTCTCATGTTCCCACTGGCTGTTCACACAATCCACAAGAGGAGTGATTGCAGGTGATCCAACCCTGAGGTACGTGTGCCATTCAAGGATGGCATCTAATCCCTTGTGGTGCCTGTATATGTCTGCATGAGCCACACTGCACCGCTGCTTGACATGCACAAGCCTCCCTCAGTCAGAGCAGTCTCTGGGTTTGGACCCCCCCCCCCAAGCAGCCCCCTCCCAGCACACACAGCAGAGCAGCATTTCTCTGCTGTGGATCTTCCACTCCCCGGGCCTCTCCTGATGGGGGTGTGGCAGCTGCAAAAGATAGCTTGTCTATGGGGGATGGGTTCCTGCTGTGGGGTGGGGATAAGACAGGAGCCCTGCTGAAACAGCGGCTTGCCAGGGACCTCAGACAGGGCATGATAGGGTGCTGGGTGGCCCCTTTTGGGTCCCCCTCTCCCCTGGAATGCACCTGGAAACAAGCATGTCTGCTGAGTATGGCTTTCCTGGTGAAATTCTTAAATAAATAAATAAAATTTAGTTAGCGCATGGGAGAGATGCGAAAGGTTCAGTGAGGAAAACACAGCATGTTTAGGCATTCAGCACACACACATTGCCAGTATGCCTCAGCAGTCCCTACCAGCAGCCACTGTGCCCAGTAAATAACCCTACACCCACCAAAGACACCCCTCATCATTGCTGCAGTTAGCATTACTGCGGCCAGAAGCCCCCCCACTCACCGCAAATCCCTTACAGAATAACTGCCCTGCAACCCTAATCCCTGCACAGCCCAAGCCATGGCAGATTTTAAACGTGTTCATGAGTTCCCAAAATGATATCCACCTTCCAAAACCACCGTCTATTGACAACAGGAGTCCGGTCCAAAGAGAAATACACAGACTGACAATGTTGTTATTAAAATCAACTGAGAAATTAAACTTAAACTAAGCATGCTGCCCAGCATGTGTGGATGTCAATGAGCCCAAGTCAGTGTGTTGACATCCACAATATGGCGGTGTGCTTTACGTGCCTCTGAAGTGGGCAATGCCATTCTAGTCTTTTTTCCTTCTAGTTCTATGTGTGTAACCCTGATTTCATTACCTGTTTAAAAAAGGCAGTTTCAGTGAAGAGCTGATGATGATGTCATCTTCCGTACTATATGCAATAGTTTTCACAAGTAAAACAGGCAGCACCATTCAATAAATATTGCTATAAAAACTATGTGTGTCTCAGGTTTTGTAACAAAGTGCAGCAGTCTTGCCTTTTGCCCCATCTCTGAAGTTTTGCATGACTTCTTGACTTGGGGTTTGACCACTTCCTCAAGGTCCATACCCTTTGTAGCGATCTGTGATATGGCAGTATGGGCATCCACCCATACCTTCACCTCACGGCAATGCAAAGTTTGGTTCTGAACTAAAGAACTTCCTTCTCCCTGGCCACCCTGAGGACCAAGTGGCAGTGTGACATGTTGCTCTGCATCAGGGATCGACAAATTTCAAAATTATATGCTTGTCCGAGGACAACTGACCTTACCAAAAATGGTAGTGCCAGTGTTCTCCGTGGTAGTCCATGGTGGGAAGGCTATTTCTAGGGAAATTACAGAAACTTAACATAGCGACAAAGTATGTGGTGTGGGGGTTGTAACATTAATATTAGGTAGCTGTAAAACATTAGGGAGCAGAAAAAAAAATGTCTGTTTACATTCTCTTACTACAGGTTGAGTCAGTCTGAGTCGACTTCAAGAACGTTAGATATAATTAGAACAATGAGAACTCAGAAGAACTATCATCAAGAGTAGTAAAACAATTTGATCCAACCAGATTTGCTGGATAGTCGTAAAGTTCCGAGATCTGCTCTGACTATCCGGCACCTTCTGGTCGCCTAAGTAAACAAAAACAGGCCCTGGTATCCTGTGGCAGCACCCTTCCTCTCCCCGTCCCATATGGCAAAAACAGGCAACGAATGTTACCAGAAGGTTAAAAGCTTTAATTGTCCAAGCCAATATTCCCCTGGTCAGCACAGCAGCTGCGCAGCCCACCCACAGGACACACTTGTGAATGAGCCCTCAGTTCCATGTGCCTTTCCTGGTTGAAATTTATAATAAATAAATAACGTCAGGCATCACTTGTTGGTAAACTCTGCCAAATGGCTCTGAGCTGTCTGTGACAGTTTTATGCGGTGCTCTTACAGGAAGAGAGGAAACCAAATTAACAAACCGCTCCATGAAAGAGAAACTCAAGATGGCACGTCAACCCAAGGCTTTCATTACAAAATATTATACAGTTACATGTGTACCTTCTTGCCTACAACTTCTTTTTTTAAAGCTGTTGTAGGGACTGGGATTAAATATATTTTTATCCATTTTTGTTATCTTATTCATTTTTTTTATCTTATTTATTCATGTTCAGTGTACAGTTCTGGAGACCATACCTACGTAAGGACATAGACAGGGTAGAGAAGGTTCAGAGGAGGGCAACAAAGATGGTGCATGGATTGCATCACAAGTCCTATGAAGACAGGTTGAAGGAACTGAACATGTACTCCCTGGAGGAGAGGAGGAGAGGGGATATGATAGAGACATACAAGTATCTTACAGGGAGGAACAGGGTGCAGGAAAACACTATTTTAAGTGAAAAAGATGTTCCAGGACTAGAGGGCATGGGATGAAGTTGGAGGAGGACGATTCAGAGGAAACATGAGAAAGAATTTCTTCACAGAGCGGGTGGTGGACAAGTGGAACACCCTGCCAGAGTGGTGGGGGCTGAAACAATCACGGGATTTAAGAATGCATGGGATAGACATAAAGGAATTCTGGAGGTCAGGGGTAAGGTGAAACAGACTTCTAGGAAAACAAACTGAACTTACAAGCTCAAATGGGCAGACTGGGTGGGCCATAGGCCCTTATCTGCCGACACTGTCTATGTATCTATGTACAAATCTGTTGAACTGCATAGGTGTGCTGAGCTGGAACTCGCTTTCCCAGGTACAAAATGGGGAGGGTTACAACGGGAGTGGACTACAGCAAACAGTAAATTAGTACAGAGCAAACAAAAACAGTGCAAAAACTATACAGATAAGTTTTACAGTGGCAACAAAAGAAAAATTGATATGGTTTTCCTTGACAGAATACTACTATCTACTGCTGCAGAAGCTAATATTATAGCAATTGTTTTCTGAATACAGCGATGCTGACCTTAAGTACTATACCTTTTCCTTCCCCACTGTACAGGCAAAACCTATGTATGCTCTGCTGATAATGCAGTATTTCACTAAGGCTTCCCAGTGTATATGTATTAGTTTGTATAGTACCTTTTGAGACTCAAGTTGCAGCAGTCTTCCTATCAGGCAGGCCTTGGTGCTCGAGAATCGCGGCTCATCCTGATGGTCTGAAGCTTCACTGTGCAGTCGACAGACTGATCCCACCTGCTCAAAACCCACCATGTTGGCTGTGTGAACTCCCCCCCCTCCCCCACAGTGATGGAAGAGGTCTGGAGGGAGGAGGTGGAAGGGCGAGAACACAGTTAGCAAAGTGTGGAGGAGGTGAGGAATACATAACAAGGATACGTGGAGGGGTGCACACAGAGGGGATAAATGTGAATAGAAGAATAGAGGGAATAGAAGGACGATCAGATTCTAGGTGGAGGGTGGTGTCTCAGAATGCGTGGAGTCTTGGAAACAAGATGGATGACCTGCAGGTGCTATTAGCAGACAGGAGGGTGGACATAGCTACAGTTATCGAGACTTGTGCAACATCACCCCATGACTGGGACCTTGCGATCCATGGATATAAAGTATACAGGAGGGACAGGATAGTCGGAAAGGGTGGCAGTTTATATCAGGGAAGGAATTACTTGCATGAGGGAGGAGTCTGAGGAAGGGGAGGCGGAGGCATTATGGGTTCAGTTAAGGTCCAACAGAGGGAGAAAGGTGAGGCTGGGGGTGGTTTATAGACCACCCAATCAGGATGAGCAGAGGGACAGGGAACTCAGCTGACAAATATTGGAAGCTGCAGAGAAAGGAGGTGGTAATTGTGGGGGACTTCAACCTGCCAAGGTGGACTGGTGCATACCATTCAGCACATGTGCTAAGAGCCAGGTGATCCTGGAAGGACTGCAGAGTGGGTTCCTGACTGAACCAACAAGCGCTGAGACAATTCTTGATCTGGTGCTCACAAATGGGTAGCATGTACAGGAATTAATGGTCAGGGAGCCACTGGGTGGAAGTGACCAGTGCATAGTGTGGTCCCAGTTGGATATGGGCAGGGAAAGCATCCCGACGAAGACCAAAATCTTGGATTTCAGGAGGGCAGACTTCAGGAAAATGGGCAAAGTGCTAAGGAGCCATCTGGCAGGCATCAGAACAGGTGGGGTGGACCAAAGGTGGTCCATCATTAAGGAAGGAATACTGGTTGCCACAGATGAGTGCGTTAGGCTCAGGGGGAAGAACACAAAGGCCAAAGTGCCCAGCTGGTTCAGTTCAGGGGTTGCCCAGGCAGTAAGGGAAAAGAGATTGGCCGTTAGAAAGTTCAGGAAGACCAAGAGAGAGGTGGATAGAGAAAATTACCTAACGTTGGCTAGTGAGGCAAGTAAGGAAGTCTGTCAAGCAAAGGCACAGAAGGAGTTGCAGATAGGGGGAGAAGGCTTTCTTTCAATATGTAAGTGAGAAAAGGGACAAGAAGGGAGGGATTGTTAGGCTCAAGAAAGGGTAGAGTAGGTGGAGGATAATGGGAGGGAAACAGAGATACTAAATGAATACTTCTGTCTTCACCAGGGAGAAGGATGGACCAGTGCCTTCAGGAGGGAAAGAGGAGTTGGGGGAGAACACAGATGTAGTGATGGAGGAGGGATAGAGTGAGGGAGGGGCTGCTGGCATTGAAGGTGGACAAATCACCAGGCCCGGACAGAGTACATCTAAGAGTACTAAAGGAACTGGCTGAGGAGCTGGCAGGGCCACTGACAGACCTCTGTCCTCCATTGTGGGCAAGCTCATGGAGACCATACTAAAGGAAAGGTTGGTGGACTATCTAAAGGAGCATGGTCTCCAGGATGCGAGGCAGTATGGGTTTATGGGGGGTGGGATCATATCAAACAAATCTGACTGACTTCTTTGTGTCACTAAGACAGTAGAGAGGGGCCAAGCAGTAGCCATCCACTATCTTGATCAGGAAGTTGGTGGATCTTGGGGCTGGAGAAAAGATGGCCAGATGGGTGGAAAACTGTCTGAGGGACAGAACCCAGAGGGTGGTTGTGGGGGCAGAGTTATCTGGCACCAGAGAAGTAACCGGTGGGGTCCTGCAGGACTCCGTACTGGGGCTGGTGTTGTTCAATGTCTTCATCAGTGACATTGGGAATGGCATTAAGGGCAAAATGTTACTATTCGAAGATCACTCCAAACTCTGCGTGAGAGTGGACACAGCTGAAGGGATACAGGATCTACAGGAAGATCTGGAAAAGCTGAGGAGGTGGTCCAGGATCTGGCAGCTTAGCTTCAATGTCAAGAAATGCAAAGTTATGCATATTGGAATCAAGAATCCCAGGACAGTGTACCACCTGGGTGGAGTCCGAATATCTGCATCAGAGGAGGAGAAGGACCTGGGAGTGATGATCCCTAGTGACCTGAAGCACTCCATGCAGTGCGAGAAAGCAGAAGCAAAGGCAAACAAGATGCTGGGATGCATATCTAGGAGGATCAGTAGTAGGAGAGAGGAGGTTATACTGCCTTTGTACAGGTCACTGGTAAGGCAGCATCAAGAGTATGGAGTTCAGTACTGGTGCCCACACCTCAAAAAGGACATTAACCTGCTGGAGAAGGTCCAGAGGAGGGCTACAAAGATGATAGCGGGTCAGTAGGGTAAGGAATATGAGGAGAGGCTGAGGGCACTGAACATGTACTCCCTGGAAGACAGGAGGAGGGGCCATGATTGAGACTTTCAAGTACTTGAAAGCGATAAATAAGGTTGATAAGGAGAGTCTCTTTAAGCTGAGTGACAACCATAACACAACGAGGCACAGTCTGAAGCTTTAGGAGGGAGACCGGGAAGCACTTCTTCACAGAGAGGGGGTGGACACTTGGAAATGCGCTGCCAGAAGAGGTCATCTCGTTGAAGACAGTGGGCAGCTTTAAGAGAGGCTGGGATAGGCATGGGGAAGTAAGGATCATGGAGTGCAGGAGAATGGGAGGTGGGGAGGGAGGGCAGGGACATTAGCTCAAGCTGTGGACCCTGCAGTACGAGCAGACTTGATAGACCAAATGGCCCTCTTCTGCTGGCTTCTTTGTATGTATGTTTGTATGTGTGCGCCTACCCGTTATCATTTCGAAAAGGCAGCTTGTTAGTTTGAGCTGCTGACTTCCAATGGGAATAGTCTGTTGACTGTGCGCCCCCTGCCGCTATACAGATAGCGCTTGTGGAAGCACCGCTGCTTCTATTGGATAGGAAGCAGCAGGAGCTAATTCTGAAAATGCAAGTGCAAATTGGTGCTCAGCGTCCCCTTATTTCGGCCCCTGTAATCAAGTCATCATGTAATGCCCAGCTAAGAGTCCACAGCAGCAGAGGCAGGAGGAACCCTAGTGGCAAACCAGGCAAACTGCAAGAAATGCAGGGGGAAAAAAGTAAATACTTTAATTTGATGGTTGTTCAGGGACAACCAGCTATATAATCAGTGCTAGTCCTGGTGCAAAAACTGATAGCCCAGGACGTTGAGCTATGGGATTTGTCGATCCCTGCTGTGCATGTGACACAGGTTTGGAAATGAGCCAGGGAAGCAGTATCAGGAGGCAGACCAGACTGCAGCAGTTGCAGTCGGGGAGGGGTGGCCTTGTGGTGGGCCACAGGAGCTTGCTGCCTCTACAGGACATACACAGCATGCAACCGAGGTCACCCAAAAGGCTCTGCCTTTGCCAGGAGAGGAGGAAAGGAGCAAGAAGGGAAGGGGAAAAAACATATACCAGATAAATGATGGCTTTAAGTCCTGTAAAGTCCTCGAGTCTCCACCACCGGGGATGCCGCCACCGGATCCTAATCCATATGTGGACTGTGTCGGGGGCAGCCCTCCCCTGGAGTCCCTGCTACTGAGGGTGAGCAGGGGGAAATCGGATCTTGGGAAGTGAAGAAGGAGGGATGACAGGGGCACCATTACTGATCAGGGTATATCCCTGAGGGACAAGCATTAGCCAGGGAAAAAGCTCTGTAGAAAAAGAAGACCTTATTCTCCCAGTAGCCCAGTTTCCCTTGTGTGTGCTCTTTTATTTATTTAGTTATGTCTTTGATAACTGGATGAGCAGACTGATCCAGAGGACCGCTTTCAGTCGCGACCCAGGCCACCAGGGTGGCAAACACAACAAACATCAATACAATACAGAGATGCAATTAGAACAAAACAGGACTGCTGAATACACCTGGTATGAGGTCAAATTACATATGTAACCCCTAGGTGGTACTATCCCAAGGGCTACTACCCCTGCCTGATTGGCTAGTAGCAGGTTAAGGGGCCTGGGTAATAAAACGGGTGCCTCTACCCGGAGGTGAGGGTTGTTAGTGGTCAAACTAACCTGGGCACAGCCCTCTGGGACACAGTAACCCCTCTCTTTCCCTTCTAGTGGCCTGAACAATATACAATAATTGCTATCACAATGACCCTTATTCACCAGGCAATTACGCACATTGTTTGCACTTACCACCAGGGCTGGTTCCTCTAGCTTGACCCTGGGGACCCCCTGTTAAAACAAGATTAAGCACAGCAAGTAGCAACAGTACAATACTCTTGGCACAAACTGGAACCACAGTCAGGTTAAATGCAAACAAAGTTAAATCTGATTTATTCAGGGGACTTGAACAAGGGAGGGGTGTAATCAGGTTGATTTGCTTAAAAGCTATATTAATCAGACAGTTATGCATGCAGTTCAGAATTCCTACACAGTCACACACTCTGGGTATCCAGGTAGGAAAATGGTGGGCTAGCCAGGAACGTTCCAGCTGGTTGGGGCCCTGTGATGGAAGAAAGCAGCATGCACAACACACACACACACTGTTTGTAATCCAGAGCCAGAGGGCTCAGTTCGTGAAAGAAAAGGCAACAAGACAATCAGATGACAACACTTTTAGATTTAGCTGTTATTGCAGGGAGCTATCCTGATGTTTACTCACGATACCCAATACTTGACACAGGCAGGACGAAATTGAGGCTGTTCAGCTGGAGTGCCATCACCAAGGCGTCATTCCTGTTCAAGGTGTTGAGCAGGGGGCTGATCCCCAGGTGGGTCTCTCACTGATGACTTTCTCTGCACAGCAGGTATTCTGGCTGGGCCATAGCAGGGCCCAGACAAATGGAAATGGATATGGATTCAGTCCGTGGAGCTGGATACAGCCTCCAGCAAGCAAAACACAGTTCAGACACACAGTGGAGAACCAAATCACGACCCACTATAAGCACACAGCACATTCACATGTAAGGAAATTCCATTGTACCAGGCAAATGGCTTTCTGGTCGTAATTACAGTGTCTCTCTCTGCAAATCTGGAAGTTCAGAGGTAGCTGGAAGTCCTGACAGGCCAATTGCATTCAGCAAATCTTCGGTGGTCTTCAAGTTAAAGCCTGGTCACAATTCAACGGCTTAATTCACTCTCCAAATTCAGATTCGGTCCGAAAAAAAACAAGTTCCCTCTCAGGAACAGCAGGCAGGCATGCAGGCCAAACTCAGGCCTTTCTACAGTTCTTCCGTGCGAATCCACTATGGATTGCTGCTCGAACTATCTCGAGCTGTTACTTCTTCACTTCCCAGCTCAGATCTAGCTGAAACTGCAAACAGTGTGGAACTTCCCTCAAGATCCAAAAGGTTCAGTGGGCTGATCTGTCTGTCGGTCACAACAAGAGCTCCCCCTCCAGGTTATTTTAGGCGCCAAAAGCCCCAAACTACAATTCCTACCAGTTTTGGCACCACCAAGCCCCTGTAGGCAGGCTCCATTTTAGAGTCAGAAATGTACTTGTAACCTGTAGGTGGCACTATCCCAAGGGCTACTACCCCTGCCTGTCTGGCTAGTGACAGGTTAAGGAGCCTAGGTTCTATGACTGGTGCCTCCACCCAGAGGTCAGGGTTAATAGTAATTAAACTGGCTTGGGTACAGCCCTCTGGAACACTGCAACCCCCCTTTGTTCCCACTAGTGGCCCACACAGTACACGGGAGTTACCTTCCCAATATCCCACATATGAACACTATTCACACATATAGATACCACTCAACCTCGAGACTGATTCTGCAGCACGTCTCTGAGGACCCCCTGTAAAACAAGGTTAAACAACATTCACAGCAAAATGCAATACTGTTTCTATATGTACTGACACCACAGACAGTATATAGTATAATAACAACGAATCTGATTTATTTAGGGAACAGCAACACGGGAGGGGGCAATCAGATTGATTAGTTTTTGCAGAGTTCAAATCACAGTACTGTGCACACATATAGGGTCCTAAAAGTCACACTCTGGGTACCCAGGATGGTGGGGGGCTAGCCAGGGTTGGTGCAGCTAGTTGGGGCCCTTTGATGGAAAAAACACAAGCATACACAAATTATAATCCGGAGCCCTGTGGCTCAGTTTGTGAAGAAATGAAACAGCAATAATCAGATGACACACTTGTAATTGATAACAGGCTGCAAGGAGAATACCCTGATTTGTATTCACAATACCCAAGCTGAGAACTGGATGGTGGATGTTCTTTCTGGATTGCCAGAAACAACAGGGCATGGAGACAAGGTCCTTGCGACTGAACCCAACTGCAGTTGATAACAAATAGATTTAGTCTGACACAAGCTGGGGTTTGCTTCCAGCTTCAGCATGCAGCTCACAGTACAGGGGACATGAAATAGCAGTTCCCCACAAGTACTATGCACATTCATATGTAAAAGAGAAGTACTATACCAGGCAGGAGGCAGGCTGCTCCTCGTTCCTGATCGCACTTACTGCAAAACACCCGGGAGCACACACAGTAGCTTCAGTTCCTGACAGACCGAGCGCGATTCAGCAATATCTCCAGTCTTCTACAGGGTGAGCCTGATTTCCACATTCTGGTGCTTCTTTCTCCTCAACTCAGTTCAGTCCAAACTGGCACTCATAGCGGCTGCAGGTCAAACCGTGGGCCTCACTATCGACTTCCAGGCGAACCCAAGACGCCTGCAGCAGAAGCAGAACTTCTTCTCTCTTCACTGTCAGTACTGATCTGAGCTTTCCAGTAACAGAACAGGGCATTTCCTTTGGCTCCACACCAGTTCTGTTGGAGGATTCAGCTGTCAATCACTGCAGGGCTCCCTCTGTTGGTGCAAAAAGGTGCCAAGGTCAAAACTACATTTCCCAGAGTCACTGCCCATACAGTCCCCTGGTGGGTGGCTCAAAATTGAGAGTCCAAGTTCTGATTTGTCCACGGGCTCCATTTTAAGGTCTCCCTGTCATCCTGATTGGTCCAAGCCAGCAGTTCAGGACCAAAATGAAAGAGCTACACTGAAACAGTTTATGCTGAAATAAAGACAGGTTAGACGAACTACATTTTCTCAGTCACTCTAAATGATTTCTGGCAAACAGTTATATCTTTCAACAAGGCTCCCTCTGCACATGTAGCAACGGCAGAAATGGAGCTAATTGACAGTAGCCTGAGCGGGATTCGGGCATTAGAACACACAGTCCCCCCTTTTTCAATTAATTATGGCTACAAGCAGGCAGCTCTTAAAGAGACAGTACCAGAGGCTCTAAAAGCACTCACGCTTAAACGCCGAACACCTCCAGACTTTGAGCATTCAGGCAAGCTCCTGGAAGACTTTTGGGAAACCTCCATTTGCATGGAAGTTACATACTGATTGGCCCATTCTGACAGTCCTGGGTTCAAGATGATGGAAACAAACAGAACTGTCCATGCTGCAAAGAAGGTAGGTTAGAACAAACTGCAATATTATTACTACCCTAACAAATGATCAGCAAACAAGTACATCTTCTAACAGAGCTCCCACTCAGATTAATTATGACTGCAATCCAGTCAGCTCTTAAAGAGACAGTACACAGAGGCTACACAGACATTATGTGGCAATACATTTAAGCTGCTAAAACACAGGACACCAGCCTGGCAGTGAGCATTTAGCCAAGCTCAAGGAAGACTTTTCAGGAACCCCCATTTGTAGGGGAGTTGTACATAGTACAAATATTTCAGAGAAATCGGTACATACTGGTGTAGTGACATGCATTAAGTGGCTATGCAATATAACATGGTGAGTATGGCTCTTGTTTTCTGCATGTCTTTGGCTGTAAATGAATTCACTTTGTTAGAAGAAAAAGTCGCTTACTTGTAACACTGTTTCTTCATGTGGAATTCATCCGTAGCCACACATGGCCTTCTCATGCTCCCTAATTGCTGCATTGGGTGACTGTGTGTGTGTGTGTGTGTGGTTTCCTTCTGTGAGAAGGATGTGGTAATTGCAGAGAGCTGAGCATGATGCAAAGAAACAGTGAATGAAGTGTGATTTAAACCTTTTGAACATTTCTGAGGCATCAGCTCACGGGAGCGGTGCTGAAGTTATATGGTTATGGAGGATGCCACTAGAGGAAATATAAAAAGTGAGCAAATGTTCATTCTTACTCAGGCTATTAAGTGTTCAGTGTAGATCATGTTATTTCAGAGCTGAAGAACTAGGGGCCTGTTACACCTTTATAAAATGTGGTAGCACAAACTCTGGGCGCAACAGACACCACCACTCAAGTGTGACATATACAGAGTCGTGCTGTCTGTGGATGGAGCCCCGCCAGACAGCCTTCCTTTGAAACACAGATGGTGATGACAGAAAAAAACCAAAGGTCCATCTAGTCTGGCTGGCGTTCCATACCTGCCACAGGGCCTATTGTCTATGCAGGATTTTTCATCCTTCATGGTCTATCCCCCTGATCACCTCCCTACTGCTACTGATCTGAGCAACCCCCAAAACACTTCACTATGTCCCAGCCATGCTTGAAACCATTTAGGGTCTTGGCGCTCACCACCTCTGATGGCAGACCGTCCCAGTTCTTCTTAATAAATGTAAATGAAATAATCCAGATATTCGTGGATGCACTTTGGGCGTACACCTACTAACAATATTGACAGCATCAGCTGCAAAGGTTGGCCATGGCATAGCACCAAGCTCTTGGCACTATGCCGTGGTCCAAGCCCTGGGCCAGTGACACTACCACCATAGTTGCCCCCCTCCTTGTACCTGTTTTTCGACTCTTGGCAATCATCTGCGTGCCTGGTTCCACCTGTCCTATACTCCCTGGTGGCCTAGTAGCTCCACAGAGAACTTCCAGATCCCATGTGTATGGTGTCAAGTGGATCCCATCTCCCAAGCCCTCTCCCGCACTGTATTGCCCCTTCCCCTACTGGACCTTTTGTTTTTGTTAGCAAGTCAGCACCACCCTGTAGAACTACTTTTAATAGTTCTACCATTGACGGGTGCAGGACATTTTGGCTGGGGGCCAGCTCAGCAGCCGATTAGCATGCCAGTACCTGCAGTGCCATGGATGCCCCCAACCCTTTTCCTGTACTGTTGTAATGCCCATTGCAACAAAACATAGTAATTTACAGTTAGACGAGACACTAGGTACATCATGTCTGCCCATCACTGTTTTACAAGCAGGGATGAAAAACTGACCTGGGGGAAGGATTGAGTATCTCACTGCATGTTCTCCCTCACTGGGGTCGGAGGCTGTCTTGCTTTGAGTGGACAGTGCCACCTGGGTGTCCACAGGCAGAGGTGCAGCTCAGAGTGGCAAAGGGGAAGGGGACTTTCTTTATTCCTGCACAATGCCATACAGTTGTGTACCTGCACATGCATTGGAGCCCTTGCATGTGAGCAGTCCCCAGGGGAAAAGACAGTGTTCATTGACTTGACCAAGGCTTTCGACATTGTTGACCATACTATTAGTACAGAAACTGGTCAATTTTGGCATTGGAATAGGGGTGTTGTGATTGTTCCAAAGTTATCTAAAGAATAGAGGTCAGAGTGTAAGGATAGGGGATGCACTCTCCGAGCCTTGCATTGTGACACCCCATCCTGCAGGGCTCGGTATTGGATCCATTATTATTATCTCAGTTAATGACTTAAGCAAAAGTTTTTCCTCTTCTAATCTCATTTCATCTGTGTGTGACACAGTCCTTCTCAGCTCGGGCAGTAGTATTACTACAATCCAGGCTGACTTGTAACTGGGGTTTGGACAGCTTCTTGATTGGCTGAAAGCAGATAGATAATGAGTCCAAAACAAGATGCATCTTGTGTGGCACAAGCCAGTGACTTGTCCGACTGGGAAGGACTTCGTTATTGGAGGATGATGGGGGGAAAATATGGTCTCTATAAAGGAGTTCAGGTATTTAGGGGTCCTTTTAGACTAAAGTCTGAGTTCTATTTCACACATTGAGTCTGTAACTAAAAAGTGAATTCAAAAGTTAGAAGATATATATATATATATCTCAAAATGTTTGATCTTTAGCAGTGGGGACTAGAACACTGGTGGCAAAGCAGGTTCTTTTGCCAGTACTGGACTACGGAGCTGTCCTTTTTGCCAAACTCGATGCAGCTCTAGAAGAGAGTGCTTAAATAACATATGCCAGTTTGTACTTAGGGCACAGTTTAAATAAATGTCTGATATTTTTATTTTCTATTTGGGCTTCATAGCCAGTTACCTTATGTCAGCATTAGCACATTTCTATAAAAATTAAGGTTGTCCATTTTTGGAACGGAAGGAATCATAACTGGAGTGGAACCCCCGGCCAGCTGATCCCTTCCACTCTGCGGTCTGCTAGCCTCACCCCATTCTCCGATGTTTTGTGACATTTAAACAGGGAGAGCATGGGGGCGTGCCCCATACAAGTCTAGGGGGACATTTTTCAAGACATATTTATGTATGTTTAAGCAATCTTGAGAAAACTAACAGGCACCACTCAATTAATAGGGGCCCTATTGGTTGAGCTGTGTCTTTCATTGTTCTCCAAGAATGCCTTGGAAAATGCCCTATAGACTTGTATGGGGCATGCCCCTCCCCATATGCTTACTGCAGCGTCCACAAAAGCGTCTGAGCTGCAATGAGGACAATGGACTGGAAGTGAAAGGGATCAACTGGCCGCAGGTTCGGCTCCAGTTACGTATCCCTTTCTGAAGGCAAGCTTAAAAATGTACTTTTATAGTAATGGGTTATGAAGCCAACTGTGTATCTTATAAAATTCCTTTGAAAAGCCTCATTGTACTTTGTGTAGTTTGATGGGTGTGCTTCCTCCATTGCAAAAATATTATTTAAATGTGGCAACTTTAGCACAAAGAATCTTTAGGTCTGGAGTTCCACTACGTTTGTTTAATAAATTTAAGAAAAACGAATCATCATGCACAGCAAGAGGTTCTGAAACTGGGGGGTGCTGTGGAGCCGGAGCTATGAAGTCGTATTTCACTTTGGCTCCTCAGGCTACTTCCTTTAAACTTTTAAACATTACTTTTTGAGTGATTTACCCTGCAGAAGTCTTATATCTCCAGTTAGAGAAATTCTGGTGTGCAAAATGGGCAAATCAAATCGTAATCAGCAGCAGTTAGAAGGGGGAAAAAAGACAGAGGTAAGGGTCTGGCTGTGGGCCCTAGTACTCAATCTGCACAGCAGGATGTGGTCAAGGGAGGTGACTCAGAGGAGGTGCTTCAAACCCAGATCTGCAAAATGCAGCAGCTGTTAGCTTCCTCCACCTCCATAAACAAGTTGGATGTTTTCACTGGGCACATAGCTTCTGTGGAAAAATCTGTGGACCTGCTTCAGGGGGAAATAGAAGATGTGCATTATCACTAGGACTCCTGTAAAAGCGCAATGGCACAGAGGGCTGAGGAAGCCCAACATATGCATAGTCATTTGGAAATATTGAAAAATCAGATAGGCAGCCAGAATGTCAGGTTGGTGGGCTTACTGGAGGGCTCGGGGGGGGGGACCACACTATTCTATTTCTTCAGGAGTGGCTGAAAGAACAGTTTAAATCTAGAGTCCCGGCCCTTGATGCGCATATAGTGAAGGGATACAGAATTCAACGCTGAACCAAGACACCTACAAAGTTGCCATGGGTCACGATGGTGGTGTTAGCACTAGAACCAGGGACAGAATTCTGAACCTAGCTACTGTAAATGGTTTGGGCCCCTGAGTGTGGAAAGGGTTACGGAGCATGTGTTTCCAAATATAGCATATGCTACCAGATTACAGCAGAAAAATTTTGATGGAGTCCGCAATACTTTGAGGGACTTAAATATCCCACACAGCATCCAGTTTCTTGCAAAACTCTGTATTGTCCATGAAAGTAAGGTCTACATTTTTACAGACCCAATCGATGCAGGAAAATGGGCATCAGAAATGGCGGCCGCAAAGAACTCCACTGAGAGGGCAACAGTGGGGGACGACACCTAACCGAGACTGTACTGACTCTAAGTGCTCTTAATACTCACTAAGTTGAATCAGTAGAGGGACCAATTTTTTTTTTCTCCCTGCTTACTACCAATGTTGTTTAGGTATTTTATTGCCTAATACAAACCTGCTGAGTTAAAGTTTAAAAGATCTATCTATTCTGCACAGAATGGTAAGTACATACTGTTAATAACTTCTGATAGCATTTGTTTATCAGTATACTGAATGCATATACTTTGCTGTCTTACAGCTTTGGGGATGTTTGGATTTTATCTGTACTGCCATTCCGCTTCAGTCAGTATGCTGCTTATGTTAACCCATTCTGATGCTTGTTTTATCGTGTTACAACATTAATAAGTTGTTTTATTTGGATCCTAATGTGCAACTGTGCCTTAAATTCATCAGCAATGTTGTATGCGCCTGTGGGGGTAATAAATATGTCTGCTATTATTGTTTTATTGACAATAGTTAAGATGTTGTACAGGCATGGCAACTATAGCCCAACAGGGCACAGGAGTATATGGACACATTTCGGGGCTCCTATGTTTCTGAATTATTGCCCTTTGCTCTTGGGCTATGCAGTTCTACAGATTAGGACTTTTTAGATGATTCTACAATTTTACATGGTGGTAGCCTCTCCATTTAGATATATAAGCAAGGCATACTGTTTCATCCTGTATAACTTTGGATGTTTCCATCCATCTCACTCGTTTATTATTGATTGTTCCTTGTGTGGACAAATTTGTATTTTTACTCTAAAATGAATCAATTATAAGTATAAAAAAAAGGTTCTCTGAAGCTGTTACTTTTAAATTACAGCTGTGTAAATTACAGGTTAGTAGTAGATCTTTTACTTGGGCTGGCCCTTATGTATTAAATAATAAGTCAATTATAGCGTATAGTGGAATGTTGTTTTGTATAGAACTCCATCCCTTTCAAAATGCTGTTCTACCACAGTTCCGAGGTCATGGAATGCTGTTCTACCCTACTGCGGTAGAACAGCATTCTAGAACCTCTAGAGACTGCATGAATCAGTTTCATTTTGAAAGCAAAAGAACTCGCAAAACACATTTTTCACAGAGTACTATACACTATAAAAAATATAGGATGAGCAACTCTAAGTACAACCAGTGTGTTTTGCCACCCCGGGGTTCTGATTCCCATGGACCTCTCGAGCTTCGCTCTCAAGGTCAGAGGGAATCAGAATCCCTCTGTGGCAGAACACACTGGTTCTGCATAGTTGCCCATCCAGTATTCTGTATGTTCTACACACTGTTTAAACTAACTCTGGCCAGAGCAGATAGGGCTGCAGTTGAGGAATCAGGGTAAAGATAATGTAAATTACCAGCTACAAGCGTGCATTTGCAAAATGTAACATAGGCTCGTAAGTGTGTTGGTTTGTAATAGTTTTACACCAGATTTTCAACACAGCCTTGTTATGACCCTGCCTCATAAAGATGGGCAGACAAAATGTTCAACTCCTGGCTTAAAGGTGTTTTTGCGCAGGGACTGTGAAATCAACTTTTGGGACGCAAAAACACATTTTGGGCAGCTGTTGAAAAATGACAGCTGTCACATTTATGAGGTGCTGTAAAGAAATGGCTATGTTGGAAAATTTGGGGTAAAAGTAGTGAATATTACCAAACTTATGAGCCTGCATCCGCAAAAATCAAGCATTGGCTCGTAACTTTTTTGTTTTTTTTAAATGTTTTTACACCAGATTTCTAACATAGCCTTCTTATAACCCGCCTCATTAACAAGGGCAAAAAATTTTAACTCCCTGGCGAAGGTGATTTTGTGCAGGGACCGAAAATCACCTTCGAAATGTAAAAAAACATATTGGTCAGGATTTGAAAAATGACAGCTGTCACATTCATGAGATGCTGTAAAGCTGTGGCTGTGGCTGTTTCTCGGCTGTACTATTTCCTGTGCTTATTTATACCACATTGTAAATATGATTGTCTCTACAGTGCTTGTATATTACCTTTCTGTAAAGACCAATGTCTATACTGTATTTCTATAGGATGTACATACTGTCTGTAGTTGTTGCTATTACTGTCTGTAACCAAAAATTGTTGTACTTCTGTGTACACCTTATACCTGGGTCGCACCTGGAAACGAGCCTCGGCTCAGTGTGTTTTTTCCGGTCACCAATTTTAAATAAATAAAAAAAATACAAATGTGTACATTTGGGGTAAAAATATTGAAGATTACCAAAGTTATGTGCCTGCGTTTGAAAAAATTCTATGTGGGCTCATAACTTGGTTGTTTTTTTAATATGTTGCACCAAATTGAAAAACGACAACTATCACAGTCATGAGGTACCGTAAAGGTATGGCTATGTTGTAAATCTGGGGTGAAAATATTGAAAAGTACCAAAGGTACAGTATAAGCCTGCATTCGCAAAATTCAATGTAGGCTCATAACTTTGTTGTTTTTCAATATTTTTACACCAAATTTTCAACATATCCTTCTTATTACCCAACCTCATGAACAAGGGCAGAGAAAATGTTCAACTTCTGCCTGAAAGGTGATTTCATGCAGGGACCACAAAATCACCTTTCGGGACAGATCTGCCTAACAGTGGCATTGTTCATGAGGCGGGGTCCCTAAGAAGGCATGTTGAAAATGTGGGCCTAAAATATGTACAAATGCCCAAGTTATGGCACTAAGTTCAAAACCTCATTGAAATACGTTGAACTGCATACCTGTGTCTCCAGTTTGTAGTCCGGCTTTGAAGAGTGAAGACATGTCTGCAGTCCAGAGAGTATTACGGTGTTGGACCCCTGATGGGGAAAGTAAGGGCTTGGGGGTGTGTGGGTGGTGGATGCTCAGTGTGAGGGTTGGGTGGGGGTAAAGAATGGCTGAAAAAGACGTCGATGGACCATTTTTTCTTTTTTACGAGTGAACGAGGAAAAAAAAAAAAGAGATTGACGATCCCTGATCACGACACTTGGGGATGGGCACCCCCTGTGTCAGAACAAGAACAATGATCCCTGATCGTGACACTGGAGAATTGGGCACCCCCAGTGTCAGTTATGTTTGTGGGTGTGTGTGTGTGCTGAGAGGGCTGGTTGGGTGGGGGGAATTTTTATAATATTTAAAAAAAATTAATACAGTAGGCAGCCACAGCAGAACACAGCCCACTCCGCCATGACCAACATGGATGCCAGATGCTACTGCGCATGCGCGACTGCTAGCGCATGCGCAGTAGAGTACAGTGGCCATCTTGGACATGACAGAGTGTGCTGTGTTCCACTGTGACCGCCGTGAAATTGTGCACTGTTGCCGTCAGTAGGGACAACATGGGCAGACTGCTTCACAGATGCAGAGGCGACTGTGACAAAGTCAAACATGTTGTTCATTTGGAAGGAATGCGGAATTCTTTTCTCAGTGATCATAAAAGGACTGCATGGCTCTGCCCACTGCAGCCCTAAGAGCACTTTATCTCAAGTATAAAAGTGCAGCTACCAGTCAGCGTGTTGATATATTTTCATTGTTAAATTTTTAGATGCACATCTTTTGTACCTGAAAGTGTAATTCTTGTCTTAAATGACAGTCATGGCTGTAAAAGGGCATGTCCTCCACTAACTGGTTAAAAATAAAAAAATGAATATGAAATGAAAATGAACAGGAAACAACTCCCTGTAGCCATGTGAGTGAGGCCTGGAACACTTGGTCTTCATGCTGCCTACCATCCCCCCACCCCATAGGGTCTCACCTGGCCACACCTCGGGTGGGAGTACAGGGTTAAAACTGGGGTCCATGGATGGGGCGAAGGCTG
The DNA here is from genome assembly GCA_016271365.2 of Neoceratodus forsteri. NCBI lineage: Eukaryota > Metazoa > Chordata > Ceratodontiformes > Ceratodontidae > Neoceratodus > Neoceratodus forsteri. Next base: position 419,715,929 of record JADMNL010000023.1, read on the forward strand.
GGTGGTTGCCAGGAGCAGAGAAAAAGGTGGCCAGGAAGGAAAACCTATGAATTAAAGAAAATTAAAGGGAACTATCCATGTGCAGTCTTGGCATGCCTCTGTGTAAGGCATGGCCTGGTTAGCTTTTTCGCAAAGTGTTTCAATTTTTTACACTTATGGTTGCCGAAATATACAGCTCATATCTGGTTGATCCTGACTCCCTCCTGCCGGCACTGTGTACATGTCTCAGTGACTTTGGAAACCGAGCCTGATAATAGTTCCATTTATAGAGGACGTCTGTGGGCACGCCACCGGCTGCTCCCCGTATCATACATCGTCCCGGGACAACCATGGGTGGTGGTGTGCCGGGCAGTTCGCAATGCTGGCAAGAGGGAGGCAGGATCAATCAGATATGAGCTATATAGTTCAGCAACCCTACTGTAAGTGTAGAAAATTCAAACACTTTGCGAAGAAGCTAATCGGGCCATGCCTTACACCGAGGTATGGCCCAGTTGCGCATGGATGTTTCCCCTTAAAGAGATTTCAAAAAGCAAGCATGAAAAAATGTATTCTATGCTAACATGACATCATTCATCTGGACTCCCTACCAACTCTGTTGTGTAGGGTACCCATTGATTCTCTTAATAAGCAGAGAGCTGTCTAGGCTTAACTTGAAGGCCTGTATTGTCTTCATATCCCGTCTCCACTGGTAGACTGATCCACAGCACAGGGAACGGCTTGCAACCCGGCCGCCCACAGTATATCACAACTGGTTGCACAGCCAAAAAGTAGAACAACGTGATTGTTTTGACCACTTTGCGCCACTACGTTGCAGCTGTGTGTACAGCCTATGTAGCATGCCAATGCTTGTATTTTTCGGACTATACCAAATCAGGGGACAGATTCTCAAAATAGTTTTGCATGCAACATAGTTGCTCCAGCAAATTGTAAAAAACTTTTCAGGGAGGGGCAGAAAATTGCCCACTCAGAATTTGTAGGAGCATTTGTAGAATGCATAGTTTTTGTAAATTCTTGTACTATGTCTGGAAAGTTTGGGTACAGAAATGGGATCAGGTGTGGGGGGGTGTAGCCCCTTTCTGGAGGCCACAGGGTGCCCTACATGTGCAAAGTGGGCACTCCATATCAATGCAAGCCTCTTTGCACCTTTGGAGGGCAAAGCAACTTTCTGCGGATTGGGCCCTTACTGGCTGTTTGTGCTGGGTCCATTTTTTTTTTTTTGGGGGGGGGGATGCAGGTACCAGATTGAAAAAACTGCTCATGCTTTTGTGTGTGGTTTAAGAAGGGCTCATCCCATTTGTTTGAGGTTAGAGAATGTCTGAATTCATAATTTAACTGCTGCTGTATTAAGATATATTAGAGTGTGTGTGTGTGCCCATCTGTCTGTCTCTCCCTAATGTAGTATGGAAGCATGTGCTTGTTTATTGAGGTTGGGGAGCACGTGTATTTGTGTGTGTGGGGGGGGATGCAAGTACAGTATCTGTACCTGAAATGGGATGTGTAATTTTGCATGCGAACATCGGTATGTTTTTATTAGGGTGTGTGATTCTCTGTACGTATAATGCAATGTGCTGGTGTGTGTGTGAAGAGTCAATAGCTGCTTCTATATTAGCTTGATGTATTAGGGTGTTTTTATCCAGTTATTGTGGTGCAAATGTGAGATTATTATATCATAATAAGGCAAGTAAATTACAATCCAAGCCACACAAGAATTCTCTGTCACTTATCAGGTTACCACATCAGAAGTTATTTTGTCTCTGGCTAGAGGTTGTTTCACACAGGGTGCGGTACACCTATGTAACATGCTCCCAAAGGAAGCGGTGCAAGTGGGGAATGTTTAATCTTTCAGAGCTGAATCAGTTCTGTGGTATGGCATTTAATTAAATGAGGAAGGCAGGGTTCCCAGAGACCTCCAGATTGTTACATATAATTGAATGGTGCAGCTGTCCAGATGACAGGAGGAAAGAACACGATGGACCTTTTTTTTTCTTTTCATTTAGCATTTCCCATTTTCCTGTATAAAATGCAGAGGGAAAAAAGTATGGAGTGTTGCCATGGAGACCACGGACTTGGCTTTAGCCATAAAAACTAATGGAGTCTGTCTTTTGCAGTTTTTACTACTGGGCAGTGCTAGGTGGAGAAATAGATATGAACCATTAACATTTCAGATGCTCCCTCTGCACACTGCAGACATTGTAATTTTTAGTGTAAATATATATATTTTTTATAATTTCAATGGATGTCATCACAAACAAGGATGCTTTAAATTATTAACCCAGAAGCAGTGCTAGATTTATCTGAGCATGAATAATGTGGGAGTTGGAAGGATTTGAATGTTTAATTTAATGTATTGTTAGAGGGCTTGAGTCAGACACAAGTGCACACAACCATAATGGTCTGGAGCCATTAAAAACGCACATCATCATTATCACTGAAGGGAGATCAATGTTCTTGCGATTCTTAAGGCGCTGGGGGATTTGACATCAATGCCAAGCTACAGGTCTTACAAGTCATTGTGAAGTAACATAAATTTATAGCATTTCTTGGCAGAGGCTTGTTAGTTCCAGGTTTTTAATATCTTCTGAGAGAGATGTGACATCCTTCAGTGATGAATACAGTCCATTAACATATTTTACCCCTTTATTTTCAGCTTCCCTTTGAAATGGAGGTGTACTATATCCAACATGTGATGTTATATGTCGTACCTGTCTACCTACTCAGGAAAGGAGGTAAGCTACTGCTTTTTGTACACCCTTTACTGTCTTTGCAAGTTCTTAAAGGAGAACACTGTTGTCATCCTCTGTCACCCTATAGCTCTCTGTAACTTAGTTTTGCTGACTTTTGTACAATAATACTGTGTAATGCTTTCCTTACTTCTCTACTTGATAATCTCCCGGGTCATATCTGGAAATAGGCATTTTACTTGGCTAGCATGCTTACCTGGTCAATAAAATCTGTATAAATAAATTGATGTACAGTGGCCTACACAGTCTGAATGCCAATGTAAAGTAAAGTTCTTTTAAACAAGGCATTAGGCTTACTTTTAGCTGGAAGTGCTCCAGAGATGTAGCTGACTAAATCTCTTGTATATAGATACTACTTTGCCACCGTTTTGTGGAGCCTTGAAATGTCATAGAGGAACCAGCTGTGTTTGTCTTCATGTAGTTAGGTGCAGATTGTTCCTCCATGACATCACAAGATTCCATAAAATGGAAGCAGTGTAGTATCAATAAACAGCAGATCTTGTCTACTATAGCTTTTGACTGCTTCCAGCTACAGGTAAGTCAAATACCTTGTTTAAAGGAAAAAACATTCCATGGGCTTTCAGACCATGTGGGCCACTGTATATGGAATGTTCCCCTTCAAGGCTGCAGTTACCTAGCTACCGTACATGTTACCACTGTAGCAACAGCCTGTACAAACCTGCCAGCTGTGCTCAGCCGACATTCCCCACTTTATTCTCCCCAGACTGAAGAGTGGTGTTGGCCGTATAAACAACTTTATGGAATTTCAGTCTTCCGAACCACAGGGCCTCATATGTGTGGTTGTCATCTTAGCAGCAACATTAAATGGAACAGTCCTCTCCAGAGGCACAAAGGAGAAGAGCGTTCGTCCCTCTTTGAAATTAATAACAAACAAATGGAAAACTTGTTACAAATCACTCTGGCCAACTTGAGGGCTTTAGAATAAGTTTATAGGCACTGTACGGGATGTTTCTTATAAAATACTGTAAGGAGTATCATCTTGCAGTTTGGACAGACAGAACCTCTCCGGTTCGCAGTCCTCTCACCAATACTGCATGAGATAACATTCGTATACCACAAGAGACAACTCCCATAGCAGAATATAAATGTATAACACTCCTTCTCCTGCACAGCCCCAGTGATTGGAATGATCTGCTCCCACCCTAAATTGTCCAAGAAATCTCCTTCTGTGCAAAACCCAACTAACAAGGTACATTTTAACTATTTCTAGCTATGCTGTTGTACCCTTGGAAATGTTTACTCTGGGGTCATGGATATAGTTCACATCACACATAGGTATTTCCACTGTAATTGTTGATTCGTCGGAACATATTCAAGCTAAGCTCCTCCCACCACCTGGGTGGTACATCCTCCAGCTCCGCTCGGTGATGTCAGGCCATTCTTTCTGCTGGAAGTGTCCAGTCTCCTCCTCCACAGTTCTGCAGCATTGTAGGCTATCAATAGTGCCACTGGTGATTTCCTTGATTTCTTTCAAAACTTTGCACTGTTCTTTGACTGTTTCTTGTCTCCTTCGCTCTGGCTCTGCCTCTGCCTCATTGATGGCAGATGAACTCTGAGGAAGTGAAGCCAGTTCATGGCTTTGAGTTCTGTTTCATGTGACAGAAGATGTCAAAGGCAGATCCACACGTGTCTTGCCTCCACCGCTTAGGGGGCAGCGCATGATGTTTCTGGCTGTGGCCTGTGTCAGGTGACATTCCCTTCTTTTGAGGACCGTGCTGCTTCTTGGCTGGCCAGCTGACAGGGATCCAAAACTCTGGCCAGAAAGCCACAAGTTGGCCTCCACTGCGGCAGAGTCAGCTGCTCAGCTTGCGACCGTGGAAAAAGTGGTGGCGGTTGCTAAGGCGGGCAACTTGTCAGTCTCGATGCTGCTTCAGAATCGGGCCAGAATTGGAGAGTCCTTCACCAGTGATTTTTGGGAGAGCTGTTGGGCCCTCCAGGCATATGGGGAGAGCCATGTACACCACAGTAAGAAACACAAGCACTATTGGTGCCAGTCATGGGATTGGGAGAGATCACAATCCTCCCATTCCCTCAGTTCTCCTGACAGTTTAACGCTTATCAAGCGCTCAACTCTGGCCAAGCTGAAAATGGTAGAGGACTCTGTCGACAGCTCCACAATGCCCCCTTCAAACTTGTTGACCTCAGCATGGGCCTCTCAGGTGGTCAAGATTTTTCTTAACCCTATCAACTATTTTGTTAGAGGGGATCAACAAGAAGTCAATCTCAGAGACCCCAGTTTTCCTGGTCCTCATCCACTCCTTCTGGGCTACAGCACCCAGCGCACGACTGACCACCAGATGTGTCCCCAACCAGCTCCACTCGGGATCAGCCTCCACCAGCAGTCATACCGCCCAAACCAGTGCTTGTCCTTGCACCTCAGCATGTGGTCTGTATTGACCCTCCGGCAGTTTCTCCTCAGCATTGGCTGTTGGGTCACAAAAACCTAGAATTCAACAGCAGATACGGACCACTTGGCCCGTACCGTCAGCCCATTTCTCCCTACTTACACTATTATATCAGACTATGCCCGGTCTACTGCTCTTTCTCCTTCCCCCCCTCCTTTCCACTATGATTCCTTTGTGCTTATCCCATGCATTCTTGAACCCCACCACTGTTTTTTGCCTCCACCACCTCCGATGGAAGGCTGTTCCAAGAATCCACCAGTCCTTCTGTGAATAAGTACTTCCTCACATCTCTCCTGAATCCCCAGCTTCATAGCATGTCCCTTTGTTCTTGAGCACCTTTTCTTCTAAAAAAAAAAAAAAAAAAAAACTCCTGTACCTTATTTACCCTGTGAGGTATTTAAAGGCCTCTATCATATCTCTCCTCTCCCTCCTCTGTTCCAGGGTGTACATGTCGAGGTCCTGTAGTCTCTCTTCATAGGACTTTTGATGCAGACCCTGCACCATTTTAGTTGCCCTCCTCTGAACTACCTCCACTCTGTCTATGTTGTTCTGTAAATGGGAGGCAGTATATTGCAGTTGTTTAAGGCTCTGAGCTGCAAACCTGGAGACCTTGGTTTGAATCCCACAGCCCCCAGTTGCATACTGTGTGACACTGAGCAAGTCACTTAACTTCCTTGTGCTCCCAGGTCACACCTGTAAACAAGTTTCAGCTTAGTGTGTGTCTCCTGTTTAAAAAGAAAAAAAAATGTGGTCTTCAGAACTGAATAAAGTACTCTAGGTGTGGTTTTAATAGCAGTCTATACAGAGGCAACACCACCTCCCTCTTTTTGTTGGTGATACCCCTCCCTATGCACCCCAGTGTCTCACTTGCACTCTCCATTGCCTTGTCGCACTACTTGGCCACATTTAGATCATCCAGTATGATCACCCTCAGGTCTCTTCCCTGCTTGGTGGTTATCAGTACCATTCCACCCATTTTGTACTCCGCTCTGGGTATCTTCCCACTGTCAAGTCTTCCTCATTCATTACTGCTGGGTGGAAGCTGGAGGTGCGCACCTGCTCAGGATCTTTTTTTTTTTTTTTTTTTTTGGGGGGGAGCCAGCGCCGAGAGCACTGCCCACGAAGCTGACACACTGTGTGGTGCTTGTGGGTTGACTGTTAGGCGCCGCTGACTCTTCCACCCCAGTTCTGTTTCTCCCACTGTAGAGGAAGCACCTGCTTGCACAAGTAGAAAAAAAAGTTGCGTCGGCAGCTTAGTTGGTTTCAACGTCATTCTCCAATGACTCCATTCATCAGTTCCTTCCATCCAGTTCTGAAGTTGCTCACCCAAGGACATTTTCACCTGGTTAGCTCATTCCATTTATTTTCCTAAATTCTTATCGATGGTGCCAGGTCTGTTTTCTTGTAATTTCTGTAGCTTTATTTCAGAGGCTAGAAAGAAATCTAAAGTGGGCCACGCCCCAATGCATCAGTGTCCCTGTGGCAGGCATTTTTCCATTTCAGACTAACATGACATCTGTCTTCGCTGCCTGGGTCCCAACCATGATGTGTACAACTGTGACGCCTGCTTCTCCATGGACTGCCACGTATTAGAAATCTGTGGGGTTTTTTTTTGGGGGGGGGGATCGCTGTTGAGCCCGAGCAAGATGGTTGCTTTCCTGTGGAGCTCCACAAATTGATCACTAAATAGCTCAATAAAGGTGCTGTTTTTGGGCAACGAAGCTGAAATACAATAATTGCTTACTTTGAGTTAAGACTTCATGGCAATTATGTGCAATCCTTGTAAGGATAAGACCCCAGGAGATGGAGTTAGAGCAAAAACTTCAGCTGGCCCTCCTGCTACATGATCTTGACAAGGCCACACTACGGAGCAGGGGGATGCCTCGTCAGAAGAGATCCTTCAGATGATCGGGTCAAAATTAAATCAAATCATGGCCTTGGTCTGTGGGCTATTGGCCAAATTTGATGCCCTCAACAACAGAGTGGCCGGAGCAGAGGCAACGATGGAATCGGTTCAGTGCACATTGTCTGAAGCCACTAAACGGGCCGATGCAGTGATGGGGGATGTGGCTTCAGTTATCAAGGAGAACACCCACCTGAAATCTCGCCTGGAAACGCTTGAGAGCCAGGTGAGAGTGGCAAATGTATGGATCCTTGGTCTTCCGGAGGGCTGTGAGGGGTATCATCTCCTCCTCTTTGTCCGGGAATGGTTAATCCAACAGCTTGGGGAAGCGGCCTCTGATCAGACCCTCCACATCCTGAAGTCTTACAGGGTAACTCTTTGTGGCAGACAGGATAACTTGGAGGTGCCAAGAGCTGTGGTAGCTGTCACTGATGGAACTGACTAGAGAAATTATTTCTTGGCGCTAGCTAAGCAGAAGAAGGTCCTCCTGCAAGATGGGGAGCAAGTCTGGATGTATCCTGATATTGGGTATGCTACCTGACAGAGAAGAAAGAAGTTTGACAGAGTTCAAGCACTTCTGCGAGAAGCTCGGATTTCCCATGGCCTTGTCTTCACCCGACTCCGCATCACCCACCAGGGTAAAGTTTACCTCTACATCGAACCCTCGGAGGCTTTGAAATGGGCACAGAAGTACACGGTCTCCAGATGTAGAACAGTGGATCGAGAGGTTGCCTCATCGGAGGAAGAAGAGGACTCCTAAAATAGTTTGAATAAAGTTGGACTGTCTCTCTTCCTGAGGTTAGGTTGGGGGGTACAGTCATTCCAGGGCACAACTGGACTAGAGAACTTGACTGATTCTTATATTTCTTTGCCCTGGGATGGAAACTACAGCCTTAATACAGTTTTAAGTTCTACTGTCATGATGGTAAGGGACAGCGGAATTCTGTTTTTATTGCATTATTCTGGGATCTTATTAGCCGGCCCAGTGGCATTGAGGCACTGGACGCCACACCTCTTAACACACCGGCAACCCGGGGTCTGGAATGGGCTCGGACCGCCGGGAGTTGGCAGGGAAGGGAAGAGAGTGAGTGTCCAGAGGACTGTTCTCTCTTCCTAGGGTAGGCTTTAGGGGATGCGTTGCACAAGTGGGACCTCTGGTGGCCGCCGGAGTAAGCCAGGACTGCGTTGCCACCCAGAGAGAGAGAGAGGGCGGAGCTGCAGCAGGCATCAGCACTTGTGCCCAAATTCCAGTGCATAAATGAGCTCTAGGGGAAATTAAAAAAAAAAAAACCTCTGGAGGATGGGTGATGGCACCACCTCCTGCACCACACCCCCAATGCTGGATGCCTCACTCTGCCCATGGCCAACACTCCGACTGGCACTCTACACTATAGATACAGCACCCTGGGAGGATAGGGTGGCCATTCGCCATGAGGGTTCAGATCCGAGGGGCTCACTGTTCGGAGTGAAGGGAGTAGCTGCAGCGCCACAGCGGGAGGTAGAGAGCAGGTAAGGTGGATGCTGGAGAGAGTTCCTCACAGTAGGGGCGCAGAAATAGTCTACAAAAAAAATAGACTCTGGGATCTTATTAGATAATAGGAGTTTATTATTAAAGTTTAAAATTGCCCTTAACTAAAGCTCTGAAAGTTTTTCTAGCTTAAATAAACTGAGTTTTTGAATTTAATACTGCATGCCACAAGACAGCAATGTTTGTTTGCATTTTTGTTAGAAATGTGGAGCTCAGATGAACGCATTTTTCTCTATATATTAAAGCACAATGAGTGCCTTAACAGTTGCAATATACATAATGGAAATCTCACTCCTTGGTGCAGGTTGAGTGCTTGGTGAAATATTTCATTATATAACATGAAAATTAATGCCACGTAGCTCCTGGGCTCGCTATACAGTTAACTAGGTTTAAAACTGCTTTTATTATTATACCGTTGGTTCTTCCCAATGATGCATCTTAAAGCATTTGATAGTTTTAATTTGAGTGTACTGAGAGGGGTGGTGCCCTCATGAAGTATATGTACCTGTATTGTAATTCGATGCTTGTGATCAAACTGTAGGTTTGTTTTATTAAAACAATAAACATAAAGTTCAAAAAAAGGGGGGAAGAAATCTGCGTGTTTAAAGTCGGCAGGGCTCCGCCGACTTTCGGAGCATCAGTCTGCACCTGGCAGTCACCAGCTGCCTGACTCTCAGCCCCAGTGGACTACAGGAGGAGGTATTGCGCACCCCAGGAGTCTCTAGGTTCTCTGCCTCACCCACCTTCGGGACTGATGGCCTTGGACACTCCTTCTGGGCTACAGCACCCAGCGCACGACTGACCACCAGATCTAGACTCCGAGGAGTTCGACCGGTGGGGAAGAAGGGTATTCTGTTTGTCTTGTGTGCTGCTCTGTATCACATCACATTCGGCTCATCACACTGCCTACAACAGGCATTTGTGATCAATGTTGGCACAGGTGTTAGCATTGTTGCCTGATATGGAGGAATCTAGGCAGGCCATCGCCCTCTCTGCACAGGGTCTGGAGCTTGCAAGGTACCAGGCAAGGGCATCGTATGATGCCAAGGAGGTGGCTTCCAGACTAATAGGGACAACGATCTGCATTAGGTGGACAGAATGGCTTCGTCTGTCAAGATTATCACCTGTGCCCAGGCGTAGGGTGATTTCCTCCACCATCTGAGGGACCCTTCTTTTATCCCGAAGAGTGAGGAGGAATTTGCAGGGACTTCTTCTGTCCCCTCAGTCACGGGGGCACGCCTCCCCTGAAGCCTTGTGGCCATGTAGGGCCTAGGATGGCTGGAAGGGTTTCCCCCTCCTGTGTCTCCCCTGCAGGAGGCTGAGGGAATCTGTTTTCTTAGGGCAGTGCCAAGTCGGGCATGGTACTCACCCAGTAGTAATGAATGGTAAAGACTAACAATGGGAAGATATGAAAATTATGTACCTGCCGTAATTCTTGATCTTCCCTTGTATCTTCACCATTCATTACTGATTCCCACCCACCTTCACCTCTTGGGCCTCAGCTTCTGGGCACCGTTTCCAACCTGCTCGAGCTCCCCTTCTACAAGGCCACTGGGGACAGAGTCCCCCTGGTACCTCAGGGCCTTCTGCTTCCTTCTCTAAGTCACAGAGCGCCCAACCTGAGGGGAATGGTGAGTAGGGTCTCTGCCCTGGCCTTGGAGGGAACTCCCTGGGGTACTTGGTTGGGTGCACTGTGGGGTCCCTTCTGTGACTTGGCAGAGCCTTCTCTGGTCCATTGCCGACTCGGGAAAAAAAAAGAGTGAGGACTCCTTCGGAGCATCCTGCAGGAAGGGCCCATTGGGACCCCCCCTTCTCTCTGCCCCCTCTATATATTGGGATTGTTTCTGGAGGGGGTTCTCTCCTAATTAGCGGTTCTCCCCCTTGGCTAAGCCCTCAAGTGGCATGCTTGAGAGGACCTGGACCCGGGACCTGCATCCCGAATGCGGATTATGGGATAGAAGGGAGTAGACACCACCATGCCTTATATTCTCCAAGACCATCTCAAACACTCCTATTTTGAACCGATGTCCAGTGGTTTCTGGAGCCTGATGGAAACCTTGCACCTGTGTCTTCATACCTTCCCAGGTCTTGAGAATAAGGGTAAGCCAGCAGGCTCCTGGCTGAGCATGGCAGGGACTCTCACCTTCTCCCCCATCTTCTGCCTATCTCTCTTTCTTATTCTTTTCCCTCTCTTTCTCTTACTCTCCTATGCTGCCACCCAGGGACTGGGGCCCTAATGTCCAGATAGTGAAATCCTACTTCCCCTCTGGCCAGCCTAATCCTTTTTCAGTTTGTATCGTATCCTTTCTTTTTCCTATCCCTCTGCCCCTTTGCCTCATCTTAATTTTCTTTATCCCTCTTTTTTTCCCTCTGTTTGACAAAGCAGAACTGGGATGGAGTCAGCAGCACCTAACAGCCAACCTGCGAGCACCACACAATGCATTGGCCTTGTGGGTAGCACCATTGGTGCCGACTCCTTCCACAAAAAAAAAGCTCCCAAGCAGGTGCGTGCTTCCGGCTTACACCCATCAGTAACGAATGGTGAAGATATAAGGGAAGATCAAGAATTACGGTAGGTACATAATTTTCATGTCTGTGCCTTAAGTGCGTTATTCTGCATTTTTTCACATTGAAATCCAGTTGCCATACCCTTGACCACGCCTCTAGTTTTATCAGGTCTCTGTTCATCCTTAAACCCCTCTCCCAACCCCGGAGTGTCCATTCTACTGCACATTTTGATGTCTTCCGCAAAGAAGCAGTCCTTCCATTCCTGCTCCTCTGCAACACCACTTATAAAGACATTTAAGAGGACTGGTCCCAGCACAGATCCATGAGGCACCCCACTGGTCACCCTCCCTTCCTTGGAGTGAACGCCGTTTACCACCCCCTCTGTCGCCTATCCTGTAACCAATTTCTTATCCAGTTTGCCACCTTTAGACCCACTCCTAAGCTACCCAGCTTGCTTACTAGTCTCCAGTGTGGAATAGTGTTTGATCGCCTTACTGAAATCTAGGTAGGCCACATCCACCACTCCAACCTAGTCAAGTTCCTTGGTCACCCAGTCAAAGAAATCTATCCGAGTCATTTGACATGACCTCCATCTTGTGAAACGATGCTACCTTGGGTCTTGTAACCCACTGGATTTGAGATATTCCACAATCCTTTCCTTCAGCAGTGGTTCCATTAGCTTTCCTACCACTGATGTCAGACTGACTGGCCTATAATTGCCAGCCTCTTCACTGCTACCACTTTTGTGTAGTGGGACTACATCCACCCTCCTCCAGTCCTCAGGAATCATTCCTGTTTTCAGTGAGCTGTTAAATAGAGCTGTCAGAGGTGCAGTCAGTATTTCCCTGGGCTCCCTCAATACTCTTAAATGCGCCCCATCTGTCCCAATTGCTTTGTCCTCCTCCAGATTAGCAAGTGCTTTCAGGACACTCTCTTCCAAAAAAGGACTAGTGTCCACCTCCCTCCAAAGCTTTTGTCACTTTTTTGTGGCCCCTCTCCTTCTCCTTCCTCTGTGACAATTGAACAGAAGTATTTGTTCAAGATGTCTGCCTTTTCCTGGTCCCCCTCTGCACAGTCCACCCCTTCTCTTACAATCCCATCCCTGGTCTTCCTCTTTTCACTTACATATCTAAAAAATGCCCCCTTTCATTACTTCCTGGGCTATTCTCTCTTCAGTGTGCACCTCTGCACTCCTTGCTGCTTTCCCTGTTTCCCCCAATGCACCTTCCTATCCTCCTCCTTCTGTGTCTCCTTATTCCTTCTGAATGCTACCCTTTTAGCTTTTCAAGCTTGAGGAGCTGCTGACACTCTCAGTCCCACTTGATTGGGAGGTGCCACTGTTGACATTCCTTGTCCTCAGGCAAGGAAAAGTACCATGCCAGGGTGGGACAGCACTATGAGGAGCTCCTTTAGCAGCAATGGACCATTGTGTGCCAGGATAGGACTCTGTCTTGACACCTGTGGTTGACTGGCAGGCACCAGTCATGCCCAATCCGGTCCACCCTCAACAGTTGTCTCTACTAGCATCTGTCTTTCCACCCTTGCGGGCAGAGCTGCCTCCATCACAGCCTTTGGTGGAAGCACCTACCAGGGGCTCCCATGCTGCAGCAGGCTTGCCATGCTGGCATTCAGTGGAAATCACTCAGTCAGGAAGATAATTGGGTGGTCCACAGCAGCAAATAGTCATGAGCCATTTTTGAATAGTCCTTGGATGACTCAGATGGGTAATCCATGTTGTCACTGAGGATGCATACCTTCGACTGGGCTTTGGCTCAGGAGATGACTACCGACCTTGGGCCAGTGTCATTTGGGACACTTCTCCAACTCTTGTAGGAGTCCAGAAATGTACCCTTAGAGCCAGTCAAGAAATGGGCTAAATACCCCTTTCTGGATATCCTGGCCATGGATGATTCCCTGGGGGGTCACCTTTCCCATGGCTGAAGTCATTTTGGGACCAACCCTAGAGCTCCTGCAGCATCCATCATCCTGCCTGGTACCCTCTACTCGTGGTCCCTACTGGATCCCTCTTGGAGTTCTCGGACCATCCCTTTGCTGAGGGATTGAGCTCAGACTCGGCCTTCCAGAAGTCCAGTGACCATGGGGACATGGTATAGTGCCCTCCCCCGACAAGGAGTGTAAGAAACATGGCCATGTGGCCAAGAAGGTGTATGCAACTTCCTCTCTTGCTCTCCATCTGGTGAGCTGTACTGTGATGATGGCCAGCTTTGATCACTCCTGATAAGAGTACTGGATGAAGTCCTCCCTCACTTTCCTGCAGACAAACAGCTGCTGATGAAGTTGGTTAGAGACCAGAGTCAAGAGCTGGCTGAGCCCCAGCTCCAGATGGCCTTGGACATGGGTGACTCCTGCACCTGAGCCATGGCAGTGGCTGTTGCAGTGAGTTGCAAGGTCTGGTTAGGATTATCCACCTTCACTGCGGACACTCTGCATAAGTTAGCTGATGTCTCCTTCTTGGGTATGATCTCGTTGACCCGGGGGTGGAAGGACATCTCACAAGAAGTGAGAAGTCCAGTGCCACCCTGGTCTTAGTGGCTTCAACCCGACAGGACCCTAAGGCCCAGAAACACAAGAAAAAGGGCTTTCAATTCCAGTCCTTTCAGCCACAGCATCCTCGGCTGCAGCCCCAGCAGGGGTACTACCAAGCCTGGTGTCCCAAGGCACGTTCTTTGGCCATTGACCAAAAGAATATGGGAGATGGGGAAGTGGTGCCCCTTTGGCCCCAATGGCCAGTGCCCCCTTCAAAGTTGCCCAGTGATGGATCGGGGGGAGTGTCAGCCTCCCTCCTGTCCGGTCCCTGGACCCAGCTCCCTGTGTGTGTGTGGGGGGTTAGCTTCACTACTTCTGGCCACATTAGTCCATTATTACCATAGAAACATGGGTCCTTTAGGTGGTAGGCAGAGGGTTGTCTCTAGATTTTGAGGCTCTCCCGCCTTACCGATCCCATGCTCCTCAGTGTCACGGGACATGCTGTCTGCCCCTTTGGGATAACATTGCTCAGCTCTTTGCAAAAGGGACTATAGCCTCTATACCAAAAACCCTGGCAAGTCAGGGGTACGTGTCCAGGTACTTCCTTCCTCCGAAACAGACTTGGGGGGGGGGGGGGTTGCTGCCTCATACTGGATCTGCACGATCTCAACCAGTTCATGCGGTACTACAAGTTCAGGATGGTAAGCTGAATTGAATCATTCCATCCTTGCAGCAGGGCATGTGATTTTGCACTTTGGATCTCCAAGACACGTTCTTCCACATCCCAGTCCATGCTTCCCACTGGTGGTATCTTTTGTTCCATGCAGAAGGGTTCTCTGTTAGTCCCAGGTCATGTCCTTCAACCTCTCGTCTGTGCCCAGACTCTTCACTAAGTGCATGGCAGTAGTGGCAGCCTTCCTGAGGTGTAAGGGCATCAGAGTGTGTCCCTGCCTGGATGACTGGCTGTTAGCCAGCCCATCCAGGGAGGCTGTGGAGCACTCTAGGGATCTGGTCCTTCAGCCTTGCAGAGACTTGGGCCTGCTGGTCAACCCAGCCATGTCCGAACTGATCCCCTTGCAGGTAATTCGGTTCATTGGGGCAGAGCTAGACTCCCTGAGGGCCAAGCCCCCCCCCCCCGTGGACCCAGCACTGGATCTTACCTCCTTTGCCCGATCATTTCAGGATGGGCTCGCACGCCCTGCTGGAATTTCCTGTGGCTGCTGGGGTACATAGTGTCTTGCACCTGCGTGGTCCAGTGGTCTACTTGTGGTTGTGCCCCTACAGTGGAAGTTGGGCCATGAGTGGTCCCAGCACCTCGGCCACTTGGACCAGCCAGTCACAGTAATCCAGCTGATGTAGGATGCCATCCACTGGCGTCTGATCACAGAGCATCTGGAGGAAGGGGTCCTTTTTGTCTGTCTAGAACTGACCATCACACTCATGATGAATGTGTTTCTGGTGAGGTGGGGAGTGCATCTGGGAAATCACAGAGCCCACGGGTTGTGGTCGCTCAGGAAGTTCCATCACTACCATCAACCTGCCGAAGCTTCGTGCAGTGTAGTTACTGCTGACAGAGTTTGCCCCTCTAGTCAGGGGTTGGGTTGTGTAAGTCCAGACAGACGACACCATGACCATGTTCAACCTGAACAGGCAGGGGGGAACTCACTCTCTTCCCTTGTGTTGGGAGGCCCTCCATACCTGGACAATTGTGTGCAGCCTTGGTGCAGATCATCTGGTGATCCATGTTGCTGAAGTACACAGTCAGCTGGCAGATGCTTTCAACTGGATTGGAGAGATGTCACATGCGTGGTCCCTTAATCAGGAGGTTGTAAGCCACCTGTTCTTCCAGTGGGGAACCCCTCTGGTGGTTCTGTTTGCCTCCTGATAAAATACAAAACTGAGGCTGTTTTATGCCCACCCCCTACAATCCGGGACACTGTTGGGGGAATGCCTTAGTGAGTCCCTAGACTCCAGACCTTGTGTATGCCTTTTCCACCTTCACCTTGATCCTCAAGGTGATGGTCAATGCCTGTAAGGACAAGGGACAGATGATCCTGATAGCGCCAGACTGGCCAAGGGCAGTTCTGGCATCTGGATCTCCTCAGCCTCAGCAGCAAGCCTCCGTGGCAGTTGCCTTTTCATCCTGACCTGCTAACCAGACAACAAGGGACGATCCTTCACCAGAACCTTCAGTCTCTTCACCTCACAGCCTGGTTTCCGAGTGGCTAGAGTTCCAGGCTGTGAGTCTTTTGAAAGCTGTGCTCCATGTTGTGGAAGCCTCCTGAAAAGAGTCTACTTGCTGGTGCTATACCTTTAAACGGAAAAGATTTTCCATTTGGTTTCAGGGCAAGGAGCTTGATCCCCTTGCTTGCCTTGAGGCTTAGTATCCTTTAGTACCTTTGGTCTTTCTCACAGTTGGGACTGCAAGTGACGACCCTCAGGGTGCACCTGGCAGCCATATCTGCATACAAGGCATGGGATGATATGCTGATGGTGGCCCCAGAGAGGGTGGACGGGAACTTTTTTAAGGTCCGTGACCACCTGTCCCCTCTGGTGCATGGGGCTTACTGCTAGTGCTGGCTGTGTTCATGGGCAAGTCATGTGAACCTTTGCACAGGTGTGAAATGTCACACCTGTCATGGAAGATGTCCTCCTTGGTGGCCATTACATCAGCCAGAAGGATTAGTGAGCTCCAGGCACTCTTGATGGAGTCTCTATATCTGGTCTTCCACAGGGACAAAGTCATCCTTCGTCCCACCTAAAGTTCCTCCTGAAGGTGGTGATATTGGTGTTTCACCTTAACCAGGTGATAATCCTCCTGGTATCTTTCAATGACCTTTCCTTGGAGGCCGATTGCAGACACCATACCCTGGACCAGCGGAGTGCAGTCTCCTGTTACAAGGAGCGCATGGCTGGAGTGTGGGGTGAAGCTTGCCAGCTGTTTGTTACATACACTGAAGCTGTACCTGGCAGACTGGCAGCTAAGTGGATGATTGGCAGGTGGATAACATCCTGCACTGACCTCTGCTATAGGTTGACTGGTAGGGAGCCTCTTAAAGGGTTTAGGGCTCATTCCAGCAGACATACCGCTGCCTCAGTGACTGCTTCCAGGGACATCCCTAACCAAGAGATCTGCAGGGATGCTACCTGGAAGTCAGCGCACACCTTCATTTCCCATTATACTAGCAACCTTGAGTCTCATCAGGATGCTGCATTTGGGACTTTGTTTTTCCAATCTCTGTTCGCCAAATAGGGGGTGCGTGCCTTGCCCCCTCCTCCCAGAGAACTGCTGGAAATCTGCCTGTGCATGGATACTGAACTATATCCACGCCCTTAGAAAAAAAAGGTTATTTACCTGTAACTGTAGTTCTAAGAGTGTTGCGTAGTTCACATCTACACCATCCATATGGCCTCATCTGGCAAGTGGCACACGGATCCCTCCTTCCAGCGTGCAAGATCTGATGTCATGGGGTGGGGTCAGAGGATATACTACCCAGGTGGTGGGGAGGAACTTCGCTTGAAGATGTTCTGATTAGCTCAGCAATTCCAGCAGAACTGCCTATATGTGGATGGGTGTGAACTATATACCTCTCCTAGGTGAGTAACCAACTTATACTGTATGCAACTTACAGTACCCCCTCATCTTTATCACACAGAACCAAGACAGGAGTCTGGCTTGACTCTACGAGTCAAAGCACGAGCCGAGACAAGGCTACTATCAGCGCTTCTTATGAGTGGCACAAAAGGATTTAAAAGTTTCAGCGATACACTAACTGCTTAGGCTTACAAAAAATGCTTGCTTTGATCATAACTAGCTCGATTTGACCTTGGCTCTTAAATGAATACAGAGGTCGAGCTGAGTCGAGCCAAGATCGAGTCTGCTTTGGCTTGCCCACCACTGTATATACTGTATATTATATTTTATAACAAGATGCTGTATATGTATTCAGTGTGCCCATTTCTACTTAATTACATACCTTTTCCTCCCTGTTGTTTACCTGTAACTGCACAGTACTGCAGTCCCTTGGGGCCCCTCACAAATGATATGTTTAATCTCATGGGGCCCGTGCTGGTGAGCAGCATTCTAATAAATACACCCACTCACTGCAGCAACAAGGCTTCGTTAGAAGCATGGGATTTGTTTCTCTTGCATGTTTGAGGTGATGGGTTCAGGTGCAAGCTTATTCACAGTGAGGAACGGCCAGGTTGGTTGGTTACTCACCTGGGAGAGGTATATAGTTCACATCCATCCACATATAGGCAGTTCTGCTGGAATTGCTGAGTTAATCAGAACATCTTCAAGCGAAATTCCTCCCCACCACCTGGGTAATATATCCTCTGACTCCACCCCGTGACATCGGGAACGCCTAGGTGCCGGAACCGGCGGGGGGGTGGGGGGAGTGCGGAAGGGGCGGTAGCCACTCCACTTTTTATTTCTGTATGGCAAAAACTAGTATAGAAAAAGTGCCCTTTGTACCTTCATAAGTGCCCTTTTGATTCTCAGCCCCCTCAGTTTTTACTATCTTCCGGCACCTTCAGGAACGTGTTTGGTCACCAGTGTGGAGTTCATGGGGCTATCCAGTGCATATTGTGGAACAAAAGCAACTCACTGACCAGCCATAGTTAGGAGGAAAAAAACATTAAGGACTTAAGAAATAATTCTATGAAACAACAATTTATCCAAAGGGAGTGCCAAAAAGGGGAAAAAAACAAACTCCAGCAGCAATAAAGAGAGAGAGTGAGAGAAAACACGAACAGTGTCAGGTATAAAAGAACTCTTCCCTCAGCTTCTCTCAAACATGAGGCTCAGCTCCAGACTGCATGATTTATTTACAGGCAGGACCCAGACCTAGAAAATCTTTTATTATGGTACAGTACATTCCAGAATTTGTTGTTGTGCAAGGCATAAATTAGTGTTGGTGACTTGATTAGTGGCCTTTGCTAATCAAAATGAAAAATGATTGGCAACTTGTTGAAGCTGATTAGCAGTGGGGGGTCCAGAATGTGGGGGAGAGGGCTAAAAATAGTGAAAAATAGTGCCATTCGTGCATTCTAAGCCCTGCAGTCCTGGAGAAATTGTTTAGCACCTACTGTTATTTAAAGCTGAAGTTGATTTGCATTTGCCGGTTTTTCATTCGCAAATTGCAATGCGAACCCTTTTATTTTATGCCTTGTGTCTAAAGGAAGGGCTTAGATAAACTGCTCAAGTGGCATATAATTAGGGTCCCATGAGATTCAAGGCACAGTCATAGTAAGAATGTCAGATTTCATGGGTTGACTGCACCTTATTAAAACATCCAAAGACAAGTCGCTGCATTCTATTTGGCTGGCTGTTGTAGAGGTTGTGTTAACCAGCAAGCCCGGGAAGGCAAATATTTTCAGTAGCATACTATATTGCAGGGCTTTTGACTCTAGGTTCTAAAGGTACCAAAAACAACTGTTTAAAATGCAGTTCTGACACATTTTCATGGTGAATTCATTCAAGGCTTCTTTAGGAAATTCCAGATATTGGGGTTTTACATAAATCATGCATGATGTCACACTGATTGCATCAAGTCTATGACTGCATCATGCCCTGGAGAATGTTGAGCTTTCTAAGAATTCCTGCTGCAGAGTTATCTCAGACCTTCAGCCATGCACTGGCCAGATCTGTTCTCTCAGCAAAAAAAGTGGTTGCCCCAGAAGACAGCTCCCTTAGAAACGTTGCCGAGTCCTTGTTTTTTAGGCTGAAACTTATTTTGTCTTTATTTTATTATCATTTGCTTACTTATTAGTTAATGAATTGTGCTTTTAAAGTTTTGTAGTATATTTTTCCTTTTCCTGAGTATTCGATTGGTTCCAGGTAACTAGGATTGCACAGTCTTCTTGGCAGTGTTAGGGAAGTTACTTTTCAAAAGTAATCAGTTACAGTTGTTAGTTACTCTCTAATAATTGTAATCCGTTACAGTTATTCAGTAAATTTGTATAAAAAATAATAAGTTAACTGTAATGCATAGTACTGTTCCAAGTACTTTATATTACCTTTTTCTGGGGGGGGGCCCCACTGGCCGTCCACCTTCAGTGCGCCCTGCCACCCAGACCCCATCTCCCGGGACTTACCTACCCTCTAGAGTGCACCTTGGCTTACCCCCCCCCCAAGGTGGGGCCTTCAGTGAGGGATGCTCCCTGAGTAGAAACTGGTTCATGATTTGGGGAGTGCCTCAGTAAACTGCTTGGGTCTGGCAGAGGGCAGATGTCTCCGCCGGTGATAGATATATATTTTTTTTTTTGAGAAATTATCTACACTTAGTAAACCTACCAGTGTATTCTGGTGGACGGCACAGACTTAGATCCCTCATGTATGATTCTTCAATCACTGGATGACACAGTCCCACTGGTCCTGGTTGTCTCCCTTCCCAGCCCACCCCACCAAGCAAAGCGCAGTTTCAAGTTTGGGCAGCCCCCGCCCTGTTGCATAATGACTAGCGATTAACCAACAACGATGAACATCTGACTGACACCGCCATTATATTTACCATCACATCAGTCAGCATGTCATGTCAGCAGTAGAGGCGCCCCTCCCTTCCCCTTTCAGCCACTGGGTCATAGTCAGTCAGTAGTGGCAGCATGAATTTGGACTGACAGGAACAGCACAGCCAGGGTACATCAATCCTGTGGAACACTCATAAAATGCCCCCGCCTAGACCAGGCAGTGACTTTGGCATCACATGAATCATGTTTCAGGATTTTCTTTTTAACATAATTGGAAACTTTCAAAAGCCAATCAATAGTGCAGGAGCAGAGAAGACTGAAGACACTCAGCCTTCCCACCCCAATCCCCACGCAGCCTGTGGCATGCACAGCATGGTCCTTCTACTGCTTGACTCTCAAAGAATAAAAACTACCACAGTTGAGTCACAGAACAGGGGTACAGCATTATTTTGCTGGTGCAAGTGCCCTGTCTGTGGTTGGTCAGAGGTTTGGGGTAGTAGTGGTGGGCAGGAAGCTCCTAACAACGAGTAGGCCCATCCTGTAGCCTCTAGCACTGTGATGCTGTGACGTGATCACAGATATGACAGTCATATGTCAGCTTAAAATTAAATAAACTGTTTCCATTAAGTAGCCAGTTGCCCTTCAGCCCTTTACTAATTGATCCTACCTGCTGTCCACTCTGAGCTGCTGTCAGTGCAGCTTCTTCATTTTATCAGTCTGTTACTTTTGTTTGCTGGCGTGACCAGATGGCATCAGCACCAGCATTGGTGTTGGCAACCCAATCTAGCAGCTTGTCTCCTCTCTGGTTGGTGGCCATATCGGGTGGCGGCAGTGGCAGGCAGCAGCCCTGGAAGGAACTTCTTCACTCCTGCTTACTACTCCTGCCCTTACCTGTCGTGCACTGTTCCTGTCCTCGACCCTGGCAGCGACCATCTGATGTGAGCTGACCTCCAGCTGCAAGGAGATGCTACTGTTTGACTTGGCTTCTCAGCGTATCTGTCCTCCTTTTACCACAAAATGACAGTTGGTACCAGTGAGCTCGTGCTTGCCCCTCTTGTCCTGCATCCTGTGCACCGCACCAACTTCCAGATGTGCGCGCACTGCCACCACAGTAGCAACTCGATCTCAGTGAGTATGGGGGGAACAATAATCAGGTGACCACCAGTCCAAGAATCAGGGCCTGGGCAAACTAAAAGAATTGGCACTTTGCCCCCCCCCCCTTTTTTTTGTTTAGGATGAAGGAATCAGATTAGAAGAAATTCGAGTTGGAAGCCTGCTCCCTGCAGCCACATTTTATGTGCCATCAACAGAAAAAAGGAAGAGCAGTAGATATATGTAGGATTGTGTTACAGTAACAAGTCACGTGATTAAAACTGTAATATTGTAACTTTCTAATACTTCATTTTCTTGCAAGGACTCCGTTACTATTAGGAGTTACATGGCTTTGTAATTGCATCATAGTAAAGCGTTACTACCCAACGCTGCTTCTCAGTTCCCAAGAGCTTAACACTGGGTTCCAGTTATAGGTACTCAGATAATGCTTTTGTGGATCCAACACTCTCCATTAGATAGTGCTGGTATTTGCCTCCAAATCCGACAGTATTCCAACCAAAGTCAGATTTTGGATCCAGAGTCAGATTATTTTATATCCGAGTGCAAATCCAGGTATCCACTGTCAGATCCATTGCATCCAACCGGATAGTTGGATCCGATGGTCAGATAACAGGATCCAATGGTCAGATAACAGGATCCGATGGTTGGATCTACAGGAATCCTTGGATTCTTACCTTGGATCCAAGGAGGCTGGATCTTTGATCGGATGCCTACACCGTTCAAGGCCATTCAAAATCCAGCCAAAGTGATTGTATCCGACCCGTTAGGATACTTTCCAAGCCATACTACTTTTTCTTTTTCTAAGAAGTGTTTAACTTTGGAATTGCTAAATTGTTTGACTACAACGTGTGTTTGTGGTGAGTCACTACTGGCAATACCTACCTTTCTATTCTGTTTTATCTTTGGGGCTGTAATTTGTGTCAGAAAAGCACAAAAGAAGATGGGGCTGACAGATTTTTCTAGTTTTTGTTCTGTATAGCTTTTTATCCCCTCCTCATGTCCTTCCAGTATCCGTTAATGTGGGCACTGCAGCACCATCACTTCCTCATTGTTTCCCCGATGGCAGGATTTGGAGGAGGGCCGTCCTCCTCCAGCAGCTTCACGGGATTTGGTATCTGGCAGGCAGGTGACTGGCTTCATGTTGGGAGGTCCTCTAAGTGTAGTGGGACCCCCATTTTAGCAGGAACTGTTGTTTTCTCCTATGTTTTGTGTCCCTTGCTCCTTCCTGACATCACGTGCAGCCCTGTAGTGGCCTTGTTTGGTGCAGCAGACTTGTGCCCATACGCCACCTCTTGTGAGGGAGCTGGCTCCCCAGCCCACTGCAGGGGGGACCCTATATAAATACAATTATACTTACATTGGTGGGTCCTGACACCCTGTCTCCCCAAGACTGGCTTAGGCTACCATCAGCACCCAGCCCTGTTGGCTGCAATCCCAGCTCCCCGAACTTGCTCTTGAACCCAGGTCACTGGCACAGAAGGGCTGGGCCATCAGGTAGCCCAGGGCCAACGGGTTTTAACAGCTGTTTAACCTTTGAACTTGGTTGCCCAAAGCAGACTGGCACTCACACTGTTTGGGCCCTAATCATCACCCTGACACTTGAGCATTGTAAAATATTTGATTCAGAAACAGTGTGTATTAGGGAACTGTGAAAGAAAATCCTATTCAGCACAAGCATCTACATCCAGTTCTGCTGAGCAATCTCCTATGAAGGTGAAAAGTAATAATTAAAAAGATAGAGAACCAGTAAAGATGAAGAAACAGTCAGTGACAATTCTTATCCAAAGCAGCAGACTACATGTAACAATTATAAATCACTGAGGGGATTTCAGCCAATCAGCATGCAGAGCCCCACTGTACCTCTTATCCTGTGTACAGTGTGCTCTCGTGCAGGAGTGGTAGGACAAGCGCTCCACTTTATCGGGGGCGTAACCTACAGTTTAAAAAACAAATAATCACTCAATCTAAACTTGAGTTATTTGTAATAAGATAATGGGGCCTCTGAGGGATGTCTGTTCTGGTATGAGATTCCTCTCATAAGACTTGGGCAGACAGAACCGTTCAGCTTTGTTTTGTGGCTGTCTAGCCCATACCTCATGCTTGGAGTCTCTTATTCCATAAGAGACATCCCTTGGAGGCCCTGTTATCTGGTGGCAGAAAATACAGCCAGAAAACACCTGCTGAGGATAACCACCAGATTTTAGTAGGCAAAAAAAAAAAAATTGTAAATGAAAACATAACTATTTCAGAAGAGCAGACCAAGCCAACAAGCAAGGATATGCTGTCTGTGGGGGGAACTTAAAGAGCAGGCAGTGCTTTTTTTATTAGTTTGCAACAGACAAGTTACACCAGTGTAGTGCCCTACCCCAGATCTACGCAAGCCATCTTAAAAATTGTTTCTCTAAAGATTTTCAACCTTACACTGCACTGGAACCTCAAGTAATCCCTTAACTGCCTTCTGATGATGTCAAGTGAGGAACAGGTATGCATCACTTTTAATGGATAGTATAGAAGGGGAGCTGTGTACAGTAACTTTACTAAACTAAGCAGTCGCATTTCATTTTTGGGTGTAGTATGGTAATATGTTACCTGTAAGCCTACTAACACCCCTGGGGAAAACTCTGAAAAATAATATTTAGACACAGTTCAGATGAGGTTAGGTTTATTTGTCTATAGTGCAAGTACAAAAGGACAACCTCCAAAAATGCATAAATACAACAAAAACAGTTTTACAGTAAAACCGTCCTAACAATCCACAAACCAAAAATCACAAGGAGTAAAGTTAAGTGATAGGCCCAGGTAGGTGATACTGAGGACTGCTTTCTTGACTAGCTTTTTCCTAATGCTGTTCTCACTAGAAATTGACTAGGCAGTTGCTGGGAATGAATTCAGAGGTCCAGGGCTACCCTCACCCCGCTGACTTCAAATGAGAACATGAGACACTTAAGTAATCCAGGGTCCCTGGAACAGTGAGCTGTCCCTGGCTGGTCGCAAATCAGAAGCACGCAGAGGTAGGTTGTCCACAGACCATTAAGGGCTTTAAATGGTAACATAATAAAAAGCATATACATAGAATCTGACGACAGAAAGAGACTAAAGGTCCTTGGAGTCTGTCCTTACTACACTGCATTGCCCTACTGAGCTATTGTCCTGGTGGGCTGTATCCTTCCCCACTGCTACTCTACCTTTCAGACCCTTGCTGCCCCCTTGGGGACTGTGAGTCCCCTTGCTCTGTCCCAACTATTTTTAACCCCATTAAGAGAAGCTGCTTCTATATATGCATTTTCCCCAGTTACTCCTGTTTTTCCTTACTCCCCAATCCTCACCTATTTGCCCCTAGAAAGCATGGTAGTGCCCTGATATCAACTACGAGGGGTGGGGGCAGTGGTCATCCACAAGTGCCCATCAAATCCCACTTTAGAAACTGATAGCCTTACCCTCTTTACATGGCTGCCTTCTGGCACAGTGAGTGAGAGATGCAAGATCATTCACAAACTCAGGTCTGCCTCATGGTGGTATGGTGCGCTTCTTACTGCTGCTGAGCCACTAGGCGAAGGTATTGGGGGTGGGGTGGGGGCAACTTTTTTTGTCCTCTGTTTTTTTCCTCCAAGTCAGGGCCACGACCTCCTTCTGTGACTCACCAACTTGCTGTCCACTCAGGAAACCACTTAGTCCAGGTAAATTGCTTATGAGTCGTAGTTCCCCCAGCTCTAAATTACTTCCCTCCTCAAAGATCCACCTGGAGGGTGTCTTAGTCACCTTCTCAGCCAGTCAAGCCCTGGCTGAGCCTCTGCAACATCTGTAGGCTCCGTCCCCCTCCAAGCTGGTCAAGCTCCTTATTGGTGGACGCCTGATGCAGTGAGGTGAGCTCCTTATTGCCACTGTGGGGTGTGGCAGATGGTCAGAATGGCCGTGTTATGCTTAGCGGAGGTGGCCTCATCACCTGCCTGACCTCACTGTTAATTGTTCTAGTGTAAAAAAAACAAAAAAAAAAAACACTGTTGCTTTAAGCGTTTTAGAGTTTGCAAGTTTTAGCTTCAGATACTCCAGTGATTCATTTCATACTGTACAGTCCCTTAGTGGGTTGCATTCAAGTTGCAATTTACCTACAATCCCAGTAGAGCAGTTTTTTTGCACAAGCCTTCCTGTGTTTTGCAGTAAAGATACCCATCATTGTTTGGATATGAGCCCTTACTGTCTGCCTGAAAGGACCACGGTTATTAGATGTGAAAACAAGCACCTGATCATCAGCTTGAGTAAAACTTCCCAGGGCCATCCAGCCTGCAAACAGACTACATCCAGCATGTATAGCATCTTACAACAGTATCTCTCATGGTTACACACTTGCCTGTTACAGTCCACTGAAATACAGCAGCACACGCCACAAGGAGTACAGCCATTCCTCTGTCTCCCATTCTAAAATATCTACAGCATCCAACTGATCATTCACTCCTGCCTTCACTTCCCTGTACTACAGTTACCTGCACTCATGTCTACTGTAGATGATGGTTTGTGACCCCTGGCCAAAGGAATTTTTTTCTAACTTAGGTCTTTCTCCAGGTACTGCTGTGAGTCTGCTGAAATGTGGGGCTCTGTATGAATCTACATTAGGAAAACATTTTTCCCCAAAAATTTATACCACCTCTCCAAGTTGCCCCAACCTTCCCCCATCTTGATCAGTCCCCTCACCCCCATTATCTAACTTCTCTGAGACTAACTTGCACTTTGGTGTCCTCTGCCACAGGACCGTGGCAGTGTCCAGTTGTTGGTTCTGGAACTGCAGGGGACCGGACTGTTACCCAACCATGGTTGGAGTTTTTTTCCTGCTATTTTCTCCCTAGGGCCCCACACACATGTTGATATAAGAGCTTCAGCTCCATGGAGATGCCCCTGGCATCTGCATGTGGGTTCCCCCCCCCATGTGGTCTCTCTGTGCTGCCGACCATTGAGATACATTCAACCCCCCTCTCCATGGGAGAGCTGGCCAAGGGATGGTCAATCCTCCCTTCCCCAGCCAGTCACTGAGCAACCTAAGTCCTTTTACAAACCTGGGTCGCCAGTAGCTTTACCCATGTGCTACGGGGCTGGTCAGAGGAAAAGCTAACAGACCTGCTGTGACCATATTTATCTAGTGATACCTATCCACAGACCCAGGTAAACTATCCCCGCCATCTGCTGAGTGGTGCTTGCTTATTATCTACTGTTTGGTCTCAGCCTCTGGCCAGTAAGGGTGAGAGGGTTCTGAGCCCAAGCAGTAGATGCACTAAAGTTGGAAATGTAAAGTGGTCCTGGAGTCTGCCCTTGTGCTAACAATACTTCTTTATTGATAAATACCACCAGAATCAACATGGTTACAGGAAAGTAACCCTTTTGTTCTGATTACCGGGCGTCATAATCACGTAGTCAGGTCATTCCCTTGGGAGCTGACTGCTAGACTTGGAATATTGAAAATTATGTGGTACAGGAGGGCAAAAAGGCCATGATGAATAAGAGCAAGAAGACCCTTTGAAATGGGAGATTGCCTGGTCGAAGTGAACTGCCTCAGTTTTCATTCGAAGTGCTGCCCCCTCCCATATGGCCCATTTCCTCCATGGTACCAATGAGTGATTTTCATTGGGTCGTATTCTTTAAACTTGCACTTTGCTCTTCTAAATGATCAATCCGCACATTCCCTGCTCATGGTTTCTGTCTTATAGTATGGGTGTAGCGGTAGATCTAATATGCTTTCTAAATTTTCCCTGCTTTTTTTTTGTTAAAGTTCCCTTCCCTCATTTTAACTATTAAAAAGTGAATGAATCATAACTGGGAGAGCAAATAATGAAACAGAAAATACTGGGTGGGAAAAGAGTGCCATGAACTTCACCCAACATCTGTGTTGTGATGGCTAAAGAAATACAGAAATGGTTAGCATTGTCTGTTACAGTCCACATGGGCTCAGTTACTAAGAACTGAGAACACTCTACATTGATGTTTGCATAGTTATTGGAGTTGTATAAATGTAGTTTAGTTACTTATTGGGAATACCTTGCTCGTCTCTGTGGACAGTGGATGGCCTTTTGAAGGGTCATTTGCTTATTATGTTGACAGTTGTTTGCAGTGATATTGGTCCCTGTATAAACAGATGAAAAAAGTAGGTGATACAATTTCTTGCTGCGCCAATAAGAAGTATCAGTACACAAGCTTTCAGGCCAAATAGCGCCCTTTTTCAGGTCACCTACAGCTTGTGTACTAAAAATTTCTTGTTGGTCCAACAAAAGGTATCAAATCACCCATTTTGTTTATCTGTTTATGATGTGTGATGGTTAGGTTATTTTAATATTGTTACATGATTCTTATGGTACATACTGTTTATCTTTGCATTTATGTCAGCTGTGTGTTAGCTAGTGGTCTTCTATTTTTCTAAACTAGCTATTTTCAGTTAGTCCTTTCTGATCTGTGTTGCAAAAACAAAAACAAAATCTGATCTTTCCATGTTGTCACTGGCTTTAGTCATAACTACTGGTACACATTCATTCCAGAATCAGAACAGCTTGTGGGGGAGCACCAAGCAGTGACTAGTGCAGACGTATTTGTAGGAGCTCCCTGAGATGAGAACAAACTTTCATCTTTTTTTTTTTTTTTAATATTCAGCTGTATTTTAGTTTTGTTTTTGGTTAAAAAGAGTAAGCTTCTCCTAGTGGTCTGCAATTGGGTAATTTTAAGTACTGAGGAAACCACAACAGTGTCCAGTCACAGTCTCTGGGAAAGGAAAGCGGACTGGGCCAAGTGAAAGCTGCTGCAAAGGAGCTTCAGTGCCAGATGCCAATGGGGACGTGCAACCATCGATCAGGGCTATGCTTCAGACTATGAAAGACTTTGGAAAAAAAAGTTGAGGCTTTAAATTCAAGAGTTACCTTCCTGGAAATGAAAACAGAATAAGTATCTGTGGAGATTAAAAAAAGCACAATGGCCCCTTCGTCTAAATAAGTAGTCACTGTATCAGGCCTCATCAAAGAAAACGAACTTTGGAACAAACTAAGATTATGGCATTTTTCCCTTCCGCCTTCTCCGGGAGGCCAGTAATCACTAAATTACTTCTACAGCTCCTCCCTTCCTGATCTTCTGTTCTTTATTTCAATGTAGTCACCATTTCTCTTGGGTTTAACTATGATAGTGGTTCTGTCTTGAATATACAGTGAATTAAGATGACACCACATACTGTCAATATCACAAGTAATCTAGACTGCAGACCAGTGCCAGAAAAAGAGAGTTTACTAGGCATCCATCTGGCAGGCAGTTTGAAAAGGGAATACATTATGTGGGAGAGAAAGAGCCTTTGAGGTGGGTCTTGATACGGACAAGAAAGGTGTCATTATTCTGATTAAAGCATAGAAAGTTACAACAGATAAGGGCCACTGGGTCCACCCAGACTGCTCATTTTTTTTGCCAGGCATATCAGGTTTCAGGTGGAGAAGGATGTGAGAGACCCAGAGGATAAGTTCATTTTCTTGCAAGGAATAAGGTTACACTAGGGAAAATACATATGGGTTGAACATTGAATCTCTTCAGTTTTTCATGGATCATGAGTCAGTTCGTAGTCTCTCCACTGTAAACTGGGAGGTGCTTGGAACTTGGTCCAAGTTACAGATCAAGGTAGATTGGATTGGGAAACCACTGAATAGGTCTCTCCCCAGCACAAAGAAGCATGACAGACATGAGAGATCACCTGGAGCTATTTGACATGTGGAGGATTCTGCATCCACAGTAAAGGCTCTCCACTTCAGCTGAGTGGTCCTGGCACTGCTACCTGCTGGAGGCCGGACCTCTGCATCCAGCCCACCACCCCCTGACCAAGGAAACAGCCACAAGCCTAAACTAGGCTCTCCACTTCAGCTGAGTGGCCCTGGCGCTGCTATCTGCTAGCGGCTGGACCTCTGCATCCAGCCTGCCACCCCTTGACCAAGGAAAGCAGCCACAAGCCCAAACCAGGCTCTGCACTTCAGCCGAGTGGCCCTGGCACTGCTACCTGCTAGCGGCCGGACCTCTGCATCCAGCCCGCCACCTCCTGACCAAGGAAAGCAGCCACAAGCCCAAACCAGACTGTCCACTTCAGCAGAGTGGCCCTGCCCCTGCTACCTGCTGGGCAGCTGGACCTCTGCATTCAACCCGCCACCCCCTGACCAAGGAAAGCAGGTACGTTAGGTCAGCTCCTAGCTGTCAGGCTTCAATCCCCATAATTGGACTGGCTCCTGGGGACAGTGGCTGCTTTCCAATTGGATGGTACAGATCCCCATTGAGAAAGAAAGCACACAAGGCACCTTTTTCAAAACACAGCTCGGCCACTGCCTTGCTGTACTGCTCTCTGGACAGTTTTTTCTCCTACCCCCTTCTCCCTCCATTATTAAGTACACTTCTCCAGTGATCCCCACCCCCTGAGGCCTTACACTAGTCAATTATAGCAACTCCTTAAAGGGGCTCTCCTTTCTGTAACTTCTTAAAGGGGTGATCCTCTCTCGTGCCCAAATAACTTATCGTTCACAATGCATCCGGGATCGCATGCATTGACACTGACTATGGTCCTCCTCCTACTTCCTATGCCAGCCCCACCTCACTTAGGACCATCACCCTCTACGCATAGTACCCCCCCCTTATCTGCAACATGTCTACCAGACCCTCCCCAACACTTGATCACCTCCTCCCCAGTACCCCCCCCACACTTCCAGCCCTGCTACCTCTTACTTCCCACTCATACCTTGGTCTCTTCTCCTCAATGCCTGTCCCACCCTTCGTACGCTACCCACCCCTTGCACCTCAGCACCCAGCCCCGTGTCCAGTCGCAAGGGGAGATGCAACAATCACTACAAGGCTTTGGTGTGCCTAATCACCCTCCTGTTGCTTCTATCAGGTAACATTCATCCAAACCCTGGCCCAATGCCCAACCTTATGAACAAGCCTGCCCAGGCTCAAGGGCACCGCATAGCTTCTATGAATATTTGCAGCCTCCTTAAGAAGGCTGCTGCATTCCAGTGCTGGGTTACTCAGCACCAACCGGGACATTGTCGCACTTGTTGAAACCTGGTTATCCAAATCCACCCCTGACTCCTTAGTGTCCCTCCCTGGTTACAGCCTTTTCAGGGAAGATCGGGTGGGTAAGCGTGGAGGTGGTTGTGCTGCCTATATGCGTGACTCCCTCCTTGGACATGCACTTCCACCACCCAAGCTTAATAACGGGGCGCAAGCCCTCACACTAAAAATCTCCCCCAACCCTGGTAAGTGCTCACTCTTTCTCACCATTGCCTATATTCCCCCCAGAAAGCAAGACCTCGCCATTCAGGTGCTTTTACTGACTACCTCTCTGGCCTACCACCCAAAATGACCCAGATAATTGCTGGTGACCTGAATATCAACAGGCTCTCTGCTACAGCCTCCCAAACCAGAGATGTCTTTGCTACCCTTGACGTGTCTCGGCTTGTCACCACCCCAACTAGATTCAACCCCTCTACTGGCTCCAGCCCCCTCCTGAATATCACCATTACTAACCGCCCCCAGAGGGTGCTCGATATCAGTGTACTTCCCAATTCACTTAGTGACCACTCCCCGGTTGTATTCTCTTGGTCCGCTGCCAACAGCAAACCTGCACCACAAACCACCCAGTGATGTTGCCTACTCCCAGGCGGCCTGCGTCACCTTAAACTGTACCTCTCATAACTGGATTGGTCCCCGATCAGGCATGCACCATCCATAGATGAGGCATTGGATTTTTTCACTCGCACTTTTAACACTGCCTGTGACCTCTATGCCCCCTTCGCTAGAAATTACACCAAAAAGCAAAACATGCCCTGGGTTACCTCATCCCTCCTTCACAAACTTAAAATGAGAGACAACCTATGGCACATTGCCGTGGAATCTGGCAAGCCAGCTGATAGGTAAGCGTACAATGCTGAACGCAATAAGAGTACTTGGGCCATTCGACAGGCCAAAGCCCGGTACTACCAATCCACTCTTGTCTCCTCCTGGGGGTTGGCTAGAAACTTTTGTGATAATGTAAAGGAGCTGAATGGGAAATCCCGCTCCCCACCCCCACCCCCCTCTCAACTCTCCTTTAATGGAACTGTCTGCTTTGACCCCCTTGGCATTGCAGACTGCCTAAACTCACACTTTCTCAGACCTGAGTTCAGCCCTGCCCAGTAACTTCTTTGGCCCCATCCCAGTAGCACCCCTGCTCACTCTCCAGAGACCTCCTTTCTACCTACATACCATCTCCCTGTTAGAGGCTAGACCCCTTCTGCAAAAAGCCATTAGTAGTATCAACCCCAGCACAGACTTACTGGACACTAGGATACTTCATCTGACATTGGATGCTATCCTGGTCCCACTTACCGAGCTGCTCAACCGCACTCTGTGCCTGGGGCAGTTCCCCAGCACATGGAAAACTGCCATCATCAATCCCTTCCTAAAGAGCGGTGATCGAGCGACCCCGGGTAACTATCAACCTATCTTCATCCTCCCCCCACTCTCTAAGGCCCTTGAAAAAGTAGTTGCCAATCAGCTTGCCAAATACCTGGCCATGCACAATATCCTGTGCCCTGAACAGCATGGCTTTCATGCAGGTCACAGCACCATGACTGTGCTAGTTGAATTCTCCAACTTTTTGCACTCTGCTCTTCATGCCGGAAGTCCTGCCGGTGCTGTGTTCATTGACCTCTCCAAGGCCTTTGACATGGCTTGCCATCATCTCCTGCTTGACTCCCTCAGATGCCTTGGTTTCTCTCCCAGCCCCCTTGCATGGTTCACCAGCTACCTCTCTGCCAGAACTCAGTGTGTAAAAATCAATAGCACCCTATCTGACACATGACCTGTCCGCTCTGGGGTTCCCCAGGGCTCCATTTTAGGGGCCCTCTCCTCTTCAGTCTGTACCTCAACTCCCTTCCCTTGGCCTGCCCAAGTAAGATCCTCCTCTACGCGGATGATGCTGTGCTCTTTGCTGCTGACCCCAACCCCAACACACTCCAGGCCACCCGCCAACAAACTTTTGATAGAGCTGAGCATTGGTTCACATCACGAAGGCTAGTCCTGAACCTAAAAAAGACCAAAGCTATGCTCTTCTCCCATCGCCAAAGCAAAGCCAGTGGTGCCCCTCTTGTGATACTGCCTAGCACACTAAACCCCATTAAGCAGGTTTCCCTCCTACAAGTATCTGGGCATTACCTTTGATTCGGCACTCACCTTCCATTCCCATATCAATGCCCTTTCTGCTGCCACTAATGGCAGGATTGGCCTGTTATACCGCCATAGGGACTGCCTACCACAAGAGGCCCTTAGATTGGCAAGCACCTCCTCTGTCCTGTTGCTAATCGACTATGGGCTGCCCATCTATGCTGCAGCTGACAACACTGCGCTTGCAAGAATCCAGCTCTTTATAAACAAGGCCTGCAGGCTAATGCTAGGAGCCCCTAGGCGCACCCATATGTGCCTGCTGTACTCCACCTCCAACTTGCTCAACCTTGAAGAAAGACTCCGCTTCCAAACCTGCCTTCTTGTAAAAAAAGACCCTGCTAGGGCTCTCCAACCTGGGGTCACCACCTCCCTGCAGCATACCTTCCCCTCAGTCCCCACCCGCAGCACTGTCAAAACCTCCCTTGTTGTCCCCAGGGTAAGGACCTCTATGGCCCAGAGATCCTTTTGCTATCGGTCTCCCTCCTGTTTCAATTCCCTCCCAGCCAACATAGCTGACTCTACTAAGCTTGGTCCTTTCAAGGTCTCCCTCAGAAGCCATCCGACAAGCACTCACTGCTGCAACTGCACATAGTCCCCCACCTGCCCCTTGCCCTCACCCCTAGGCTGGGTCTGCCCTGTCTACTTTTGCTGTATATACCTGGGGTCTCAGGCAACATCTGCTGATTAATGTAATAAAATATCTCTGGTTGCTACCTGATGTGGTACTCGTGTACCTATATTATGACTACTGTGACCTTGTGTTGAGGTTTCCCAGATTAATTCTTCTGGGCGACTTCAACGCTTGGGTCGATGATGAACTCTCTCATTTTGGTCAAAGTCTCCTCCAGTTGATGAGTGCACTGGGCCTGACACAGGTTGTTACCACCTCTACCCATATTGGAGGTCATTCATTAGATCTGGTCTTTCTCTTGGGTATGGAGATCCCTGATTTGGGGGTGGAACCAGTCAGTTGGTCGGACCATTACACCATAAGGTTCAGTTTTAGGGCCCCCTCTAATAGGTCTGCCCCTCGGAGATGGTCCAATACCGCCCTTTAGGGGTGTTGGCTCCAGTGACCTTCATGACCTGGACCTATCAAGTTTGTCGGGTGAATGCATGAGTCCAGAGGATCTTGTACTCGCCTATAATAAGGCTGTGTGAGATGCACTGGACAAAATTGCTCCTGTTCGTGTTCGGCCTCTCACTATCCGTCCAAGGAGTCCATGGTTTGATGGCTCCTTGAAGGAATTAAGGCGAGTAGGCCGAAGGCTGGAGAGAGCCTGGCGGAAATCGGGCCTTGATGTCGACAGGCTTAGATTGCTAGCCCATTATGATGGCTACCAATCAGAAATCACTCGTAAGAAGGCAGAATTCCTGTCCAGAGATTTCTGCTGCAAAGAATTGACCGGCTCAGCTTTCCGGACTGTGGACAGGCTGTGCAATCCAGTCTGTCTTCAGCCTAGAAAGCTTTTCTCAACTTAGATGTGAGGTTCGCTCGCTTCTTTGCAGATAAGGTTGCCGACATCAGGTCGGCATCGGTCCGACCTCTCTTTGGGGGTCACGGTGGGCAACGGTTGTGCTTAATCTCGGCCTATCTGGCTGGAGTTTCACCACCGGGTCGCAGACATTGTGAAGATCATCCAATCAATCGTCCAACTAGTTGTAGTTTGGATCCGGGTCCTACACCTCTGTTAGTAGGATGTGTTGAAGTCATCTACCCAATCCTTGCTGACATTGTCTGGAAATCCTTGGAGAGGGTTTTCCTAATCCCCTTAAGGAGGCAGTTGTTCATCCACTCCTTAAAAAATCCTCCTTGGACCCAGACTGTCTAGCTAACTACCGGCCTATCTCTAACCTGCCATTTGTTGGTAAGGTTATTGAAAAGGCAGTTGCATTGCAATTGGATGAATATCTCACCTCTCATAATGTCTATGATACTCTCCAATCTGGCTTCAGGAAAAGGCATAGTACTGAGACTGCCCTTGTTCAGGTATTGAATGACCTCCTAATGGCCAGAGATCGAAAGGCTTATACCATCCTGGTCCTTCTTGATCTTTCTGCTGCATTCGACACTGTAGACCATGAGGTGCTATTGGAGCGGCTGCGGGTTTTTTGTGGACTGTCTGGTACAGTCCACAAATGGTTCCGTTCTTACCTCACTGGTAGGTCTCAGAGAGTTGTCACGGAATTTATTCCTCTGACACCTTCTCCCTACCATGCGAGTACCGCAGGGTTCCATTTAGCTCCCATGTTGTTTGCAGTGTATGCTGCCATTAGGAGAAATCATCAGGAGATGCAGCTTGAGTTTTCACTGCTATGGGATGATACTCAGCTGTATTTATCCTTTCTCCCGATCAGAGTGATGCACTCTCTGTACTTAACAACTGTCTGGATGAAATCAGAATTTGGATGAGTTCGAGTTGGTTGAAGCTTAATCCGGATAAGACCGAGTATTGGTTGTGGGCCCAGATCATCCTGGGAGGGTTTGGGTCAGCACATCCATCAGGCTTATCACTTGGTGGGTGCAGCTCTCAGCTCTCGACAGGTGCGAAATCTGGGCGTTATTTTTGACGACGGTCTGACCCTGAAATCCCAGGTGTCAGCTGTTGTCAAAACCTCTTTATCATCTGAGGAATATCGCGGGTGAAACACCTGATTCCCCAGGAGGATCTTCGACTTTGGTTCAGCCTTTGTTGCAACCCGTTTGGACTACTGTAATTCCTATACCTAGGGCTCCCCATCAGTTGATATCCGCCGCCTGCAGCTGGTGCGAAACGCTGCAGCCAGGCTTGACTGGGACTTCAGAACCAGTCATATTATGCCTGTGCTTCGCGAACTGCATTGGCTGCCTGCGTGTGGCATATCACCTTTAAGGTTGGTTTACTAACCTTTAAAGCCCCTACGATCAGGACCGGTTACCTGAAAGATCTTCTGATTCCCTATCGCCCCTCCGCCCCTCCGCTCTGCCAATGAGGATTGCTAAGAATTCCAGGTTCATTTGAAGTTATCAGGATCTGGTGCTTTTGCCTACTCAGCTCCTACCCTGTGGAATTCTCTACCTCATTGAGTTGAGAGAATGCCCGACAGTCGATAGTTTTAAAACTGCTTTAAAACTGATCTTTTTAACTTGGCTTTTTCTTTATAGTTTGTTTGCTTAATGTTGATTTCTGTTTTATTATCATGTACAGCACCTTGATTTTGAAAGGCGCTTTATAAATAAACACGAATTGAATTGAATTGAATCTACCTATTACCAAGCGTGTACCACCAGTGAATGCCTGTAACACTGGTTGCTTTTTCAATCTAAGTGTTATGTACTGTACTGTTTTTTTTGCTGTGATGTATTGCTCTCTTGATGAGGTGCCTTTGTAAATGAGTCTATGACTCAAAGGTCTGTAAACCGATGATCTATTCAATAAAATAAATAAATAAGGAATTTACCTTTACATCACCAGCTCACAAAACGGAGGCCAAGCTTAACTGTTTCCTAATCACTAAGGACTGGTTGGGATAACATTTTTTGAGACAAGTACCAGTATCCTGTCAGAACATAGCCCTGTAGTTCTAGAACATCGGTTTGCCTTGGCCACTGATCAGAACAGGTTGTGGCGCCTTAGCAACCAATTTTTGAAAGACAGGAAAATAGTTGAGAAATCACAGTCCTTTCTTGAAGAATCCATTAATACAATTTAGGTTCAGTGTCTGGTATGGGCACTAGATGAGCTGCTGTTAAATACCATATAAAAGGCTAGCTGCTCTTAAAAAAAAAAAAAAAAAAGAGAAAAAGTCTTAAGACACCCTGCAGAAAATAAGGTAAAAGGAGAAAAAGCTTAAACCTAACATCCTCGAAGCAGAATGGCTAACCCCAAATGCTGTGAGAGATGGAATACCAAGAATTTGAGCGGGACAGGGCGGAGAGGGCAATCTATAAGACGAGCCAAATCTGTGGAGCAGGGGGACAGAGTGGGTAGGTTTAATGGCCTTTAGGCTAACAAAACAAGAGGCTGCTCAAACAATATTAGGAGTTAGAAGCAGGGATCAAAGGTCATTTATTTACTGATGTGTGGGGTATTGCATAAGAATTCATGGTGTTTTATAATAACCTATATAGTGCTGAGGATCCCCTTGATCTTGAGGATAAAATTGAGGAATTTCTGGTTGGTGTTGAGCTACCCCAATTAACACAAGATCAGGAGGAAAGCTTAGCAACCCCTATAAGTGCAGGAGAAATCCATGCAGCTATCAAGGGGCTTACATTAGACAGGGCCTTATGGCTTCATGCCTGATTTTTACAAAGTATTCAGGGAGACAGTTAGCTCACCCTTTGCTAAAGTATATGTCCACATACAGTACATGAAAAAGGTTTGAAGGCAACATCTCTCATCCAGGCTTTGATCACACTGCTTCCAAAGCCCGAGAAAGATGTGCAACAAGTAGGAAGGTACCGTCCCAACTCAATCAATCTAGATGTAAAAATTCTTGCCAAAGTGTTGGCCTTGAGACTAGCTAGAGTCTGGGATGGCTTAATCAGGGGAGAGCAGATTGGCTTTATGGAGGGGCGTACCCTTCAGATTACACCAAAAAACTGGGACATCTCATCTCCATGTCTGGGGATCCTCAGTTACATGTTGTTCTGGTGTCCCTGGACACGGAGTAAGCATTCGACAGAGTTTCTTGGCCACACTTGATCAACATCTTCTAGCGGTACAACTTCCCTGAAGATTTTATAAATTGGATTTAAGTACTATATTCTAGACCATCAGCCAGAGTACTCTGCAATGGAGGGTGTCTTCAGGGAAGTCCTGTATCCCCACTTCTGTTAAACTTCTTCCTGGGACTTCTCACATGTAAAATAAGGCAAACACCTGAAATTAAAGGTATACCCTTGTGTAGCACCCAATACAATTTTTCACTTTATGCAGATGATATTCTACTGCGTCTTAGAGAACCAAGGATGTCCCTGCCTGCAGTACTCAAATTAATAGAAGAATTTGGGTATATTTTTGCTTATAAACTAAACATCACTAAAACAGTGGCTATGTCCTCAAATGCTGAGGTGCAGAAATGCAATATTACTGACCTTGAGTTGCAGCGGGCACCTAACAAGCTTACATACTTAGGTACTGACATTGCCAGAGATATCTCCTCATTCAAAAAGAGTAATCTAGATAATATGTTGGAGACAATTAAGCACGACCTCAAGAGATGGATGACCCTCCCTTTATCACTGACTGGAAGGATAAGTGTCATTAAGATGAATGTCCTGCCACAGCTATTTTACCCCTTATCGAAGAGCAACTTGGTCATGCAGTTAGCCTGGTTTAAAAGAGTACACTCTTTGACTATTTGGGCTGGGAAAGCTGTTAGGAGGGCATATGCCAAGCTCTCAGGGGTCAAACGGAAAGAGGGCCTCAAACTCCCGAATTTTTAATATTACCTAGCCACCTGCAGGAGTAAATACCTAAAATGGTATGGGGAATCACCCAGTATAGAAGATTGCCATTATAAACCTCTCTGGCTCGATATTGTGTGAAACTTGTTTGCAGCTGAAGGAGTCGATATTCGATCCCTCATTCACTGCCCCTGGGAGAAAATCCATAAGAGTATACAGGATACATCAGTAGGGGTGGCAGTGAGAGTCCATAAGCAACTGTGTCAAACTCTACATCTAGTCCCCCACAAACATTCAGGCCAAACAATATTTAAAAGTGCAATCTCTCTGATAGACAGGAAGATGATCTCTACAAATCTATGGGCGTCCTGGGATGCCCTATCTGTAAGGATGTGAAACTCATACCATGCATATCTTTTTTAAAAAGAGCAGGGATAATACATTCCAATACCTCCAACTTATCCATGGCATTGCTTGACATATGGGACCACTACCTTGGGAATAGCACTCATAGAGTAAGCCTGGAACCCTTACAACAGCTAGCCAATAGTCTTCATGCTACATCCACCGTATACTCCACAATCACTGCAAAATGTCACCCTAATGGGGCTGAAATCAGCCACTACTGGACACAGGCCTTGCCAGACAACAGTGATGACTGGGAATGGGAACCCATCCAGGCTAACCTCTATAGATATATTAAGGTAGAGAATCTGCATCTGATGCAGTCCAAAATCCTGCATAACCTCTATTTCATACCATGTAAGCTACACAAGATGGGGAACCTGGCCAGTTCTAGTTGTTCCAGGTGGCACTCATCTGAGGGCACTCTTTATTGTATCTTGTGGGAATGCCCTAAATCTGAACCCCTTTGGGAAGAGATTGGGGCAACTAGACATCTCTTGACTTTAGACAGTGCATTCACACCAGACGTCTGTCTAATGGGATATTTTGATGGGCAGCTTCTCAATACTCAAAGATATCATATTGCCCTAATATCTGCTACTGCAAAGAATGAGACACTGGCAAGACAAAAATATCCCATCTTATACAGAATGACATAATGAAATATTGGCTACATTAAGAATAGAAAAAAATCATAGCCAGTACAAATAGTCACCTAGCTAGCTAGCTATAGGAAAACTGGGTAAAGTTACACACGCTGCTCAGCCTAGTTCCAGTCCCCACTGAGAATTAGAAAACCTAATGCCATGCAGGTTTTGGGGGCATAGATGCTCATTTAGTACCTCTAACAAAAAAAAGAAGAGAGAGAGAAACATAAGTAAGACAGTTTGTACCTTTTAATTATGCCTTCAAGTGTATGCTTCTGCTCTTGATATGAACAGATCCAGAAGCAAATGGTTTGATACCTTTTATTGGACCAACGTAGATGTTACAAAAAGAAAACAATGTCTAAGCTTTCGGACCAACCAAGTCCTTCCTCGGAGACTTATGACAATTATTATTGTCTCTGAGGAAGGACTCGGTTGGTCCGAAAGCTTAGACATTGTTTTCATTTTGTAACATCTATGTTGATCCAATAAAAGGTTTTAAACCATTTGTTCTGGAGCTGTTCTTACAAGGACCTTTACGGCAACTAATCTAGCTCTTGATAGGTTAGCTTACATGATGTCCAACTGTTGCCGGAATATTGATGGCGTTCAAATGAGGAACTTATCCTCTGTGTTCACACAAGTCTTGTTACAAAGTCCGAAATGTCATCAGTGAGAGGAGGTTATGTCTCTAAGTATATAATAGTCTGAGCTGTGTTGTTTCTGTTTTGTCATGCGTGTAAATTGAACAAAATTTCAATAAAGCATATTTAAAACAAATTAGAAGTCTTACATGCACTTCAGTTGCCTATCAAACTGCTTGTGTTATTATGCAGGCAAAGTTTTGGTTTATAACAACCACATGTAAGCGGGGAAAAAGCTTAATGCGATCCTTCTGGACTCTACCAAGGATTGTGGCTGGACTGTATGATTTCACAATTACTTTTCATTTAAACAAATTACCTAATGATTATTTCTGTGTTTCACTGGTTTAGAATGTTGTTTGGAGACTGCAGTGTAAAAGCACTTTGCAAGATGAGAAGGGTTGTTAATCAAGATGGTGTCTAGAGATGCTTGCAATGGAATCACATATCAGATAATACATTTTAAACTTTTATTGGACACCTTGGAACATGGAGGTCATTTGGAGCAAGCGAGTAGCCCCGGGTGGCAAAATGGTTGCTGCCACATGGTCGTCTACAGAGCAAGTGTGCGACATGTGCACAAAAGGCACTTTTACACACTGCTTACTCTTATCGCTCATTTCGTCATGCCCTTTGCTCCACTCTGTGCGCTGCACTCTCTGTTTCTTTATAGACACCCTTCCCTGTATCACTGTCTTGGCCCTTTACATTGTTTCTGGGCAGCCAAGAGAGCAGAAGATTTCCACACCAAGGGACTGATATGAGCGGCAGAACGCAAGTATACGTCAGGGGCAGAAGAGTACAAAACTCCATGAACCCAGGCAAGCAGGAAACATGAAATCAGCAAACTTTTATTTCTCTTGCAGAACAGATCGCCTGTACACGCCAGAAAAGGTAATGTTGCTGTTGATCTGTTACACTTGTTGCGATACAGATCACCACGTGTAAAAGCGCCTGTAGTTTTTATTGTAGCACAGAGCCATTCAGTGTCTCTCCATCCTGTAAGTATATCATTAGTTCTCTGCCATTCAGTACAGGGCTCTTGAAGTAATTTAAGTAAGTAATAAGCCATGACAGGGTGTGCATTAAAGGATTTTAATGCATGCCTCAGGGGTGTGCTAAGGAACAAGGCTGAAAGCCGAGTGTCCTTGTGCTCCTGGGAAGTGCATTAAAATCCTTTAATGAACACACCCTGGAGTGGCTTATCACACTTATAAAATGGGCCACCATCATAAAATCATTAGTTTGATGTACTCTGATAGGGATTAAAACTTATTTACTATTTTCAAAAGAGAGTACAATACATTACCTCTAAAACATCTAAAAACTGAAAAAAGTAGTCCCTATTAATGTGTAAAATAGGATATGTCAGCAATAGGTTAACTAGTACAGTACTTTGCAGTAAAAGTATTTATTAGTAGAGTTGGTTGAAAATAAATACTTTATCACGTGTAAATTTTATCACATAAATGCACTGTAACATTTGTAAGACATAAGCAGTGTTTAAAACTTAATTTTCATTACACTGTAGATATATAGTCTCATTGAAGGCAACCTTCTCTTTATTTTTGTTTTTTACTTATGTGCTGTGGTTTAGTACATAAAAGGAAAACTGCTATAGGATTGAGGTGAAAGGTTAGTAAAAAAACAAAAAACATTTAAACCTGCCAGGTTGTTTTTTTTGTTTTGGTGGACAAGGAGGGTAGATTTCACCTGAAAAGTCCAATATAAGATTCAAATGTACATGCTTTTATTAACATTAGCAATGAATTTGGGCACTTTGGGTCTGCCTTTGCCTATTTAACTGTGTTTTCCCACCTTTTCTTTTTGTTTATAAAGTATTACTGTGTTGCCTACTTTTTTCATTTGTTTTTTTGTTTTCTGCTTTTGCCCACATTCAAGACATAGAGGCCCGGATATTCAAACTGCGCAAGGCTATGGCGCAAGCTTGGGCGCAGCTCAACTTGGTTGCGCAGGGGTGTGGCCTGGGCGATATTCAACGGAGCTGCCCTATGGCTCAGCAGCTTTGAATATCGTACCCTGGCCACTCCCACTGTGCATGGCGCAGTGGCACTGCGCCAGCGCAAGTGGCCAGAGTGGAGCATGGAGATGTGCTAACGCAAGTGCCATTGCGCCATTCACAGCACCTGCGAAATTCAAAAGGGGACATGCAAATGGGGCCATAATTTATGCAAGGCGCACATGGGGCCATTTGCATGTCATTATGGCCCCATTTGCATCCCATTAGCATGCAGGTGCGTCGATCCCCGACGCCTTGTGCCTGGCATCCTGCCAGGCAGCAGCCGTCGAGGACCGATGCCCCCTGCAGCCCAATCGTGGGCATTTGTCTAAAAAAAAAAATCCTCGTCTAATATCCCTGGTGGTCCAGTGGACTGCTATGTGCCCGATCGCAGGCATTGGTATAGTAAACCCCCCCCCGTCCAATATTCCTGGTGGTCCAGTAGACCGATCGCAGGCATCTGCTTAAATCCCCGCACCCCCCACCAATATCCCTGGTGGTCCAGTGGACCGCACTCTGCCTGATCGCGGGCATCTGTAAAACAGAAAAAACAACCTATTACCCTAGTGGTCTAGTGTACCCCCTCCCCACCCGCCCACTGAGCCCCACCACCCGCTCCTCCCCATCAGCCGGCGGTGGCAGCACCCCACCACCTGCCGCCCACCGCCCGTTGACTGACAGCTCGGTAGGGCTGCAGCCCGATAGTTCTGGCGTCAGCCAATGGGCGTGCAGCCCTACGTACTACACATTCAGATATGTGAATGATTCATCACATATCTGGAATATGTAGTATGATATGCTACACGCCCATTGGCTGCACGCGAGAACCAATGGCTGCAGCCCTACCGAGCTGTCAGTCGGCAGGGCGGCGGGGTGACAGGCGGTGGGGTGCCGCCGGCTGACGGGGGGAGCGGCGGTGGGGCTCAGTGGCGGGTGGGAGGGGTACACTGACCACCAGGGTAATAGGTTGTTTTTATGTTTTACAGATGCCCACTGATCGGGTAGAGGCGCGTCCACTGACCACCAGGAGGCATGGCGGAGGATTTAAACAGATGCCCGCAATCGGGCAGCGATCAGTCCACTGGACCACCAGAGATATTGGACGGGGGAGGTTTATTATACCGATGCCTGCGATCGGGCACATAGCGGTCCACTGGACCACCAGGGATATTAGACAAGGATGATTTTTTTAACAAATGCCCGCGATCGGGAACATAATGGTCCACTGGACCACAAGGGATATAGGACGGGGGGGGCTTTATTTAACCAGATGCCCGCGATCAGGTAGCACTCGGTCCACTGGACCACCAGGGATATTGGGGGGGCGTTTATTTACACAGATGCCCACGATGGGGCATGAGGATGCCGCCTGGTGTGGCAGGAACTCGAGTGGACACCAACTGGTGGCAGCTGCCGTGTTGTGCCCTGCAATGCGGCAGCTTACCTGTGGGTG
This sequence comes from Neoceratodus forsteri, assembly GCA_016271365.2. NCBI lineage: Eukaryota > Metazoa > Chordata > Ceratodontiformes > Ceratodontidae > Neoceratodus > Neoceratodus forsteri. Next base: position 419,758,863 of record JADMNL010000023.1, read on the forward strand.
GCCATCATTTGTTCCTTTTTTTTTTTTTGGCTTAACTTTGTGCAGGCGCAAGTAGGGGTTGTGCATGCATGGCTCTGCACATCCCGGGTTGAATATCGGGCTGTGCAGGTTATGCATGGGCATGCCCCCCTACCTGTGTCTGCATACATTACTGATGTGCTCCGGTGCATCGGGATTTGTGCGGCGCACTTTTCCCTTTTGAATATCGTGCTGGGGCACATCAGTGGGTTGTGCATGGCGCAACACCTTTGAATCTCTGGGCCAGAATGTTTACCATGGAATACAGGGATTCAAAATTCTGCTCTATTCCACTTGTAAAATGTTACTGTCCTGACATTCTGTACAAACAGACAAGAAAGGCCTGTTGTAGAGTCACAGACTCAATTATCTCACTGTCAGGATAAACAGAAGAGATTTCCCTGATGAGCAGGTAAAGACAGAAGGGGGACTTTTCACTGTTAGTAAAGAAACAGTTGTAATGAAAACTATAAACAATACTTAATGTTTCTAATTTGTTTATGTGTGTAAGGAGAGTGTGATGATCAGGGAAACAACATTTAATTAATTTGGTTTATTTTTTGTTTAAGGTAGTTTTATTTCTAGGGCCCAGTTGAAGTTTTTTTACAGTGTAAAGGTAGCAGCCATGTTACTGCATATAGTCTTGTTTTCATTGTTAGAGTGGAGGCGGCTGATGTTTTAAACTGCTTGTTTTGTTTCAGCACAGCACTGTGGCTTCTCTATTGTTTACTGCACTTCTGAGTACGTTTAAGGATATCTTAATGAATACCAGTATTGGCTGTCATATCTAATACTTTTAATGTTACATACAGGGTTTCAGGAGCCCCAGTCAGGACATGTGTTATTGTTTTTTTTGTTTTGTTTTTTACACATCATCTTTAATTCAGGAAACATGGCCTTCACAGTCATAAATATGACTTCTTAGGTGCTTGCACTGGTGAGAAACTTGGCGATTGTGTAGAGAGTTGGACCACCCAGACTGCGTAGCGCAAAAGCTACAGGAATCGCATGCCGCTTTCCGCTGTAAACGTAACCCCCCTCTAGTTCGGGCTATCTCCGATAAATCGTGTGCATAATAAATGAATGTTAACTTTCATTAATTATCTTCTAATTAAAAAAGATAATAAAAAAATGTACAAACACAACGGCAGTCCTCAATATATGAGTGTCTCGCTCCAACTTCAGAACATTCATCTTGTAAAGTTGCACGTAGCTACGCAACATGACGTTTGCTCATTGTCAGTTACGCATTAAGCGCAGCTCCACCACTGGTCTGACAAACTACACAATCACCAGAAACTTTTTGGAATGATTTATTATTGCAGAGGTCCACAGTGTTCCACATTCGTTATTTTAGTGCAGTGGGCCACCACTCTATACTTTTTACCACCACCCTATATTTTTTTGCATTACTGATTGTTTTTTTGTAAAATCCTCCCAAACTGTCCTTTATACACTACTACCACTGTTTTGATACCAGTGCACTATATTTTACTTAAAATCCACTTATGCACATGTACTGTGCATATAGGAGGTCTGGAAAAATAGTGCACTTTTTGAGCCATCACCACTGCCACCACCCTATATTTTCAGACACTGGGGAACCCTGGGTCCGTGACCACGCTACATAAGCTAAATTGCATCAGTTTCAGTTTATAAAGATATATTGTGGTATTCCATTCATGTGATGTAACGTAGGATGAGGTGTATTTTCTCCTAGTGTACTATTTCTGTTCATTTTGTGATGCATTGGAAAATCTGAACCACGGAATGTCATAATGTGTTATTACGTTGATAATGTATAAAAATCAAGATCAGCCTGTGGTTGGTAAAGGTCCTGCTGGACAACATGGTAGCAGTTATTTACTTAAACAGGATGGCACAAGAAGTGAGAGGATGTTGACCGAGGTGGACAAAGTTCTGAGATAAGCCAAGTTGAATCACGAGTTCCTGGCAAGCAAAACAGGGCTCGACAACGCACACTGAGGATGCATGGAATATTGGGCTGTTGCTTCTTCTGTGAGTACCTGTGTTTGTTGCTACAGCACTCAATAAAATATTTGCACACGACAATAAAAGTCGGTGTAAGACTTTCATTACTAGAGAACATTTGTGTCTAGTTTCGTTATTCTTTGGTAACCAGGTGAGACCCACTAGGCACAAGTGCCTGTGTTCAGGGGAAACCCGGGAGCATTCGGGTTGTTAAGTGGCTTTCTGACAGTCACACAGTATGCAAGTGGAGGCCCTGGGAGTGAAACCGAGGTCTGCTGGATGTACCAAGCTCATTATGCTAACCTGTAGGCTATACTGCCAGCCAGTAGTCACTTTTGAGTTTACTGAGAGCACTGTAATCCCAGCGAGCAGTCCTATACTATGCCACTTGAATCAGGAGGCCATATTGATGACCCACCTAAGGAAAAAACTAAACTCCAGGCCCACTAGTCCCACCGGCTGTATGTCCCTCCGTCCGAATGGCTGCTGAACAAGCTAGTGTTTCAGCATCTACAGTATACCAGATTTTCAGAAGGCCAGAAGTAGATCTGTTTGCCTCCAGGTTCAATGTCCAAATTCCAAGGTTCTTCATCAGGTACAGGTGTCAAAAGGCAGAGACCATAAATGCACGGCCCCAGCCTCGACATTTCCACAGAGCTTACCTCTTTTCTCCAATTATCTGATCCTGGAAGTGAAAGAGCACCAGTATTTCTGACTAAGCCAAGTGACAGCGTTGGGACTAACAGAAAAAGAAATCACAGAACATCAGATAGGAATCTACTTCCTTCTCTAGAAAAGTTTGGGCATTTAGAAGTGCAGTACTTTTGGTCTGTTAGTTGGGAAGAGCTGCCATCTTGTGGCAGGAAGGAACATCACTTTGAATTTGCAAACACGTGAAATTTGAAATGATTTTGCACTGTGCACATTCATTGTCAAACAGAAACATAGCTTTGTATTAATTTATGGAAAAATCCATGGTTCTGTTTCTATCATGAAAGGGTACTCACCTCTGAGTGCCTTTATGACAAAAAGGGTGCCTTTAGAATTACTTTTGGAACCTGACGATGCAATTTGAATCAAAATTTAAAGCAGCACTATTTGTTAGTTGGACAAAAATCATAAAATTTGTTTTCTTTTACCAAAAATGCACTTTTGACATCCTTAGATTCTTCCTCAGTATGTTTTTTAGTTTTTTCAGATATTTTTACAACAGCTTTTTTAGCTACTGTTTTAATTAATTACTCAGATCACTGAAGATGACCACCACTGCCAGTTTTTAAAAGTCTCCTCTGTTGAGGTTACCAGTTATATGTACGTACTAGATTCATGATGTGGCTGGATTAGGATGGTGTTTTTGCATGTTTCTGATGGTAAACAGCACAGCACTGTACCAAGATATTTACCTTTTTCATGGTGGGCATGGCACGAGAGTGGAGATTTTTAAAAATATCGGAATCCCATTTCTTGGTTCAGGAATGAAAAACGGAAAGAACAGGTATCTTGATATTTTTTCCTGAAAAATGTTATTGCTAAAAAAAAAAACTATATGGTGACTAATGTAATTCTGCTTTAAATATTTCATATAATTCTGGTGATGCTGGCTGTTAGTGTGCCGTCTACTCATGTTGGAGACCTGGGAATGAGCAACGATCCCGACTCCTGTGCCCTGGGCTGGTCGCCCACTGAAAAAGTGCCTCCTACAGTGGGGAAGAGGGTAGCACTGACATTGTGGGTGACCACGTGATGTCAGCTACCCCACCCCACCCTCACTGGAAGGTGTCAGGGTTACCGTTAGCGGATGCTAAGGGAAGTGGGCTGGCCTATAGGGGGAAAACACCCACTGTAGCATATAGGTTGGCTTAAACTGTCCCACCCACCTCAGGAGCTGCAAAAGCTCAGCAGTCCTTAGTGTCATCTCTGCCTGCTTATGAGCTACATTAGCTGTCGGTATGCTCATAGCAACCATAAAGGCCTCACTGTGTTGAAATAAGCTACTGAGCATCGGCAGATGAGTACCAGGATAGAGACCAGGTGTGACAAGGGTGAGTAGCATACAAGAGGGGCAGCTGATGATGAGGTGAACCAGAAGGAACAGTCCCTGGAGGCAGAATTGGCAAGGGAATTATGAAATTGCTAAAAAAAATAAAGATTGCATGTAAGACAGTATTACAATGAGAAAAGGTACAGAAATGTATCAAAATAGTTAAAACTGCTCAGTTAAACAGTCTTTATAACAGAACTCCTCAGGTCTTTGGTAGACACTGCTTAAAGTAAACTGTGATTTTAAAAAATAACAGTTTGGGCTTCATAGACCGCTACTCTGGGGTGGCGACTGCTCCTCTGTGTGACAAGGAAAATTTTTTACTCACTCCATAACGTTTGGGAAGGGACCATAATGTTGTTCTAAATGGGAGCCAGCCGATCCTGTCCCATTTCTGAGTCTACCTACTCCGCCCCTGTTTTGTGATGTGGTACCAGGGAGAGTGCAGGGATGCACCCAATACAGGTCTATGGGGCTAACCTTTAAAATGATTTTATTAAACTTTAAACTAATGTTTGTTAAAATGAAAGCCACAGCTCATCTAATAGGGTCCCTATTAGTTAAGCCGTAGCGTTCATTTTTATCAAATGTTAGTTTAAAATTTAATAAAATCGTTTTAAAAGTTAGCCCCATAGACCTGTATTGGGTGTGTCCCTGCGCTCTCCCTGGTACTACATCATGAAACGGGGGAGCATGGGGGCAGAGCAGGCAGACTCTGAAGTGGGAAGGGATCGGCTGGCTCCCAGTTCGGACAACATTATGATCCCTTCGCAAACGTTATGGAGTGAGTAAAAAATGTCTATTTTCACACAGAGGGGCTATCGCCACCCCAGAGTAGCGGGCTATGAAGCCCAAACTGTTAGCTCACACAGTCTCTTTAAGGAAAATGGTAGGGAACACAAGGGCTTGATTTGAGACAAACGGCTGCAAAAGCTCAGTCTTCCACTGATATCAAGGAAACCACAGCCAGGGATTGTGAGGGCTGATGTAAACAATGAAAACATTTGTTTGTTTTAAGAACATTTTAGTTTTGCAGCTGTATTTTTCACATTGAGAGGTCTTGTATTTAAGAGATGTCTGCAAATGAACACACTGTGTTTAACAAATTACAGTTTTTACATCACATACCCAGAAATGGCTATGTCCTGATTTTGTCAGGGATCCCTGTACCATCTTTGCCTCTTTCTTACGCTTGTAAAGCCAAGGAATGTAAAGATATTGATCTTTGGGTTTTTCTCTGTATTTTCTTTGAGCAACCAACAAAATAACAAAAATCCCCCTAATTGAGATTAAATGTGTTTGTTCAACGACAGTACTTCATTAATTCATTAAACTAGCCACCTACAAAAATCACATCAGTGAGTGACACTTCGTGTTTGACACTACTTTTTTAAGGCAAGGTGGTTACCATATATTAGGTTTGCTCCAATTTTCTCTTCATGAGGTGCAAAGTTATTTCTCTGGGCCATGCCCGGGACTCTTTCTACTTCTAGAATGGGGAGCCAAGATGTTCCACTTCCCTCTTAGTGGAGCACTCAGAAAGTGGAGATGGGGTCCAGGTGGGTAACCCTCAGGAGCATATAAAGCTTATGTCACTGATGTGAATTTTACAGGTGGCTAGTTTAATGAATAACAATCCTTTCATTTACCCAGGAGTGGAGTCTCTTAATTCTTTGGTTTGTTGCACATTGGTTGGTACCAGAGACTCCTCTGCCCTCAAAATACACGTCCATTTATTAGGACACTATAATCCAAGGATAAAACTTATTTTTGTCTGTTGCAACAACTAAAAGATGCCCCGGCTTGCCTGGTCTCTTAGGGGGTGTTCTCTATAGGCAGAAGAGTGGTCAAGACAACTTACAGACTGTGGATGGATACCTAAAAAACATTTAAACAGAGTTAGCATGTATCACCCAGTTAACCACCCTTACACCCCCAGTAGATCTCACTGATATTAAAAACATGCTTCTGTCCCTGCAACCCCCCCATGCATGTAGCACCAAATTGACCCCCATCCTCCCTACTAAGTCACAGTAGTAGAAAAATACCCCTTCCCTCCATCTCATATAGTACTCCCATTTCCACCCTCCTCCCATCCCCACCCGACTTGGATGCACTGACTTTGGGGGGGGGAAGGGATACATAGGAACGACTAACAGTGACCCACGCATGCCTCCTCGCGCCACCTCAGCCTGCCACCATCTCAATAAATGAGAGCACAAGCACACTCAGGTTAGATACTGTGAGCTCACTCACACTCTCATTCCTTCAGATGGCGACCAGCTGAGGTGGTGTAAGGTGGGCTGCAACAGTCACCATCACTAGCTCCTATATATCCTGTGTTTTTCAAGACAGCACAGCCAAGGGGTGGTTGCAAGGGGGGGATGCTGGGTTGGAGGGACAAGGGCATTTGTTTTAATGCTACTGGGACCATGAGGGAGGGGTGGAAGGAGGGTGGTTGATGGAGTGTTACAAGGATTGGGGGAAGAACTAACTTTTTTCAAAGCCAGCCCACCCACTAGGTTCACGTATCATAATTCACAGGCAATGTGCTAGCCTTCTGAAGTGACCCTCCTCCAAGAGTGAATTTTGTAGAGTTGTTCTCAACTCTCTACTTTTCTTTTTTTTTTTTTGCAGTCAACATTTAAAGGAAAACTACACCCTCATATCTTGTAAATGTTATTTATTTCCATTTCAACAGACAACTCTTTTCATGTAGCTGTTAAAGATGTATGCATCTGCTTGAGTGAGTTTTCACAGTTCATACTAGGCCCCGTCACTGTCTTGGGAGGCTCCATTTCATGGTTGTTGAAATCTCATTGTCCCTGAGAACTGCATTAGCATATGAGAACATGATGTGTAATCACCCTTTAAACTCCACAGTATCCCTGTCTGCTTAATTAGTCTTCAAATAAACAAGCTGCAAGAAGGTGTGAAATACCACATTTACCTTCAGTGAGCTTTGCAAATTATCTTGAGTTATAATGCAGTTTATTTCCCTTTAAACTCCATTCAGTTTATGTGTTTCCAGAGAGTTTTTGCTGGGTAGTTCTTTCAGCATAGAGAGGCATGATATAAATGGTTGATCTGACATCATGTTCTCATATGCTGATGCAGTTTTCATGGACAATGAGATTTCAACAGCCATGAAATGGAGACTGCCAGGGCAATCACAGGGGCTACCATGAGCAGTGAAAACAAACTAAACCTAACACACATAGCCCTAATAGCTACAGGAAAGGTGTTGTCTGTTGACATGGAAACAAATAAACTTTAAATGATATGACGGTGTAGTTTTCCTTTAACGCCCTTTCTGTCTCTAGTGCCAGTTACCGCCCCCAAATCTTCTGGCACCTCCCACCTGGCTTCCACCTACCTGCACCCATCATCCTCCACAGAGTCTCAGTATACCCCCCTTCCCATATGGAGTTCGGGGTAGAGGAGGTATACTCCCGAACATGCACAATGTCAGGAGGCAGGAACCTACTCAGATATACTGGTGTCCCTTGGAAGCTGACACCGGGGCTGTTTATCCCTTATCTCACTGGTCCTCTTTGAAAGTCACCAACACAATGCATGCATAGCACAGGCCTCTGGCCAGCGTCTTCCCCTCGCCTGTGGTCACCCAGGTGGCAATACTGCAGTGAGGATGGCAACCCTCCCTCTCTCCCTGGCTGAGGAGAGCATCCCTGTCCCTTAACTCCAGCTCTTTCCTGGATCCATGTCGCTGGCATCGCAAGCAGTAGGTTGCCTTATTGCTGCACCAGTGGGCTGGCTAGATGGGTGGACTTTTAACTTTGTCGCGAAGACTAATCAAAACATGGCAAGCATACTTCACCCATTCCTGCCAGTTTCATACATATAACATTGCCCATGTCAATAGGATCAAACTGCTGCTCCCCTGGGCCCTCAGGAAAATGAGATGTTGCATCTCGGGAAGTTGTTATATTCACCCCAGCATATTTGCCTTTCCAACTGCTCTGTTTCATTGTGCTGGTGTGTTTAGATTATCTGGAATTATTAACCCCCAAGTCCCTCTCCTCTGTTGTGTGTTCCAGTAATACCTCCCCTATTATGTACTCAATTTTCAGATTTCTTACCTCCGTGTGCATTACCTTGCATTTCTGACCACCTCTCCAGTCTACTTAGATCATCTTATGTTTCTGACCCTTCCTCACTGTCTACCCAGTCACAGTTCTTAGTATCAGTTTGTTTTTTAAGAAAATCCCACTCCACTTCCCTCCTTTTGCCCACTGACTCCATCCTCACAGATATGGATCAGGGTTTGATCACGTTCGCCATTTTTGTTGATCTTGCTAAGACACCGTGGCAAATTCCGTCCTTCTGGACAAGCTTAAAGCAGCAGGACTTTCTGACTCTGCAGTCAGCTGGTTTCATTCTTACATTGAAGGAAGATCTCAAGCTGTCCAGATAGGAAGCTTCATTTCAACACTATTCCCTATCTGCTCCGGCGTCCCTCAAGGGTCTGTCATGGGTCCCATTCTCATTTCCATCTTCTTGAATAATCCCCCCTCTGTCTGTTCCTCTACATCCATTCATATGTACACTGATGGTACAGTTGTTTTTGCATCTGGCTCAACTTCCCATGATCTTGCCCCACAGCTTCTGCTGATTTTGACAATATTCAGTGCTGGTTCCAAACTAATCAACTTTCCCTTAATGCCAAAAAACAGTCTCCATGACTTCTGGCACCCATCAGAGGCTTTCCAGACTCACCCTCTCCCTTCGTATCATACCGTTGATGGAGCTGTTATTGAGGATGTATCCTTTTTTTAAGTATCTTGGCATCTGGCTTGACCGTCAACTTGATTTTTTTTTTTCCCATAGGTAATTTGTACGTTTTTTTCGTTTTTCTTCCCAGTCCTGAGCCCTCGTGTCCCAGGCAAGACGCACACGTGTGGAGGCATGCGCACGTCACACCCCATGGGATGCCCCACCCAACTTGTTGCTCCATTGCCACCTGCCCTTGTCACCAGACCTCCATCTGGTGATGGTGGGACTACAGGTGGGCGACTCACCCACTGGAAGATGAGAGCCAGTGCTCGATCCTGATCCCACATCCACACCCCCACCCCCTGTGCCAGCACCCGATGACCCAAGGTCGTCCCTGAACCCGGGTCGCCGGCATAGTGCAAGGTAAGGCATCCAGTGCCTCAGCTCTCAGCGCCACTGAGCCAGCAATGTCATCTTGATTTCTCTGTGCATATTGGTGCCATTCACCAACAGCTCCACCCCAAGCTTGGTGTATTGTACAGGAATAAAGCAAGTATCCCACTTCCTATCCACTGAAAGATTATTTTAAAAATGATTCTCCCTGGGCCAGCTAGTGCTACCACTCACGATGCTAGTGACCCGGGCTTGGGAATGGACGGGGGTTGCTAGAGGGCTGGCCTGGAGGGGGGTGGAGGTGGATTGAGCAGCCTTTGCATGCTCTCTACCTCCGGCGGGCTGGGGGGTTGTGTCCCCAGTGCACGGCTCCTGCATGACCACAGGATGTCCAGCCACTGACGACCCAGCTAAAGCTTGCAGCAGGGAGGTATGCCATGCACCTGGCATGTTCTCGCCACAGCGCCATTGCATGCCATGCCTCCCACAGTTCCAGGAAAACAACCCACTAAATGAGCTTGATGCCACCTACCTCACGTCACCACATAGCTAACCTGGGTCTGCCTGCCCAGACACCAGACATGGTGTCCAAATGGGTATGGGGAGTCCCAGAGGCCCCGCCCTGGGGGGGGGGTAAGCCAGGGAGGAACACAAAGTTGGGTGGACCTCGGTGTCACCACGGACAGTGGATGCGCACGCAGCAGTAGTGCTGATGGGGGCATCATCCTGGCCATATAGCACAGTAAGTATTAAAAAAAAAAAAAAAGCTGATTCTCCCAATTTTTGATTATGGTGACAGTCTATAGTGGAGCTCCAAAATCCTCCCTTGTCAGACTGGACCCTATTTTTCGCTCTTTTTGTCATTTTGCTTTAGATTATTCACTTTGTACCCACCATTGCTCACTCTACTCTGCCCTTTCACTCCCCATTCTTGATGCCCGATGCCTTTCCCATTGTGCCTCCTTTATACTAAATTCTGGTTTGGTTCCCTTCCCTGCTACTTTAGAGCCCTGTTATCCTTCCCTCAACTTTCTACTACCCTCTATGCAATAACATTTCTCATTCCCCCACTATTCCTTCTAGAAAATTTACTGTCGGTCAGTGTGCTTTCTCATACCGCTTTCGTAAACTCTAGTCCTCCCTTCCCTTGTCAATTTGCTCTGCCTCTTCTGCTTTCTCATTAAAGTCTGTCCTTGTCAGTTCTTCTCCCTCCTACAGCTGTCTGTGACACTTTCCCCCCACCCCAATACTTTTGCCCAGGCAATCTGTTTTTTTTTTCCCCCTCTAGTTCACAAATCTGATGTAATGATTTGATTTCAGTTGTTGGATTGTGCTCCTTGATATATTGTATTTGCTGTATATGATTTTCCACATCCCCTACCCCCAGAACGCATCTGGAAATGAGTTGTTAGCAGCTTGGTATGTCTTTCCTGGTGAAACTTTTGAGAGGGAGGGAAGAAGGAAGTAAGTAAGCAAGCAAGTAAGGTATGCAAATTGTAGAATTTGGAAGTTCAAACTGTGCATTGTGGGTCACACTCCATTCTAGCCCCTAACATCAGATTTATTTCTCCGCTGAACAGAGCAGTCACCCCAAAGTACAGCTTTGGTATTCTGGTCTCCAAAAGTGTTTATTTTAAATGTTAGTGTATGTTATATCTCAGTTAGTTTTATGTTAATGCTGCATTAGTTTAGGGTTTTATCTAAATTTGTGTTTTCAGATGCCTGTCTGGTTTGCAATCGGTTCCCAGGAAACAGGGTCGACCATGGAATAGCGCTGTTCCCACCTTTAGGAAATGGCATTTTTTTAGTTAATTTGTCATTTCTGAGTAAAAACTTTCACATTACATTAAAAATGCAGCGTTTTTTCATTCATTCCTGTCTTGGTTCCTGCCAAGAGGGAACTGGACTGCTTTTTACACATCTTTTATAAATAACCGCTTCTGTTTCTCTACATTAGTGTTTTTTTTTTTCTTTATTGCATTAACTCAGTTCCTGGTAAAGGTTTTTGCTCACAGGTTCTGATGGAGTATTTTTGTGTGGGAACCTAGGTTTTTATCCAGGTGTTCAGTTTTTGGCATGACTGATAGACTCAAGAAAAAGAAAACAGGACCAACAGACTTTAAAATTGTTACCAGCTCCTGGTAGAGGCAGAGTGCCATGAGCTCTATTTAAGGTACCTGGGTCCAGGTCATGATTTTACCAGTTGTGAGCTCTGTATAACGTTTTGTCCTAAAGTCCAAAAGAAGAGGGCTGGAAGACGAGCTTATGGCCTCTCAAGCTTTCTCCACGTCACCAAAAACTACTAAAGCCTTTGAGGGAGTTCCTAATGATGGTGAAAAGATGCATCAGTGGGTTTCTCTTCTCAAATGCAGTAGCAGTCCCTGTCAGAGGGGACAGAGAAAGAAGATAACGCTGCTCAGGCATCAGATAAGCATGGTACAGATACTAGAGTATCGAAAAGGGGGAACCCTGAGTCCTGTGATGGCAAAAATACAAGTAGAAGAGCCTCACAGCAGTCACTGAAAAAAAAGTCTGCCAAGAAAAAAAAAGTCCTTACTACTCCTCTTGAAAAAGGAAAGGAGGTGGCATTGGACCAAAGACGCATACCCTCATCAGTGGACATAAACATGTGGCAGTTTTTTTACACCTTTATGAATATGCATCCCCGGCTCAGGCTTCAACCTATCTGCCTGTGGATTAGGAGGAAGAAATGTACTTTGAAGAAGAGGAGGAAGGTGAACCTTGTGAACCAGAGTTTATCTGAGCAAGGATTTGGCTCCCCTCCAAGGCCTACAGAGGATTACTCATCCTTTTTCCTCTTTCATTAGGCAAATAGTGAGCACCTCAACATCCCCCTCAGGAAACTAAACTTGGAATGCCCTCCCCAATTCGCCATTCTTCATCCCCCTACTGCATTACCCTGGCCCTCCAAAACTTCCTTTTGGCAAATTATAAATGCAGTTAAGCTCCACCTTCCCTTACCCCACAGTACGTTCTCCTCCTGTACGTCTCATTACTGATATAGTTTTACTTATATGTTTGCACTTATTGGTTCTGCAAGTTGGAAATTACCGAATTTCATGACAGCACTTATCATGTACTGTTAAAAGAGAAAACTACTGTATATTTCTGATTTGGATATGTCTGATGTATTTATTATACATTACATCAGTTGCTGTACATATGTCAATAAGAGATCAGTCATTTCTGCTGTTGCAACACATATCTAGAGTCTGAGGCTCTGACACAAGGTAGTAAAGTGTCAAGCAAGCCTCCATTTACATGCAAATTGTTCACTTATAATACAGCCCCTCCTATTCCCTGATGTCACCGCAGCAGCAGTGCAGAAGAACACATAAGGGTATCAATGCTATCTATCCTGATTTTTAGTTTAAGTTTGCAATGGCTTAAGACAGTTCTGTCATGCAACTCACACAGGGGGTAGTACTTGCAGACTTAATACAGTATGTGTAGAGCAAATAATACATCTACTAGCATTTCATTCACTGGAAACAGAATCTCTTCCTTTGTACTGCTCATTTCTCTCTGTGAGGCAGTTGCAACATGTTATAAAGAGCAGTAGAAACAATCAATCAATCAGACAATCAAGCAGTCAATCTAGCAATCAGTATTGAACCAGGTGAACACCCTTGAGATGATTCATTTACAAGGTAGGCCTGAGCAGTTTCCCGAAGGATCACACAAGGCTGAATTCCTCCTTTGCACAAATGATACACCCCTCCTTTCAGCAGCCTGAAAGTGGAGAGCTAGATCACTTACTTTATAAAGTATATTGTTTTATATTTCAAATGCTCGTTAAATCTGAGTTTCTGACTGGAAATACCAAGACACAGATTGCATATGACATGGTACTGATTAGTTTCTTTACCTACAACATCTGAAGTGCAGCATCTGATTTGTGAGGGACATTCTACTTCAATGCTGGCATTACAAAGGGGTGGGGTGGCCACAGCTTGTCTTCAGTACCTTCAAAGTGAAGTGCTGTAGCTCTCACATCACTGCTAATGATCTATAATGGGGGCACTTTTAAAGTCATGGACCTGAGGGGCCATCACAGTTCCCAAGGAGGTTAGGGGAACTTGTTAAGGGTTAGAGAGTAAGGGACTTTAGTAGGATGTAAACCAGAGTTTCCTAGCTCTTGTGCCTGTGCTTTAACCACTAGATTATGCTTCTTCCATATGCTGCAGCTGATGTTGTCCTGGTAACCTATTCCTTGTTATAGCTGAACTCTTTATTGCCTTACAGCAGCCATCCAATCACTGACTGCCTAGTTACAAAGGGAAAGGGGCATTTTTGCAAGATTCTCTCACTGCTGTCGTCAATCAAAACAGAGAATGCTAACACACACAGAACATAATACTACTATATAATACCATTTAAAACTCTTGTACACAGAGTCATTTATTGGGTAAACTGTTTTTGCTAGCAGAAACATTAACACAACATATACAGGCACTTCCTTATATGAATACTGTATATACATGTCAAATCAGTGCTGCATCACACTTATATGGTCCTAGTTCCTATTAGACCTGCACTTCAGGATGTGCACAACACTTAAAGGGTTCCTCCGTTGCTCAAGTGGGGAACCAAACATTATGGGTTTGGTTTAGTGGTGGAACTGCATTTAGTGCAGCACTATTATCTGTTGCTCTGATGACATCATCCTCCAGCAACATTGATTGTAAAATGGAGGACAAACACACTGATAACTTCTGGGGGCTGTATATTTTTATTTATAATCTAGATTTGGACAGCAATAGGACTGCTGACAACTGAAGGAGGCACACAACAGTTACACATAAGGAGTTGGGAAAATATGGGTGTGAAACTATGGAAGACTTCCCCTTTAAGTCTTAGCACCATGGACTGTGTACACTTGTATATCTCTAATTTAGTATCGTGTTTTGGATGTTCTTGTATGATGCTTGTATGTTATGTACTGTCTGTACCCTCTCCCCCAGAACGCACCGTGAGATGAGCAACTTGTTGTTCAGCGTGCCTTTCCTGGTGAAACTTTTCAATAAATAAACAGAGAAGGATGAGGAGGAAGCAGAATTTATGGATATGATGGGGTTAGTTCCTTCAAGCGGGGTGCTGGTCCCTAGTCACAAATCATTACAAAAAGTCACTTCAAAATCACGTCTGCACCTATCTCAGCTACAGTCATAGATAAAAAGATTGAAAAAAGTATTAGGTGGACAGGCGGGAGTGAGTGGGTGGAATACCTGTATGTCCGCCCTGATTATCAAGGTGTAGTCCAAGTAGCTACATGTGTGATGGCTGAGGTACCCTTCTCTGCACAGCCCCCTGAAAAGGACTCCAGAAACGGATACTGTGGCCAAAAACGTTTATACACCAGCTTCACTGCTGATCAGGCAGGCAGCTTAGTTGGCCCACATAGCCCAGTACCAGAAGGCACTGTGGAATACAGTGCTGGCACTGGCCAATAAAGCTGATGGTGAACTGGCACTGGAGCTGATTGCTACAGCAAAGTCATCCATGGATGCCACTGAATACCATTTCCACATGGCTGTGGACACTAATGACAGTGCCTCGAGGGTCCTAACTCATGCAGACTCTATGAGGTGAGTCACCTGGCTAAGAGCAGCAGTCCATGACTAGGACATACACATACTTCCACAGGACAACCAGGAACGGCATGCTGGGCCTAGGCTCGTTTCCAGGTGCAACCCGGGGAAACGGTAACATAGGAAGACAGCCCAACAGTACAATAAATAAAATGACGAAAAAGTGCAGACTGTTTGATAAAAATATAGTAATGGCACAAATAGACAGCAGGAATAAAGTGTTAAGTGACAATGAGATGTATACAGCTAGTGCAAATTAAGAACTGAGACTGTTGACACATAAAACTTGTCAATCAAAACCGGTGCAGTTCAGTTGAAAACCTAGTTTTAGCTGACGTCTGAGGCATTCTATACAGGTATGCAAAAGACTAGGAAAATAGGCATCTGTTTGCCTAGTGCGCTTTCCTGATAAATAAACGAATAAATAAATAAGCACCCCACTGACTACAGCAGGCCAGGCATGCTAAATATCCAGTCGTGTTTGTGTCATTTTTCTTATCAGTGTGTGACCACCCCACTCCCCAGCTTGGCATGTTCTGTCTATACACTGTGTTAAAGAACTGCTACCAGTTCCTGCATCTTTATAACACAAAAAAAGGGAAGGGGGTGCATACTGACTGCACCATGTACAGTACTACTTTTCAGGGACAACAAGCAGCCACAGCAGTGACAATAGTGCCGTAATTTGAAACGCTGATTACAGCGAGTCATTCCGAGTTTTGCATTGCAGAAACTGAGAGTTGGCTAACTTTTCAAACCCCAGGAAATCTTACTGTATTCTGACATATGCAGCAGTATGGTCTCGCCATAGGAGTGCCCCAGAGTCAAAATGGTTAATAGAACCTATGTTAATGATGGAATGCTAGGCTCAAGCTCGGTTTTCAAACCACTGTCGCTGGAATACATCCTGCAACCATCAGATTCTTTATCCCGCTTGCTTAAGTAAGACGCCTCGAAGAGCTCTCCTTCATCTTTCCTGAAGATTTTATTTTCTCGGGTTTTTCAAGTGCTTTTTATTTCTGTATGTTTTTAAAACACTGTCCTTGGTTTTACAGGTAGATTGTCTAGATTTAGTGTTATTCCGGTAAGTTTTTCAGTTCCTAGTCGGTTCTTTAAAACTGGGAGTAAACCAAACCTTTGTTTATATTTTCTAAGGGAAAATTTACTTTTAAAACTTCGTCCCTGGGCCAGTTATTTGTTTTTATTTAATTTGGGAAAGAAATCGGGGTAACTCTCGGTTCTTTCATCGGTCACTGAACCAACCACAAAACAAAGCTTTGTTTACTAGTGTGGGTATCTGACTCACAGAAACAGTTTTTTTTTTTTCCTTTGTCATGCCACTACCCAAGAAAATAATCGGCTCTATGGGTTTTTAACATTATACAGAGTGTGGTGAACCTTTTGCTAAAGCAGATCCTCACTTGGTTTGCGTTTTCTGCCTGGGGGTTTGACCACTTAAAAGCAGATTGTGAACTTTCCTCAGTCGACACTTGATAGGTGATTGAAACAACTGAGAGAAAAAATGTCCAATAAGGCTGCTGATCCAGCCTCGGATAAACCGTCTCCTTCTCATACTGAAGAGAAACCCACGGAACCGGCAGAACAGCCCTCTGACCAGGGTGAAGGTTCCTCGGGTAGAAATTGAACAGCAGATACTGCCTCTGAACTGGCAAGTTCTGCTAAGAAGAAAAAGAAGGAGTAACACTCTGGTAGGGAACCACAACTGACAAGCTCGTTGGTTCCTATGGCTGAGGAGATAGCTAACACTCTTAGAATTATCCAGGCACTGCAAACCGGTACCGTGGTGCTGGTTCAGCGACCCGGGTCACAGCCCTCGGTTCAGGTTCTGGGTTCCTCCTTGGTTCCCAGTTCCTTTGAATATTACCCTGAAGTTTATGTTGAGGGTGAGGATGATGAGGAAGAGGAGGACTTTGGGGAGCCTCCTGAGCCAGATGTTTCCCCTGATCCTCAGCATCCTGATTCCCCTGACAAGGGAGCTGAGGAGTTTTCTACACATTTTGCTTTTATGAAGCAAGTGGCACAGACTCTGGACCTCTCCACTCGAGAATCTACAGAGGAGGAGGAGGAACCAGACTATCCTGCTTCTGTTTATACCATATTGTAAGACAAATGTTTCTATATTAAGCACTGTATGTTGTACCTACTGCCTGTAACATAGATCGCTTTGTACAATCCTGTCTGTAACAAATTATCTTGGTTGTTCGTATTTCCTCTGGATAACTTCCATGTACACCTCTGTACCCAGGTCGCACCTGGAAATGAGCCTCGGCTCAGTGTGCCTTTCCCGGTCACCAAATTTTAAATAAAAAAATAAATATGGAGATGGTGGATGTGCCAGCAGCTAAAAAGCTGTTATTGCCCATCCACAAATCCCTAAAGAGATAGGCCACTAGAATTTTGCAGACCCCACTTCCATTCCACCAGTGGATAAGAGGATGGATAGGAACGACAGCAACATGGCTACATATCACAGCTGGTCCACAAAACAGCATATGGTAGTCAGGCTATAGGCAAAAAATACATTTTATTGCACACAACGCCAGAGCACAGATGAGCGTGTCCCTAGCAGCCAAACATTTTCACGCTAACTTGCGCTTTCTCAGCCTTGAGAAAGCGCGAGAGTTAGCGCGAAAACATTTGGCTGCTTGGGGAGGGACACGCTACATCTGTGTTCTGGCATTGTGCGCAATAAAATTGATTTTTTTTGCCTATAGTCTAACTACCATATGCTGTTTTGTGGACCAACTGTGATATGTAGCCGTGCTGCTGTCGTTTCTGTATGTGAGTACCTTGCTATGGCTCTGTCAGTGTTTTTAGCCACCTGGTTGTGTGTTTGCTTTAAGAGGATGGATAGGAAGTATTGGGTAGCTAAGGCTGGAGCTGAGTTCATTTTTGGACATCCCAGCCATGAAGGGGTGGTGCAGACTGCTGCATGTGATAAGGCAAGCATTCCCCTGGCATCACACCCACCTGATAGACTCTAGAAAAATGGATTGTATGGCCAAGAAGTCCTACCTGGGTTCTTCCTTGACCATTAGACAGGCCACTTACATGGCTTATGTTTCCAGATATCACAAAAGTCTCCAGAACACAGTTTTAGAGATTGTCAAGGCTTGCCCTGCACCCATGGCATCAGACCTGGCTGAAGCTGCAAAAAGGGGCATAGAGGCTTTAAAATGCCAATTTCAGATGGCAGTGGATGCCAGTGACATTGCAGCCAGGCAAATGGCAACTTCAGTGTCCCTGCAGAGGTTTGCTTGGCTAAGGGCCACTAACCTGTCCCAGGACACCCAGACGAAGGCCCAGGATTTTCCTTGTGAGCCCATATCCCTCTACGGGGAGCAAACAGAGGCTTACATGAAGAAGATGGATGAGTACAAGGTGGCCTACAAGCATGCTGCCTCCAAGGAGAAAGCAGCAACACCTCAGAAGTACCAGGGTAGAGGGGGTAGAACCCACTACAGACCTTTCTTCCAGACTCAGGCCTTGCCAGCCTGACAGCCTCACAGAGGGTACTTCAGAGGCAGAAGGGGCAGCACCTGTGCTGGCCCCAGCACTCAGCCAAATGCACAAGCAAAGCAGACCCCCTGTGGGGTCTGCCAGGGTCACCTCCCAACTTCCAGTAGGAGGCAGGCTGGCTCACTGTCTCCAGGCTTGGGAATCCATTACCACAGACAAGTGGATCCTGGAGGCAGTGAGCCAGGGGCTTGCCCAGACTGGAGGCAAGAGTTTTCAGACCTGCCACCCTATCAGAAGTAGCTGTGTTGGAGGCGGAAGTAGCACAACTCCTTCAGAACAAGGCAATAGAGCCTGTTCCCTTGGCCCAAAGGAGGAGGGGTCTCTTCTTAAAGTACTTCCTCACTCTAAAGAAAACAGGGGAGTAGCGACCTATCCTGGATCTCAGACATTTAAACAAACATCTGTCAAAGCCAAAGTTCAAAATGGTCACTCTAGCTACCATTCTCCCTACACTCAAGCAGGGAGATTGGTTGGCATCTCTGGATTTAAAGGATGCTTACTTCCACATTCTATCGGGCAATCCCACAGAAAATACCTCAGGTTCAGATTGCCATTACCTTTCAGAGCCATACCTACCCAGGAGACACAGCCTATTGACCTCCTCTCAGGGCAGGATCTTTTACTCTAGTCTCCAGTCCCTCAGACTCTGGGCTTGGCTCTTGATAACTTAGAGTATGCTGACCTGCAGCTCTCTGAAGGGGTGCTAGAGGTCCTTAGAGTTTCTGGAAAACTCTCTACCAGAAAGACGTACACCTCTAAGTGGAAGAGGTTTCCATTTGGTGCCAGCAAAAAGAGATAGACTGCTGCCAGGTGGTTTGTCAGTTGTTTTGGAATATCTGGCACACCTTCATTTTCTCTGCCTTAGGCCTGCCACCCTCAAGATGCACCTGGTGGCTGTCTCTGCCTGCCTCTCAGCTGATAAAGGATAGTCCCTGGCTGCTAACCAGGTTTTCAGAAAGTTTTTCAAGGGTTTGTTGCACTTGCATCCCCCTCACAGGGAACCCACTCCTGCATGTGACCTCAATATATGCATTGGCCAGCTAATGCAGCCACCATTTGAGCCCATGTCTTCACAGAGCTTAAGTATGTAACATGGAAAACTGTGTTCCTGGTAGCCATTACCTAAGCAAGGAGGATCAGTGAGCTCCAGGCCATGTCCACTGAACCAGATTGCATTTCAGTCCATAGGGACAAGGTAGTCCTCAGGACTAGCAGAATGTTTCTCCCCAAGGTAGTGTCAAACTTTCTCCTGAATCAGTCCATCCCTTTGCCAGTCTTTTTCACTGATCATTCCAGTTCAGGGGAACGTAGACTGCATAGCCTAGATGTCAAGAGAGCTATAAGTTACTACTTGGATCACACAGAGGGCCACAGGCAGGACAGCACTCAGCTCTTCCTGACCTATGGAGAAGTGGGAAAGGGCAAACCTGCCTCAAAGAGGTCTATTGCCTGCTGGATTGTTGCCTGTATTCAGTTCTGCTACAGCAAAGTGGATAAAGAGCCCCCTGTAGGCCTCAGGGCCCATTCTACAAGGGGTACAGCTG
The DNA here is from genome assembly GCA_016271365.2 of Neoceratodus forsteri. Classification (NCBI taxonomy): domain Eukaryota; kingdom Metazoa; phylum Chordata; order Ceratodontiformes; family Ceratodontidae; genus Neoceratodus; species Neoceratodus forsteri. Next base: position 419,778,737 of record JADMNL010000023.1, read on the forward strand.
CTTCAATAACAGCTGCAAGAGATATTCCTTTGTTGGAAATTTGTAAAGCAGCTACCTGGAAAACAGTTCACACCTTCACCAAACACTACAGCCTGGATACCCAGGCCAGAAGGATTCCATGTCAAATTAGCGCAAAACAAAACCACGCGGTCAATAGAATCGCAGTGTTTCCAGCATAAAAGCAAATGCAGCGTGTTATTACATCGCAGTGCGATACGCGAACAGCAGGTAGCCAAGTGGCTACCAATCAAACCACAGTTATTTAGTAGCAAAGTTTGCAGTCATTTTTAGATTGCAGATCAACGAGTTGAGATGCCACTCGAATATGTTAGCAGTCAGCGTGGGCAGCAGCTCTTATCTCATGCCGGTTATTTATACCGCAAGGAACGCACCTATGGAGGTAAAACATAGTGTTGCCTGTATGATAGTGCACGATGTCCTGCTAGAGTGCACACAGAGAATGAAGAAATTACCAAGTTTCTGTCCGAGCACTGTCATGTACCTGACGCTGAAGCAGTAGCGGTGTGTAAAGTGGTACAGGAAATAAAAACAAAGGCACAGTCCTTTCAGGAGGCTACTCAGCAGATTGTTGCAGGAGCAACTAGCCAGCTTGACCCTGCCACTGCGGGAAAACTTCCATTATTCCCATGTTTAAAACGCACCACTCAGCATGCGAGGCAAATTGCATCAGTGTCTCCAGTTCAGCCATCCTCTGTTGCACAGCTTAAAATCCCCCACGAATACTGTATTACTGAACGTGGTGAGGAATTTCTGCTATTTGACAGTGGCGACGATGACACTGACCGTTTCTTGATATTTGCCACTAGAAAAAACCTTCAGTATATGAAAGAAAGCAAACATTGGTTTGCTGATGGGACATTTAAATCAACTCCCCAACTGTACACAGTCCACGGTGTGCAGTACACTGCTGTGATGCCAAGTGTCTCTATACTGATGTGCAGCCATTCATATTCTACTTATGTTTGCGTTCTGTCAGCCTTAAAACGGTTATGCAGCAACCTTAGTCCACAGTCTGTAATGACAGACTTCGAATTGGCTGCCATAAAAGCATTTGGATCTGAATTTCCTAATGCAGAAACAAGAGGTTGCTTCTTCCACCTCTGTCAAGCAATTTGGCGAAAAATTCAAGAACTGCCTGACGTGCACAAATCATACACAGTGGACGAAGACTTTGCTCTAAATGTGAGAATGATACCAGCATTAGCGTATGTCCCTGCAGATGATGTACTGCCTGCATTTGAAACTCTAAGGTCTACTGAATTCTTTATAGAGTATAATGAGATTCTGTCACCATTGCTAAACTATTTGAAGACACATATTTGGGACGGGCAATAGGGAGACAAGGCAGAAGAAAACCATTTTTCCCTGCTACTTTTTGGAACTGTTAACAGTGCCGTTACGGATGGAATTCCAAGAACTATAAATGCTGTTGAGGGATGGCACCGAAGCTTCAATCACCTGCTAGGTGCAACACATCCCACTATTTGGAAGTTCATACGTGCAGTACAAACTGAACAAAGTATGAATGAACTCAAAATTGAACAGTACCTGGCTGGCGTTCCACCACCGGCACAAAGAAAAAAATACAGGAATACATCAAAGTGAATCACCGCAGTAGTTAACAGATATGGATCCTGTGACGGCAATAGCTACCTACACGGAATTGCACACTGCTTTCAGCTTCAGATTTAAAAATAAAAATAAAATAAAGATTTAACTTTTCAACTGCAAAACAAACATGGCCATCCACATTAGTTAATGATGTGCCCATTGGTTGCAATTGGATACACAGAGATACACAATGACCTACAATCCCATTCGCTGATGTCACTGCTAACGTCATCTCACCCAATTGGATACACATAGAGATACACAATGACATACGATCCCATTCGCATATAGACAGGCTTCTTTGGTCGGGTGATTGTAGACCTTTGTCACCCATTCAGTGTAGTGTCTGAAGGAGATCTCCTGGTCCAGTAGGATACCATTCGCAGATGTCACTTCTAAAGTCATCCCACCCTTTTTGCGCTTAAAACGACCGTGCGTTAATGTGCTGTACGCTGGAATGTTATGCACTGTTTTGCTCACTCTGCATTGCTCGCGCTGAATTGATGTGCTACCGGCCAGAAGTGATGCCAGATTTGGTACAGCAGTACTGCAGAGCCTGTTTCCTAAATAGATTCTCTACCCTCCTCCAAAGGTACTGCTTGGGTAGTCCGCATATGTCAGAATACAGTAAGATTTCCTGGGGTTTGAAGAAAAAATTACTTACCATAGTAATCTTGTTTCTTCCAAAGGAATCTTACTGTGTTTTGAGCTCCCACCCTACCTCCTCTGCTAGAACCTGCGGGCACTGCAACACAGCTGTCCATGTTGTCTGAAACCTGTGAGTGTTCCTTTGTTGGGCTTTAGTGACTTGAGTCTTGGTGTTGCCCACATTTTTAAATAAAGGGGATTGTGTGGTTTTGAGGGTTGCTAATTATTTAATTATTTTATTAGTATAGTTTGGATAGCTTGTTATTATGCATGCTCTGTAAGAATCTGATGGTTGCAGGATGTATTCCAGGGACAGTGGTTTGAAAACCGAGCTCAAGCCTAGCATGCCATCATTAACATAGGGTCTAGTAACCATTTTGGCTCCGGGCAAGACCATACTGCTGCATATGTCAGAATACAGTAAGATTCCCTTGGAAGAAACAAGATTACTATGGTAAGTAATTTTTTCTTTTTCCAGTGCGATACTGGGTGAAATGTTTGCTGGTGCACAGCACCCCTAACTATGGGGCCACGTGATGAGAGACCTGGGCTTATACCCAAATCCATATCACCAGCATGGCAACACAGTGCCCCATCACTGGGCTGTTGGGTGGCCCCCTCAGAAACTGCTGCAAAACTTGAATCTGTTTGTAACCTCAAGAAATAGTTATTGATTTGATTGTTTTCATTTTATTAATTGCAGCTGCTTGACCAAGTTGAAGTTATTCTATACTGTTCTCAAGAAAATAAATAAAAGTTTAGTTGCTTCAAAAGCCACACAGTCCACACCTTATGCTATACAAATAATACACAACTTCAAAATGAAAAGAATTAAATGACATATTTAAGAAATTGTCCAGCAGCTTAGTTTCCAGTGCAACATTTATTTTCATAAAACCCTTTTTATGTAAATTGAAGGTCACGAAAATAATCAAAACCTAGTTTTACATATCATGAATGCTCTTAGATGGTCTACAAAGTTAAGTTGTCTTAAAGAATTAAACAATAACATAGAAATGATAAATTGATAGAAAATCATTTTAGGACCAAGGCAGATTTTTCTCCCTTAAAGTGACTTACCAAAAATTTTAGAGTATTAGTAAAATTGTTTTGATGCGATGCTTAAAATTATTAATCTTCTGTTTTTAAATCATTGATAGGTTGATTTGTGCCTAAAAATAATTTTCTTGGATAGTAGAATGGCCTAATAATTTATTATGACTTTTAGTCTTGGCTGATTAATTATTTAAAGGGTAGGAGAGAAAATATTAATTTAAGATAAGTACTGGGCACTTGGCAGTAAGATTGGACAAACAGGTTATCAGCAATGGAGTTCTGGCTCTAGGCAGTCACTTTGCTACACCTTTGTTGATGAGGCTCTTGTACAGCTGGCAAGTGTTTTTAGTGAACATACAGCTATTGCTCATGTTACCATTTTTGCAAACTTGTTTAAACTGAAATAAAAACAAAGAAAACCCATGAAGGGCCGATGATAACAAGATAACTACAGGATCACATGCCTGTTATATGTTGCCCTGATTTTGTCCTTACTGACTGAAGGAAGCTGTCAATTTCTTCTACTTCGTGATTTTCCAGGTTACTGTTTTTGACACCTTATTTCAAAATGTGTGCATTTTGGAGAGGGTGGGGAACTCATAGTTCTAACCCTAGGAATCCACTAATATTATTACTTCTTGCAATGCTCCTTTAAGCCAGCACTGCCCTGGAGCCAAATGGAATGCTATGCTAATAATGGAATCTTTAGCTCATGCATTCAATTCCAAAACTGCCGAGTGTAACTGCCTACATTCCAACCTCAGATTTCTTCTCTCTGCTGCAAAGTTTAGACGTCCTGGAGATCATCTCTCTATCAAGAGCAATTCCTGAACTGTATTAAACAAAAAAAACTTCATTTACTGCCTAGTAGAATTGTATTTTAGTTTTTTACCTCATAGTTTACATTTAGCGTTATTTTTCCGGTTCCTCGCGGTTCCTGTAAACCAAGAGGGAACCGATTCTTCTCTCTCCTGAATTGGAACCATTTTTAAAGGGTTCCAATTATATTTTCTGGAAAATTTATTGTTTTTGAACTGATTTTTCTTGGTTCTCTGAGCTGTTTCTCGGTCCCAGATTCGATCGGAGCTGATAGATTTTGGCTTTTCTTGGTTGCTGAACCGACCGCAAATATTTAACTTGTCTTTATTTTTTGTCGGGTCTCGATTCCTGTTTTCTTTTAAAAGATGTCAGATAAACCTAAAAAGAAAACAGGACCTTCTGGCTTTAAAAATTGCTTTAAAGTGCTCGAAGTGTTTGCTGAGGCAGACAAACATGATTTATGTTTGCTCTGCCTTGGGCAACAGCATTTTTCTGCTGATTGTGAAATTTGTAAGTCTTTCCCGGAAAAAACAGTGGAAAAACACAAGGAAAGGCTAAAAAGAAAGTTGGAAGGGGTCCATGGGCACTAACCAGTCCACCCCCTCTAAGTCCTTGGCTTTTCCTTCCAGAGCCTCAAAAACCACCCCTGAGACAGGTGAGGGCTCTGGCAAGAGAGGCAATGAACTGGCTGACTCTCCGGTGCCTGCCAAAAAACTCAAGAAGACAAAGCACACTGACACCTCAGCTGAAATGCCTCAAGGGGTCCCTCAGGTGCCTGTACCTGCTCCTTTGCCTGCTGAGCTAACCCAGGCTTTGGCTTTACTACAAGTGCTGCAGGGCTTACTACCCCCTAAGCAGCCTGTGGCTACTCCGGTTGAAAAAAAAAAACTATTTTTGTACCTCCTTTACCTAGTGACACAGTGGAATTTGAGGAGGATGATTAGGCAGAGGAGGGTATTGAACCCGAGGTCTCACCAGAACAGGACTTTGGCTCTCCTCCCAGACCCACAGAGGACTTTTTCTCCCATTTTTCCTTTGTCATGAAGATGGTGGAAACCCTGGATCTGCAAACTGCAGAAGAGATCCAGGATGAGGAAGAAGCCCAATAATTGGAGTTTATGGGGGCTGACACCCACTAGAAGGCTCCTACTGCCTGTGTGTATGTTTTTCAAGAGAAATGTCCTTGAAATTCTTAAGACTCCAAACACAGTCACATCCACTGGTAAAAAGTGTGATAAAAAATTCCAACTTGAGAGGTCAGGGGCTGTGTTTTTATTTACTCACCCTGACCACCAGGGGATTGTACAGCAGGCTGCCTGTGAAAAGACAGAAACTCCCTTGTCCTCTCACACCTCCCCCCCCCCACCGAGAAGGACTCGAGAAGGATAGATAGCATGGCTAAAAAAGGGTACCTTTCGGCTTCCCTGGCAGTTCGCCATGCCAGCTACCAAGCCTATGCAGCCCTCTATCAGAAGGCTCTTTTGCAGTCCATCTTGGACAATGCAGATGCTAACCCTTCCCTAACAGTTTTGGAGTTACTGCACACTGCTAGACTGGGCTTGGAGGCTTCCAAGTACCAGTTGCAAATGTCAGCTGATATAAATGACACAGCTGCTCGATGGATGGCAGGTACCATAGCCTTGAGAAGATTTGCCTGGCTGAGAACCACTAATCTCACCCAGGACACCCAGAGTAAGCTATGGTCTTCCTAGTCGAGGGTCCCTCACTCTTTGGTGCCCGGACTGAGGCATATATGAAGAAAATAGATGAGTATAAAGCTAGTTTCTGCAGTAATTCTACCAAGGAAAAAGAGCTTCTGCCTCCACTTAAACCTATGGAAGGGAGGCAGGGGTAGATCCTCTTTTAGGAGGCCATTCTTCCAAGTGCAGGCTGTGCCCCAACAGCAGTATCAGTCACAGCAGGGTGGTTTTTATACAACCAGAGGCAGAAGGGGTTCCAGACGAGGATCCCAATCTGCACAACCCCAGCAACAAACAAAACAAAATCCCTGACTTTTTTTCCCCCCAGGCTGCCTCTCCATTTCCTGTAGGGGGCAGACTGACTCATTTTCAGGAATGGCTGAAAATTACCACAGACAGGTGGGTTCTGGAAATAGTGAGTCAGGGTTTGTCCCTTTGTTCCAAATCCCTTCCTCCTCCAAGATCAAAGCAGTTCACACCAGCTCCTTTCACAGAAAGAAAACTGCTAGAACAGGAGGTGCAGGCTTTACTTCTAGCAAGGGCAGTAGAGCCTGCCCCCCCCCAGCCAAAACTGCAGGGGTTTTATTTAAGATATTTCCTAATAACAAAAAAGAATGGGGAGTGGCGGCCTATGCTAGATCTCAGACTGCTAAACAGGTACGGGATAAAACCCAGGTTCAAGATGGTCACATTGGCCATGATTCTGCCAACCTTGCAAAAAAGAGATTGGCTAGTCTCCTTAGACCTAAAGGATGCATATTTCCATATTCCAATAAGGGAGTCACACAGAAAATATCTGAGATTCAGACTTCCCTCAGGCCACTATCAGTTCTCAACACTTCCCTTCGGGCTCACCTCTGCATCAAGGGTCTTTACCAAGTGCATGGCAGTAGTGGTGGTACACCTAAGAAGACTAGGTGTTTCAGTTTTTCCCTACCTGGATGATTGGCTAATCGTGGAAAAGTCTCACCTTCAGGTGACCCAGAATCTGTTGCACTCCCTGGGATTCCTTCTCAACATCAAAAAGTCAGTCCTGCCGGCCCGGTGGTGCTGAGGGTTGAGGCGCTGGACGCCACACCTCACACCACACCGGTGACCCGGGTTCGGGAACGAGCCAGGGACACCGGGGGTCGGCTGGGGAGGAGAAGGATAGAGCGCCCAACGGCTGCTCTCCTTCTCTGGGGGGGGGTGTCTCTGCAGTCTTCCGCTGCAATACCGCCATCTGGTGGAGCCCGGTGGTAGGTGCGGTACATTGGGGCAGCAGTAAGGGGATTGGGTAGATGTCGGCAGGAGGCAGAGTGGGAGGCGCGTCTCAGCGCGCCTCCTAGCACATTGGCTCCATTGCACGCCGACGTCTACGGAGAAAAACCAGGAAACACTCCTCTGTCTCTCCTAGGTGATGACACCACCTTGTGCTTCTCTGGCCCGCAACGGCAGACCCTGCTGTACGAGGATCCATGACTCAAGAGTGCTGGTTCTGAGGAGGTAAGTACTAGGGGTTCCTCCTCACCCCGCCTGGGGGGCTATCCGGGATACCTAGGCTAGTGGATGAAATACTCCAGGGGCAGACCGCAGCAGGACCGGGGGGGGCAGTTAGTGTGGATGTCTGAGAGAGAGGAGGCAGTTGGGGGATGAACATAAGGTTAAAAAAAAAGTCAGTCCTGACTCCTGTGTAGGTACTACAGTTTATAGACGCAGAACTAAACACCATACTGGGAAAGGCTTTCCTCCCTCAGGAGAGAGCAGAAAGCATTCAGTTTTTGGCAAGCTTGTTTGTCCTGGGCAAACCAAAGCCAGCAAGACTGTTTCTACAACTGTTAGGGCACATGGCTTCAGCAACAAGCACAGTCACAGGTGCCAGGTTTCAGATGAGAGATGTCCAGTTCCACCTCAGGGCACACTGGTGCGAAAGGCGGGACTCTCTATCAAAACCCATACCAGTAATAAGGATGTTACTACAGGCACTCCAATGGTGGATGGAGCTGAAAAACTTGAGAGAAGGTGTTCCATTCTTGCAGGAGCCCCTTTCATTGGTTCTCACAACAGATGCTTCCCTGTTAGGATGGGATGCTTACTTGGGGGAGCACACCATTCACGGCTCTTGGGAGAGTGCAGATTCCCTCCAGCATATAAACCTGCTAGAGCTAAGAGCTGTTTACGTGGTCCTTCAGGCCTTCTCACAACTAATACAGAGAAAGATGGTACAAGTCAGACAGACAGTACCACAACAATGTGCTACATCAACAAACTAGGAGGGACAAAGTTTACCCCACTCTGTACAGAGGCAGTGAAGATATGGAGCGTTACTTACTCTCTATAAACGCCTCCTTACAGTCAATCCATCTGCCTGACAAGGACAACACCCTGGCAAATGCCTTCAGCAGGATAAACCAGGCCCATCACGAATGGTCACTAAACAAGCAAGTGATGAACGTCATATTCAGGAGGTGAGGCACTCCAGAGATAGACCGTTTTGCATCCCACCAAAATCACCACCTGCCTCTATGTTGTTGCAGGACCCCTGCCAAGGGAACAGTTCCCCTGGATGCCTTGATTCTGGATTGGACAGGGAGGCATCTTTATGCCTTCCCTCCTTTTCCCCCAATTCTCAGGGTGCTCATCCAGCTCAGATCACAGCACGCGTCAATGATTCTGGTAGCCCCAGACTGGGCCATACAGCCTTGGTACTCCCTCCTGCTTTCTGTGTCGGTGACCAGACCAATTCACCTCCCATATAGATGCAACCAACTGACCTCCTTTCAAGGGAGGGTCATGTACCCCAATCTCGGGTGTCTCAGACTCAAGGCATGGCTCTTGAGGACTTAGAATACACAGGTTGGCAATTCTCTGAAGGGGTCCTGGAGGTCTTCAGAGGGTATAAAAAACCCTCTACTAAGAAAACCTCTGCCTCAAAATGGAAAAGGTTCTATATATGGTGTAAGGGAAAGGATGTAGCCCCAGCTCAAGCTGGCATACCAACCTTGCTGGACTATCTGACTCATCTGCATTCCCAAGGTCTGTAGCATTCAACCCTGAAAGTGCATCTGGCTTCAGTGTCAGCATGCATTTCAGCTGGAAAGGACACCTCCTTAGCATCAAATCCTATCTTCAGGAGGTTCTTTAAAGGACCGTCTCACCTGTTTCCCCCTCATAGGGAACCAGTGCCAGCTTGGGACCTGAACATTTGCATTGCTCAGCTTATGCTTCCTCCCTTTGAGCCCATGGCCTCTACAGATCTCAAGTTTGTTACTTGGAAGGTAGTCTTCTTGGTGGCAGTCACTTCTGCGAGAAGGATAAGTGAGCTCCAGGCCCTCTTTATGGAAAAGGAATATGTTTCCTTCCACAGGGACAAGGTAGTGTTGACAACTAATAGGAAGTGCAGGTGACAGGGAGGCTTAAATAAACACAGAAATAAGCGATGCCTTGTGCAGACTGAACCAGGCTAAAGATCAAAGCCATCACGTTGGAAGGATGGGGAATAGATTTAACGTTTCAGTGCGATAATTTTGTTCTGATGACTAAAAGAAAATGTTTTTACAATGCACTGGGGCCTGGGGGGGGGAAATTGTTTATTTTTTTCTATTTCTGGGGTTTAACTTTAGGGGGTGTGGGGTCACTGGTCATGGTAATAATAAAGTTTATCACATTTCTATCTACAATGGGAGACAGACAAGCTAATAATCATGTGAGAACACTCTATATAGTTAATTGATATATTCTGCTATTTTACAGTAAAGAAGACTATATATTAATAGTGTTGGACATTGGCCATATAAGGAGCTTAATTACAAGGTTAAATGGAGCTTATGTTGAGATTTGCAACATGGAACGTCAAGGGACTCCTTGATAGGACCAAGGCAAAAAAATATTTAATTATGTGGATAAAAATAAGATAAAATGTATCATGTTTCAAGAAACTAATTTACAAACAGTTACTTTCAGACTTCATACTAAAAAAATTGGGAGGTGGCCTTAATGCACCTTATAGCAACAATGCTAGAGGCGTGGCCATCTTTCTCAAAAGGGGATCTGGACTTGCATGTGGGCATCTTAAAATTGATACCGATGATCGGTTTATCATTGCTGAAATAATTTATAGGCATTTTAGATTTACTCTTATAAATGTATATGGCCCTAATGATACTTCACCTAATTTCTATAGAGATTTATTTCTAGAAATTGCTAACTTCGATTCACCCTATATAGTAGCCAGAGACTTTAACACAACATTAAGTCCTACACTGGATAAATCCACAGTCTGTTGTGAAAGGTCGTCAACTAATGCAATTCAAATTAAACAATTTAGTGAAGATTGCAACTTAATTGACCCATGACGAAAACATTACCTTAATAACAGACAATTTTCTTTCTTTTCTACGGTATATCAAAATTATTCATGGATAGACTATTTTTTGGTCTCTTAAAACATAGATTATATGGTAAAGGATGTTTTGTATAAAAGTATTATTCTTTCAGATCACTCGCCAGTTTTTCTGGATATAAATTTGCAAATTGATGTTAGCCCTCCTTTGTTTAGAATGGATCCTTTAATATTCAAAGAACAATATACTCAATTTATGAAATATAAAATTGAAGAGTACTTTTCACTGAATGAAAACTCAGAAGCATCCTGCCAATCAATATGGGATGCTTTTAAAGCATACATTTGGGGTTTAAAGGTTGTTATATAAAAATCAAAGAAAAAAAATAAAAACAAAGAGATCCAGGAGCTGGTCATCACATTGCACACTTGGAAGTGGCTCATAGTCAAAATAATAATCCATTAGTATACCAGATTAGTATTCAGTGTAGGAATCAGTATAATATGATAACAACAGAAACTACTGAAAGACAGCGGTTATTTACCAGAAGCAGATATTATGTATTTGGTGACAAACCCAATAAAATTTTGTCTTGGCAGCTAAGGAAGGAACAAGCTGCAGATTGCTTCAGTAGAATATGTAACCCTGAAGGCAATATAGTAACTCACCCTAAAGATATTAATTAATGCAGTCTTTAAAAGCTATTATGAAGAACTTTACACCTCTGATCAGACTCTCAAACGAAGAGATCCAAGACTACTTCAATAAAATCTATCTTCCCAAGATCTCACAATCTCATCAAAAAATGCTCAAAGCTGATATTACAACTCAGGAGCTTATCGAAGCTATTAAAAAGCTTCCACCATCTAAGGTGCCAGGCACTGGTATATATATTGATTTTTATAAACATTTTTCCAGTAGTCTGGTAGTCCACCTTCAGTATCTATTCCAAACTATTCTGGATAATAGTGAACAACTACCCTTATCATTTAAGGAGGCCATAATTCTATTATTTAAAAAAAGGATAAGAATCCTTTCCATTCCAGGTCATATTGCCCTATTTCCCTGGTTAATTCAGATGCTGAGATATTGGCTAAGGTCCTCGCCACGAGACTGGAAAGGGTCCTTCCAGACATAATTCATCCAGATCAAAATGGCTTTATTAAAGGGCGAAATATAAAATCAAACATTAGACAAACTGTAGATATTATAGACACAAATAAAGACGCTAATTGTTCTGTAATATCACTTGATGCTGAAAAAGCTTTTGATTGTATCAAATGGAATTATCTTAAACTAACATTGATAAACTTTGGGTTTGGACCCATATTTCGGTCATGGATAGATTTGCTGTATTCCGGTCTCGTGGTGAGGATCAAAACAAATAAAAACATCTCAGAACAAATTGAATTAACCAGGGGCATGAGGCAGTGATGTCCCCTTTAGCCCCTTATTTTTGCAATAGCTATTGAGCCCTGGGCTATATCAATTAGAAGTGGTGATTTGATTAAGGGTATATTAATCAGGTCTATAGAACATAAAATAAGTTTATATGCTGATGATGCGTTGTTATATGCAATTACTATGAATGACAGCTTTCCCCATATACTGAGTAACTTGACTCTGTTTGGTAAAGTCTCCGGGTTTAAGATAAACTGGCCCAAATCCAACCTAATGTAGTCAATTGGACATTCATCTCCATTTACTCTCCCAATCGGCTGTGATATTAATAAAGTTACACAAACTAAGTATCTTGGGGTGGTTATTGATCAATATTTACTGAATGTGGCCAATTTAAATTTTACACCTCTTAATATACAGACCTTGGCCAGTCTATCACATTGGCAAGACCTCCCTATATCTATACTAGGAAGAACTAATGCACTGAAGATGAATATATTATCCAAATATCTATGCTTATTTCAGATGTTACCAGTAAAGATACCAGATTTAATTTTTTTAAAAATGGTTCTTGATGCAGAAAAACTTTTTATGGAACGGTAAGCGCCCCAGGCTTAAAATAGAAAAGTTATTTACCTCGTGTGAGCAGGGTGGACTTACTTTCCCAAACTTTAAGTTTTATTATTTTGAGGCCAATATGACATATTTATATGAAATATTCTAAGAAGGCCAGTATTCAATGGAACTGCAAATTGAGGCTTGTTCCACTCCTTATGCTAACTTGAGATTTTGCTTACTAAGTGGGCCTAGGAAAGCTAAACAAAAAGAGTATTTACAATCACTTAAAACTCTTTGCTTTATCCGGGACAATTTGAGCAGTCATAAAATTAGATACTGTATGTACTGAAATGGCTCCAGTATATATGAATGGTTATTTCCCCCCATCTCTGGGTAATTCTGTTTATAAGACATGGCATGAAAAGGGTCTTCAAACAATTGGTCAATTGTTGTATGACAAACCGATCAATACTTTTCATACCCTAAAACTTCGATATGATTTATCCCACAAACATTCCTTTGCTTATCTTCAGATTAGACACTTTATATATACAAATATTAACTCACTGAAAAATATCCTTTTTGAAGAGATTCTGGCCACACTCCGTCGGTCAGAAGGGAAACAAATGATCTCATATCTATACAAAGTGATTGTAACAACTGTACAATATGATAAATATACCATGGAACTTAGAAATGGGAAAGAAAACTTAATCACAGCTTCACTTTAGAACAATGGGACCAACTTGTGCATATGAAAGAACAGGGCTTGAAATCCACCAAACTGACCCAGAATTCAATTCAATATCCTCCATAAGGTGTATTATACACCCCATAGACTGTATCTTTTCGATGATAACATTTCAGACAGATGCCCCAGAGGATGTGATCAGGATGTTACCCTTGAACATATGTTCATTACATGTCCAAAATTAAATAATTGGCGGAATGAAATATTGAATATTTTTACTCAGATAGAAAGTATCCATTTTTACAAGGATGTAAAATGGATGCTTTTGGTTTCAGGAGGTCCCCTATTTCAAGTTAACAATGAATAAATTAAATATATGACTTTGTCTTATATTAGCTTATAAAGTTATTCTTATGCATTCGAAAGATTATAATCCGCCAAATTTAAAAATTTGGATTAACTCTGTGATTATGAGTTACCATTTGGAGAAAGTATATCATACATCTATGAAGCAAATGAATATTTATTATAAAATGTGGACTCCGTTTATAGTCTTTATAAACTCAGATAATTTCATTGAAGCAGTGGGGACCTCTTGACCTTGAATTATGAATTTCTTTAAAATGGTTCTACGGGGTAGTTATTATACTCCAATAAGTAGAGATATCTCACCGTTTGTTGGTAGGTATATTTACTGTAAATCAAGGCCAAGGAGCTCTTATGGATCTAAGTTTGTGACATTATAGTCCCGACCGTTCCATAATAAAATAACAACTCCCATATTTGGTGTTTAGTTAGATCACAATGGCTGACCTTTTTAAATGTCTACACTAGTTAAATCAATTAAATTGTCAATACTGTTATTATTTGTATTGTCTTTTGTAACGTGACAATGATTATTGTGGATTCATATATTTAAATATTTTGCTACTGTGAGCTTTCTATGCTTGCCTGTAGGTCCCAGTATGTAAAATAATGTAATGTTTTTGTATCACATCTATTTTGAAAAATAAAATAAGAAAAATGGTGGGGGGGGGGAGAGAACTAATAGGAAGTTCCTCCCCAAAGTGGTCTCGGACTTCCACTTTAACCAGTCTGTTACCTTGCCAGTTTTCTTTACTGAGCACTGTAGCTCAGGGGAGCGTAAACTTCACAGTCTTGATGTAAAAAGCGCTTTAAGTTGCTACATGACTCATACCTAGGACCATAGGCAGGACAGACAACAGCTGTTTCTCACCTATGGAGAGGTAGGTAAGGGGACACCTGCCTCAAAAAGAACCATCTCTCGATGGATAGTTCAGTGTATCCAGTTTTGCTACTTAAAAGCAGGTAAAGTGCCCCCTGTTGGGCTTAGGGCCCATTCTTCAAGGGGCCCAGCTGCCACTATTGCAGCTACCCAAGAGGTGCCTTTGGTGGAAATCTGTAAAGCAGCCACCTGGAGGTCAGTCCACACATTCACTAAGCATTGTAGCCTGGACACCCAGTCCAGGAGTGATGCCAGGTTTGGCACAGCAGTCCTGCAGTCTTTTTCCTGAGTAGATTATTTGCCCATCTCCATGAGGTACTGCTACATAGTCTGCAAGAAGTAATAATATTAGTGGATTCCTGGGGTTAGAAGAAAAAATTACTCACCTGTAGCAATCTCGTTTCTTCCAATGGGATCCACTAATATTATTACTTCCCACCCTGTCTCCCCTGGCAAGAATCAGTAAAAAAAAAACTCTCCAGTGCTGATTGTATGAATACTTAGAGTGGTATGCCATCTGCTGGCACTCCTTAGTAATGCTTTATAGCTTCGTAGATTATTTTTCCTTAAGTGAATCTGACATTTAGAAAAGGAGAATTTTTCTATTTTTTTTCCTGTTATTTAATGTTACTTACTAGTTGCCCCAGTTGGGGCCCTTTTTTCTATTTCTGTTCTAATTAGATGTTACTATAGCCTCTTTGCAGGCACCTAAGAAATCTGAGGTTGTATTGTAGGCAGTTACACTGGGCAGTTTTTGAACTGAATGCATGCACTAAAGATTCCATCATTAGCATGGTATTCCATTTGGCTCCGGGGCAGTGCTGGCTTAAAGGAGCACTGCAAGAAGTAATAATATTTGTGGATCCCGTTGGAAGAAACAAGATTACTACAGGTGAGTCATTTTTTTCTTTTGGCCCTTGAATTCAATTTACTTATTTATTGAATTTTGTTGACCCGGTAAGCCCACTGGGCCTATAAGTCCCTTTTTCAGAGGCGACCAGGGGGGGAGGAGGGGGATACAGATGGTAAGCAACTGAAACTTAACCAGATTAAGCTGTTGGTTGTATTTTTAGTGAATGGGAGAAATTTGGCCAGGACACCGGGGAAATTCCCCTTCTCTTTTTTGATAAGTGCCATGGTATCTTTAGCATCTACCTGAACTATCACCAATCCAGGCGGTCAAGCCTAGGTTTGGGAAAAGGATAAAAATGAATACTCCCTCCCCCCCCCAAAAAAAACCTCAAAGGTTTAAGATAACCTGAACCTCCAGTGGTACGGTTCGGTGTGGTAATGATGCTCAACCTCCACAGATGCTCTGTCATTGCTCTTGTACAAAATTACATTTGATTTCAATAATCTTTACATCTTTAGTGCTACATTTTATTCGTTCATTTATTTGTTTTATTTTTCTATTTTTAGTGTGTCTGTTTTAAGTTTTTGTAAGTAAAGCATGCTTTGGAGTATAGCCGGCAGTATTTTATGCGGGCCCTTGGAATTATTTTAGCGTTGTTTGTCCGTGCTTCTACGAATTTTGTTGGAGCTATAGTAGAGTTATACTAAAGTCTTCAGTGGAGTTGGTAGAGCCGACGGAGTTGGCATGACCTGGGGAAGTACTTGGTTATCGGATGTGTAGTTTGCCCTAATTTGGGGCCAAAGAATATTTGGGAGCCTGGGTTTGAAGAAAACCGAAGAATATCCAAGAAACATCCTGCTTTAAATGCTGGTAGGAGGTGGTCGTGAGTGTTTCAAACTGTTCCAAAAATTTTTTTTTAGTGGGGTTTTGGAGTCAGCGCTTCCTTTGGAACTTTGGTAGTGGTGAGGGCCATTGAGTAGTGCTGGGTGAGGGAATCCCTCTCCCCCTGCACCTAAGGCCGCTGTCCTGCTGTGCTGCCTGGGACCGAGCGGGAGTTGCCTCGTTTAGCCTTTGGGGAGCCAGAGGAGGATTTGGGGCTCTCCTGAGTTGCTCTAGGGGTGTACTTTGTTGTATACCCTTAGGGGCGCCTGTAGCTGCGGGGTGTGGGTAGTGGGGAATTAGGCTAGCCTAGGGTGGTGGTGTGGGGAGGAGGGGATACCCCTTTATTCGTCTGTGAGTTTTGCAAACTCTTGGCTCCTTGCTAGAAATCCCCCCTTTCGGGATGAAAAATTGACGAGTGGAATTATGTGTCTGACTTGAAATAAAAGTGGAACAGGTGGATTGACTGCTGTGCTGAGTACTTCTGAGAAACAACTACTCACAGTATATTTTAGTGGTCAGGATATTTGGATGTTTCTTGCTTAGATCTGGGATTGGATATCTTGGCCAACTTTAAAGAAGTACTGGATTTCATCAAGAGACTGTCTTGGAGAGAACATTTCCTGGATCCTGAGGTGAAAAATACATTTTGGTTTGGACTCATTTCTTACTGTTTTCTGGGCAGTGAGAGTGCCCTAATTATTTCTTTTTGTCTTCCAGGTAGTGCCAGTGCCTGGGGACTTTAAATATACTTTCTCTAAAACGTTATCTGGGCAGTGAGAGTGCCTGGTTCTGACTCCCAGGGTAGTGAGAGTACATGGGGTTGAAACTGAAATTGCATTTATTGCTGTTTAATTTAATATATTCTCTTACCAAGTAGAGAATATTTCATATTTTATTTTATGTAGATTTTATTTGTTATTTTTTAGTTAACTGTTACTTAATTCTCTAGGATCTGAACTCTCTTTGGAGTGGACTCTGTATTGTGCTTCCCTTTGGGATCTATAATATTTATTTATAGACATCAGAGCTTGGATTGATTTTTAATTTAGTGTCGTTTTCCCTTTAGCAGCCCATTGATATGAGACCAGAATAGCTTTGGGTTGCCTAGATTGGATTTCTGGAGGTGGGTGACATATACCCTTTTTGCGAGTTTGATGGCACGCTTGCATTGGTTTCTAAGTGCTTTAAACATCACTAGGTCAGCAGGGAGAGAGCAGCACTTGAACTTTTTCCAAGCTTTGTCTCAGCTGATCATCATAGCCTTTAGGGGAGGAGTGATCCACTTGTGGCAACTGCCTTTTGCTCGAAATGTCTTCGTTGGAGCAAAAAGGTTTGCCGCCTTCATCAGAGATTTCTGGAAGAAGGCAACAGTGTCATCCAGAGTAGGGAGATGCCTTAACGGACTCCAGTCTGTGTTACTAAGGAAGGTATGAATTGATCAGCTGAGAAATTTGAGTAATCACACGTTGTGATGATTCTGGGTTGAGTCCTCGGTGCCCTGTTCTTCCATACACGGATCATCGGTGAGTGGTCGCTCAGGGCACCAGACATGGTCCGTGCTGTCTGAATGTTAGAGGGGTTTGACACCAGAGCCCAGTCTAGTATGGTGTGATTTCCCATTTTGTGATTCATTCTAGTAGATTCAGTGATAACCTGAGTAAGATTAGCTTCTTGTACCAGGACTTTAAGGGCCGTGCCTGCGTCCTGGGCCCAGTTTAGGTTGAAGTCCCCTAAGATGAGGAGTTCATCTTTAGCTAGGGCTTTAGTGATTTCCTCCAGAGATTGGAGAGCATTCTTAGGGGGGTTGTATATGCACCCAATGGTGAGGTGCTTAGCATTGCCAAGGGTGAGATGTATAAAGATAGATTCATTCTCAGAGATGGTACTATAATGCTTGCTGATCTGTGAGGACCTTAGTGTGTCCTTCACATAGATGAGCACCCCACCCCATCTTTTGGTTACCTGATCTTTGCGATAGTAGTTGTACCCTGAGGTGGCTACCTCGTGTCCAAGGACATGGGGTTTAAGCCAGGTCTCAGAGACAGCAAGGACATCTGGTTTGTAGAGGGCTAGCCATGCTTGTATTTCATGGATCTTTGGTCGAAGACTGCAAATATTCATATGAGTGATCTTCAGCCCCTTCGAGGACAGTCAGGAAGGGTCTGAGGTGAGGACATCAAGAGGTTTGCAGCTGGGGAGCCTGGGATAGGTTGAATATCTCCTGCTAGGAGCAACAAGGCAGTTACCAGGCAGAGTATGGTCGGGTTTAGGGAGGGGAGTAGATCTCTTCTGAGTATCCTTCTGGAATAGCTAAGTGTTCTGTAACACAAGCCTTTCTTTGTGAATTCACAGACAGTATGAAAGGGAGTTGGTCCTAAGGGGGGGTGGGGCAGTAGTAGTGTTAGGTGGTATGGGTGCCAGGTCCCCATGGTCCTTTAGAGTCAGAGTCTTGTTGACAAGAGAGCCAGTCTACCCAGAGGAGGGACAAAATATAAATACTGGCAAGGAGAAAACCTCTATTCGGATTGTAAAGGTAAGGTTTACCTGGTCTGGTGGACAGCTGGATTGGGGGGCATTAGACAGGGTGCTGACCTCGTGATGATATGACGGAAGGCAACCTCAATAGGTGAGGGGCCAATGAGCCAGTCAGAGCAGGGAGAATGTTCAGCCCAAATGGACTAGTTGATATAGGCTAGAAAATAGCAGTGGGCTACCTAGTGCCCTTATGGCCCGGGCAGTCCCTAGCTACAAGTTCCTTTGACAGAACAGAACAGAACACCAAGAGACAGCAAATGAGTAAAAGCTATCCTTTCTGCCAGCGTGCTACCTGTGGTGCTGCTGCCTATTAGTTTGTTCTATCAGGTGTAAGGAGGTAGCACGCTGCTATTTCCATTTAAATTATAACTCTTATTTATTCTTTGGTGTCCAGGTAAGGCCCGCTAGACACAAGTTGCTGTTTTCAGGATTGACCCGGGAGCACTGGGGAAGTTAAGTAACTTGCTCAGGGTCACACACAGTATGCAAGTGGAGGTTGTGGGAATCAAACCCTGGCCTGCTGGATATACCAAGCTCATTCACAGCTCATTACTCTAACCTCTGGGCTATGCTGCCAGCACCAAATATAAATATCCTCCAGTGGCCTATGTGGTAGTTCTGTGTGCTGTTTGCCAAGGGCGTATCTTCACTATTCCTCCCCTTGCTTTCTTCTCACTTATGTATCTGAAGAAAGTCGTATCCCTTTTAGTGACCCCTTTGGCTATCTTTTCCTCTGTCTGCACCTTTGCTCCACTCACTGCCTTTGCTGTTTGACTTGGTATATTTCCCGGTCCACCTCCTTCTGTTTCCTTGTACCTCCAGAATGCCACCAGTTTTTTTCTTCACTACCTTGGCTTCTTCCTTAGAAAACCATAACAGTCTCTTTTTCCTTCTGTGTTTACTCTCTTCCTTCACAAAGAGGTTGGTTGGTTGCTTTAATTATACCCTGCCTTATTTTTCCATACTGTGCCTCTGCCTCTCCATGAAAATCCCCACCCCTATGAGGCAGTTTCTGAGGCAGTGTACCATTTCTTTAAAATCCACCCTCCTGCTGGCCCTGTGGCATGGAGGGCTCAGGCATCCTGCCTTACCAGCAACCCATGTTCATGGTGTGAGTGGGTCACCGGGGGTCGGCCGGGGAGGAGGAGGACCGAGTGTCCCAGGGACAGCTCTCCTTCTCCAGGAAGGGGGCAGTCAGTGGTCAATGCATGCCCTGGCCCCTAGCAGATGCTGTCCATTGTGGGTAGAGGCGGGGCAGACACCCGACAGGACGTGCATGGGAGCTTGTGTGGCACCATCATTGGCGTCATTGCACGGCCAACTTCTGGTGGAAGGAAAATATGAAAAAAAGATCTCTTGACGGCTGGTTTAAGGAGGGGCTCGCAGGTCCCGCTCCCTGACCAGCTGCGGTGCCGACCAGAACTGGATCCAGTCTTCAGTGGGGCCTGGAGCACTCCGCCGACCACACTGGAGGCAAGCCCTTTGGAAGATGGTTGGTGTCGTCGGTGGAGCGTTGGGGGATGGGGCTGGGGCTGCCTCTTGAACGTGGGCCGTCCAAGAAGGGGAGTAAAAGAGAGTATAAAAAAAAAAATCCACCCTCCTAAAGTCCAGGACCCTCATCCTTTTGTGGTTTGCCTCTGCTCCTGTCTTTATGTCAAACTGCTTGGTGATTACGGGTACCCAGGGGACTTCCCACTGTGGTATCTGCAATGCTGTCCCTGTTTGTAAGCACCAAGTCCAGCACTGCCACATCTCTAGTGGGTTCTTTCACTAGCTGCCTGAGGAAAGCCCCTTGAAGGGAGTCGGGATGGTCTTGTTCCTTGCCAAAGCTGTAGTTGGAAAGCTCCACTCTACATCTGGCAGATTGAAAGCACCAGCTCACAGCACTCACCCTTCACTTGCCATTCAGATGATGGTTTCCCAAGTGCTAGAGGTCTGTACACTACCCTATACGGATAGCAGCAGACCCAGAGCCAGTCTCCAGGATGACCCACAGTACCTCCAGCACTTCCTTTTCCTCTAGATGCCCCTGTACTTCCATGGCCTTAATTCCCTCCCTCACAAGCAGCACCTTGTCCCCTCCTCCCTGCCCTGTCTCTCCTGAACAGAGAGTAGCCTGGTATGGCCATGTCCCTCTCATGGTGCACAGTGCACCGCAACTCCATTATGGCCACTAAATCCAGGTCACTCTCTGCTATGATGGCTTCCAGACCTGGAATCTTGTTTCCAAGACACTTTGCATCGGCGTACATGGCCCCGCACACCTTATCCCCCTACTGCATGTGCTGTTCCCTGAATTTCCCCCAACCCACCTCTTCCCTTTTTTTTTTTCCATAATCTTTTTATTAATTTGTCTTTTTTCAAACCACAGCAAAACAACAATTTACATCTCAGCAGACACATAGTATTCTTATACATATCTTACAGGCCTCACTCATTACATCCATCGATTTCCACCAATTAATTTAAGTGCCGTTCTTATAGACCTTATACATCGTTCTCAGGATAGGTACATGTCTCCATCATTTGATCTTAAGATGTTACATCATAGTAAAAAATAAGAGGAGAAACGAAGAAAGGAATAGCAGGACACAAAAGTGCTCCCAAGGATAAAAGAGCAAAGAGAGAGAGAGAGAGAGAAAAAGAAAAGGACCCTTCCTCCCCACCCACACCCTCCCCCGTATCACCCTCCCCTTCCCCCTCCAATTAATTGAGAATTCACTTCATCCACTATGAATATCCATGCCTTTCACTATAGTCTCTGATACCATACTCCGATAGTGACCCTCTTTCTTTTTTACTTATGTTACCCCTTGGAGCCAACTTCTCCTAATAGAGGGACCCGACCATCACTCCATGGGTTCTCTTTTACTGCTTTTTAATATTTTACTATTAACCTCCCTATTTTTGTTCTCCGTAGTTTATTTTATCCTCATCTTAATGCCTCTTGTTCCAAGGGGTGCATAGTGTGCAAGTAGGGTGCCCACATGTTCACAAACTGATTATCCCGCCCCCTAGCTTTATATGTCAGACTTTCTAATTGCAGTGCATCCCATGCAAGATTCCTCCATTGCCTAATTATAGGTTTATCCCAGAAACCCATGTATTCAAAATACATTGCTTTGCCAATACCAACAGTATTCTCATCCATCTCTCTAGCATCGCCCACTCATCCTGGTGTGTGTTATCCACGCCAAACAACATTATAAGTGGTTCCACTCTAACCTGCTGCCCCTTCATGTTTGTCAACTCTTTCGCCACTTCGCCCCAAAAGGCTTGGAGTATCGGGCACGTCCTGAATGAGTGTAGGTAGGTACCCAAGGCTGACCCACATCTCTGACAAATAGTCGATATTGTTGGATTATACCTGCTCACTGCAACTAGTGGAGTATACAGCCTGTGGACAAATTTATATGCTGCCTCCTTATATTTATTACAAAGTAATAACCCCTGGTGCGTCCCTTTCATTAAAGTCCACTGCTCCTCTGACAATATACCTCCCAAATCTCTTTCCCACAGGTGTTTAGTTTTAATTGTCATATCTGGCCACTGAAGGCACAGAAAGGATGTATCCTTCCTTATAATACCTACAGGTTTCTGTTTAACTTGCTGTAGCAATTCCTCCACAACATGAATCCAGGCACCAGGGACTCTCGGCTTCTCAGTACCCTGAACGTATTTCCTCGCCTGGAAATACCTAAACAAGTGATGGGCCGGTAAGCCCAATTCTTCCCTAAGTTTGTTGAATGGGCGGATCATTCCCTTTTTCCTTATATCATTAAGGCACATAACCCCCCCCCCTTTCCCAACTCTGAAATACTGGATCCCCTACCCCCGGGATAAAGAATGGGTTCCCAACTAATGGTAAAATAAAAAATTCCCCCTTTTGATGCCCTATCGCCTTCTTAATTTGATCCCAACTATCTATTACCCCTTCACTAAGATACTCGAGTCCCACTTAACCCGCAACCCCCTTCTACCTGCTTCTACTAACAAAGAAGAGATTCGAACCCCATATCCCTCCTCCTCCAGGTCCATCCAACTGGCCTCTTTTGGCCTGTACACCCAGTCTTTAATAATCCTCAATTGTGCCGCCCAAAAATGTAACTTCATGTCTGGGTAGTTCAGCCCTCCTTGAGATTGGTCAGCTTACAGCTTTTTTAAACTAGCCCTGAGCTTCTTCCCTTGTCATATAAACCTGGAGCAATCCTTTTCAAATGCCTTTGTATCTCTCCCTGTCAATCCTATTGGCAACATCTGTAATGGATATAAGACTCTGGAAAGAATGTTCATCTTAAGTAAATTAATACGTCCTATCCATGATATTGGCAGGTTTCTCCATCTGCCCAGGTCTTCTCTTACCAATTTCAATAGTGGGGTATAATTCAGCCTATAAAGTGATCTCAAGTCCCTACTTACCTTGATCCCCAAACAAGTAAGGTGCGTACCTACCCTCTTCAGACCCCATGTACCACGCGCATTCCCCTTCTCTTCTCCCAGAAGCATGATTTCAGACTTTCCCAGATTCAATTTGTATCCCAAAAATGCAGCAAATTGACCTATAATTTCCAGCAAGGCAGGCATAGACTGTGAAAGGTTCATCACATATAACATCATGTCATCAGCATACAGTGTAATCTTATGCTGTCCTCCACTTTTCCCTTTTATCCCTTGTATTCTTAGGTCCCCTCTGATGGCTATAGCCAGTGGCCCTACTGCCATTGCAAATAGCAGAGGGGAGAGAGGGCATCCCTGCCTTGTCCCCCTATGGCGCGCAAATTGTTCAGTTATGTTCCCATTAACCAGTACTGCAGCCTTGGGTGCCCGATACAATGCTCTTACCATGTTAGTGAAACTTTCCCCTAAACCAAAGCGTTCCAAGATTGTAAACAGATATGGCCACTCAATCCTGTCTAATGCTTTTTCGGCGTCCATTGACAATACAGCTGCCCACCCCCTCGATTTCTTGGCTTGTTCCAAGACATTAAGGACCTTCCTAATATTATGATAAGAATGTCTACCTTTTATAAATCCGGTTTGATCCAGATGGATCAACTCTGAGAGGATACCCTCCAATCTACTAGCCAAAATTTTAGCAAACACCTTAGCATCGCAGTTTAACAAGGATATTGGTCTATATGATGAGCATTCCATTAGGTCCTTATTTGGTTTAGGAATCACACACACCAAGGCGCAGCCACTTGTATCTGGCTGTTCTGCATTCTCTCTTCCCTTCCTAAATACTTCCCACATAACCTCCTTTACCTCCCCTCTCAGTAATCTATAGTATTCTGCGGGCAGGCCATCTGGGCCACGTGCCTTTCCCGGCTTCATTGTGTTGATGGCCCGAGTAATTTCCTCTCTGGTAATCTCCTTATCTAACAGCTCCTGTTGATGCTTTGTTACTTGGGGCAATTTATACTTAGCCAGAAAGTCATGCATTTCTTTTTCACTTCCCTCTCCACTTGCTCTGTATAAATCCTCATAGTGTTTCTTAAATGTATCCCTTATCGCCACATACTTAGTAACCGTCTGCCCTTTTTTCATTTTTGATGCCAAGGATGTGCACCGCATTTTTCCTACCCTTTACAAGGTTTACCAGCAAAGGCCCTGGCTTGTTCCCCCACTCATATATTCTATGTTTCAGGTAGAATAATTTTTTCCGAGCCTCATCCATTAGTAAGGTATTAAGCGGCTGTCTGGTTGTTACCAACTCCTGCCTCGCCTGTTCACCTCCTCCTTCCTTGCCACCCTCCCCTCCAATGTTCTCAACTTCTGTTGAAGGGCTTTCTGTCTTTCCAATCTAGTTTTTTTATATTTCGCCATATACCCTATAATTGCTCCCCTCATGTACGCCTTGCCCGCATCCCATAACATTTGTTTAGAAGTGGCAGTCAGTGCATTTACATCCATATAAAATTTAAATTGCTCCTTTACATAATCCTGAAACTCCTGCAAGCCTAGCATATAAGTAGGGAATCTCCATGTCTGCGTTTCCCCCCTCTCACTCAGAGATCGAAAGGATGCCACCACTGCTGCGTGGTCTGAGATTTGTATGGGACCATGTACCACCTTCCTGAGTTTCTCATACCAGTCCAGCGTTACAGAGACATGATCAATCCTCGACCACGTTTTGTGTGGGTTTGAGTAAAAAGTATATTCCCTGTCCTGAGGGTACGCCATCCTCCAGGCATCCACTAGATTCAATTCTGCCAACCCTTCCCTCCATTTCCTAATACAAGGATCTCTGCGTCCCTTTCCCTTAGAGTGATCAAGGGTGGCATCAGGCGTGCAGTTGAAGTCCCCTCCCATAATCAGGTTCTCAAACTGTTCTCTCATCAATATGGACAGTATGTTATTGTAGAACCCCGGGTCTAAATTAGTTGGTACATACACACTCCCAAACGTGACTTTCATGCCATGGAGAATCCCTGCAACAAACACATATCTACCTTCCCTTGGATCTGCAAGGACTTTTGTGATCTGTAATGGCAAATTTTTATGCACCAGGACTGCCACTCCCTGTTTACATGGGCTGAAAGAGGCCACGCAGCACGCACCCACCCACCCTCTTTTAAGTTTTACATGCTCCACCAGTGTCAAGTGTGTTTACTGCAGAAGAGCCACCTGCACTTGTGCTCTCCTTAATGCTGTTAGCACTGCACTCCATTTAACCGGGGAAGAGAGACCATGAACATTCCAGGATTGCACCACCAAATCACCTTCCATCATTATCTCTTTCCATTATCACGTTTCCTCTATCCCTCCAAATACTTCCCGCATTCGGCATTCCTCTTAATCTCCCTCCAACTCTCCCCATATTTTGCCCAAGTCTAGGCTTCATCGTCCCAGCAACCATATCAGCAGCCTTACTATCCTTACATGCCCTTTTACCCTTATCACCTGAATGTGAATCTCGATTGTTCTTAACCCTTCCCCCGATACTACTATATACCCCCTTTTTACCCCCCTCCTTCCCATACTACTCCTACTCCCAAACATCCCAAATCATTTCCTTTCCTCCCAGCACTCCTCGTTCCAGCATTTCAGCTTTCGCCCATCATTGCTTTCTTATGCCATCACCACAGCACCTCCCAAATTCTGCTATTTGAGCAGCTACCCCTCACCCCCGGAGACCACTTCATCTGTGACCAGTACTGGCCCATCTGATTCATAACATAATAACATGACGTATATATGGTATAGAACTGGAACCGCTTCAGTTCAGCCCCCATCGGTCCTTTCTGAGTCCCATTGATTTCTGCCCTCAGTCATATCCATCCCCTCTCCCCTCCACAATCAAGCACCATAACCCCATGCATAGTCTCGCTCAGTTATAAGGCTTTCTTTCAACAGTCGGCCCGGTCAGAGGCCGGTGGAGTAGGCTGCGTGATTTCAAACAACCACACACGCTAGGCCCAGGCCACCAGCTACTCCTCCTGGCCTACCTTCTCCATGGGTGCTCTTCCAGTGCTTTCTCCTGTGTCTGTGAGCCTTCTCCTCCGCATTTTCAAAACTTCAGCACGTTTCTTCCAAAAAACAGTCTCATTCAGCCCCCATTATCCACCGATTTAAGCCGTAGGCCTCCTGAGTTCAAAGATTTACAAGACTAAACATGAACAACTCAACTTATAACGGGGAATCTACCCCCAACCAGAAAGGATAGTCAGTGTCTCAAGTCCTTCTCACTTCTCCCATCATGTCGCCACTCTCCTCAGCCCACTTTCTTCTTGAGTTCCTTTATAAAGGTGTTCACCTTCTCCACCTCCCAAAACGACTACACCGCACCTTCGTGTGTTTTATTGTAAGGATCGCAGGGTAGATCATGTAGTGCTCCACTTGCATCTCTCTTAGCTGAGCCATCGCAGCAGCAAACACCCGCCTTTTCTTAAGTAATCTGTTCGAGTTATCTTGTGTGACATGGATTTTCACTCCATCAATTTCAACAGGCTGGTTTACTTTAAAGGCTTTTATCACTGTTTCTCTGTCTTGGAAATTATGGTACCGAATAACGATACTTCTTGGGGGTTGGCCTGGACCTGGCTTTGGCAGTACTGCTCTGTGCGCCCTTTCATTCTTATGCTTCCCCCCTTTAGGTTGCAGTTTCAAGATTTTCGGCAATTTTTCAGCACAGAATTTCATTATGTCCGGACCCTCTTTCCCCTTCAGGGAGCCCTCATAAGCGCAAATTGGTGCGCCTGAAATAATTCTCCTGATAGTCTAAGGCTTCTCTCATATCCTCCAGCTCCTTCTGTAAAGCAGTGATTTTCTCCGGTAGAGGCTGTACCAAATCCTCAACCCTGGCTGTACGCTCTTCCACCTCCGTTAACCTTTCACCATGTACTGCGGTTCTCTCTGCTATTTCTTTTGCAGCTTTGCTTCAATCTGATTCTCCAGCTTTTCAGAGCGGGGATTCTACGTTGCCAGCACTTGCGTTGTCACCTCTCGCCCCAGTACAGCCAATTCTGCCACCAAGAAGGATATTGGGCCTGTAGACTCTAGTGTGGGCCCAGCTGGTTGTTTCTTCAGGTTTTTCCCAGCGTTTCTAACGGGCTTCCCTGTTGCATTAGAAAGGTAGTCATCCATCATTATGCGGCTCCGGGCAATTATGCAGCAGAATCCGATTCTGTTTATCTTAGTTTTATGAAAAAATGATATATTTAGGTCTCTGAGGTGCGGAGCTCGAGGATAATGCGTCTTACTTCTTAGCTGCTCATCAGTGCCCCCCACCTCTTCCCTTTTTACCTACACTGTTCCCTGTCTCCTTCAATCCTTTACCCTTACTTACCTGATTTTTACCCCCCTTTTTCTCTGTCTTGTCTCCAACCTTGCCTTCTTGTGCCTCTGCCCTATGGGAGTTTACTTCCTGGGCCATCCCCCTCTCCCTGATGCTCCATCATCTGGGGAAGATGGGCAGTATCTGCCTCCCTTGGTTTAATTGCCTCCTCATAGCTAGTTGAAATTCTCATCCGAATAACATTTAAACGTCCCACCAAGGACTGTGGTCCCCTCCCTGGAAAGATCTAGGCCTTCTCCCTTCTAGAGGCCCATAATGTCCCAGTCAGGCTCTTAGTCCCCAGTGTAGCCAAAGCCCCTCTCCCTGCATCATGCCTTCAACCAGTTGTTAAACACCCTGGTGGGGAGTACCCTAACCTCTCCTCTGCCATACACAGGTAACATCTCGGCAGAAGCCACTGTGCATGCCACCTGCTTGAGGCCCCGCCCCAGCTCCCTGCAATTACCCTGCACTATTCCTACCTAGTCCCATGCCAGGTCATTTGTCCCCAGATGGAGAATGATGTCTAGCTTCCTCCCATCTCTTACTGCCCTAGCGATCCTCTGGACATGCTCTCCATCCCTCCAAACTGAAGCATCACTCAGGCACACCATCTCCCCATCCCTTCCTCCCCCACGTTCCCAAGTCTACCCCACTAACAAAGAGTCCCCCACCAGCAGCTGCTTATTACTCAGCTGAAGTCCTCTTCCTCCCTTCTTAGGGCTTCTCCAACTGAGAACCCCCACTTCTTCTTTTCCCACTTTGATGGCGCCTCTTCTGGGCTGCTCCATCCTGCCAGTACAGTGAAGGAGTTCTACAGTAGTATAGGCTAAGGAGTGTGTACCCTTCCCACCACCCCAGCCCTCTTGGAGTCCAACAGGGTCCATTCACTGTGCAAAGGCATCCTCTGGGGTAGCGGTAGCAGACTTTGTGGCCCATGGGTGGGGCAGATGTTCTTCTGTACTCTTACCACTTTGGCTTAGAATCCAGCAACATCTGCCTGCAACCCAGAGAGGTGAGGACATATGGGGCAGCACCTCAGTCTCCAGAAGGGGTACCAAATGACTGCGGCCTCACGTCATTGCACTGCACCACTCCCTTGACTTTCCCTTGCTTAGCCTTGTGGCTATTAAAGCTTAGCTGTACCCTTCTACCTCCTTCCTACTCCCTTGAACTCCTACCTATCCTTTTTGCTTCTCCAAAGCGATTTTATTACTGTACCCTAGATGGTTCCATGATAATTAGTAAAAAGAGATTTAGCTTGCTGGCGCTGAGGTGCTGGACACCTTACCTCACGCTACGTTGGCAGCCTGGGTTCAGGAACGGACTCAGGTTGTTGGGGTGCCAGCACGGGGGGGGGGTCAGAGCAGGATTGAGCAAGTTGGAAGGCAGCTTTCCTCTCTTGGAGGTAGCCGCCGCCCCTCCCCCCTGGTAGACCCGCTGCCACCAGTTGGAGGTCCAGTGGTTAGCATAGGTGGGGGTGACACAAAGGGAGGGCACCTTGAGACGCAGCATGTGCATGTCTGATCGTGCATACATGCGTCCAAGGTAGGGGGCTGGGATTGGGGAGAAAACGATTAAAAAATAACCCATAAAAATCTATATGGGAAAAGACATTTAGTCTACTGATAATTTACCTGACGACATTTTGACTAAAGCGATAAATGTCGAAAACAACTTTGACATCCAGCTGCAGTGGGATGGTAAGCATGTTACAAGGCGGTCAAGCGATAAATTAAGCTACCTTGTTGTTAGAGCAAACATCTTTTAGGCTAAACGAGAATTAGGCCAGATGTCGTAGGCAAAATGTCGTTAAGCTGAAGGTCTTTTTATTACCTATCCTGCTACGACCCTAGATAGGATGTCTCCTGCTTTCCATTTTGTAACCCTCCTACTTGTTCCTACCTTTTCCTGGAAGACTGCTGCCCCTTACACAGTTGTTACAGTATATGACTACAAGTAGTAGTTTTTTATTTATTTATTTAGTTTTGGTTGACCGGGTAAGTGCAGTAGACAAATTCTTGCCTATTTTTAGGCACGCCCCGGGGGGAGGGGAATACGGATTATCTGTTCTCTAGGTTTCAAGTAGAATGCACTCACAGATTCAGTGATGCTGGTGAGATTTATTGCCTCATGCGGGCATCACTAAATACTGTAACAGTCAGTGGAACAGCTGAAAATCAGGAGCAAAAAACCCCAGCGTTTCGATGCTTAACCCCCTGACGTAGAGGCTGGTTAAGCCTTGAAGTGTCAGGGTTTTTTGCTCCTGGTTTTCAGCTATTCCACTGGCTGTTACAGTATTTAATGATGCCAGCATGAAGCAGGATCACTGAGTCAGCGAATGTATCCTTCCTGCAGCCTGTTCGATATATTTCAAGAAGGCACCGGGATTTACTGAGAGCCCTGCTACCAACCCCCGGTACTCGCTGTTATCTGCTTCCTAGCTGGTTATCATAGTGTGCAGTAATCCTTTTATCTCCCCTTCTTGCTGCTTGGTGTCCCCATGATTGCTTGTGCCCACTAAGCCTCTTGCAGCCCCCAAAATCACACACTTGATTCACAGGAGTTTTTAACCTTCTTACCTCCAGGATTCATTTCCTGAACTGGGTTCCGCACACTACCTGTTATTAAAGAAAAGTCTTAAAGTGCCCCAAAACAAGGGGTGTGGACTGATTGCCGAGCACACCAGACATGCGTTTGATGAGCTGTTATCTGAAACTTTTAAAACTACGTAAAACTTCATTTTAACCTTTGCTTAATTCACTCTGATTATCAGTCTGAGACCTCAACAAACATCAGTTTATCTCTGGTAGCATTCTTGCCAAGAGAGAGAGATGATGAGGAACCCAACAAAACAGCAAGGGGTGCCTGAGTCTGAGGATAAGGAGGATGTCAAGACTTTTTTACAAACCTGACTGCCAAGCATGTTATTCTTACCAGCAGGTATCACCATCAAGAAGGCATACCAGGACCAGCCCATCAACAGCAGTAAGCGCTACTGCTTGTGATGCTGGTGACTTGAGTTTGGGAACAAACTCAGGTCAACGGGGCCGGTGGGGTGGGGGGAGATTGGGTGTCCCAGGGGATGCTCTCCTCTGGGGTGGTAGGGTCACTGCTCTCGCTGCACTGCTGTCACATGGGTGACCACAGGTGGCAGTGCAGTTGAGGGAGGAACTCTGGCCAGGAGCCAGTGTGGAAGTACACCTCTGCATGCACACACACCTTGGCTCTCCTGCACTTGCCTGTGTCCTTGGGGCGGGGAGAAACAAGGAAAGACCCCACAGCCAGCCTGACAGTAGCGCCTGGTGAACCTAAGTTGAACCAGCCTGAAACCCTTGGCCATCAACCTGACAAAGATTGTTCAGGTAGGGGGAGACCTTGCCACTTTTCCTCCATGGGAGTGGGGGGGCTGAGACCAAGGCAACATGGAGGCAGGTGGCTGGAGAGGATTGGAGTTTGGCACAGCCAAAAACCCTGGGGGACCCTGAGAAATAGACTTAGCTATGGACCAGGAAGGGGCATAAAGAAAGAATTAAAAAAAAAAAAGGCATACTGGGTGGGACAACCCAGTGGCTTGAAGGAATGAGGGTTCAGGAATGGGTGCTGGTCACTGAGGGACTGGCCAGAGAAGGGAGGTTTGAGTGCCTATATGACTGCTCTCCTGCCTCAGTGAGGGGGTGTTAATGTGGCTTGCTGCTTGTCTGCCACCTGGAGGTGTACAAATGGCATCGATGGCGACATCACGCAAGGAGGGGAACCCTCGCACAGGACACCAGGGGTGTCTCTACAAAGACTGAGCTTGTACATCACGCCCATTGCACAAGATGTGGAAAATCAGTGGAAACCAGCCCCCAGACTGCAGGATGATGACCGCCCCCCCCACCTCGTAAGCCCTGCACTGGTGACCAGGTACCCCTGAAGTCCTGTGGCAGATGACGACGGAGGGAAAGTATGTCCTGGAGAAGCCAGGTGATGGGAGGGGGGGGGGGCTCAGTCAGAATCGCGGCCAGGACAGAGAAGGCAGATGAAAGGTATATGGAAAAAGAAGGCATATCGGATGAATCCTGGACAGGTGCAGCTCACAGTGGGCCACAAATGAACAGTTCTGGTAGTCCTGGAAAGCAGTGTGGGGGGGGGGCATCTTACTTGTAGCCAGACAAAGTGGTGGCCTCACCCGTGGTGGCACTATGATCCAAATTTTCCCAGATTTGAGTTACGACACACACCAGAGGAGATAGGAATTTGATGGTGTGCACTCGTTGTTGCAAGAACTGGGAGAGAGTCATTCATTATATGGTTCTTCTGGCCAGGCATAAAGTACATTATGGGCGTAAGATCTTTATTTTATTTTTTAAACTAGCAAATACAGGGAAGCTTGTAGATAAGGTGCGAAAAGAATGTGTGGCTAGAATGGAAGACTGGAACTCTGATACAGAGTCTGATAACTGAGAGACATTGATATGTGGATGGACTTTCACTTGTGTTCATGGACTCTGAGTTAGCCCCCTATTTCTTTATTCAGCATAGTTATGGCGTCTGTGTCATATGGTGGCTGACCGAGTGTTTTCTTTGGGAATCTGGGGTGATGGTAGGGGGCATGGGGGCTGGGTTTGAGTGAGGATGGAGTTTTGGCTCATTTCTTTTACTTTAGTGTTATGAGGCTGCATGGCCGAAATGTGGCTGAGAGCTCTCAGCTTAGTCTTCCTGCTATCCCCCAAGAGACTGTCTTCCTGCTCATGCAGGGGAGACATGCTCATTCTTTGAGCTAGGACTTAGAGCTTTTGCAGCAACTGTTATCCTGTCTGCAGGTAGTCAGTCAGTTGACAGTGTTTAAAATGTCGAATTAACTAAAGCTCATGAAAACAGTGGCTCTACAACTGCTTGTTAAGTTTGTTTTTAGATCAGTTTAATAATAAAGAAAGGACAAACACCAGTTAAATCTGTTAGTACTAATACTGTGTGCTGTCGAAACACAGAATTTGACAGCAGATAAGGACTGTTTGGCTCACCCAGTCTGCCCTTTTTCCCTCCCTACTGTAACACTGCAGACCCTGCTCGATCTTCGGCTTTACCCCCCCACCTTCCCCTGCCACAAGGTTCCCTTATGCTTGTCCCATGCCTTTTTGAATCCTGTTAAAAGTTTTTGCCCCTACCACCCCCTCTGGGAGGTGGTCCCTGGTATCCACCACTCTTTCTTTAAAGAAGTACTTTCTTACATCCCGAGTCTACCCCCCAGCTTCATAGGATGGCCTCTAGTTCTTGTACATCTTTTTCTCTGAAAAAGTCTTTCTTCTTGAACCTTTTCTATACCCGTGAGGTATTTGAATGTCTGTCATATCCCCTCTTTCTCTCCTTTCCTCCAGGGTGTACATATTGAGGTTCTTCAGTCTCTCCTCATAGGGCTTTTGATGCAGACCCTTCACCATTTTAGTTGCCCTCCTCTGGACCACCTGTACTCTGTGTCCTTCCCGAGATGTGGTCTCCAGAACTGGACATGGTACTCTAGGTGAGGTCTCACCAGTGATTTATACTTTATATGAATACTTGATACTTGCTATATTCTTGATAGTCTATCCTGTGTTTTGCCCAACAACAGTGGAGTATGCTTAGATCCAATGTACTATATTGTTGTAATACTGTTTATTGTCTATACCTTGGCACCAACCTAGTCTTGTAGCAGGAACTTTTTAGTGATGAGACTGTTTGAATATCTTGTGCCCGGATCACGTGCAGTTGCATACATTTCTGGTACACTATTGTTAAAACGTCATAACTGAATACACCTCTGTGTTGTAACAGAGTAGGGCAGGTGCGCTGGAATCCTACCTTGTAACATCAACTTTCAAGTTTATGGAATGTCACCTTCTCAATGGTAACTGTCTTATTGTAATTTTTTTATAACTACAGTAAATAGAATTTACTAAAAAAAGTGCCCAAAACACTGATTAAAAAATCTCTTTCCTCCACTTTCCCATATAAACTGCTGCTTAAAGTATGGAAAGAAAAATACATATATCTATCTAGGTTTAAGCTGGGTGCTTAATTGTCTCTCTGTTATCAATTCCACCACAGGACTGCAACTAACTTAAATATGCTGTCTCTTGTCAGAAGGCGCTGAGCCTTTTGCAGCTTTACCCCAAATTATACAATGGCAAGAACATTTCCTTTAATCTGATTGGCTGCTACCACCTAGAGACAGTGATGATATTGAGTAATAACATCACTGTATCTAGGTCTGGCATCCTGATAACCTCGTCACCTGTCAAAGTAAACATCCAGATCACTGTCCACATCACTTACCTGACATCTGTCATGAGCTTCAACGTTACTTTCAGCATGCTGTCTGACAGGAATCTTGAGGAAATGTTCAGCACCCCACATGAAAAAAAATGATCCAGAACCAGCCACAACCGTGAGTACTGAAAAAAAGAGAAAACAAGACATGTAAATGTAGAAGCAGGCACACTAGATAAGATAGAAACGGACTGGAATGAAGTAAACACCCAACGGCAAACAGCCTGGTCAGTCCGAGTACTGCAAGGTTGGCTGACAGAAAAAAACAAAGTGCAATTTTAAAACCATAACAGCAGAACATTTAAACAACATCCTTTGAGAGTTCTATGCCACCGTCAGAAATACAAACGGAGATGAATACAGCATTTCCAGTTATGTAGGTCTCAGAGCGGGAATAAACCGCTACATGAATGAACCCCCTAACAGTAGGGCAATGAATATAATCACGGCCAATGATTTCCAGGCAGCAAACAACATTTTCGTCGGTCATCTAAAAAACATCCGGCGACAGGTCAAAGATCTAGCCACCCACCATCCTCCGATAACTCGCACAGACCTTGACAAAATAAGAAGCTCCAAAGCCCTGAATCCTGAAACTGCCACAGGTTTAGTGCGCCACGTCTGATTTGAGTTACAAATCCACTTCGCTCGTCATGGATGTGAGGGCCAGAGACAGGTAAAGCCAGAATCGTTCAACATAAAACACACTGAAGACGGACTGACCTATGTCATTATGGCATTTAATGAAAAAACGAAAAACCACTCAAAAGTTCAAGAGCATGACAGAGAGAACCTCCGTGGGGCCATGTTTGAAATTCCCGGGAGTCCGCTGTGCCCAGTAAAATGCTTCAAGCACTACATTTCAGAACTACCGCCCAACCCGCCCTGCCTGTTCCTTCACCCCTGAAGAAAGCCACAAATTCAACTGCAATACGTGAACATCTGGTACACCCTAGAACCGATGGGAGTAAACTATTTAAGCAGCATGCTGCCAAGAATCTGCAAACTCGCAGGCTGAACCACAAAATATACCAACCACAGCCTGCAAGCAACAACCGTTCAGCTTCTTTCCGATGCCGGGCTGCAGACCAGAGAGATCATGTCTGTGACTGAGCATAAAAACGAAATGTCCCTGAAGTCCTACTGGAGTGCAAAATTGCAGCACAGACAAACCTGGAGCGAAATTCTATCCCACGCCATGGCACAAAGCACCTGCAGGCAATCCAACGCAACACTAACTGAGCCAGGAAACAACCTTCAACCCGACGCAGGAAATGAACCCGGAACCTCTGCAAACACGCCGCAACCAAGCACCAGCAGAAACAGTTCCTCCTCATCAACCCAAAACAAGGACTGCTTCAATATACAGAGCAACACCAGTTGTGTGTTCAACTTTTACAAATAACCTGCAAATCAGTTTAAAAACCACACTGTTCAGTTGCTTGTTAAAAGATCGTTTTTGCTTGTAAAAAAAAAAAAAAACTAGTTTAAAATAATATGTTGATTTTAAAAACATTTTAATGTTTAATGTTAAACTAAACAGATTTAATGTTAAAGTGTTGTATTTAACTCATGTACAGCACAATTGAATTACAAGTACTATTCACTGTTCAGGGACTATTTTCTGTCAAATTGCTAATTAATAACATTTTATAAAGTAAACTTAGTTTTAAAAGCAAACTGTGTCTGTCAATTTTTTAAAACACACCTACAATACCCACGAGCTATTGTATAATAGCAATAAGGCACTCCAGGGTGTGTGTTATTGTGTAATAACGTCACTCCTGGGGTGGTGGAAGCACTGTGCTTCACCTGGTGCTGCCCACCCTGGAGGACGCGGCTGGTAATAACGCGCCACTCCTGGGGTGGTGGAGCCACTCGTCTTCTCCTCGTGCTTCGACCCACCCCAGGAATGATGTTATTACACAATAACACACACCCTGTCGTGCCTTATTGCTTAATTACACACCTGATTCATTGGGCTTTCTTAAGCTACTGACACCCCAAGATTCAGTTCCTGATCCAGGTTCTCCACACTGCCTGTTACAAATTTAAAGAAAAGTGTCAAAATACCCTAAAATACTGACTAAAAATCTCTTTCCTCCACCTATCCACATATACTGCTTCTTCAAGTATGGAGAGAAAAAAATATATATCTGTAGATTTAAGCTGAGTGCTTACTCTCCTCTCTGTTAGCAGTTCCAGCCCACAGTTACAGTATAATAAAAAAGAGAGCTAAATTCTGACTGTATATGCAGTGTAAGCTGACTTGTGTTGAAGTATTATGTTTTTCAAAGTTTCCCCTGCGGCATCCGGGACTGTGTACAGTTGGACTGCACTGGCTGGCTAGTATTGCAGTAGAATTACTGCTCGACATCTAAATGACTTGGGTTCATATCTGTAGCATAGGACATCTGGTGCCGACCAGCGAGGCAAGGTTCTGGCGTCTCTCTTTGATGCCTCCTTCCTCTGAGAGGGAGGGCACCTCCTTCCACAGCACAACTGCCCTCTGGTGGCCCAAAGGGAGGGGGGTGTTGTGCAGGATGGAATAAGCGCTCCTTCTGTAGTGGCCTTATGTCGGCATGCACCTGCTGTCCTGGTGAGTGACACCAGCAGGGGAGTTCTGATGGTAGGGCAGGGCTCACCCTTTCGATGGCCCTTTTAGGGGTTCTTCTGGATAGCTTATCAGGACCGTGTCCACTATAGGGCCCTTCCAACTCTTCCCGTGCCTCCACGGCTCCACCTTTCAAACCTCAGTCGTAGATCAAAGTATCCTTCTGGCTTGGGGAACTGGGAGGGGTCCCATCTACAGGGAATAAGCAGTGTGTTATGGTCAGATTATAGAGAGGATGCTGAGCAGAGGCTGTTAGCGTGTTGGACCATTGGCAGAGGGGAATGGGCAAGTGGAAGGAGGACCTGGCTGCTGCAAGGAGAAAAAGAGGCCAAAAATTGAAAGTGAAAAAAAAAATAGATTTCATCTGCATTTGATTCTGCTTAAAGAGCAGCTGACACCTCCAGGAGAACTTTAACAAAACACAATATTTAGACACAGTTCAGCTTGTATTTCCCATTAGTGCTGTATTCCTCCTCCCCATTATTTATTACTGAGGCCCTCTGCATGAAAACAGGATATTTGCTCCTGAAGTGTTCATGAAGTCCTGTTGCTTTCTCCCTGCCTGAAGTCATAATGCATGGCTTGTGACATCACAGTTACTCCCCTGGCGACAGATTGTGATGTCACAACACAGGATTTATGACTTGAAGTAGGGAGTTAGCTATAGAGGCAAATGAACTCCAATGGAACTCTAAGGGCTAACCATCATGTATTCATACAAAATTACCCAGGAATAAAAATTGGGGGAAAAAAATATGTAAAATATACTGTATATGGAATATAAGCTGAATTTTACCTAATTATTATGTTTTTAAAAGTTTTCTCTGATGCGTCATAGCTCTTTAAGTGACAGTGATACACTTCCATCTTGCCCTGAAACCTTCAATGCCATACCTGTTATTTTACAATGCCCAAGTCTCAAATTATTTATGCTGTATGGCTGCTTAGTTTGCAGTGGTTTGCCAGGTTTGTGACTTGTTTACACTATGTTACTGATTTGTGACCATATGCGCTGCTGTCTTCTGGGACCCCCTGTAAAAAGGACGCTACATCCCAAGGGGCTTTTCCTGGTGAACAATAGTTCAGTAAAATAAATCGATTCTCACAGTGCCGTGCTGAATATGAGGCACATGGCTACCACAAGACATTTAATTTAATTTATTCTTTGGTAACCGGGTAAGGCCCACTAAGCACGTGCCTGTTTTCAGGCGTGACCCGGGTGCACGGGGGAGGTTGTGACTTGTTCAGAGTCGCACAGTATGCAAGTGGAGGTTGTGGAAATCAAACCCAGGTCTGTCTGCTGGATGTACCATGCTCATTCACAGCTCATTACTCTACCCTCTAGGCTATACTGCCAGCCCCTGTATTTGCCTACTCTGGTGGTGAAAGCTGGGGCCTCTGATATCTGCATTTGCACAGCTACGAGGGTTCAGTCATTTGCTAATCAGTCTGCTTTACAGAAGCCAAACACTAATATCAGCAGCAGATGGGAGTTATTTCTTGAAATTCTGAAATAAACATCAGCAATTAAAAGCTGTACATCTGGCACGCGATGGGCAGAGAATATTAAAATCTGCTTCATCGAGAAAATAGAACAGGAATTAGTGCCATGGCAATGTCTTCATTTTCATGAACCCATATCAGCTCTGACCTGCTTATCTGTGCATTGTGTTAATGCAGGCTGACAAAATCTGGTATAGCTGACATTTCTGAATGTACCTGGTAATCGGTTGCTACAGC
Source organism: Neoceratodus forsteri (assembly GCA_016271365.2). NCBI lineage: Eukaryota > Metazoa > Chordata > Ceratodontiformes > Ceratodontidae > Neoceratodus > Neoceratodus forsteri. Next base: position 419,816,504 of record JADMNL010000023.1, read on the forward strand.
CAGCCAAAATACTTACCACAGATGCACGTGTTTTAGTTAGTTATTTTTTTGGTGGTGTGGTCTGTAAGGATTAGCACTCTACTGAGTGGGGGCTAAACTACACATTGTAGAGGGCCTTCAGCTACTCAGGGGTAAATGTATGTTAGGGAACATTTGCTTTATTCACATACTCCACTTAAAAATGGTTTAATTTAGTGGAAAGAAATTAGATTTCAGTTGAATTTCTCTGTAAGTAATAAAGGCTGTCAGGGTATTTTTTGCTGTTTAAAATGGCAGGGGCGTTCATTATGTTTTGACTTGTGCTCAGAACATTTTTCCCCTGTTACCGCAGCTGTTTATTTACATTGTGCTGTTATCATTATTGTCATCATTATTAAATATCATACAAATTGCATAAACTGTGGAGTTCATTATTCATTGTCATTGTTATTAAATATCACACAGTTTAATTTCACATACCATGGAGTGCATTATTGTGACTATAAAAATGGTTCCTGTTTTTGTTTTAAAACTGAGTGAAGCGGTTCAGACATATTTCTGACCTATGCTCTTGTGCTGGAATAAATATAGAATAATGGATGGGGAAGGGTTTGATATGAGAATTTAATGCACACCGAGTTGTGGGATGCTGCATAAACCCTGAGGGCGAAGCCCGAGGAGTTTATCAGAGCATCCCACAACGAGGGTGTGCATTAAATTCTCATATGAAACACCCTCCCCATCTTTTATTTTTTATAATAACAGGCCAGCAATTTTTCTCCAGCAGTTTGTGAGACTATTTTGCCCCTCCCACATACAGAATGTTGGCCAATGAGGCAGCAGCATAGTTTGACTGGCATGGCTCATGAATGTCATACCAACCAGCCGGTTATTATGGAAAATATCAACCTGGTCAGTACATTGAGAGAAATTGCTGACCAGTTGTTATTGCACAGTCACATGTTTTTGTTTCTATAACCCAGGTTATGTATACCTAAATCACTCAGGAAGTATGCCTCCTTTTAGAAATAGTTATTACTCTCCCATTTTCATAGCTTGCATAAACCCAGAGGATAAAGGGGAATGCAAAACATGACCTGGAAGCTCTTGCAGGTGTACTCTGGTTTAATACTTGTGTTGTAAAGCTAAGGAATGAATTTTCTGGTCTCACCCCATTTTGAGCATGCTAGGTCTCCTGGTGTATTATTTTCCAAAAGGTGATAACTGAAATAAGCAAGGTATTGACTCATTACAGCTTAATGAAAGCTTTTATAAAGGTATTCCAAAAAAGGATACAAGGCATACTTGGGCTGGATACCACCAAGGCACTGGTTCCCTGGATACCACCCAGGGCACAGGCTCCCTTACACATGTCTCATCAATAATGATGCTTCATGAAGCCTGTGGGGTTTTTCTTTAAGTACCGCTACTCTCAAGTTCATGCAGAACTGCCAGGTGCCTACCCACCTCATGATGATGATGATGATGATGATGATGATCAAATGATCGCTGGGCCTCCATAAGGTAATAATTTGCAGACTCTTCTCAACCACCCATGCTTGAGGAAGAGGGCATCTAACAGGATGCCTTGCTATCCCTATGCAATCCCGAAGTGACAGCCCTGAGCTCAGGACATGAGCCCAAGTTTTTTGCATGGCAAACACTGGACCATTGGGTTGACCCTTAACTACGGGAGAAAGAACCCAAGACAGAGTACTGGATGAGAGGAAAGAGACTTAGCACTACAGATGAGGAACAGGATCTGGGAGTTATCATTAGCAACTCATTTAAGCAATTGAGTCAGTGCAGCAAGGCTAACAGGATGCTAGGCTATATCAGGAGAAGTATTGATAGCAAAAGAAAAGAAGTAATACTTCCCCTCTGCAGATCCTTGGTGAGGCCTCACCTAGAGAACTGTGCCCAGTTCTGGAGTCCTCACCTCAGAAAGGATAAGGATATGTTAGAGAAAGTGCAGCACAGAGTAACAAAAATGATTCAGGACCAGCAGGGCAAACCCTATGAGGAGTGCCTCGAGGCACTAAATATGTATTTACTGGAAACCAGAAGGGAGAGCGGAGATATGATCGAGACCTTCATGTTCCTTAAAGGAATAAACAAAGTAAACTGCGGGGAACTATTTAGACTGAATACCAATTCGTGGACACGAATGGAAATTAACAGGAGGTAGGTTCAGGAGGGATGTGAGGAAGTACTACATTACGGAAAGGGTGGTAAAACCTGGGAACATTCTGTTGGCTGAGGTGGTGGGTGTAAAAACAGTCAGGAGATTCAAGCAGGACTAGGACGTAATGAAGGCAATAGTGGTTACTGAGCACAGGAGAGGTCCCAGGAGACTGGAGAACGGCTCATGTGATCCCGCTCCACAAAAGTAGTAGCAGGGAGAAGGCAGAGAACTACAGACTAGTCAGTCTTACCTCAGTAGTGGGCAAGATTATGGAGGCACTCCTTAAGGAAAGGATAGTGCAACACCTGGAATTCATAGGAGCACATGATCCAAGACACAGCATAGGTTTACAACAGGAAGGTCCTGTCAAACTAATCTCATAGATTTCTTTGACTGGGTAACCAAAGTGGTGGACCAAGGGGGTGCAGTTGATGTTATCTACCTTGACTTCAGCAAAGCTTTCGATACTGTTCCACATAGAAGATTGATTAATAAGCTGGGTAGGCTCAGGGCGGGTTAGAAGTTGGTCAACTGGGTGGCAAACTGGTTGATGGGCAGAAAACAGAGAGTGGTGGTAAACGGTGTACAGTCAGAAGAGATGCAAGTCACAAGTGGGGTACATCAGGGATCAGTCCTGAGGCCAGTCCTCTTCAATATCTTCATCAGCAACATTACAGATGGACTGGAGAGTAAAGTTTGTCTGTTTGCAGATGACACCAAGATCTGCAACAGAGTAGATGATCCAGATGCGGTGGGCAGAATAAGAAGAGATCTGGATAAACTGGCAAAATGTTTGGAAGAGTGGCAACTAGGGTTTAACGCAAAGAAGTGCAAGATCGTGCACATAGGGAAGAGAAACCCTGAAGCTACCTATAGTTTGGGAGGAGTTGCTGGCAGTCACAAGGGAAGAAAGAGACTTTGGCATCATCATCATCACAGATGACCTGAAATCATCCAAGCAGACCACTAAAGCAGTAGATAAGGCTAGAGGGATGTTTGGGTGTATTAATAGGGGTATCACAAGTTGTAAGAGGGAGGTAATAATCCCTCTTTACAAGACACTGGTTAGGCCCCATCTAGAGTACTGTGTGCAGTACTGGAGGCCGCACCTGCACAGGGACATTAAAAAAAATGGAGGCATTCCAGAGAAGGGCAACCAAAATGGTGCAGGGACTGCATCAGAAAACTTATGAGGACAGATTAACGGAGTTCAATATGTATACCCTAGAGCAAAGGAGGGAGAGAGGTGATATGATCGAAACATTCAAACATCTTAAGGGCATTAACAAGTTGAAAGAGTCCAACATTTCATTATAAGAAAAATAGCAGGACAAGAGGACACAGCATGAGATTAGAGGGAAGCTGATTAAGGGTTAATGTGAGGAAGTTCTTTTTCACAGAAGGGGTGGTAGATGCATGGAACGGCCTACCTCAGGAAGTGGTGGATATGAATACAGTGCAGGGCTTCAAACAGGTATAGGATAGGCATAAGGGAGCAATACAGATGAGTATGAATAGATAGGTCATTGAGAGTACAGGCTTATGGCACATTCATAAGATAGAAAAAATGGGCAGACTGGATGGGCCTTGCGGCCCTTATCTGCCATGAACTTCTATGTTTACGGGGGGACAGCAGGACTAGGGAGGAGAAGAGAGAGATGACGGGGAGGGTTAGTACTCTGGAGGAACAGTAGGTTCCAGAGATTATAGGAACTTAGACAGACTGGATGGACCTCTGGTCTTTTCTGCCATCATTGTCTATGTTTCTAAATTCAGTCATTAATTTTGCATGTGGTTCCTGTAACTCACAGACCCCTTTCTCTTTCAGGAGCGTACACACCTGAGCCACTGGGGAATTTTTGGTGGGCCCTTCTGTCAACTGGAATCCTTTTCTTGTATCACTTTACTTTCCTGCAGTGTCTAGGAATGGTAAGTCAGCAGGTACACTGGGGCATAAAATGGGACATGTGTTCTTGTTTTCTTATAAAAAGCAAAGGCTTGTGTTTGCCATCCTTTTCTATAATTTGGTTCTTAATGTCAGATAGCAGAAAATCAAGAAACACTCTCAGAACAGATGCAACTCCAAGAAAAATATTTGGATTTTAACCCTCTCTGAGTCTTACGAGTAAAAAGTAGTAAAAGTTTATTTTTATACAGGTAGCAATGGTAATACATCATTGGGAGAAAACCCGTTTTCAAGATGGACCTGTGGCAAATTTCATTACACAATTTACACAATCATCCCATAAATAACGTACTTAAACAACATGTAAAGCAATAACTTACCAGTTTAAGTTAATATTCCTTAGCTACCTTTATGCATTCATTTAGGATTTATCAATAGTCCAAAGTACAGAATATATTAATGTCTACATACTTATTTATAAATACAACTATATCCTAACTTTACAAGAAACATACTACAATGATTGACTCTGATCTATTCATGCGTAAGTCAAAACACTTCAATCATTACACATACACTTGATTTTCAGATCATATCCAATGACATTCATAAAGTGTTTAAATTGTTGAATTTTTTTCTTTTCATCATCTATAGGAACCCACAACTTAATGACTTGTGAACCTAAAGTCATTTTTCCAAATCTGTTACTTGGTTTAGGTATGACAAATGTATTCCCCTCATTTCTTCTAGGGTTATGATGATGTTTATAGGTAACATGAGACAATTTATCTACCAGGTATCTGGGGGATTGACTATGGACCACCCCGTGAATTTGTTTAATCCATTTTTGATCCCTTTTTTACTCTAAATGTGGCCATTCAAGTAGAGTGAGAGTGTGTGTGTGTGTGTGTATATATATATATATATATATATATATATCACAATGATGAAAATTATATCCACAATTTAGTACAATTTTAGCCAAATTGTTGTACAACACTTTAATAAATCTTAATTCTGTTTTATTGGCCATGCCATATACATGGCTTCCATAATCAATGCAAGGAATAATTAAGCAATATACCATGAGAGGGTGTGGGTGATGCCAGGATTTACCCATGGGTGGTGTGTTGTTTGGTCCCGAGGCACAGCCGAGGGACCAGCAACACACCACCCGTGAGTAAATCCTGACATCACCCACATCCTCGAGTGGCATATTGCAATTATACAATGTCCAATTTGTATTTTTTGTTAGTTTTTGTATTCAAAAAATCATTTATGTGGAACAGATTTTCTTATGGAACGTTATGATAAAAATAGTCCTTCCCTCGATGGAAGCACAGCAGGGACATATGGGTTGTTACTGCAGCAGGAGTGAGTGGAATGTTGGAGAAGTATCGCAATTAGAGGAAAATGGGGTTTATATTTGGTTTTTTTCACAAGCCCTGGTGAGAACACCAAGGAGCCGGTCGTCCCTTTTCCTGTGAAATGACGGGCTGGGTTACTGGCGACAGGAAGGAAGCTAGACTGTGAGTTGGCTGGAAGAAGAATGCTTTTAGGAATGGAGTGGAACGTTAAAAATGTATATATCTGCAGTGTAAGGGGATGTAACGTAGGAACTGCAGGCAGGGGATCGGGATCTAGACTCACAGCAGAGGAACATGGCATGTGTCTCTCACACTCTCTCATTGTATTTCTCTTTTCCTGCAAAGAGCGGTATCCCTTACCTGATGCGTGGTGTACACGCTCAGTCAAGCGTTAAACTTGAGACTCAATTTCCCACTAGCAGTTTTGACACTCTTTTTTTTCCTTTGGTTTAGCAGCATTTGTACCTTTTTGACTGCAATGACCCATTTAAAATGCGAGACCACGTTTCTTAAAAAAATACATAAAAAATGCTAACTGCCTTTTATGTTTTGTATTACTGGATTTCAAATTGAACTTAATGGAAAGGCTGAGAGAGTGATGTGTGTTTCAATTTTGCACATTTCGTGACAGCGAATACGGTGATTTTCTTGCCTGGTCTTCGGTGGTTCGGAGTGATTTTAAAGAAGAGGTTGCTGATGCGGCTGGTTGGCTGGCTGGCACTTTTTCCTGTGGGGTCATACTAGGATTTACACGTTATAAATCGTGCCAGCCAGCCAATCAGAGTACAGTATTTTTTATGCCATTGTATAATCAGTTGATTTATAACATCCCCTCTCATATTCTGGTTTAAACAAAATTTAGACCTCCGAAAAGCTCCCAACTTCTTGTTTGTTTTACTTACTAAATCCTTAATATGTACATCAAATTTTAAATTTTGGTCCATAAACCCCAAGTACTTGCAAGATTCAACCTGTGTTAGTATTTCATTTTTAACTGTTTTTATAGATAATTTGTACTGAGTAGTGTTAGCTTTCCTTTAGTTGAAAATATCATAGTATTTGTTTTCATTGTTTAAAACAAGTTTTGCTTGCCTCAGCTAGATTTCCAAACTACTAAAGTCTTTTGAAGATGTTCCTCAATTTCCTGGTTTGTTTTCCACCAACCAGCAAAACAGTATCATCTGCATACATCCTCAAAGCAGAATATTTGACTATCTACTAACTCATTTACATGCATTATGAATAGTAAAGGGCCTAAAATCGAGCCTGTGGGACTCCTTTTAATAGCCCCAGTTTGAGAGAACATCTCAATCTGCACTTGCTGCACCCTCTGTTAAATATGACTGAAACCAGGAAGAGTTTTGTTATCCATCCCAGGCTCAACATTCTTTCATACAAGATGTCATGATCTATGGTGTTTAGTACTACGAAGTTTACAGTAAGGTGTTCTGTCTCGCTTCCAGTGACTTGCTTAGACCATAAGTTCAAAGTTACTAAATCTCCTCGCTTGAAGTAGAAGCATAGAGCCAATGATTTTCCATCTTCAAAATGGCCAGTTCTGGTTGGCAAAATCTTAAATCTGTTTTCAGAGGGGTTGGGGGGCAAAGTGAAGACAAATCAGCACGCTTTTAACAAAAATTTGTCTCAAATGGAGGATTGACTGGGGGTCATAATAAGGCATGGTAACTTTATAGGTGCTCCATGCTCTGAGCACATTTGCTTACCTTAGCACAGTTTGTAAATCTAAATTTAGTGCTGTTGTGCTCCTGCAACATACTAGGAACACGGTCCCTTTTCCATTGCTGTACTACATGTCCCAGAATGACATGCCCTGCCATAGTTTTGTTTGACCTTTACATCCCATCCATTCAGAAGATCATGCATCTTTCTTCTAGTTTTTTATGGAAGTAGGTGGTGTCAGTGGTGTGTGCATGTGCAGGGCAGCCAGGGCCATATCTTTTTGAGCCATCTCCCTGGAAAGAGCAGAATTCTGCTGTGTTGGAAGAATGGAGGTGTAGGTTCTGCTGGATTAACAGGTGTGCAGATGTGCCGACGGCGAGAGTGAACTCTCTGAAACAGGCACTGCACACCTGGTGCCAGCGAAAGTTGAAGATCTTACTTGAAGGGAGCTCTTGCAGCAGGCACCGCTGGTAGGACTGAAGCTGCCAGGCACCAGGACCACACGGAAAACTTGTACGTAACAGTTTATCACAGGGGACCACCCCCGGCAACGTCAGCACGCTGATGCCCACCTATCCTATAAAGGAGGCGATCCCCCAGACCTACCTGTTCTTTTCCCACCATCGACCCACACACACCTCCACAGATGCCTGCTTCAGTCGACTGCCATTTTGTTTGCTTTTACCCACGATTTATTTCCTTTTTCTTTAGTGGTAATAGCATCGATTTTCGGTGTTTCTTTCATCTCGTTTATGTCTTCTTCTTCAGCCTTGTCTTCCAACCGGCCTATGAAGTGTACCTGCAGCAAGCAGATACCGTCCAAAGATGGCCACTCTTCCTGCCTGCTCTGCTTAGGCCCCAACCATGACACAAGGCCGGCCAGGACTTCAACCAAGCCACATGGAGATGCTGCTGAAGACCCTTCAGAGCTACTCATGACAGCAGAAATAATATTAGTGAGAGGGAGCCTCATACTAAAAAGCACTTCCACTTCCCCAGCTCAGTCTTCCATGGCATCATCATCTTCTTCCCAGAAGAAGTCTAGCAGGAAGCATAAGCACCGGTACAAGCACCTGAACCATCCTCGGTCAGCCTCTCGCCCACGGTTGCCACACAGACTGGCCTCTGCCTCTGGATCTTCCTCCCGTGGGGGGTCGGCTCCTCCTTCCTCGGCAGCACTCACTTCCTCCGGGTTGCCGGTGGTACAATCGCCCACCCTGATTTCCGTCATGGATGGCAGCTCCTCAGCGCAGCGTATTTCATCCCCTGCCTCCCAGCCCTTGATGCTCAGGCCCTTAGCTCCCACGGATCCTCAGACAGGCAGCTCGACCGGGGTTGGAGTCTTCGGTGGCAGGTCTTAGCCCGTCACCCCCTCAATCAAGATGTTTCCTTCGTTAGTCCCCCAACTCTGGAACCAGCGCTAGCCCTTCCAGGCATTGCCTGAAGCAACTGCTCACCTCTTCTTCTACATAGGCAACACCTCTGTCACTGCCTCGGGGGTATTCTTTCACCCCCTCAGCAGGCCCCAGCTTCACCTCTGGGCCAACGTCGGCTACTTTGCCAGGCTACACCAATGCCTCCACTGAAGACTCCTCAGCCATCATCTGCTCAGCCCCAGCCTATGCAATAACTGATGCCCACTGGCCCTCCCAGGGACCCCCAACTGGCCCCTGCTGGACCTACACCAGGGTACCCTATGCCAGCTCCTCTGCTGACATACCTGTACCCTCCTCCTCAATATCCTTATCAACCCTACAATCCTCCTCCACTGGTGGATTATAATGCCTTGTTTCCAGCCTGGTGGACATTTTATGCAGAACAATGATGCACCCAGGCAGCCTTCTTCTCCACCTCCTTCCTGGGACCCAGACTGGGAAGGATCTGGCAATCCCCATACACAGGGTCTTCTGAGGGTCACAAAAGGACCTGTAACCAGCATATGGATGACAGTCATCCTCAGATGCTGGTCTCAGACAGAGATCAGTTGGGGGACAATACCTTCTCTTCCTCTTCGGAGTTATCGGAGGATTCGAGGGGCATCTTTAATTGTCAGGAGCCTCTTAAGGAGATCCCCAAGCCTCCCCCAGATGATCCCTCTTTCTGCCATGTGATGCGCCATATCCAATCCTTGATTGGATAGGAGATGGAAGAGCTTGACCTGGAGCCCCGTTGTCTGCCTAGTTACCGCCTAAAGAAGGAGACCCTCACTTTGGTTGTCCTCCCTTAATCAGTTCATATGATGATGTCACTAAGGTGGCATGGAACCACCCTTCATCCTCCCCGGCCTTGGCTAAGAAGGCAGATTGCCTTTATCATGCATCGTTGGGCAAACCTTTCTTTGGCAAACACCCCACAGCGGACTCAGTGGTCATGAATGTGGTCCATGAATGCACTAAGAAGCCCAAACATCTTAGCACCCACACTCCAGATAAGAAATCTCACCAGTTGGACCAATTGGGCAAGCGGGTGTATTCCTCTGCCACACTGGCCATTTGGGCCCTCAACTATCTGGCCCATATGGTACAGTACCAGAATGCCCTCAGGGATCAGGCAAGGGATCTGGTTCAAACCCTCTCTGAAGATTCCGCTAAAACGCAGTTGACTCTACTGTAAAATCCAGACCAGATGTGGGCAACCATGTGCTGAGGGCAGCATATGACACTGTTGATGCTTCCAGGCGTGGGGCAGCAGCAGGGATCTGCATTTGCCGCCATTCATGGCTCAGGGTATCTGGTTTTGCACCTGATTTTCAGGCCAAAATAATGGATGCCTCTTTTCGGGGGCTCTGCCTTGTTTGGGGGAGATTCCCAGGATATCCCTCCCACCTTCAGGAATTGGGCAAGGCCCTTAAATCAGTGCATTCTATATACACGGTCCCAGACCGAGTCTTCCCAACGTCAGTCCTTTTAGCAGTCCTCTCACCAGCCTTCCAAGGGCCAGCAGTCATAAGGACCCTTTAAGTGTAAGGCAAACAACCTGCCAGCCAGAGCGGCTGCCCCTAGGACCCCCAGACCCACAACCGCTCTGCCCACCCCTGATTCCACTGCCTTACTCCTTCCATGACCCCCCCCTTCAGCAGAGTCCTTGGAGGAGGCAGTCGGGGGTCAATTCTCCCTATACCTAGACGGGTGGTGCACAGTAACCTCAGATAAGTGGGTGCTGCAGATTATCAAACGGGGTCACACCCTTGAGTTTCTGGAGCTCCCTCTGCAAAGCCTTCCCTCGCTTTACCATTACCCTCAGGCCCACATCTCCATCTTCCAGGAATAGATTCAGGCTGTCCTGTGCAAAAAGGCCATAGAGCCCATCCCCCCCAACTCAAAGAGGAAAGGGATTCTACTCCCACTTCTTCCTCATCCCCAAGAAAACAGGGGACCAGAGGCCAATCCTGGACCTCAGCCACCTGAACCTCTACATAGAGTACAAGCAATTCAGGATGATTATTCTTCAGGGGCTGCTGGCTTCATCAGGAGGGGACTGGCTCTGTTCCCTGGATATGCAGGATGCCTATCTCCTTATTAAGGTTTTCCTGGCCCACCACCACTTCCTCTGCTTCTGCTTCTTGGGGGACCACTTTCAATTCTGTGTCATCCCTTTTGGCCTTTCCCTTTGCACCTCAGGTCTTTACCAAGTGCCTAGCAGTGGTAGCTGTGGCTCTGCGGAGATAGGGCTTTTATGTGTTCCCTTACCTGGACGATTGGCTGCTGACAGCCCCTCCAGGGATCTCTTGCTGCAGACTCTGGAAGGCACATTTCCACTCTTCCAGGCTTTAGGGATCACGATCAACCTGCCTCCAGTATATAAGCAGTCCTGGACTCGTCCCAGGACAGAGCCTTTCTGCTGGTGGACAGAATAGAGTGCTTGATAATGCAGGCTTGGCTAGTATCTTCCAGCCATCAGGTACCAGCCAGAATGTTCCTTTGTTTGTTGGGACACATGGCAATGGCTATAGCCATGGTTCCCCTACCCTGACTGCACATGAGGGTTCCCCAATGGACTCTTTGGGTCCAGTGGGACCAACACACTGACAACCTGGATCAGCCGGTGCTGGTTTCTGACTGGGTGAGGAGAACCTTGGAGTGGTAGCAGAATCCCACCAATCTACTGATAGGGGTTCTCCTCTGTGCTATGTCCTCACAGCAGATCCTCACCATGGACGCCTCGGGCCTGGGCTGGGAAGCTCATTTAGCTGACCGTCAGACCCAGTGGACTTGGTCTAAGCCAGAGCAGCATCTCCTCATCAGTGTGCTGGAGATGCAGGCAGTTCTTTATGTTCTTCAGGCCTTCCAGACCCGTGATTCTTACCGGGCTTGCTATAGGTACAGACGGACAACATGTCTGTAGTATACTATATCAACAAACAGGGGGCACTCATTCCTACCCCCTTTGTCGGGAGGCCATGAGAGTCTGGTACTGGGCCATAGAGCACGACCTGGAACTCTCAGCTGTCCATGTTTCAGGTGTCCAAAACACCCTGACCGACAGTCTAAGACAGTCCAGGTCGAGGATGCAAGAGTGGGAACTCCTATCCTTGGTGGTCGAAGACCTCTTTAACAGGTGTGGCCATCCAGAGTTAGACCTTTTTGCATCCCCACTCAACACAAAACTGCAGTTTTCTGCTCACTCAATCCAGGGCCTGGAGGGTTTTGGTGTGGCGCCCATCCCTGTCCTGGAAAGGAGGTTCCTGTACTCCTTCCTCCCTTCTCACTTCTGCAGGGGTTCTCCTCAAGCTTCAGTCAGAGGGGCAGAGATGATTCTCATACTCCCTACTGGCTGCATCAGATCTGGTTCCTCCGCTGCAGCAGCTGACAGTGGAACCTCCAGTACCCTTGCCCCTGTGCTCTGGCTTGCTCTCCCAGGAGCAGGCCACCCTGGTCCATCCAGACCTCAAGTCTCTGCATCTCCATGTGTGTCTCCTGCAGACTTAGCTATAACCCACTTTGGGAATTCTTCCAGGGTTGCTAATGTCCTGGTGGCTGCTGAAACCTTCTACAAGAAGCACCTATGCCATGAAATGGAAGCACTTCTCCCTATGGCTGCGCCGCCACCCGAATCCCTTCATCTGCCTGGTGAATCTGATTTTGGAGTACCTTCTCTCCCTTTTGGACTAAGGCCTGGAGTACTTCTTGCTTAAGGTGCACCTTTCCGCCATCTCTGCGTAACATGTCCCTGTTGAGGGCAAGGCTGTTTGCCCAGCTGGAAGTCTCCTGCACATTCTTGCAGGGTATACAGCACTTGAAACCTCCCATTTGGGACCCTGTCCCACCATGGGATCTTCTTTTCATGTTAGAAAAGCTACCTCTGCCTCCTTTGAGCTGACTGTGAGTTCTGAGCCATGCTTTCTGTCATGGAGCATTGCTTTTAGTTGTTACTTCTGCTCGGAGGATTTCCGAGCTTTAGGCTCTGATATGCAAAGAGCCTTACTTGGTTTTTCACAAATACAGGGTATCTTTGTGCACAAATCCTAGGTTTTTGCTTAAGGTGGTGTCTTAAGTTTATGCTGAACTAATCCGTCCACCTACCTGTTTATTTCCCTGAGTATTCTAATCAGGGGGAGGCCATACTGCATAGTTTGGGTGTTCCGTTATTACACAAATTGCACCCAGTTGGTTAGAAAGACTGATTTCATTTGCCCCTAAGAGAGAAGGGATACCTGTTTCAAAATAGTGTTTGTCGAAATGATTGGCAAATGCATTGTTTATTGTTACCGTAAGTACAACAAGCCCTTGCCTGGGGCAGTTAAGGGTCACTCCACCAGAGGTATGGCTGCCTCTACCGCCTGTTTCAGGAATGTGTCCACTGCAGACATCTGTGCAGCTGCCAGCTGGAGCCCTGTTCACACTTTTGTCCGACACTACAGTCTGGACATTGCTACCAGATGCAGGGCCAATTTCGGACTAGCTGTCCTTCAGGGCTGTCTTTTATGAGCAATCAGCTATTACCTTCTGCCTCCTCCCGGCTGACTTGGTCAGTTCTGGTACTGCCCAGGACTCAGTCCTACTGGTGTTTGCCTGCTGCAGAACCCCTCAAAGTAAGATAGTACAGTTATGTAAGAACTTACCGTAACAGTAGATCTTTGAGAGGAGCTCTTGCAGCAGGCTCTTTCCTCCCTCCTTCCACCTGATAGCTGCTTCTCCTTTGCATTTACTATACTTTTCCTCGGCTTTGAGGAACTGCCTCGTTCTTCATTTTACTTTATGTGCGGGGTCTTTGGCAGGAGAATTGAGGTAGGTCTGGGGGACTACCCCTTTATAGGATAGACAGATGTCAGCGTGTTGGCAGGGGCAGTCCCCTGTGATAGCCTGTTAACTAGAAGTTTTCCATGTGGCCCTGGTGCCTGGCAGCTTTAGTCCTATCAATGTTGCCTGCTGCAAGAGCTACTCTCGAAGATCTACTGTTATAGTAAGTTGTCGCGTAACTGTACTTTGTCGGTGGTAGTCAAGACAAGAGTCTGGCAGTGTGAGATGGATTTTTTGATTTTTTTTGTCATAAAAAAAAGTCATGAGGTGGGACATTCTCAAGTTTGTTTAATGAGGGCAGTCTGTGTGGCAAAGAAACTTTGCAGTTTGAGATGTGTCTGTTGTGGGGGTGACCCCCCATACACACAGACTGAAAGAGACATGCTTTACAAAATAAATTCTGAGTTTGTCCGTTTGACATCATGATTGAATGTTATGTGCTGCTACTGCTACTGTAATGGGGACAGGGGAATTGTCATCTGGAGGTGTGGCAAAAGGTACCAATATCCATATAATAATTCTTTGATGGAGTGTGTGTGTGTGTGGGGGGGGAGGGGGTTGTCGCTCACTAGTGACATAATGCAGGTAAACTACCCTGGCATTAACTTTCTGTTATCAGATTTGTGGGGTGAGGGGAACTAGGGCAATAGATCTTGTGAACCACTGCCAGGTGCAACAGGTGCATTGGACTTTGGCAGCTGGCCATCAGAAAACAACTGCCACCACAGGCCTGGGATCTCTCTATACCTGCCTTGTCTCTCTGACCCAAAACGTTTAGTCTGAGGACCAGCTCTTCTGACCTCATTGATATTTTCTGTTTTGGTGGCTGCTAGTTGGACTGGTAACTCAGGCAGGGACAGAGGAGTCGGTGACTGGACTTGGAGTGGCCAGAGCAGACCCATACTTGTAAGCCACCCACAATGGGAGACCAAAAGTCAGTGGGTGAAATAGGCACTGACCCACTACCCATATGATGGTATGGCAGATTTTGTATTGTGGTAATAAGGTTCTATTGGCTAGCCCGATTGGCTTGTACTGGAGAACGGAACATTTCAGTAAGTACACAAGTTGGCTAGCGGAAATAAATATGCAGCCAGTGGATTTTTCCAGTCAGTAGCGTGGCGGGCTAATAGCTGCAACCTTATCTTTAACCTCTGAAGGTGCCTGATTGTAGAAGAGTTGGGCTGCACTGTGATGGGCAACAGTTTATCCATACTTTGGCTATGGCAGGTAGCAAGTAACTCTGACCTGGTGCCAGTGGTGTTATGTTCAGGGGAATGCAGGTAGTTTTACAAATTACAAAATCAGTGTGCAGCAGCAGAAACAAATTGGGAGACTTAAAATCTCATCATTCAGTAAGTCTCCTAGACACTCCCTCCTTAGTCTGGCAGTACCTGTAGTACTATTTAAAAATTGATAATTTACTACTAGGAAATTGATAATTATTAAATAAAAATGTGGGTAGGAGCACAAATTTCATGGTGCAGTTCAGTCACATGTGCTCTGTTTCAGAGGAGCACACCCCACTAAATTCTTAACAGTACCCCTGTGATAAAGTGGTGCAAATAGGCTTCTGCCATCAAAAATAGACTCCCAAGTGCTGGTTTAAAAATGGCAAATTCCATTTTTTACCATTTTCCCTTGAAAGCAGTAAATCATTGATCCTATTAAAAGCAACAACTCCATATTTAGAGTATTTCAATGAATAACACCCCTTCCTCAACAGGTCCGTTATGATCTTGGTAATGAAAACTGGGGAGATGACAAGTTGGGATAGACACAGAACAGCATGTGGCCTTCATTTATTAGAAACACATTTTTATCTCTTTACATTCTGCAATAGTAACTCCGAGAGCACCTTGGGGTGCCACCAGCAAAATGCAGCTCCCCATAGGGTTTCATTGAGAGCAGACTTGCAGCCAACATGCAGATGAGGCTGATAACATTGTATTTTCCAAATATGAGATCACAGGATTCAACTCTGTTTTTTCATTTCAACACTGTCTGGCTCAGTTTTAGTTACAGATGGATAGAGTTTGCCAGCAATGGGATGGTGTTATTCCTTTTAAAGCAAAAAAGTTACTATCATGCAGAACCCTTGAATACTTCTCATGTTTTCCACGATTTAGTTACTGTAGTTAGTACCTGTTCATGAGCTGCTTATAATGTGCAGCAATACTTCCTGTAACCCTGGGGCTACACACAGTATGTGATAGAGCTCCGATTAAAATCTACAGGTGTCCTCTGCCTGGCACTGGCCCGGCTTGGTCAGGCTGCGCTGCTGTTCCAGTATATCTACCCACATCCAAATGCCTGGCTACTCCAGATTCATCAACTGCCAGCTGAGCCACAGAGCTTGTCCTCTGGAGGAGACTCCACAAGGCAAGGAACCAAGCCAGAGAAACATTCACCTGCATGATTCTGCTATATGGCTGCAGGTGAGATGCTTGTGGGGGGCGCATTAATGATCTGGCTGGTGGTTTCCTTGTGTTTTTCTCGTACCTCCCTGAGGTGCAGAGTGTACCCTGCGTAGCCAGCCATTGGAAGGTGGCAGATGTTGCATAGTCACCCAAAACATCAGACCTTATCTAACTACAAGAGGCACTAATGCAGTGGATGGCTTGCTCCCTCCCTCCTGGAGCCAGAGAGCATTGCCTCCATATTCCTCCTCAGTGCTCCAATGGCCCATAGCAAGTGGGGTAACCCACATGGGAGTGCGACATGCCCCAATCAGTGTCACCCAACCCAGTGTCCTTTCATAAGAGTTTTCCACTAGTTAGTATCCTTCAGTGAAGTCTGCTTCCATGTACAGAAGCCAATCAATTAAACAGGCTATTCATAAGCCACATTATAAAGTAGTTTTATATTTCCTAATGACTTTCTTCCCTCCATTTGTTCCAGTTAACTGCATCCTTGTCTAAGAAATCTAAGTTAAATTACACATTTTTCCTCAGAATCCATGGTACCCTGGGCCCCTCCAAGCACTCTCTGCTTCTCTGGAAGTATACTGTCTCTACCCCTGCCCCCTTGCTGTAAGGGCGTCTTCTCACAGGGTCAGCAAAGCTCACCGCCATGGGCAGGAGGTTGGGCAGGGCCTGAGGTCATCTATCTCAGGGCTCATCATGTTTCTCCTTCTGTAAGCATTGCCTGCTTTACAGCTTATGCAGAACTGCCAGCTGCCTCACCCCACATGATGACTATGTCATGCAATGGATTCCTTAGCCTTCAGGGGACAGTAACTTGTCAGCTGTTCTCAGTCACCCATGGCTGAGGAAGAAAGGACCTGACAGGATGGCTTGTATCCTCTTGCTAGCCCAGTGTGGCAGCCCTGGGCTCAAGAGAAGAGCCCAAGTGTTGTGTATGGCAAACACTGGACCATTGAGTTAGCCCATACACATTCAATGATTTTTTTTTTTTAGCTTGGTCAGACCCATACAAATTCAGTGATTTTTCCTTATTTAGCTTGGTCTGACCTGTACAGATTCAATGATTTTTTAGCTTGGTCAAGTGCTGTAACACCAATAATAAAGAATACAAATGTTGTTTTGAGGGGAGTTCAACATTTTATTGAAAGTTTTTATGAAGTGCTACATGAGCATAAAACAGGTGCATCTAAGAAAACTCATGCCATAGTTGGTTACACAATTGCTCAGTAGGTTATAGATGCAGACAAGATGAAGCTAGGTCGGATGGGTCTAGAAGATTCAGAGGTACATATACACATACAGTATTTTGATCATTCCTTCTAGGGGTTCTCCCTCCCACCTGGGAGTGGGTCCTAGGTGGTAGCCTGGGTAAAACATTGGCTGGACAACAGGACACAGAAGGTAATTGTAAATAGAGTCCACTCTGAAGAAAGAGGGGTTACTAGTGGGATATTGCAGGGTTCAGTACTGGGTCCAGTCCTTTTTAATGTCATTATAAGTGACATTGCAGAGGGACTAGAAGGAAAAGCATGCCTCTTTGCAGATGACACAAAGATCTGCAACAGGGTTGATACACAAGGAGGTGTGGAAAGGATGTAAAGGGACTTGGCAAGGTTGGAGGAATGGTCAGAAGTATGGCAGTTTGGATTCAATGCAAAGAAGTGCAAGTAATGCACCTGGGAAACAAAAACCCAAGGGAAGATTACACAATGGGGGGGGGGAGGTATTAACAACAAGAAAAATAGAAAGGGACCTGGGGGTAATTATATCAGATGACCTTAAGGTTAGCAAGCAATGTGAGAAGGCAGTAGGAAGGGCTGGAGGGATACTGGAATGTATAGGGAGAGGCATCACCAGCAGAAAACAGGAAGTTGTTATCCCTCTGTACAGACAGTTGCGAGACCCCATCTGGAGTACTGCGTCCAGTTCTGGAGACCCCATCTCCGCAAGCACATAGACAGGATGGAGGCAGTCCAGAGGAGGGCAACTAAAATGGTGCAGGGTCTGCAAGAGAAGCCGTATGAGGAGAGACTAAAGGAGCTTAATATGCATACCCTTGAGGAAAGGAGAGAGGGGGACATGATAGAAACTTTTAAGTACCTCAGTGGAATCAGCAAAGTCCAAGAGGGTAGCATCTTTCAGAAAAAGAGATGTGCAAGAACAAGGGACACAATTTGAAGATAGAGGGGGGATGGCTCGCGGGCAATGTGAGGAAGTATTTTTTCACAAAGAGGGTGGTGGACACATGGAACAGCCTTCCTGAGGAGATTGTGGGGTCTAAAACTGTGGGAGAATTCAAGAATGCATGGGACAGACATAAGGCAATTCTTGTGGGGGGCAGAAAGAAATAGGCTGTTGGTTAACTAGGATCTGCAGCTTATCCTGTAGGTACAGGGAAATGGGCAGACTAGGTGGGCCAAGCAGTCCTTATCTGCCTTCAAAGTCTATTTCTATATGTATGAGCCTCCAGAGCAAGATTATCACTGCATAGCCAGACCCCTAAAAGGAGGAGTTTGAATTAGAGAGAGGGGGCATGGAGTCTGAGGTACCAATGGGGATAGGGTGGTGGCAATACCATCTCCTGAAAGAGACCATTTTCTTCCTGGGGTTCCTCCTACAAAGATGCAGAGATGTACTTACTCATCTGCATACGGACATAATGAGCATGTGCACTCCCCACCCTCAAGCACACTGGGCTGAATGCCACCTGTCATTACTAGGTACCAGTATTGCATAGGGAGTTGCTACACACCCTCCTCTAAGGAAGCGTCATCTGGTTGCTCAGTCCTTATTCTGCTAGCCCAAGTGGTGGTTTGAGCTTGGGACACAAACTCAGGTACCCTGTGTTACAAGTGGTGCCCTCTGCTGCAGCACCTTCAAGCCAGCTATTTAACTATACTTTTGTACAAGTTTGCATAAAACTTTATTTTCTATTTCTGTCCCTCTGGTTCCTGCCCCTCCACCCCAACTTGAGGGTTGCCACGGCTGCCCTCTTCCACTGGCCATGACAGTGGGCGAGCAGCTACCCTCACAGCTGACATCAGTGCTGCACCAAGGTTGGCCATGGGGTGGGGGGAATACCAGGCAAACTGCACCCTCTCTCCCATAGTTGAGCGTCTCACCTCTCACCTCTCCGATGCACCAACTCCCTGCTGATCCCAGTGTGGCATTCTAGAAGGCACTTAAGATCCTCAGTTTTGCAGGTGGCAGAGCAACATGCTGCAGCTATGCCAACCTGTGTGTATAGCTTTTTAAGATGCCAGTACCAGTACATCTCGAACCATAAGTTCATGTGATACCAGCGTGCAGTGCACACAGAAAGTAGGTAACAAGAAGTCAAAATTGTGTTCAGTTGAGATCACTGCTACTGAGTAGGAACTTTACATTTTTGAACGCTGCTGTCATGGTCGTGTTAATCAACAGTGGGGACAAGGACAGTAGAGAAAGGAGACAGTGGCTGCAGGACAGCCCAAATGAATCTGTTCAGAGTTCTCTTCCTGGCAGTTTTGCTTTACCTAGTGGTCCTAGTCCTCTTCCTGCCCCTCTGTTAAAGAGACTGGACATTACACAGAGGAAACTTAGGAAAAACCTCATGTTGAGAAACATTTCAGCTGATGCTTCATATATTTCCTCTATTTATAGTAGCTTCCCCCACCCTTTTATATATATATATATATATATATATATATATATATATATATACATATAGGCATATTGACATCAAAACAGGGATTCTGCCATCCCTAGGCTTCATCTGCTCTGGCTGCCTGTCCACACCTGACATCATAATCCTCTGCTTGTGACATCAGAATCTATTGCTGTGGAAATGATTATAATGTCCAGAGTAGACAGGCAAGAAGAGCAGATAGTCCAGGGGACAGTGATCCAGTTTTCATGTAAAACTTGTGAAATGTATTCTGAATTGTGTCTAAAAATAGTTTTTCCAAAGTTTTCTCTGTGACGTCAAGCCCTTGAAGACATGTGACAGATATGGCTGTATCAGTCCCTTGACTTTTCTACCCCCTTTTGACTCCATCACCTCCAAACTTCTCCCCAAGCCTGCGGCATCCCACCACCGAAAATCCTGCCTCACACCGGCTGCCAGACAGGAAATTGTTCTGAAAAAGATTCTTCCAGTCTTTGATTATTGTGATACTGTCTATGGTGCATGGCCCAGATCCTTCATAGCCAGACTGGGTACCTCGTCCCCTTTTTTCCTTGCTGTAGAGGTTTTTCTGCCAGACAGCTCACATTATTTCCAGGGACATACCATGATCCCAGAAATGTATTGCATTTTGGCCTACATATTCTGACTCCTCCAGACTCCAGTAACCACCAGTTACCCCACAGTTTTCCCTCCATGACAGGGGCTCTGGGAAGAGGGCCATCTTCTTCACTCCACTGTGGCTCAGGACCTAGTAGCAGTAGACACTAGGATCCATGCAAGTACCAGAGGTCCAAGCCATTATGTTGAGATGTTTTTTCCCTGCCTTTTTTTTATGTGTTTTATTGCTTTTAATTATAAAAAACAATGGTATATAATCATCTCATGCAAGAGATCACAGGGTAATACAGATGAAACATTCAATGTAATAGGCTTAACCAGTCTATGCATTCTTGTAAAAGGATTTGGAGGTATTTCAAGATTAGCAAGTCCACTTAAATTGTCCACGATGTGCCACACCCTACAAGACTATGGGTGGTCAAGTTCAAATAGGAAATGATCGTTCCAAACATTGTTTGACTCAACAGCCAGTGCTGCTATGACCCCCTCAAAAATGTTCTCCTCAAAACATGGGCAGCACCAAGGAATAAACTTTTACTGAAAGCCAGCAAATTTTGATCTTAACAAACATCGAAGGAAAAGATATAATTTAATTATTGCCTCTGTAGGATTTAAATATATCCATTTCTCACTAAACCCTGCTATTTGTACTCCACTGTGTAAACGAACAGTTTTTCAAAAACCTTGTGCAATGCTTCATTTTATCTAAAAGCATTTCACTTTTGACTGCCTCTTTGGTCATTAGAAAAATGAAAACTGGTATGACATAAAAAACATTTAAACGCAGTCACAGTGATTTAAAGAACATAGACATTGCAAACAGGGAAAAAAACTGAAACTTTAAGCATTTGAAAGTCCCTTCTTTACAGCAGTGCTTTCTTAGGGGGCTGCATCAGAGACGGAAGAGTCGGTAGCTTGCGAATATTCAAATTCCCATCCCAAGGCCTCCACTTTCCTTCCTGCCTCGTCCGGATCTGTGAACTGTAAAGTATGTCCTCCATATTCTATGCGCAGTCTTGCTGGCATCAGTAAAGAGTGTGCAATGCCCAAGCTACCAAGTCCTGTTCTCGCCCCGTCAAACTTCTTCCTCCTGGCTCTTGAGGCAAATGAAAGGTTGAGGAATAAGTGTATGGTACTCCCCTCACATCTTAACTGACCCGATCCTCTTGCTGCTTGTAAGATTATATCTCTGGTAGAGGCCCCAGTGGTAACCAACAAGACCGTCCCGAGGTGTGTCATTTTGACTGGCTGCCACTGGTGAAGAAATGCGGTAGGCTTTAAGAAAATTTTCCGCTGTCAATATTTCCTCTAGTTGAAGATTCTGGGGTAGCCATTCAGTGAGAAAAGCCAATAGATGTCTCCGGTACAACTTTTTGGTAGGCCCACAACTCACACATTGGCTGCCCTTTGCGTATTTTCCAGGGCTTCCAGGTGGTAGCGGAGTTGGGCGTTCTCCTGCAGCATTTTACTAGTGCTAGCTTGGTAGCCAAAGACTCAACGTAGAAGCAGTTTCAGAAACGGGCTTCAGTCTTGCAGTCTTGTTCTGTAAGCCTGGTCAAAATAGACTGTACCTTAGAGTCTATTGCCTGCATTGATTTTGCAGCGCCATCAAGGAGGTTCCATCCCTGGTGTAGCTTGTGGTTCAACCATGTGTTGTACCTCCGTCAGCTGGAGATTTTTTGACTGCCTCCACTGCTTTATTTGTGTGACCCATCTCAAGAAATCTGGTATGTGGTAATCAGCACACCATGCAGAATTCACCAGTACCGTTTAAATTGTAGCAGCAGGAAAGAAATTAAAGTTTTGTTTGTTAAAGTATAAACTTTACAGAGCTCTCCTTTAGTGCGTCTGGTCGGTAGGTGTGCTCAACAGTGCCCCCTTCCCTGCCCTTTTTGGTCTCATGCAACTTTCCTGATGTGAGTACAGCCTTCCAGTGGCTTTACATGTACAAAGCTGACCCTGCTGCCAAAGCAGTCTCCCTGGCCCAGGCACAACAGTCGCTGTGGCAGCAGAGCTCACTACCAAGGTACACTGCTAACGCAGCAGCTGCCCCAGCTTTGTCTGTCTGCCGACTCAGAGACCCGAGCTTGCTCCCAGTTTCTGGTGGCTGCCTGTACCCCATTTTCAACATTTTCTGCTGTTTCACCCTTAACTGCCCCCCCTCCCCCACTGTGTTCTGTACTCCAGTCTGGCTTGGCCACCATTGAAACTGTGTTCATGTATGGAATAGAACTGACTTTTAAATTCTGGACCAACATTCTCACTATCTTATCTGGCCTCCTACTCATACATATCCTGCCCTCTGACCTAACTCCTCCGTCATTCCAATCCCTGCTTTATCCTTATTCCTAGATGTCACTGTGCTGCTGGACAGGTGGCATTCTCCTGGAAGCTCCCTCCCCTGGAACTGACTTCTTACAGCACTCTGCTCCAGTCAGCTTCCTTGCAGATAACCCTCAAGATGCAGGTCCAGGAGCAGACCAGGCTCACCTTGATTCCCCCCACAACTAGCTTCTAGTAGACTTTCACTGGGCCACCCGAATAGCTCCTGTGCCTCTTCAGTCAAGGTCAATATACTGCATACGTCTTGTTTGTTTGGCAGTTATCACAGCAGTTGTTTAATGGACTCTGATTTTTACCAGCAGCTTTAGTCGAAATTTGATTTTATTGTTCTAATTACTGAATTGTATGCTTTTATTTCTGTATTGCATACTTTTTAACTATTGTACGCACCACCACCCCTCAGCATCACTGGTGGTGGTGGGGGCAGATGCAAATCAACTGAAATTGAACCAGATCAAGTTGTTGATGGTATTTACAGTGAATGGGAAATTTGGCCAGGTCACTGGGAAATTCCCCAACTTTTTTCGAGAAGTGCCATGGGATCTGTAAATTCCATTCAAACAGTAGCCAAAACAGGCAGAAAGGACCTCAGTTCAACATCTCATCCAAAGGATGGCACACCCCGACAGCACAGTAACCCCTTAGTACTGCACTCAGGTGCCAGACTGTGTGTATGAGACCAGTCCCAATGTGGAGATAGAATCCCCCCAACCTTCTGGTTCAGAGGTGGAAGTGCTGCCAACTTAGCCACACTGACGCAGCTTAAAAACCGTTGCTCACCACATGGCTCGTCAAACACTTAAATGAACCAAATTCTTAATGTGTGCGGCCTAGGATACGACTGGGAACTGTTGCAAGCAATGGGCTTGGATTTCGTGTGGTATCGCTGTCTGATGAGTTTAATAGGGATCAGGAATTAAAAGGTAGAATCCTGTCTTGTAGCTAATCTGTAGTGACTTTATATCTTGGCTGGGTTACAGACTTACAAGCATGCTTGCTACCATGAACATTTAGCCTATACCTTTTAATCCTATTTAAGATCACCCTTTTCTTATCTCTGAGATGCCCTTTTCCACATTTTGAATCTGCTTTAGTATTTTTTTTAATTATCAGTCATTTAGAGGAGCGAACCTTTTATCTGGCTGTCCCCAGGTTTCCATTAGTATTTCTCAGCTGTTTTTGAACTCCAGTTGTTTAACATTACGTTTCTTGTGCCTAAAATGAACTTGCATGCAAAAGTCTCTGTACCTTCACTTCAAGGAACAGTGGTTGTGTATAAACACCTGTGAATCCTGATGAAAACCTGGGGATAGCCAGGTGAAAAGAACTGCTCCTTTTAGTAACTTTAAATTTAAAAAAATGTTAAAGGGGGAAAAGGGCATCTTACAAGACAAAAGGAAAAAAGTACTCTAAAGTAGCATAAAAAGATGTGGGTCAAGATTGTCACCGTAACATTCACTGCTACTTTAAATATTTATTAATATACTTGTTGACCAGCTAAATCTTGCTGGAAACAGGTTCCTGTTACAGGAGAAACCGGGGCCTATAATAGCAGAATTACCAATGGCTCTTAAAAGATTTGCAAATAAAGTTTTATAGGAAATAATCCTTTAATTTGTTCTAAAAGGCTGATGGGGAGTCATTAGTTCTTAGTGAGTTAGGAATGTCAAAGCTTACCTGCATGGTAAGCAAGCATTCTTTGACCTAGAGCTAGATTTTACAGCAAGAGACCATAACAGATTGCTATTAGCTGTTCTAAAATTTAAGGTTATAATTTAAGTGTCAGTTAACTACACTGTAGTTATAGCGTAACTACACTGTAACTGCATTGCAGTTGCAATGTAGTTGCATGCAACAAGCATGTAACTACCCTGTTGCATGTAATTAATGATTAGTCACATTGAAATGGACACTTAAAGTGTAACCAGATTTAGTTCAGGTTCCTAGTGTTTCAGCTCAAGAGCAAGACAAACTGGGACCTTATTTGTGAGAACCCTATGGACAAACATCACCGGTAAATATAATGACTATTCACCTAACTGAGTGCCAAACATAAATTACACTGAAGGACATCCCACTTTGCAGACAAAACAGATCCAGTGAGGGACTGGAGAAGTGGTCCGATATTTTACATTTTCAGTTCAATGCCAAGAATTGTCAAGTAATGCACATTGGTAGCAAAAATCGATATATGGATTTCTGCAACATTTTTGCATTAATGAAGTAATGGTGGAACACTCAAACGCAGATAGGGACCTGGAGGTGATATTTAGCAATAATCTAAAACCTTTTCCCATTGCAGTATAGCATATGGGAAGGGACAGAGGATGTTAGGATGCATCTGTTGGGGGTTCACCAGTTGAAGGAGGGAGGTAATACTGCCACTGTATAAGTCCCTGGTTCGAAAGCACCTGAAGTATAGAACGCAATTCTGAAGCTCATATCTGAGGAAGGACAGTGATGAAAACCATACAGTGAAGGACAGTGAATATGGTTTCAGAGCAGCAGGAGTAAGTCCGATGAGGAGAGATTGGCGAGTCTCATTATGTACTCTCGAAGGATAGAAAGGGAGAGGGATACAATAAAAACATTCAAGTGCATACAGGGTACAGTGAGGTGAATTCCACAGAGTTATACTGGTTTAAGGAACAGATCTTCTTCGAGTATACAGTATCTTGCTCATCAGGCCACACCTATCAAACTATAGCCGCCAGGCCCTAGGACCACACGGAACCTTTTTTGCTAGCAGTCTTCCAAGGGCCACCCATGATGACGTCATATGTCGACATGCTCACCATATACAGTAAACGTGGGCAGCCCCATGCCCTCCTCAGTTCTTTTCCCACCATCGACCAATGCACAACATTGGACTCCACGGAGACACTGCAGCTTCAGTCGACCACCAAATCTTCAATTTTCCAACTTTATTATTTTTTCTCACCCTAGTTCATTATCACTTTATTGTTTAAAGTGATCCTCATCGGGGGCGCTGCTGAGTCATTGACTGAGCTAAACGCATTCATTTAGAGCTCCGCTATTTCGAGACAGAACACCCACTAAAAGCATATTTTCAATAGACTTTTTCTATTGGGCTTTAAATAATCGGTGGATGGAATCTCCATCTAACAATATGGATAAGTTTGTTTCCCCAAAAGTAGCAAGGAGAGGCGGTCCAACCAGAGGGCCTGCTGAAGGAGTCGGGGCAAGGATCTCCCCTGCTACAATGACCTGCTTGGAGGTGGGTGTTAAATCTAAGGCATCGAAGAAACCCACTCTCGCCTCAATACAGGCCTTTTTTGAATGAATTCCAAGCAGAGGTCAGGCAATCGACTTCTAGAATTGAAAATTATTTAATGGAAATTACCTCTCATTGTGCTGTTGTGGAGGTGTGGGTGGGGAACATAGAAAAAGCTGTGGAAAGTAATACAGGGGAGATCAAAGCAGTCTCTGCAAGAGTCCTGACCTTAGAAGGAGCTACAAATGCAGCGTTACATGAACAGCTAACACAGATGGCAAGATTACAACATCTGGAGAACAATATGCTGCAAAGAAACCTGAGATTAATAGGTTTCCCTGGGACTGTTTCCAATGTAGCGCTAAAAGAAGTAACCCAGAAGACACTGACAGTGATCTTTTTTCAATTGACCCTTCCCTCACCTTAGAGACTATTTTTCGTCCAGCATCGCAGCAACCTAAGGATCCGATGAATCTATCTCTGCAACCTGGAGCAAGATGTATAATTTTAACCTTTCATACATTGGCTGAAAGAAATAAACTTCTCCAGCTAGCTAGGCAGAAGAAATAGTTTTTTTACGGAGGCCATCGGCTCCACTTGTACCCAGATTTTTCTATGCTGGCACAGCGCAGACGAAAACAATTTCTCCCTATAATGTCTGAATTTAAAGAAGTGGGAATCATAGCAGCTCTACTCACACTAGCACGTCTGAGGATCCAATTTCAGGGTAAGAACCACTACTTTGATGATCCAGATGTGGCTCAGACTTTTTATGAAAGCAGTGTTCAAATTCCAGAAGATATCGGCTCAGATTTTGAGGAAGAGGATGAAGCAGCGGTTACTGAGTATTACCCTATCTGAATTGAAATGAACAGTGCCTTATAAAACAGGAACTGACTTTGTGCTTTGTTTAGTTACATGAGCAACATTGGAAAATTAATGTTCTTAAGGATAATTATTATGTTAATATAATTAAATATGAATTTTTTTTTTTTAAGGAATAAAAATAAAGTGATCCTCGTCATCGTGTAAGCTGACCAACTCTGCGAAACTCTTCAGATATTGCGAGTGTGGCAGGAAGATCTACAGCCACAGTGACCATGACACCTGCATCCACTGTCTCGGCAAGGCCCATGACATCAAGGCCTGCAAGATCTGCTGCGGCTTCAGCCAGGCTACCCACAGGCGCCGTCGGAAAGCCCTGCAGTCCTTCCTCCTTGCACAGAAGATAGCCAGAAAAGAGAGGGAGCTCCAGGTGAAAAGCTCCTTTGCATCACTGACACCATCCACGGGCTCCGTTCTTTTGAGGCCCTGGACAAATCTTCTGGGAAGCACAAGGAGAGAGCAAGAAAAGTCCCCTGTCCATGCCCTCCCAGAAGAAGGAGATTCTCAAATGCTTGCAGACCACTAAAGATATTAGCAAGCACTTCCTGAGGCCCTCTCTGATATTTCAGACATTATTGTCAGGGCTGCTGCCACTGGCATTTGCCTCCATCGGCACTTCTGGCTGAGGGTCTCTGGCTTTGCTGCCAACATTCAGCAGAAGGTGTAATGCCCCTTCAGTGGCTGTAAGCTTTTTGCCCAGATGTCCAGGACATAATGAATGACCTGTAGGCATCTGGCAGGGCTCCCAAATCTATCCATTCACTCTACCACATGCAACATAAGAGCAGACAGCGCCCTCCCTTTCGCAAGACATCCAATAGGCCGCGGCAGCCTCTCAGTCCCAGGGCAAACACAGAGCCTCCACCGCATTGCCCACCCTCTGCACTGCTGGAGCCACAGCCAAGTTTCCCAGAGGTGATGTAGCAAACTCAACTTGACTGTTTGCCAGAGCCCCCTCTTCCGGTCCACGACCGGGATGTGGTGGTTGGAGATTGTTCTCCCTCCATTTCAGTCAATGGAGAACCATCATGTCAGATGCCTGGATTCTTCAAATCATAGAAAGGGGTCACACCCTGGTCCCCAAAAAGACCGGAGATTTGAGGCACATCTTAGACCTACAGAACCTCGGTCTCTTTCTCCAGTCCAAAAAGTTCCAGAGGGTAATCTTGCCAGGTCTGCTGCCCCTTCTTAAGCAAGGTGACTGGCTGTGTTTTCTGGACATGCAGGATGTGTACCTGCACAACTCAGTGTACCCTCCCCACAGGAGGCTCTTCCGGTTTCTTTTCCAGGGCAAGCATCATCAGTTCAAAGTGCTGCCCTTTAACTGTCCTCTGTGCCGTGGGTCTTTACCAAGTGCTTAGAAGCAGTAGCTGTGGCCCTCAGAAGGGAGGAATGTCGTTTCACTTATCTGGATGATTGGCTCCTAAAGGCCCTGGTCAGGAAACCGCTCCTGAGGACCTTAGAAAGAACTCTTCAGAGCCGGCCCAGTGGCACTGGAGGTTGAGTGCTGGTCACTACACCTTGCGCCACACCAGCAACCCGACTGGGGAGCGAGCCTGGGCCACCGAGGTCGGCAGGGAGAGAAATTGAGGTCAGAGGACTGCTCTCCTCTCTCGGGCGGAAGGGTACACGCTGTCCCTCTGCTGATTGCCCTCTGGTGGCGACCAGAAGGCATCTGGATTGGGAGGCAGCTCCCACATGATTATGTCGGTGGGAAGGGAGGAGAAAACTGGAGGAAAAAGAGACCGCAGGTCTCCATGACGAGTCCACCGCACCACAGGCCAACCCGGGGTTCTGGATTGGTCTCTGAGGAGGGCACCACTTCCCTGGCCCTGCAGCGAGGGGCAGTCAATGGAAATACTGAGGCGGCTAATTGTGTACAGCGGGACCTGAGAATGAGTTCAGCACCTTGAGGGAGGACTGAAGCACCTGCCAGGGCTGAGGTGGGGAAAAATGTGTATGGAAAAAGAACTTGTGTGCGTTCCCCTCACAAGATCACCGCCAACCTGCTCCAAATCAGTCCTGGTCCCATCCCAAAGGCTTCAATAGGGCAATTCCAGACTCTCAGTAGGGAAGGCCTTTCTGCCTCAAAACAGGGCAGAGTGCCTCATTGCGCAGGCTAAGGAGGTGGCCCAGAGCTGTTATATTTCAGCCAGGGTGTACCTGAGTCTGTTGGGACTGATGGCAGCTGCCATCCTCACCATTCCACTGGCCAGGCTCCACATGTGCATCCTCCAGAGGACTCTCCAGGTTCAATGGGACCAGCGAACAGATGATTTAGATCAGTTAGTGCTGATCTCTTCTCCAGTCCGCAAAGTGCTCCAGTGGTGGATGGACCCCTAAACCTGTTGCAGGGGTTCCCTTTCAGATCCTCTTTCCTCAGCAAGTCCTTACCACGGATGCCTCTGGTTTGGACTGGGGGCTCACCTGGGTCCTTTTTAAACTTGGGGTTCTTGGACCCAGATCAAAGCCTCCCAGCACATCAATGTCCTGAGATGCAGGTGGTTCTGTATGCCATGTAGGCCTTTCAGAACCATCTTCTTCCAGGTCAGTTGCTGATTCAGTCAGACAACCTCAGTGTTGTGTACTACATAAACAGACAGGGGAGACACATTCATACTGTGCAGCGAGGCCATGAGAGTGTGGTATTAGGCTAAACCATGGCCTGACCTTCTCAGCAGTCCACATCCCAGGAGTAGCTCAACACTGGCAGACAGTCTCAGCCAGATGCAGTCTAGCATGCACGGTGGGAGCTTCTCTCATCTGTCGTGAGATCTTTTGACAGATGGGGTCATACAGAGTTGGAACTTTTCGTCTCCCATGCAATGCAAAACTGCTCAATTTTTGCTCGCTTGATCCAGGGCCTGGTGTTTGCTGGTGAGAGCGTGTTGTCCCTCTTCTTTATGCCTTCTTCCCGTTTCCTCTGATTCAGAGGTGCTCATCAAAGTGCAGATGGGACGCACCATGATCCTGGTAGCTCCATTCTGGCATCGCCATAGAAACATAGAATCTGATGACAGATAAGGACCGCTTGGCCCACCTAGTCTGCCCATTTCCCTACCTAACGGATAAGCTGCATATCCTAGTTAACCAACAGCCTACTTCCTCCTACCCCCCACTAGAATTGCCTTATGTCTGTCCCATGCATTCTTGAATTCTCCCACAGTTTTAGACCCCATAACCTCCTCAGGAAGGCTGTTCCATGTGTCCACCACCATCTCTGTGAAGAAATACTTCCTCACATAACCTCTGAGCTGTCACCCCTCTATCTTCAAATTATGCCCCCTTGTTCTTGCACATCTTTTTCTGAAAGTTGCTACCCTCTTGGACTTTGTTGATTCCTTTTACATATTTGAACATTTCTATCATGTTCCCCCTCTCCCTCCTTTCCTCGAGGCTATACATCTTAAGCTCCTTTAGTCTTTCTTCATATGTCTTCTGGTGCAGACCCTGCACCATTTTGGTTGCCCTCCTCTGGACTGCCTCTACCCTGTCTGTGCCCTTGCAGAGATGAAGTCTCCAGAACTGTACACAGTACTCCAGATGTGGTCTTACCAACTGTCTGTACAGAGGGACAACAACTTCCTGTTTTCTACTGGTAATGCCTTTCCCTATGGATCCCAGTATCCCCCAGTCCTCCTTACTGCCTTCTCACATTGCTGGCCCACCTTTAGGTCATCTGATATGACTACCCCACGGTCCCTTTCCATTTTTGTTGTTGTCAGTATCTCACCCCCATTGTGTACTCTTCCCCTGGGTTTTTGTTTCCCAGGTGCATTACTTTGCACTTCTTTGCATTGAATCTAAGCTGCCATACATTTGACCATTCCTCCAACCTTGCCAAGTCCCTTTTCATCCTTTCCACCCCCACCTTGCATATCAACTCTGTTGCAGATCTTTGTGTCATCTGCAAAGAGACATACTTTTCCTTCCAGTCCCTCTGCAATGTCACTTTTAAAGACATTAAAAAGGACTGGCCCCAGTACTGAACCCTGTGGTACCCCACTAGTAACCCCCCTTTCTTCAGAGTGGACTCCATTTACTATTACCCTCTGTGTCCTGCTGTACAGCCAGTGTTTTACCCAGGCTACCACCCTGGGACCACTCCCAGGCTAGCTAATTTGTTTATTAATCTTTTGTGCGGGACTGTGTCAAATGCCTTGCTAAAGTCTTGGTAGGCCATGTCCACAGCCCCTCTTTGGTCTACTACTTTGGTCACCCAGTTAAAAAAATCAATTAGATTTGTCTGACATGACCTTCCTGCTGCGAATCCATGCTGCCTTGGGTCCTGTGCCCCACTGGCCGCTAGGTGACAAATTCTTTCCTTCAAAAGTGATTTCATCATTTTCTCTACCACTGAGGTCAAACTAACAGGTCTGTAGTTTCCTGCTTCTGTCTTGCTCCCATTTTTGTGAAGGGGAATCACATCCGCCCTCCTCCAGTCCTCAGGTACCACACCATCCTCCCATGATTTATTAAAAAGGGTAGTCAGTGATGTTACTAGTTCTTTTAGAATTCTGGGGTGAATTCCATCAGGCCCCATTGCTTTATCCACCTTCAGTTTTAGGAGTTCTTTCAGAACACTTTCTTCTGTGAAAGGACTAATATCACCCCCCTATCCAGAGTGCTTCTATTGACTGGATTAGTTATCAACCCCTGCTCTTCCATTGTGAATACCGAGCAGAAGTATTCGTTCAGTATCCCTGCTTTATTTCACTGTCACTCTCTGCCCAACCACCTTCCTCCTTATTCAGCCTCAGTATCCCTGCCTTGGTCTTTCTTTGCTCCCTAATGTACCTATAAAAGGTTTTATCCCCCTTCTTAACTGAGTTGGCTATCTTTTCCTCGGTTTGGGTCTTTGCTATTCTGACTGCCTTCCCCGCTTCCTTCTGCTTTAACTGGCACAGTTCTCTGTCCTGTTCCTTCTATTTCCGTATACTTCCTAAATGCTGTCTTTTTCTCCCTAACCTTCCTTGCCACGTCTTTTGAGAACCACAGTGTTTTTTTCTTTCATTTTGATTTGTTTATTTGCGTCACACAAAGGCTTGTTGCCTCTGTGATGGCGGTTTTGATGTTTCCCCATTGTTGCTCCACCCCACCTTCTTGCCTGTTTGCTAGTGCTTTTCTAAGGCACTCTCCCATTTTGACAAAATCAGCCCCCCGGAAGTCCAGTACCTTCACTTTTGTATGGCTTGATTCTACAGCTAAGTTTATCGTGAACCACACTGTTTGGTGGTCGCTTGTTCCCAGATGGCTACCCATTTCTAGACTGGAAATCCTCTCTCTGTACCCATTTGAGAGTACCAGGTCTAAGATTGCTCCCTCCCGAGTGGGTTCCAAAACTAGCTGTCTGAGGCATGCCCCCTGCAGGGCAGCGAGAATGACCCTGCTCTTGGATGTGGCTGCAGCAAAGGTGCTCCAGTTAACATCTGGCTATTCAGGTCCCCCATCAGCAATATCCCCCTTTCTCTGCCATCCTATGGATGCCTTCTATCATTTTCCTGTCTGCCCCCAGGCGAGGTCTGTGGACAACCCTGTCTGCGGATTGTGGTGCCATTTCCAGTCTCAAGGGTGACCCATAGTGCCTTCTCTCTCCCTGTTTACCCTTTAGTTCTGTTGCTTTGATCCCTTCCCTTAAATAGAGAGCTACTTCTCCTCCTCTTCTTCCCTGACCTTCCTTGTAGATTGTGTACCCTGGTATGTTGACATCCCATTTATGGTTATCTGTGTACCATGTTTCTGTGACTGCCATGATACTCAGGCATCCCTCTTCCATCAAGGCCACCATTTCGTGGTGCTTTTTACCTAGACTACGGGCATTGGTACTCATTACCCTCTGTTTTTTTTATAGCCTTATTTCTTTTTGCCCCATCCTTGTCCTTACTGCCTTTGTCTTTTTCTCCATTTACCCCTGCCCTTCTCCTATCAACTGCTCTGTCTTGGTGTTTACCTCACTTCTTCATGATATAGTTTCTCTACTATAGCAGCTGGCGGAGGAACCTCAGTCCCTCTCCCCTCTGCAGAAATTTGCTGACCCAGGATCAGGGACTCTGGTACATCCCAACCTCAAGTCCTCCCCATCTGAATGCCTGGCTCCTGAGGATGTAGCCACCACCAGATTTGGGGTTTCTAATAGAGTGGCAGGCGTCCTTGTGGCCACCCGAAGCCTTCCACCCCTAGCCACTTATGTGTAGATTGGAAGCGGTTTGCCATATGGGCTGCCAAGCATAATCGGGACTCTTTCATCTGTCTGGAGAACCAGATCCTGGACTACCTGATCTCTCTGTCTGACTCTGGTCTCCAGTACTCGTCCCTCATGGTACACCTTTTGGCTATCTCGACTTTCCATGAGCCTGTGGGTGACCGTACCATAATTCAGCTGGATGTTTCCCATATCTTTTTCAGCGACATCCTGTATCTGAAACCCCCAGTCCATTGTCTTGTCCCGGCTTGGGATTTTAATTTTGGTTTGGAGAAGTTGACCCTGTCTCCTTTTGAGCCAGCCGCAACTTGCGAGTTATGCTTTGTTTCTTGCAAAACATTATTTTTAGTTGCTATTTCTTCTGCTCGAAGAATTTCAGAGCTTCAGGCCCTCTGGTGCAAGGAGCCTTATTTGATTTTTCACAAAGATGGGGTGTGTCTGCGCACGAATCGTAAGTTTCTTCCTAAGGTGGTGTCTGAGTTTACTGAGGTTACTGAACCGATCTATCCACCTTCCTGTTTATTTTTCAGAGCTTGCCTATCCAAGGGAAGCACTGCTGTATATGTTAGATGTGCGCAGAACTTTGAAATAGTACCTGCTCCGAACCAAGGAATGTAGAACATCGAAGCAGTTTGTTTCTTTCGACCCAGGTAGAGAGGGCGTTCAGGTTTCTAAACAACATTTGTCCATACGGTTGGCTAATTGCATTGTGTTCTGCTACAAGTACAGCAAAGAATTGTCTAGAGCGGGCAAAGCTCATTCCACAAGAGGCATGGCTGTCTTTGTGGCTTGTTTCCGAGGGGTCTCAGCCGCTGACATCTGTGTGTCTGTCACCTGGAGTACCGTCCACACTTTTACCAAGCACTACAGTTTGGACATTGCTTCTAGAGCCCGTGCAGGATTTGGCAGGGCTGTGCTGCAGGGCCTCCTGTCTTAAGCTTAAGGTTGGTCTTCCTCCCAGACTGCTTGCACCTGTAACTGCTTGGGACAAGTTCCTACGGTGTGACCTGATGACTGAGATACCCCTGAAGATAATAGTTACGTAAAAACTTACCGTAACAGTAGATCTTTGCGGGGATCTCAGTCATCAGGTTTGTCTTCCCTCCAACCATCCCCCTTTTTCGGGGGCTCTTTGGTGGAACTGGCCATACGATGTATCCAGCCTTTCTTATAGGCCTGGGCATCTCTCTCTCTCTCTCTCGATTTCCCATGGCTACAGCTATGCTCCCTTTTCTCTGGGGAAAGAACTGGGAGGAGCGGGGCAGCCTCACCTTTATAGGGTTGGTGACATCGTCATGTGACCTTCAGTGTGGTGGTCCCAGTTGTGCTGCTGAAAATCCTCCATGTGGATCCTGCTTCACCGATTGTGAAGTTCCTACTGTGTGACCTGATGACTGAGATCCCCTCGAAGGTCTTCTGTTACTGTAAGTCCTTGCATAACTATTCTTTCTCATGGTGGCTGGCAGCAGGCTCCACCAGACCTACTTTAGCCGGCAATGTTGGGGTTCCTGCATCCACATCAACGCCCCAGGCCATTCAGTCAACGTCAGGAACCTGGCCTCACCCATCAACATGGACCAACGTAGACATCCTGACCATGTTCTCCTCCTTTTTGGAGATCATTTAGAGCCTTGCTTCTCCTCTGGGACCGACAATGCCGGGGTCTACCAGACAAGCCCCCACATCGACACCTTCCATGTCGACGTGCCCTGCTCCCTCCAGGGTGTCGATGGCCTAGTTGCTTTCTCTGCACTACTCCGAGCCCATCAACAAGGATCAGAAGTACAATCCTGACCTCATGTGACAGGAGGAGAAAATGGGGAGAAGGAGCCCATCTAAGTCTACCTCCACCCTCTTCGCTGGAGGAGAGGATTCCACCAGGTATACCCCGAGATCCCCTCCTTCATCTCAGTGATGAAGCAGCTCCAAACAGCTATGGGGTTTGATGCTGAAAAGCAAGACATTACCAGGAGAAACCTGATCGAATTTCAGGAAATACCAGATTCTCCCTCTCTGATTGTTCCTTTGCTGGCCACATTAGAGGATGCCACCATGGCTGCATGGTACAGGCCAAGTAGGATTCCATGCCATGCCTAGAAAGGCAGACCAACTGTACCAGGCACCCTCAAGGAAGCGTTTTTTCACAGGGCAACCACAGGCAGATTCAGTGGTGATAAATGCAGCCCATGATAGGTCTGAGACCTCAACACCTCGGTTAGCCTCTTCTTGAAAAGGAGTCAAGAAAATTGGATCTCATGGGCAAAAAGACCTTCACTTCTGCCACACTGGGCCTCAGAATAGCCAATTACCAGACTCATATGGTTAATTTCCAGAACACTCTCTGGAGGAAGGCCAAAGCAGCAGCCCAGGCACTTCTGGAGGGTCCCCAGAAGCAGGAGATGCTTAAGGCCCTCCAGACTGCTCCAACACTCTTTTGTTCCAAGATAATTATGTCCCCTTAATTAAGCAAATAGGAGAGGATATCGAGAGATGGCACTGCTTCCTTTGTCCTTGTATGCCCTAGTTCAAGCTGTAAAAATGAACCTCTTATCTAGATTATTATACCTATTTCAATGAGCCCCGGTGCGGTTAGCTAAACAGTGGTTAGCAGACATTCAGAAACGGGTCAGTAAATTTATCTGAGCTGACTGGAGCTCGGGGGTGAGAAGCACCCTACTCATGGCCAAAAAGATATGGAGAGGACGAGCTGTTCCTGCACTAGAGGCATATTGGCTCTCTACACAGGACCTCTGGGTGCTCCAGTGGGGACAGACTCAACTTGGTGCGCATTGGTGCACTCTGGAACTCTGGTGGAGTCTCTAGTAGGAGATAGACCACTACAATTAAGGAGCTGGCTAAAGCGGGGGGCAGACTGGCCATGCCCTCACGATTCCTGGGTGGGCCATATTGTGTTTACCCCCAATAGTTTCCTCAAAAACTTTTAATTTTCATTTACTAAAAAAAAAAATTTGTTTCCGGATGCTGCTCGGTAGGAATTATTAAAATATAGCATGTGCCTTATTAGATCTTGCCCCACTATTCTTTTGCAAGACTTGAAAGATTAGCTCCTCTCTCACTCATGCTGATAACTTGATAAATGCAGCGGCTACTTGCCTTGCCATGTTACTGTGCTTCCTCCATGGCAAATTACATCTATTGGCTCCTCAGTGTAGTAGTCTCTCGCAGACAGTGCTGGCCAATAGATTCACAGCAGCAGTCGCTAGCATAAACGGGCACACAGTGGTGACTAAACAGTCAGCCTGGTGTGAAGAGCAGAGCGATGCTGAGGTAAATGTTTATTTCTGATTATCAGTTCCATGTCAGCGTTACTACGATTTGCTTTATGAAACGAACGTACAAAATAATGTGTACCATTACTGGCGCCATTACCTATCATCAAGTTAGCAGCTTGTTTTTGTTAAATAGTTATTTTTTTTACAATGTGGGTACGTGGTGGCCTTGGGTTTTAGAGACAGCATTTCTGTGTTAAATCTCAGTTGGATGCAAGCAACACAGCCTCACCTCCTTCGGGGCAGGGGGTGGAGGCATCAATAAAAATGTGCCACATTTTTTCAATTAGTTATGCAGTTATCCTGGTGGAAGACTAGGTCTGCTGGCAAAGGTACCTAGCTTCACCTCAGCTCTTTTCTTCTAGGTTGCTGGTAAGGACAGAGCAAGGAAAAAGATTAAGGCTTCTTTTGGCTAGGCAGATTTACTGTGTGTTATTTTCTTTTGTACTCACAGGGGTTGTTACTGTTTGTTGCTAACATTGTATTGCTTTATGTTTCTCTGATTCAAATTGCTGTTGCTGGGTATACTTTCTGCTGCATTATTACAGGGTGTGCCTACAAGTTTGTGCTTACAGATTACTGCTATAATCTTCTGATTCAAATTGTCTTTTGCAAGGTACATCTTCTGTTACTGCTTTATTTTTCTCTGTAGCAAAGTGTTTTTACAGGGTACATCTTCTGTGAAATTATTACAGGTGGTGCTTTACAGGTTTTACAGTTTTATCTATCATTAGGATAAGCTTTCATGCCTACTGCACTTGTTGTTGGTTGATTGTTTCTGCTCTTACCTCCTTGTTTCTTTCATCTGTGGTTCTTCTCTTTCGTCAGGTGAAGGGCCCAACCACCCACCCACATCCCCAACCACCCCACGCTACATGCCTTTTATAGGGTAGCACAGTCGTGACATTTCCTGTAGCAAAGCAGAAAGAGGAGGATCAGAGAGGTATCCACGCAGAGACGTCATTTACAGGGGTACAAGTAATTTAACTTGTTATAACAAGTTATACAAAAACAAACAAAGCACAAAATCAAACTTTTGCTTTCATTTTCCTTCTGATTACTCTGACCAGGTTATAAATCCAGCAACTTATCTGAAATGGACATTATTAACTGCAAGTACTACGGGACATTTTTCAAAAGGGCAGTTATACAGGACTTAGGACACTGTCCTACGTGCTGGACCATTGGAGATCTAAGGGCTCAGCTCCAGGCAGCATTGGCAGAGATTGTGTGCCTCAAATCGCATATTCAGGAGGAAATATATTATAAGAACTGCCCGCCATTTCCCCAACATCCAACAGAAGCACCTCGACCGCAGAGGGTAGTTGGTCCAGGAGGTTGACCGGTGGGTTAGGAGGGCAAATCGAGTTCTCCCATCACTCGTGCCTCTAACGTATCACCCACAAACCATATAAAACTACAAACGGGTATCTGCCTCTATCTCCAAAATCAAACAAAGGGGCAGAGGACACTGCAGAGCAGGACACTGCAGCACAGGAGCTAGCACAACAAAACTCACCCAAAACAGGAACCAAAACAAAAAAAAAGCAAAAGGAAATCCAAAACACTTTTGATCATAGGAGACTCCATGATTCGGGGAGTTGATACCTACCTCCAGCCAAGGGTAATGGTCAGATGTCTTCCAGATACATCAGCATGGAGAGACACTGACCGCATTGCTAAAATCGTGCAGGAAGCAGGAGAAAACATTGATGTCCTGGTACATATAGGGACTAACAATCTCGCCAGTTGGTCAGTTGTGAAGACCAAGGAACACCTGACCAGGCTGGGTAACAAACTGTCATCTGTTTCATCCAGCATCTCCTTCTCTGAGATCCTGCCAGTCTGGGAGGGGAAGGGAGGGCAGATGGACAGAAGGTCAGAGAAGGGGAGATAGGGAGCTAAACATGTGGCTCAAGGGCTGGTGCCAGCAAAAAGGACACAAATTTGTAGGTAACTGGCAACAGTTTTGGGAGCAAAAGTTCTTTAAATTCGATGGACTGCATCTGACTAAGGAGGGAGTCAGTGCATTGGGGCGGAAGTTTGACGTCTTTGCAGAATATTTAAACTAGCAAATGGGGAGAGGGGTGCAGCACCTGATACATCGAATGGGAGGAACACCCCTCCCCCCTCAGCTAGTGATCAAACAGGAGTTTAGCATGTTTGTAGTTCATTTTCATCACCAGGTATGAAAAAAGGTTCGGCTTCCCATACGACGCACAGGGGAAAGGCCAGACCTCGCCCAACAAGTAACGCACCAAAATCTGACCAATGGAAAATCATGTACACAAATGCTCGCAGTCTGGGAAACAAGATCCCAGACCTGCAGGCAACAATGACATAGTAGCCATTAGCGAGACATGGTTCACCAGTAACCACACTTGGGAGACTTCAGTACCTGGCTATGTACTGTTCAGAAGAGACCGAGGTGCAAAAAGGGAGGTGGAGTGGCCCTTTGTGTCAATGAAAATATCAAAGCTACAGAAATTCAGAATACACATAAGGAGCCAGAAGAACTGTGGGTCACCCTGGGAACAGGAAATGGGACAGCCATACAAACTGGAGTTGTCTACAGGCCTCCAGACCAGGGGGAGGACATAGACACATTACTGTTAGAAGATATACAAAACATGACAGCTAAAGGGGAGATTATGATAATGGGAGACTTCAACATGTCAGATACAGATTGGTCAATACCAGTAGGAACATCTGCCAGAACTAAACACATAGTAGATTCCCTGCAGGAGGAGGGCCTCAAACAACTGGTAGAACAACCCACAAGAGATAGGGCTATCCTAGATCTATTCAAACAACATGAAGTCTTGCTGTATTCTGACTGTTGCAGTTAGCCCCAGCCTTTAAACTGCCCCAGAGAACAAAGGGTTAACTTTCTATGCAGAGCATAGAATGCTGAGCTCGAGCTTGGTTGAGGTCTTTGTCTGCGCCCCTTTGAAATCCAACCGTCAGATTCTTTACTCCGCCTCACTGAACAGTCGCTCCGGAGATTTCTCCTTCAGCTCGGTTCAAAAGTCGGTTAAAGTGTCAGTAAAAGTTGTCTGTTTTAGCTGAATTTGTTCCGCTTAGTCAGTTCAGCCTCTGTCTGCGGTACCGTGAGTACTAGATAGGTTTTACCTAAATTCTGTGTGGAAATTGTAAACTTGTTTGATCGGTTCGCTGAACCGATCACTTTAATGAATTTTCTGTTCTTTACTTAGTGTGTGGTTACGGTCCATATCGGTTCTAAAAAAAAGCGTGTTTTGACGCTTTTTTCCAACACCACGTATGACAGTTAGGAACTGAAAGGGGAGTCTTCTTCAGTGGTTGCCATAAAAGGGTAAGTTTGGTTAGGTTGGCCATGTCTGAGAAACCCAAGAAGAAAACCGGGCCCACTGGGTTTCAACACTGCAGTGAGTGTGGGGAGGTCTTTGCTAAGGCCGATCCCCACACCACCTGTGTTTACTGTCTGGGGTTTGAACACCTCAATACAGACTGCCAAATTTGTAAAAAGTTTCCTAAATCTACCCTTGAAAAGAGATTAGGTAGACTGAGGGAAAAGGAGGCTGAGAAGTCCGCTGATCCGGATGGCCAGCCCAGTTCGGTTCCGACCGAACCAGAAGGAGTACCCTCTGACCAGGGCGATACTTATTCGGGCAAGAGGAGAGACGATCCTGAGGGGTCAGTTCCTACAAAAAGGAAACGCAAAGAGAAATCGACCGGTTCAGATCCAGAGGTTCATGTTCCGACCGCCGAAGAAATAGCCAGAGCGATTCAGATTGTGGAATCACTTCACCCGGTTCCGACCGATCCGGCACCGTTTGGCAGGGGTTTTGTTCAGTTGGTTCCCCCGGTTCAAGATTATACCCCTGAAGATTTATATGAACCAGAGTTCGAGGATGATGGTGACGATGGTGAAAGTCTGGATGTGCCTGTGGAACCGGACATCTCCCCAGACAGACCTTCTGCTGTTTCCCCTCCTGGGCTTTCTGAGTCCCCTTCCCACTTTCTGTTTTACAGAAAGGTGGCTGAAACCCTCCAGCTTCCTATGGAGGATCAAGAGGAGCCTGATTATGTGGAAATGATGGACATCCCAGAGTCCAGGAGACTGTCTACTCCCCTTCACAAATCCTTTGGGAAGCAGACACTCAAAATCTTAGTCTCCCAATACTGTACCTCCTGTTGACAGAAGGATGGACAAGAGGTACACACTATCAGGCTCAGATACAGAGTTTTTATACCAACAATGCAGCCATGTTTGGGTGAGTGCAGGCTGCTGCCTGTGTGAGAGCAAATATTCCTTGCTCCACACCCCAGACAAAGACTCCAGGAAGATTGATGCCATGGCAAAAAAGCAGTACATGGCATCTTCCTTGGGACTCAGGCAGGTGAACTATATGGCCTGTACAGCCAGGTACCAGAAGTCCAGGTGGGACACTGCACTGGCTTTGGCTAAACAGGCCTCCCCCAGCTAGCCAAGGAGGTGGCTGCTGATGGGATTGAGGCATCAAAAGTATAGTTTCATGCTGCTGTGGACTCCAACAATGTGTCATCAAGAGTCATGGCTACATCTGTGGCTCTTCGGAGAATGGCTTGGCTCAGATGTACTAGCCTCTCACAGGACACCGAGGCTAAGGCCATGGATTTTCCTCTAGTGGGTAATTCTCTGTTTGGGGAGCAGATAGAGAATTACTTGAAGAAAATGGACGAGTACAGGACCACTTGTAGGAGTGCTGAGGCCAAGAAGAGGCAGGCAACTCCTCAAAGACAGCAGTCTAGGGGCAGGGGCAGGCTTTTTGATAGGCCTTTTTACCAAGCACAGGCCTCTTCTCCCTTTTCACAGAGGGGGTTCTTCAGAGGGAGAGGCAGAAGGGGGATGAGCAGGGCTGCATCCACTCCTCAGCCTAAGGCCCCTGCCAAGCAGACACCCTGATGGGTCTGCCCGGGTTGACTGTCCTATTCCAGTAGGGGGCAGGCTTGCTTACTTTGTCCAGAACTGGATGTCTATTACCTCAGACAAGTGGGTCCTGGAAGTAGTAAGACAGGGACTGGTTCTCAGCTTCAAAACATTTCCGAAGATGGGAGCCAGATCTTTTCCACCTGCAGGTCTCTCAGAAACCCTTGCCCTAGAGACAGAGGTTTCATCTCTTCCGGCCTTAAGATCCATAGAGAGAGTGTTCCTACCCTACACTGGGGCAAAGGTCTGTACTCCAGATACTTCCTTACCCCCAAAAAGACAGGGGAGTAGCGACCCATCCTAGGCCTAAGACACCTGAACAAACATCTTTTAAAACCAAAGTTCAAGATGGTAACTCTGGTAATAATTCTTCCCTCTCTAAGGCCAGGGGACTGGCTAGCCTCCCTGGACCTCAAAGATGCCTATTTTCACATTCCCATCAGGTGCTCCCACAGAAAGTACCTCAGGTTCGAGTTGCCCTCATGCCACTATCAGTTCAAAGCAATGCTCTTTGGTCTAACATCAGCCCCAAGGGTTTTCACAAAGTGCCTGGCAGTAGTTGTTGCCTTTCTAAGAAGGCAAAAGATTTCCATTTTTCCATATCTGAACAACTGGCTCATAGTGGGCCAGTCTCCAGACCAAGTCAAGTCAGACCTGCAAGTGACCCAGCAAGTGCTCACTTCTCTAGGATTTCTTCTCAACCTTCCCAAGTCAGTTCTCGAGCCAGTGCAGCTCCTTAACTTTATAGGGGCGGAGCTGGATACTGTCAAAACAAGAGCCTTTTTGTCCCCTGGAAAGGGCAAGAGTTCTTATAGAACTGGCTTCTTCCTTCAGCCTTCAGGTGTCCCGACCAGCAAGGCATTTCCTTCAGCTCTTTGGCACATGACAGCTTCTACAGCAGTGGTCCAAGGGCAAGATTCAGATGAGGACATTCAGTTCCATCTGATGGCCTTTTGGTCCCAAAGGAAGGATCCCCTTACCAAACTGATTCCAGTGACTCGGACTCTGATCCAAGCCCTTCAATGGTGGCAGGATCAGGACAATTTAAGGCAAGGGGTCCTATTTGTCACAGTCTCATTCAGTGGTCCTTACCACAGATGCTTCCCTTCTGGGTTGGGGAGCCCATCTGGGGCCCTCACTGCCCAGGGGCTATGGTCCCCTCAGGAATCCCTTCTACATATCAATCTCCTAGAACTCAGGGCAGTTTTTCTGGCCCTGCAAGCTTTCTCTCAGTCAGTGCAGAACAAGGCGGTTCAGGTCAGAACAGACACCACCACCATGTGGTACATCGGCAAGCAGGGAGGCACTTGGTCTGGCCTTGTGCACAGAAGCCGTGAGTTGTGGTCCCTGGCTTATTCCCTGAAACCTCTCTGATAGCAGTCCAGCTTCCAGGGAGGACAATATGCTAGCAGATGTACTGAGCAGGATCTCACAGGGCCATCACAAATGGTCCCTGGACCCTCTGGTGTTGAAGGTGATTTTTTCAAGGTGGGGCACTCCAGAGACAGATCTCTTTGCAGTCTCAGGCAATCACCAACTTCCTCTCTTTTGTTGCAGACCCCCAGTCTTGGGCTCATTCCCTCTGGCTACTCTGATTCTGAACTGGGAAGGGAAATTTCTGTATGCCTTCCCTCCCTTTCCTCTACTGTTCAAAGTTTTAGTCAAGATAAGGTCACAACCTTGCAAGGTGATTATGATTGCTCCAGACTGGGCCAGACAGCCTTGGTACCCCCTGTTGCTGTCCCTAGCAGTCCATCTTCCCCTGTCTCTTCCCAGGAATTACAACCTGTTAACCTCCTCTCAAGGGAGGATTTGGTACCCCAATCTTCAGTCTCTCTCTCTCTCTCTCTCAAGGTATGGCTGTTGAAGAGTTAGAGTATGCAGATTTGCATCTGTCTCAGGGGGTTCTGGATATCCTCAAAGCCTCTCGAAAGCCCACCACTAGAAAGACCTATAACTCCAAATGGAAGAGATTCAGCATTTGGTGTTCCAAGCAACATATTTCCCCAGACACTGCTGAATTGCCTACAGTTCTGGATTATATAGTTCATTTGAATGGCTTAGGCCTCAGACCAGCTACTCTCAAGGTGCACTTGTCAGCTGTTTCTGCTTTTCTGTCAGTCGGGAAGTCTTCCCTCACTATCATCATCCTGTGTTCTGTACATTTTTAAGGGATTGCTTCATACCAATCCTCCCTTTAGAGACCCTGCCCCTGCCTGGGACTTAAATGTTTGCATTGCTCAACTTATGCAACCTCCCTTTGAACTTATGTCCTCAGCAGAGCTTAAGTACTTGATTTGGAAAACTGTGTTTTCAGTAGCCATTACCTCTGCCAGACATATCAGTGAATTGCAAGCCCTGTCAGTGGAACCTGATTTTATCTCCTTTCATAGGGATAAAGTGGTCCTTAGAACCAATAGAAGGTTCTTGCCCAAAGTGGTTTCAGATTTCCACTTGAATCAGTCTATTTCTCTTCATGTCTTCTTCACTGATCATTCTTCTTCAGGAGAGGGAGGCTACAGTTTAGATGTTAAAAGGGCCCTTAGCTACCATAGAGTGTACCAAGGGTCACATGTTTGATTCCCTCCAGTTGTTCCTCACTTATGGAGAAGTGGGAAAGGCAAATCCGCCACCAAGAGAACTATTGCCAGGTGGATTGTGTCTTGTATATAATTCTGCTATGAGAAAGTAGG
Source organism: Neoceratodus forsteri (assembly GCA_016271365.2). Lineage (NCBI taxonomy): Eukaryota > Metazoa > Chordata > Ceratodontiformes > Ceratodontidae > Neoceratodus > Neoceratodus forsteri. The sequence goes on from JADMNL010000023.1 coordinate 419,860,170, forward strand.
AAGATTCCACCCTTAGGCCTGAAGGCCTCCACCAGAGATATAGCTGCTTCCCTGGCTGCTGCGGGATATTCCTCTCTTAGAAATTTGTCAAGCAGCCACCTGGAAAACAGTCCATACCTTTACCGAGCATTACTCTCTGGATATCCAGACTAGGAGTGATGCTCAGTTTGGCACAGCAGTACTTCAGAGCCTATTCCCAAAGTAGATTCTGTCCCTCCTCCATAGAGGCACTGCTTGGTGGTCTGCAATACTCAGAATACAGCAAGACTTCATGTTGTTTGAAGAAAAAATTACTCACCTTAGTAATTATGTTTCTTCTAATGGAGTGTTGCTGTATTCTGACCTCCCTCCCTGCCTCCCCTCTCAGAATCTGTTTTTGGGAACTGGGTGGACAGGTGCAGTGTTGCACTTCAGGGGTGCTTCTTTTACACCCTCCTTTTTTGTTTGGGTGTTTGTTTTATTGTTATTCTTATTTGGATTGGTTTTTGGTTTTGGGTTTCCTGACTTGGGTCTTCCTTGGGAATTCAAAACTCTGGTTGCCAGTTGGCTAGTAAAAATGTTACAGTTTCCACATAGGATAGTTAGTGAGTTTTTTGCTCGTAAGAATCTGACGGTTGGATTTCAAGGGCTGCAGACAGAGACCCCAACCGAGCTCGAGCTCAGCATTCTATACTCTGCATAGAAAGTTAACCCTTTGTTCTCCGGGGCAGTTTAAAGGTTGGGGCTAACTGCAACAGCCCAAATACAGCAAGTCTCCATTAGAAGAAACATAATTACTAAGGTGAGTAATTTTTTCATACTGACTAACGGGAAAGGATCACAGATCTCCAGGTAGGTCACCTGGGGCCAGTGATCATCACATGGTATAGTTCAATTTGACCACTAGAATTAAATCATCCCATTCCAAGGCAAAAATATGGAACTTCAGAGGAGCTGACTTTGATAAGATGGCCAACAGAGTTAAGCTAGCCCTGGCAAGAAGAAATACAGGTGAGGGGGTACAGGCAAAGTGGGCAAGCATAAAGGATACAATACTTGAAGCAACATCCCATTGTGTTAGAGAGAAAAGCAAGAGCAAAAGAGGAAGGAAACCACTCTGGTTCTCAAAAACAGTAGCAGAAAAGGTCAGAGTCAAAAGGCTGGCCTTCAGGAAATAAAAGGAACGCAGGATGAAGATAGGGGCATGCCAAACTTCCCTAAGGGAAGCAAGTAAGGCAGGCAAAGGCCCAAACCAAGGAAACACTAGCATGAACAGTAAAAGAGGTGCCAAGACTTTCTATAGCTACATTAGTGAAAGGAGAAAGTCTGGAAGAGGTATTACTAAGATCTAAGGGAGAAGGGAGTGTGAGGAGAAGGACCAAGGAAAAGCATCTATCCTAAATAGATACTTCTGCTCAGTATTTACTGAGGAGAAGGTAGGGCAGGCCCACAGCTCCAGCACCATGGACACAGGGAGGGAGGTGTGCACTAGTACCTTCACAAAAGAAAGGGTCCTACAAGAGCTCGCTAAGCTCAGGTTGGACAAGGCAATGGGACCTGATGGCATACATCCCAGGGTACTAAAGGAGCTAAGGGTGGAACTAGCAGAGCCATTATCAGAACTGTTTAGTGAGTCTCTGAGCACAGGAGAGGTCCCAGAAGACTGGAGAAGGTCTCATGTGATCCCGCTCCACAGGAGTGGTAGCAGGGAGGAGGCAGGGAACTACAGACAAGTCAGTCTTATCTCAGTAGTGGGCAAGATTATGGAGGCACTCCTTAAGGAAAGGATAGTGCAATACCTGGAATCCATAGGAGCACAGGATCCAAGACAGCATGGGTTTACAACAGGAAGGTCCTGTCAAACTAATCTCATAGATTTCTTTGACTGGGTAACCAGAGTGGTGGACCAAGGGGGAGCAGTTGATGTCGCCTACCTTGACTTCAGCAAAGTTTTCGATACTGTTCCACATGAAGATTGATTAATAAACTGTGTAGCCTCGGGTGGGTCAGAAGTTGGTCAACTGGGTGGCAAACTGGTTGACGGGCAGAAAACAGAGAGTGGTGGTAAATGGTATACAGTCAGAAGAGATGCAAGTCACAAGTGGGGTACCTCAGGGATCAGTCCTGGGGCCAGTCCTCCTCAATATCTTCATCAGTGACATTGCAGATGGACTGGAGGGTAAGGTTTGTCTGTTTGCAGATGACACCAAGATCTGCAACAGAGTAGATGATCCAGATGGGGTGGGCAGAATAAGAAGAGATCTGGATAAACTGGCAAAATGGTCGGAAGAGTGGCAACTGGGGTCTAACTCAAAGAAGTGCAAGATCATGCACATAGGGAAGAGAAACCCTGAAGCCACCTATAGGTTGGGAGGGGAGTTGCTGGCAGTCAGAAGGGAAGAAAGAGACTTGGGCATCATCACAGATGACCTGAAATCATCAAGCAGTCCACTAAAGCAGTAGGTAGGCTATGGGGATGTTGGGGTGTATTAGTAGAGGTATCACAAGTTGTAAGAGGAAGGTAATAATCCATTTTTATAAGACATTGGTTAGGTCCCATCTGGAGTACTGCATGCAGTACTGGAGGCCACACCTTCACAAGGACATTAACAAAATGGAGGCAGTCCAGAGAAGGGCAACCAAAATGGTGCAGGGACTGCATCAGAAAACATATGAGGACAGCTCAACGGAGCTCACTATGTATACCCTTGAGCAAAGGAGGGAGAGAGGTGATATGATCGAAACATTCAAACATCTTAAGGGCATGAACAAGGTGCAAGAGTCTAACATGTTTCAATATAAGAAAAATAGCAGGACAAGCAGACACAGCATGAGATTAGAGGGAGGCCAGTTAAGGAGTAATGTGAGGAAGTTCTTTTTCACAGAAAGGGTGGTGGATGCATGGAATGGCCTACCTCAGGAAGTGGTGGATATGAATTCAGTGCAGGGCTTCAAACAGGCATGGGATAGGCATAAGGGAGCAATACAGATGAGTATGAATAGATAGGCCATTGACAGAGTAAAGGCCTATGGCACATTCATAAGGAAAAAAAAATGGGCAGACTGGATGGGCCTTGCGGTCCTTATCTGCCGTCAACTGCTATGTTTCTATGTTAACGATCCAGGACACAGTTGATCAGGCTGGAGGTACAGTAGCAACAAAGTCCCTCTACCCCATCCATAAATAAGCTTTCCCTCAGTCTCATTTTTAGCAGCTCTCTGTGTCTCCCTCTTCCGACCTGAAGCAACCTTACATGGGTGTCAGAAGCTATTGGGGGGGGCTGAAACATTTGCCAGCCCTCACACAATTAGTACCCTTTCATGCTGCCACAGCAGACACTGTAGGTTGTGAATGCAAGGCAAGAGAGACTGCCACAACAATCTCATCTTCCTGCAAATCGGCTCCGATTCTAATCTCAGCTGTGTCCAGCAAGTAACTTTTAATAACCTTTTACGGCAACCATACTGCCTGATCCTGTGTAAATAGAAGTTCCCCACAAGCTGACAACAGAACCAATTCCCACCCCCATCAGACCACAATTTACACACAGTAACTTAACCCTTAATGCCTCACTTGACCAGTCAAATGTATTAAGGCTAAGGGCTTTGCTGCCTGGTTGGGACACCTTTGTAAATAGCTACCATCAGCTGAGTGAGAGCAAGAAGTAAGTCAGTTACAGCCTGCAGACCCATATTATTTCATAACTGACACTATGACTGACATTATGTCATAGGTTCCTGCTTTGTTATTTTTGCAATTTAGTTTTGCAGCAAGGGCTCAGTTGGGGGCTCAGGCTGTAACTATGCTGGTATTCAGAGGTTGTTAGTATCTAAGCTCCAGGCCCAGTCAGGTTATGTTATATTACGAGGGCCTAGGAGACAGAAATATATGGGCTGCTTGGCCAGGCAGTCTGGAACTCTGAAACTGGATTACCATGGGACCACCTAGATACTGTTTCTGGAAGAACAAGACATGCAATATTAGGAGTTTGAGGGGGAGATTTGGAAAACAAGCTCCTCAGAGAGAACATATTAGCAATATGTCTTGGAGCTTATAAGAGTCCAGGACTAAATGAATCTTTTCAATTTGGCCCATATCTGAAATGAGAATACGTGACAAGAAACAATGTGCCTACACTGAATAGAAAAAATGTTTTGGTACTGTGATAGTTAATACTGCTTGTAGGACATCTGTACTTCTATTTTGATTATGCCCCACGTTATTAGATGCTGAATTTGATTAAACTGAGCTGTGCTGTACTTAATGTGATTTTAAAGAATCAAATTATTTCACTATAGTGCAATTAGCATTGTAAGGTAACCTGTGGTTTAGTCCGGTTAAATAAGACGTTATCAAAAATAGTTCACGGAGTAATAAAATTACCAGATAAGCCCAAGGAGTTAGAAATTTAGATCTTGAAAATGTTTTGGTCGCTGTCTGTATTTTATTTATTGGGACATGTGCAATTGCTGTTCCGTCCAGTTCACTGCCTCCAGTACCCTTCCCCGATACATGTCTCCCTAATAACCAATATCCCAGCCACAATACTCCCTCCACATCCACACAGCCTACATATTTCCTTTCCCCTTCCCTCCTCCTTCCCCTTCCCCTCTTCACCTTCTCTGTTATCCCTCTCTCCCCACTCCCTTCTCTACTACCCACCCCACTATCCCACATACCTACCCTCACCACCCCTGTACCCTCCCTTTTCTCGTCCCCTTCCTTCGCCAACCCATTCACCATCCCCCAACGCCCCCTCACACCATTTCTCTTGTATGGGGCAAAGCTTTTTAACCATTAAATTAGCACAGTACTGTTAGGTAATAGATTAATTTATATTATATTGCATCTAAGTGACAATATAAAACTCTTTTAGTGATTAATGCATGTTATTTTATCCATCTGTTTCACAGGAAGTGTGTATATATTTTTATTTAATTAGATATTTATCACAGTAGCACTGCTCATCTTGTTTTCATGGGAACAGTGATGTAAAATATGCCACCTGATACTGAAATCAACTCTTATTGAGAGAGAGTCACATTTTTGAATGAGTATTCATACCTGTCCACTAGGAGGCACTAGCACCTTGAAAAAGCACTAAGTACCAGCAAAACACATTGGTGATTGTTTGTATGTGGGTTTTGCCGTGCTGTAAAATTATTTGTTTTTTATTTTAAATCAAATATCTTTAAAACGTATCTGTGTGCAGGCTGGCTGCATTGACTATATGAGTTTTCTTTAGCCGGCCTGGTGGTATAGAGGATGAAAAAGTGAGGACCAGCACTACATGAAACCTTGATCGAGGTTCCACACCCTGCCTGCCACTCCAGTTAGGAGTGAGGACTTCTGGATGAGAATCACTGTTGGGGGAAGGGAACAACCCTCCCCTCCTGGCCCAATCGATGTGGGCAGTCCATGGGGCAACTCCCTGATAGAAATAGGCATGGGACAGCTGATGCTACCCAGGGATGAGGCTGAGTACCCACTCAGTCAGTCCTGGAGAGGGAAAAAACCTTTATTTAAAAAAAAAAAAAGAATGTATTTTTTTAATGCTTCACTATTGGGGGGAAGGGATTTCCTTGTTAAAATTACATTAGGGCTAGCTTCTATATGTCTATGTGCATTAGTAAGTAAAATCTAGAATTCTCTGTTAGAATGCCTTATCCTAATTTACACAATTTTAGTAAGCTGCCACTTTAGACACTTAACAATGTTTCCCCCATAGGATCTCCTGAACCTGACTTGTCAAGGTATCTGCGGTAGCATTTGCAGTTAACGATTCCCAGAGCTGCAACATTGAGCAAGTAGTCTTTTAGCAGTGTACAAAACTGAATTGTAACCAATAATTAATGAAGTTCATTCATTCAGGGTATCACCTAAGAGCGACTACAGGGCACTGCATGGCAATGCTAACAAATGGTTTACAGGTATTTGGAGTTTCCTGTTTTTATTTTATATTTTAATCATAGTGACAGCCAGAGAAACAACCTGCTACTGCATCCTTATTCAGCTACAGTTCACGTATGTGCACAGGGCACTCAGTTCCCTACTGCTGCTCTAAAATTTAAGATGTACATCAGTGGAACTGTTTAAATGCTGCAATATCATATTGTTATACAGTATTTTATGTTTCTTTGTAAATTTAGCAGAGATGATGTTCTGAAAGTTGGGATTTTTAGCAGCTGGAATCGGATTGTGCTTCAGAGGCTAGTTACAAAATGGGGAGTTCAGAAAGCTTTGTGGTTGGCAGCTGAGAAGGGGCCTGGGGTGCCTTTCTGATGCTGAAATTTGGGGTTGTTCGTAGTACTAGTAGCAGTAGTCTTCATTTTTGACTGGTACATTATATACAATATATAACAAGGACATAAACTATTTTTGTTGTCACTGTGAAATACAAATAAAATGCACACAAAAAAAAACACAAATTAAAAATGCAAAATATTCTGGGTCCTTTTGTGGCCCCCAGACCCCCCGTCTTTTTGCTGGTGAAGGTTACTTGGCCCCCTCACATAAAAGTTACTTCAACGCCCCTAGCTCCAATCCTCCTGTTTAGCCCTACAGCACCATCCACCTATGGACACATGGTTTTCACAATGCAGGTCACGTTCCGCCTGGGACAGATTCCACCATTTATTAATAGTTAGACTTTGTGTCACTTAGTGCTCATAAGAATCTGAGAGTTTACAGAGAATGTACTGGTGGCAGGGTTTGAAAACGAGCTCGAGATCAGTATTCTATGCTTCTGCATAGAGTTAACTCCTTCATCTCTGGAGCAGTTGAACTGGAAGGGCAAACTGCATATTGCCAGAATACAGCATATGGTCAGAATACAGCAAGACTCCATTAGAAGAAACAAGATTACTGTATTGAGTAATTTTTTCTTCTCCTACCTGGACGACTGGTTGATTTCACCCTCGTCCAGGGACAACCTTCTGGAGGTTCTCTCGCTCACCTTGGACCTCTTTTCGCGTTTGGGGATAACTGTCAATATCCCCAAATCCACTTTGATTCCTTCTGAGGCTCCAGTTTATTGAAGCAGTGCTGGATATGGTCCAGGGCAAGGCCTTCTTCCCTTCGGACAGAGGGGAAGCCCTTCTCGAGCAGACTATCCTAGTAGCCTCCTCCAGTTTTCTCCCAGCCAAAGCTGTGCTCCAACTTTTGGAGTTGATGGTGGCCTCCATCTCTATAGTTCCCCTGGCAAGGCTACACCTGAGGATAGCTCAGTGGACTTTTCGAGTCCAGTGGGATCAGTTCAGGAATGATCTGGAACAACCGATCCTGATCTCCACCGCTGTCAAGAGGATCTGCAGTGGTGGAGGGATCCCTGAATTTGTCTCAGGGCCTCCCGTTTGGGGCCAGCTCCCTCTGTGCGCCAACCACATATGCTTCCAATCGGGGGTTGGGAGCCCATATAGGGGACCACCAGGTTCAGGTATTACAGTCCCACATCGAGATGACTCTGCACATCAGTGTCCTGGAGATGAGGGCAATCCTGTATGTCCTTCAGGCCTTTCAGTCCATCCTTCCCAGGGGCTTACCGCTAGTCCAGGCGACAACATGCTGGTCATCTGTTACATCAACAAGCAGGAGGCACTCGATCATACCTCTTTGCAGGGAGGTGATGAGTGTGGAATTGAGCAGTCCAACACGGTCTGTCTCTCACAGCCATTCATGTTCCAGGAGTTCAGAACATCCTGGTGGACAGCCTCAGCAGAACTTACACCCACGCTCTCGAATGGGAACTAAATCAGGAAGTGGCAGATTCTTTCTTCATGAGATGGGGCATCCGGAACTCAACCTGTTCACCTCCCCATCCAGCACAAAACTTTCAAGTTTTTGCTTGCTCGTTCCAAGGCCTGGTGCTTTATGGCACGACACGTTGTCGCTCTCTTGGACAGGGAAATTCTTATACGCTTTCCCTTCTCTTCCTGTTCTTCATAGGGTGCTCTTCAAACCTCAGGCAGAGAGGGCTCGAATGATCTTGATCGCCCTCCACTGACTGAGGCAGATATGGTTCCCGCTCCTACAGCAGCTAGCGAGGGAGCCCCCAGTTCCACATCCTTTGATGCACAACTTCCTCACTCAGAACCAGGGCTGACATCTTCATGCATGGCTCCTTCAGATATAATCCAGTCTCGATATGGGGTCTCTACCCAAGTAGCCCAGGTCTTAGTGGAGGGAGGGCGCCTCACCAAATCCACTTATGCGATGAAGTGGAAGTGTTTTTCTATCTGGCAGCTTCTAAAGGGCTTCTAAGGGGTGAGACCCTTTTACTTGTTCAGCCCCACACATTATGGAATACCTGCTCCATCTTTTGTATTCTGGGTTATCCTACTCTTCCCTCAAAGTTCACCTTTCCGCCATTCGCTTATCACATACTTTTGGATGGTAAGCCCGTGGCTCAGTTGGAGATCTCGAAAACATTTCTGAAAGGGATCCTCCACCTGAAACCCCCCATCCACAACCTTTCGCCACCTTGGGATTTGAATTTTGTGTTGGAGAAGCTCACGCTTCCTCCCTTTGAACAAGCGATGAGCTGTGATTTGCGCTTTCTTGGAACGCGCTATTTTTGTTGCCATTACTTCCGCTGGAAGGATTTCCACACTTCAGGCCCTGGTGTTTAAGGATCCTTATTTGATTTTCCACAAGGACCAGGTGGTCCTCAGAACAAATCCTAAGTTTCTGCCCAAAGGCGGTTTGGAGTTCACACTAAGTCAGTGGAACTTCCAGTGTACTATCTGGCTCCGCAAACAAAGGTGAGGCGCTTCACACACTCTTGATGTGCACAGAATCCTGAGATGCTACGTCCACAGGACTAGGATTCCTGTAAGGCTGACCAACTCTTTGTATTCTTTGCTCCCAAAACCTTGGGGATGGCTGTCTCTAAGCAATGTCTCTTGAAATGGTTAGCTAACTGTATTCACTTCTGTTATCAGAAGTACAACAAACCTCTGCCGGGGGCAATCAGAGGTCATTCCACGAGAGGCATGGCTGTGCATGTGTGGCCTATCTTCGTAATGTTTCTGCAGCAGAGATTTGTGCAGCAGCAACCTGGAGTTCGGTCCATACCTTCACCAAGCATTACAGTCTGGACATTGCTTCCAGACGTAGGGGTGGGTTTGGCCTCGCTGTTCTGCAGGGCCTACTGTCTTAGGCTGTCCTGTTCTGTCCCTTCTGTTGCTCCTCCTCCCGTGTTTCTCTTGGCCTCTCTTGTGAGGGACTGCTTGGGATTCAGTCCTACATGTAATGACCTACTGCAGGTACCCTCACGAAGTAAGATAGTACAGTTACGTAAGAAATACTGAAACAGTAGATCGTCGAGAAAGGTTCCTACAGTAAGTCATATATTTCCCTTCCTCATTCCCCCAAATTTCTTTTGGGACTCCAGAACATGTTCCCTTTCTCCTGTCTTTCCTTTAGGATCTCCGGCGGGAGAACTGGAAGGTGGGCGTGGGGACCGCCCACTATATAGGGTCACGCTGATGTCTGTTTCGTGACGTCGGGTGGGCGGTCCCCTGCCAGGCATTGCTGGAAAAGTATGCCTTGTGGTCCTGATGCCTGGTGGCACAGTCCTACATGTAATGACCTACTGCAGGAACCTCTCTCTCGAAGATCTACTGTTATGCTAAGTTCTTACGTAACTACTTTACTGAGGCTCATAAGTAGTGCTTTATTTTACAGACACACGTTTGTTTTACCTGCTGCTTTGCGTACTGCAAAGGTGTCTATGAGGAGATTTTGACTGAATACTGTGTCTGTAGAGCACTGAGGTGTAGCGTGAGCCAGGAGAAGGAGCAGGTAGCACGTGTTCACCATTATAACCCACAGGTTATAACGGCGAATTATAACCTGGTCCTTCTATGGAAAAAAGCATTAAGCCAGTTATTACTAGTAGTAATCCATGAGACGTTGTGATAGCCTGCGATTTACCCCGCCTGTTGTGATGCGTCATGGGGCGCAGGCCAAGTGACTTTAACCACACCAGCAGTGGTAATCCTCAGCATAATCCTCATCCTGGAGTGGATTATTGCGATTATGTAATTGGTAGGAAGTAAAGGTTTAAAAAATAATTTTTAAAGATGATGTATTTTTGAACTTTCTTTATTGATTTTTAGTATAATATCCTTCCTTTGAATCTTTTTTTTTCCCATATAGATGTTTATCTCTCTCCCAGCAGGCTGGCAGCTTGTGTCAGTCGTCATTGCGAGCATCCAAGGCCACTCCCTTTGCCTCAGCGGAATCACTGGAGATGGCCTGGGGTCATCATCCAGCATAGCATACCATTTTCCACGTTTCTCCCTTTATTCCCAGAGCCCAGACAAGGTCGGGCATGTGTGGAGGCTTGCACACATGCCTTGGCCTGGATGACTCTGCCCCACCCACCCTGACCTAGCGCCCAACTTCCCGTCATGCCTGCACCACCATCACACCTCCACATGGTGGTGGTCTTTGCCAGGAGGCGACCTCCCAATCCAGGAGAGGAGAGCTACTTGGCGGTTGCTCTATCCTCTCCCAGTCCTTCCCACTAGCCAACCCCTGAACACGGGTCGCCAGCATGGCAAGAGGTAAGGTGCTCGGTGCCACTGGGTTGGCTCTTCCTCTGAATCCTAAATAGTCCCTGTTTCTAGGTAGAATAGGGTGGAACACCACACACACACACTCACTCTGGGATGCTTGTTTTAATGGCTAGTTTTGTTTAATTTGATAGTGAGATAGAGCATTAGAGTGTGGTTCTGGTTGTAAGGAGATGCCACATGTGTTTAGCAGAGCAAGTTTGTCGCGAGCAGTGAGGGGCTCGCATATTTCAGTTTGAATCAACGTGTTGTGAGCATTATGGACCATGGTGCAGCTTAACTGTGTTATAACAAGTACATAGATCTGGAGAAAAGTTATTTGGAAGCTTTATTGAGAGCTGTTGTTAAGTGCTGCTGTGTGTGAGATAGGAGATATGAGAGGTCGCTCACAATGCTGATCGTGAAAGAATGACAGAAAGGTGGGTTTACAGGGGTCATGGAAGAGCTAGTATAAAAAAATAAATTTGTCTTGTGAATGTGTGTAGTTGTGTGACAGTGAGAGGTAGTATTTCAAGATGGCGGCCACAGAGAGGTTAAAAAAAGGGTAGTGATTTTTAGGATTTTTTTGGTGTTGTGCAGTGGTTGGCTGGGACGGCTCGATCTTTACCCATGGATTATGCCAGAATTTAGCCACGGCTAAAGATCCTAGACAACCAGTCAGGTTTCTGGATTTATTACATAGAAACAGAATTTGTCAGGGCCCTCCCACCACCCTTTTCTCTACTTATTTTGCCCTTGTGCCCATCTCACACATGCTTGAAGCTGCCCCCCCCCCGTGACCTCTTGTGGCAGGCTGTTCCAGGAATCCACTACAGTTTCTGTGAAATAATATTTCTTCACATCCTCTTAAACTTCACCACCCCTCTAACATCATTGCATGCCCTGTGTTCTGGTGCTTTTTCTCCTCTGAAAGGGAATCCCCACCTGCACCTTGTTCACTCCTATGAGGTACTTTTATGTCCCAATCCTCCCCTCTCGCTCTCCTCTCCTCTAGAGAATACATGTTGAGATGCTGCGGCATCTCCTTGTATGGCTTCGTGTGCAACCACCGCGCCATTTTGGTAGGCCTTGTGTGGACCACTTCCACCCTATCAATGTCTTTGTAGAGATGTGGCCTCCAGAACTGGTCCCAGTACGGTAGGTGTGGTCTCACTATTGAGCAATAAAGTGGCAATACCACCCCTCTTCTCCAGATAGAAATCCCTCTCCATCTGCACTCCAGCATCCCACTAGCCTTGCCTACTGCCTTGTCACAGTGCCCTGCCACCTTGAGATGAGCAGATCTCACTTCGAGAGGGAGCTCTTGCAGCAGGTTACATCATAAGGACTGAAGCCAGCAGGTGCCAGGACCCCATGGTTTCTAGCTAGCAGTCTATAGCAGAGACCACCCGACATCGGCCAGTGGTATAAAAGTGGTGGTCCCCAGCCCAGCCTCCATTCTTTTCCACCAATCGCCCATGCACATCAGCTCACGGATGCCTTCTGCCTTAGTCGACCACCATTTTTTCGATGACACCGATTGTTATTTTCCTCAGTATACTAGTTTCTCCAGTATTTCTCTGCATGTCGTCTTCTCTGACTTCGTCTGTAGAACTGCAGCGGTCCAAGTGTGCTTGTGGCAAGCAGATTCCATTGAAGGACGGTCATGCTTCTTGCCTTTTCTGTCTAGGTTCCAACCCCGATACAGAAGCCTGCCAGCACTGTTTGAACTTTAACCAGAGGACTAGGATCCGCCGCTAGATGCCCTGAAAAGCTTCTTGCTCGAAAAGAAAGTAGCAGCCATGGAGAAAGAGATCCCGGGTAAAAGTACCTCCTCTTCCTCAATCTCAGGGGTCTGGACTTCCTCTGCTTCTCACAAGAAGAAGAAGTAATCTGGGAAGCACAAACACTGGGATGAACATAGAGACAAACCGGTCAGCTTCTCATTCCCTGCCCCTCCCCAGATGGCGACCCGGCTCTGGGACTTCCTCCCAGGAGAGGTCGGACTTTACTTCCATGGCAGTCCTCACTCCTTCTGGGCTCCCAGTGGTCAAACCACCTGCCCTCATCCAGATGTCAGGCGGTGGTTTTCAGGTCTGGGACTTCGTCCTCAGCCTCAGATGCTCAGGTCCTCCCATCAAACAGCGGGTTCTCAGCTAGTTGGCTTGGCCGGGTCTTTTTCAGGTGGCAGGTCCTTGCCCGTCATCCACCTGGCATCAGTGTCTGTTAAGTGGGCTCCCAATTGCAGGCCAGCGCCACCCAGCGATGACAGGGGCATGCGCTCGCCTCCCCCAGGAGGTCGACATCTCTGCCCCATTCAGGAGTTATCTCCCCTCAGCAGACTCCTCCTAAGGCACCAACTGCCTCCCCAAACTGGTGTCAATCGATGCCTGTCTGGTTGACGACAGCAGCCACACGATGTTGGCTGGCGACGCACCCAATCCGTCGTCGCCTGAACACCTGATGTCACCGCTGACCCTAACGTTACTTGCCGACACCAGGTCCGCATTCGGTTCTAACTTATTATCTACTAGACCAATGCCGGATAACCAGATGCCCACTGGGCCACCACTGGTCAACCCAAATCCTCAAGACCTGACATCTGGGTTGCAGCCACCAAAGAGACCGATGCTGGGGCCACCTGACGTCCACCCACCAATGCTCACTAATCCCTCTATGCCCCAGAACCCTCTGCCAGACCTCGCAGCTCTCTTCACATTCTGTTGGAATGTAGTCAAGGGCTATTTGATACCTACAAGGCCTCCTACGCCCCCTCCTAAGAAACCTCCTCCCTCAGGGACTCCTCCTCGACAGTCCATGCCAATTCCTTAAGAGCCTACCCCAAACCCAGATGACATTAGCAGGGGCCGCTCTAAGCATCACGGTTGAAAACACCATTGCTCGTCCTCCAGGTCATCGGGACAAGCGCCAACGTAGGTCATACAACTGCAGGCACCGTCATTCAACCTCACGATCTTCCTCTTCTGGGGAGTTGGGCCAGTGTGCCTCTTCCTTCTCCTCGGTGTTGTCTGACTTGGGAGTGTACCCTTCTCCATAGAACCCCCCCAGATCTCCTACTGATGACGCTGCCATGGAGGTCATGCAGCACATCCAGTCCAACATGGGCTGGAACACCAAAGATTTGGACCCTGAGAGGTGCCATTTGGCCATTTTCCTCCGTCAAAAGGATCCAAAATCCATGGTGGTTCCTCCTCTGGTGGATCCATTCAAGGACATTATTATATCAGCTTGGAAATGCCCATCTACTATGTGCACTGTTTCCAAGAAGGCTGATCGCCTCTATAATGCTCCTCATGATGAGCCTTTCTTTGGATAGCAACCAATCGCAGACTCTGTGGTCATTACGGCAGCCCATGATTGGTCCAGCAGGCCACGGTATCTCAGCACTCTGCCTCCGGACAAAGATTCCAAGCAGGTAGACCAGCTCGGCAGGAAAATTTACACCTCGGCCACCTGTGCCGTTTGCTCCCCGAATTTCTTCGCCCACATGATCCAGTATCTAAATGCCCTGTGGGAGAAGACCATGGAAGTGGTTCAGACTCAGCAGGATAGTCCTTAGTAAGCTGAGCCGCTGTATATTTTGAAATCTGGTTTGGATGTAGGCACTCATGTCCTACGTTCCTCCTGTGATACAGCAGAAAGGGCAGCGGCCACCAGTGTCTGCCTTTGCCATTATTCCTGGTTCTGTGTCTCAGATTTCACCCTGGACATCCAGGCGGGCATTATGGACGCCCCCTTTAAGGGTTCAGTCCTCTTTGGTGAAGAATCAGGAAAGATTATAACTCGCCTTCAGGAATCCGGCAAGGCTGTCAGATCTGTCCATACCATGTACAGATCTAACCAGAAGGGAAAACCGTCGCCAGCCATTCCATCACTCCTCTGGGCAACAGCCAGAGGTGCCTTTAAACGTAAGGCCACTTCTCAGGCCTCAGGAGGTTCGGGTCCCAAAGTCTCCAAAACCTCCCAGGCCCCTTTCTGTATCCCCAGTTCCTCGACCTGAATCCGCTCCCCGGCAGAATCTCGGGGGAACCTTCTTTCTGTCTAGAGGGATGGCACAGAATAACCACAGATCGATGGGTTCTTCAACTGACCAAGAAAGGGCATACTCTGGAGTTTGTGGAGATGCCACCAGACAACCTCACCCATAAACTCCCATTACCCTCAGTCACGCCTCCTCATTCAGGAGGAGATCCAAGTGTTCTTGCTGAAGCAGGCCATAGAGTCAGTTCTGCCAGATTAAAGAGGGGAGGGCTTTTATTCCAGGTTCCAAAGAAAGCAGGGGACCCACGGTCTATCCTGGATCTCAACCACCTGAACAAGTGTATAGAATACAAATGATTCAGGATGGTCCAGTCCTGCTCCCCTCCTTCATCAGGGGCTGGCTGTACTCCCTGGATATGCAGGCAGCTTACCTCCACATTTTGGTCTTTCAGCCTCAGGAGGTTCCTTCACTCCGCCTCAAGGCAACCACTACTACACTTGTGTCCAGCCATTCAGCTTGTCCTCAGCTCCCCAGGTCTTTACAGAGTGCCTAGTAGTAGTGGTGGCAGCCCTCAGGGTGAAAGGCCACTATATCTTCCCCTACCTGTACGATTGGCTCTTGGCAGCTCCCTCTAGAGATCAGCTGATCAGCACCACGGAAGACACCTTTACCTAGTTTCGAGACCTAGGGTTCACTCTCAACCTCCCAAAGTCCTCCCTGTGGCCCAGCCAAAGGCTACAGTACATCGGGACAGTTCTGGACACCACTGAAGGAAAAGCCTTCCTGCCTCCAGATGGGGCAAAAAGCCTTTAGGATCAGGCTCACCTGGTTTCCTCATCCGTCAAATCCCAGTCAGAGTATTCCTAAGGCTGCTAGGGCACATGACAGCGGCCATTGCAACAGTCCTTCTTGCACACCTGCACATGAGGGTTCCCCAGTGGCCCCTTCAGGTTCAATGGGACCAACGCACAGACGACTTGCAGCAACTTGTGACAGTCTCCACTCCGGTGTGCCAAACAGGCATAGTGGTGGAACCCCTCCAGTCTTTCCACAGGGGTCCACTTTCGGCAGGAGTCTCCTCATCAAATTCTGGCCATGGTCATGTCTGGCCAGAGCTGGGATGCCCATTTGGGCAGACCATCAGACCCAGGGAACTTGGTCTCCCTAAGAGTAACATCTCCATATCAACATAATGTGTCATCCATTGTCAAGACCTCTTTTTACCATCTGAGGAATATCGCTCGGATTAAACACCTGGTTCTGCCTGATGACCTTCCAATGTGAGCCTTTGTGACTACCTGCTGACTAGTGCAACTCCTATACCTAGGGCTACCGGGGTTGATATCTGCCCGCTTGCAGCTAGTGCAGAATGCAGCGGCAGGCTGTTGATTGGTCTTTCTTGATCTAGCCATGTCACGCCTATGCTGTGTAATCTGCATTGGCCACCTGTTCAGTGACGGATCATCTTCAAGGTTGGTTTGATGACCTATAAAGCCCTACACAGACAGGGACTGTGCTATCTGCAAGAGCTTCTGTGTCCTTACCACCCTCTCTGCACCTCTGATGAAGGATTGCTATAGGCTCTCAGGGTCTGCTTGAAGACTTCTGGGGCTAGATTGCATTTGCAGCCCGACCCTTTGGAATTCTCTACCTGGTCGGATAAGGAGTGCCTGTCCATGGAGAGTTTTAAATGTGCACTAAAAATGTATCTTTTTAATCGGGCTTATCCCGAGTTGGAGTGGAATGAATGACTATGATTGCATTTTATTTTATATCTGTTTTAAAATCTTACTGTACAAGCGCTATGATATTTTTGAATAGCGTTTTTTAAAAATAAAAACTTGATTTATACATAGATACATAGACAGTGTCGGCAGATAAGGGCCTATGGCCCACCCAGATTTGATTTGATATTGGAGATGCGGGTGATACTCTATGCCCTACAGGCATTCCAGACTAATCTGCTCTTGGGCCCTCTCCTTATTCAGATGGACAACATGTCAGTGGTCTTCTGCATAAACAAGCAAGGGGGAACTCACTCTTACCCCCTCTGCAGGGAGGTCATGAGAGTCTGGTATTGGGCGATCGAGCATCATCTAGAACTCACTGCCGTGCATGTCCCAGGTGTACAAAACACCTTGACTGACAGTTTAAGCCAGTCTCAGTCCACGGTACACAAATAGGAACTTCTCCAATCTGTGGGCGAAGAGCTGTTCGACAGGTGGGACTGGCCAGAGTTGGACCTCTTCATGTCCCCACTCAATGCAAAACGGCCCAGTTTTTGCTCCCTAGATCCAGGGCCTGGTGTTTTCTGACAAGACGCATTGTCCCTCTCTTGGGCAGGGCAATCTCTGTATGCCTTCCCTCTTTCCTTTTCAAATTGCAGTCAGAGGAAGCGGTGATGATCCTAGTTGCTCCCTATTGGCCATGTAAGATTTGATTCCCACTACCTCAGCAGCTGGCAGTGGAACCCCCGATCCTTCTGCCACGAGCTTGCTCTCCCAGGAGCAGGGCACCTTGGGTCATCCAGACCTCAGGTTGCTGTACCTGCACGCGTTGCTCCTGCAGACCTAGTAGTTGCTCAGTTTGGGGTTTCCCCCAGAGTGGCAGATGTCTTGGTGGCCACAAGGAAGCCTTCCACCAGGGCCACTTATGCAGTGAAGCGGAAGCGATTCTGCATTTGGACCTCCACTCGCCAGCTTGATCCCGTCACCTGTCTAGTGAATTCTGTCTTGGAGTACCTCCTTTCGCTGTCCGACTCGGGGCTGAGCTATGCCTCCATTAAGGTGCATTTATCGGCCATCTCTGTGTATCATGCACCTGTAGAGGGCGAAACTCTTGCCCAGCTGGATCTTTCCCACATTTTCTTGCAGGGTATTCTTCACCTCAAACCTTCCATTAGGGACCCTATTCCCCCATGAAACCTTTTATTTATTTTGGAAAAACTTAAACTGCCTCCCTTCGAACTGGCCATGAGTTGCGAGCTACACTTTCTGTCATGGAAGCGTTATTTTTAGTTGCCATTACTTCTGCTCAAAGAATTTCTGAGCTTCAGGTTCTGATGTGTAAAGAGCCTTGCAGTATTCCACAAGGACAGGGTATCCTTGTGGGCCAGTCCTAAGTTTTGCCTAAAGTGGTGTCTAAATTTACGGAATCAGGACATCCACCTACCAGTTTACTATCCAGAGTACTCTAACAGAGAGGAAACTGTACTTCATACTCTGGATGTTCACCAGCTGCTTTGCACCCGCACTGTCTGAAGAGCTGACCAGTTAGTTGTTTGTTTCTTTTGTCCCAAGGACTGAAGGGCTCCTGTTTCTAAGCAAACTTTGTCTAAATGGTTAGTCAACTATATTGTTTATTGCTACCGCAAATATGGGAAGCCTCTGCTGGGACCGGTCAAAGACCGTTCTACCAGTGGTATGGCTGATTCCTTTGCACCCATTAAAAATGTGTCTGTGGCTAATATGTGCACAGCTGCCGCTTGTAGTTCTGTATACATCTTCATTCGTCATTACAGTTTGGACATTGCCTCTCCTCATAGGACAGGCTTTGGCCTCACTGTCCTACAAGGCCTGCTCTCTTGAGCATTTTCAGCAGGTTTTTACCTCCTCCCTGCTGACAGGGGTTAGTCCTTCCACTGCTTGGGACTCTGTCCTTATGTTGTAGCCTGCTGCAAGAGCTTCTCCTCGAAGTGAGATAGTACAGTTACGTAAGAACTTACCGTAACAGTAGATCTTCGAGAGGAGCTCTTGCAGCAGGCCGTGCTTTCCCTCTCACCTTGTCCCTGGTGACTGTTTCTCCATTGGCTATTTTCAGTTCTATGTTTCAGAGGAACCTCTTCGATTCTCCATTTCTGAGTTTTCTGGGGTCTTCGGCGGGAGAACTAAGGTTGGGCTGGGGATCTGCCCCTTTTATACCATTGGCTGACGTTGTGAGGCGGGCTGATGTCAGGGGGCGGTCCCCCACTATAGACTGCTAGCAGGAAGTTTTCCATGGGGTCCTGGTGCCTGCCGGCTTCAGTCCTTATGGTGTAGCCTGCTACAAGAGCTCCTCGGTAAGTTCTTGTGTAACTGTACTATATGATTACCCAAGGCCCCTTTCTTGCATGATGACTGTCAGTAACCCCCCCCCCAATCTTATACAAAACTCTGGTTTCCCTGCCTCAAGAGCATGGCTTTTCACTTTCTGGTATTGAAACCAAATGCCACACCTAGACCACTCCCTAGTTTCCGAGATCCCTTTGCATTCTCTTTACCCCTTCCTGAGTGTCTGCCTTGTTGCAGATTTTTGTGTCATTCTCAGAGATGCACCTTCCCCTCCAGTTTCTCAGCAGTATCACTTATGAAGACAGTGAAGAAGACAGGTTCAGTTACTGAACCATGTGACACCCTGCTAGTCAGTCTCCTGTCCAAGTGTATGCTGTTTACCTCCACCCTCTGTCTCCTGTCCTTCAACCAGTTTGATATCCAGTTTACCACTTTCTCCCTAACCCCCAGGCTGCTTAGTTTCTTTACACACCTGTGTGGCACATTACCAAAGGCCTTACTGAGGTCTAGATATGCCACATCCACTGTCTTCCCCCGATCCACCTCGCTAGCAACCCAATCAAAGAAATCTGAGATTTGTTTGGCATATTACCTCCCGTTAAACCATGCTGTCGGTGATCCTGCAGCCCATATACCTCCAGGTGCTCCATCAGCCTCTCCTTTAGCAAGGCCTCCATTAATTTCCCTATCACTGATGTGAGACTGACTGGCCTATAGTTGCTTGCCTCCTCCCTGATGCCGCTCTTTTGCAGAGGGACCACAGTGGCCCTCTTCCAGTCCTCTTGAACTACTCCCGCCTCTAATTAGGTCTGAATAGTGTTACCAGAGGGGCAGTTAGCACCATGTTCAGGTCTTTTAGAACCCTTGGGTAAATTCCATCTGGTCCCATTGCTTTATTCTCCTTTAGGGTTTCCGATCCTCTCTGAACTCTCTCCTCCGAAAATGGACTTGTGTCCCCCCCCCCCAGTGCCTGCTGATGGTCTATCCCCCACCCCAATTGAGAAGACCAAGTAAAAGCACTAATTTAAAACTTTAGCTTTTTGATCATCTTCTGCACAGTCCACCCCATCCTCCTGATTCTTACTCTCCCACCGCTTGCTTTCTTTTCTCACCCTAACTGAAGAAAGTCTTATCCCTTTTTTGGCCTCCTCTGCAATCCTCTTCTCTGTGCCTTAGCTGCCCTCACCCTCCTTCCTGCCTTCTTTTACTTTTCCAGATATACCTCCCTGTTCCCCTCCATCTGGGTCTCCTTGTACATACTAAATGCTGTTTTTTTTTCTCCTTTACCAACTTAGCCACCTCCTTTGAGAACCTTAGTGGCCTCTTCCTTCCCTTGCTTGCTTTCTTCAAACAGTGTGCCATTGCCTTAGCTGTTCCCTCCTTGATCTTCTTCTATTGGGTCACCACTCCCCCAACCCGGCTATCCCCTTCTTTGAGGTGTTTACTGAGGCAGTCCCCCATTTCTTTAAAACCTGCCCTCTTAAAGTCCAGGACCCTCATTTTAGTGTGTTTTTTCTCTTGCCAAATCCGTATGCCAAACCACACAATATGGTGATCGCTTTTACACGGGGGACTACCCACTGTGACGTCGGCAGGACAGTCCCTGTTCGTAAGTGTGAGGTCCTGCACTGCCCCATCTCTAATAGGTTCTGTAATTGGCTGCCTGAGGAATGTGCCCTGTAGGGAGTCAGTGATGGCCCTGCTTCTTGTTGTAGCTGTGGCCAGAATGCTCCAGTCTACATCTGGCAAATTAAAGTCCCCCATAATCAATGCTTCCCCCTTGCCTGCTATTCTGTCTGGGGCCTCCCCTAAAACCTTGTCTAACTCCTCCCCATTTTGGTGGTCTGTACACCACCTCCATGTGGGTAAAGGCCCCAGACCTTGTCTCTAGGCTGACCCATAGTACCTAGAGCCCTTCATTATCATCCTGGTGTCCCTATATCTCTGTAGCCTTTATACCTTCCTTCACATATAAAACAACCTCCCCCATCTTCCCTCCCTGTTCTGTCCTTCTGGAACATGGTGTAGCCTGGTATGGCCACTTCCCAGCTATGGTTGTCAATACACCATGATTCCATTATGGCCACCAGATACAGGTCTGCTTCTGCAATGATTGCTTCAAGGTCAAGAATTTTATTTCCTACACTCCTTGCATTGGCCAACATGGTTCTCCTCTCTCTCCCAATTCTGCTTTCCCTTCCTGTTTCCATCTTTGTCCTTCCTGTATCTCTGGTCCTGTCCACCCTTTTTTTGCTGTCCCTCTGCCTACCCTCATTAATCTTTTTCAACTTTACTTCCTCTTCCTGACCTGCCTGTCCTGCCCTCCCTCTTGTTACTCCCCTCTACACCAAAGGAATTAATTTCCCATAGGCTTCTCCTTTCTGCTGCCCTATACCCGATGTTTGGGGGGGGCAGTCTCAGCCTCCCTCAGTTTTTCTGTTTCCTTCCTTGCCTAGTTTAAATGCCCATCAAAATAGCATCTAAATCTTCTGCCTAGTTCTGCCGGCCGTCTCCTTTGTGCAGGCTGCTATCCCCCAGGTAGGACCCCAATCCCCGATGTGGCCAAAACCCTCTTCCTTGCACCATGCATTCAACCACTCATTGAAGGCCGTGGTGTGGTGTTCCCTACCCTTCCCCCAGACATATACAGGTAGCACCTCAGTGAAGGCCTCCATGCAACCTACTTGCTTCAGGCCCCTCCCCAGCTCCCTAAACCTATCCTGCACCACCCCTGCTGTGTTCCTGACCAGCTCATTAGTCCACAGCTGGACAATGACATCCAGCTCCCTCCTCCCTGGCAATCTCTATGATCTGCCCTGCAGTCCTCCCTGCCAAAGCACCTGGTAGGTACTTTACTACCCTATCTCTCTCTCTCTTCCCCTGCTCCTAACTTGATCCCATGACTATGGAGTCCCCTACCAGCATCTGCCTCTTCCTTGGCTGGGGGCCTCTACCCCCCCCCTTGGGGTCTCCTCCCTTGAGGACCCTGTCATCGAGGCACAGGTCAGGAAGCATAGGAAAACCAGGAGCAGTTTCAAAATTTGCACATAGCATTTTATTTTTCTCAATAACAACAAAATAAAAAATAAAAATTATTCACTATAACTGTTTACAAAGGCAGTACAAACAGAGAAAACTAAGCCCTTCTTCTGAGGGTATCTCTTAATTCCAAGTTTCAATCTCTCACTTTCCTCGTCTCTGTAGCAAAAACATTGCTGCTGCTTTTGCAAGTCTTTGTCTGGGAACTCATTAAGAGAGCATGCTTCTCACAGAATGTTCTTGTAAGTTTCATTCCTTGCAGGTGCAACAAAACTTGGCATCCCAGAACTGACCTCTTGTTCACAGCTTTGCAAAGGGCTTAAAAACTGCATCTCAGGTTAACCCATTGAGTTCCAAATAGCTTTTTACAATCATTTCAACAGTATAACAACAGTATATACAAATTTTAAACAAAGTGATCCCAGTATCAGTGACATTTCCACATAAAGATTCACATATATTTCTTATAACTGCACATATGCAAGGGGGAAGAAAAGACAAATAGCAAGGGAAGGCAGAGAGATAGCGAGAGGCGAAGAATTGCGAAACCGTCGAAGTAATCGGTTCCTAGGTCTCACAGGAAAATTTGGTTGCACAACCAGACAGAGAAGAGACAAAAAAGGAGAGAATATAACAGACCCTTGTGTTTAAACTCTTTTGCATAACAAATGGGGCAGGGCCTTATTCAACCATTGCTTTCGAATCCCACCTGTACACTTTACCTAGATGGGGTTCCTTGCTTATCACTGTGTGCCCTCCCTTGCTTTACCTTTGTTACTGTTCCTCCCTGTGACACGGTTGGGATAAAAACCCTGTTCCATTTGTTATGCATAGAGAATTAAAAGCAAGGTTCTATTCTGTCATCCTCCTATTCTGTCACTTGTCTGTCTCTTGCCTATCTGATTGTGCAATCAAATTTTCCTTGTGGCACCTAAGAATTGGCCACTACAGTGGTCCCACAATTTCCTCCTGTTATTTCCCGTCCTTCACTTGCTGTTTCTTTTCTGTCTCCCCTTGCTTCTCTGTGGTTAAAAAAAATATGTATGTGAGTCTTTATGTGAAGCTGGGATCCCTTGGTTTGTAAATGTTTATAATTACATGGTTGTAATGATTGCAGAAAGCTACTTGGGTTTGTTAGAAAAGTTGGCAATTTGTTACACAGAGGATGACCTTGAGAAACCTTTTGATCTTCACAAGCTTGTTGACAGAGTTGTCAGCAGGAAGCCAGCTCTAGACATAATGTATAAATTGGTAGCACGTGTTAAGAAGTCTAGATGTACTCTTTAGACTGGTCACAGGAAGGACAATCACAAAATTTGTTACATTGTGTGAAAACAGGATATGTAGCTTAACAAGAACTGGAAGCAGAATTTAATTGTCAAGGAAAAACATCTTATAGAAAGAGCAGTGTTTTGTTTGGTTAGTTAGAGAGAGATGGAGATTTTAAAGAGACTCTCATATGAAAGACCTCTGTTTGTTTGAACTGCCTGTATAAAGAACTAGTTGCACAATTTTATGTTTTCTATGTTATTGTTATTGATAACAAAACACTACTTGCAAATAATATAACTCCTCCTGGTCTGCTTATGTTTCAAGCAACATGAAGTCTTGCTGTATTCTGACATTATGCAGTTAGCCCCAGCACTTGAACTGCTCCAGAGAGGAAAGAGTTAACTCTGTGCCAAAGCATAGAACGTTGAGCTCAAGCTTGGTTCAGACCTCTGTCTGCTGCACTTTGAAGTGTAACCGTCAGATTCTTACGAGCTAACACTAACTAAATACCCCCACTATGTGGAAATTGTGAAATTTACTAGCCAAAAAGGCAACCAAATATTTTGGAACCCCATAAGACTCAAAAAGTCGAGAAATCCAAAACAAAAACTAGGTAGTGAACAAATATAATTATCAAAACATATAATTAACCCACTTCCCCTGTTTAAAAGTTTAAAAATGGGAGAGTGCCAAGTACACCCCTGAGGTACAACACTGTGCCTGCCAGCCCACTTCCAAAAAACCAGGTTCTGAAAGGGGAAGCAGGGAGGGAGGTTGGAATACAGCAAAACTCCATTAGAAGAAACACAATTACTAAGGTGAGTAATTTTTTCTTCAAACAACATGAAGTCTTGCTGTATTCTGACATTATGCAGACTACCAAGCAGTACCTCCATGGAGGAGGTATAGAACCTATTTTGGGAATAGGCTCTGCAGTACTGCTGTACCAAACCTAGCATCATTCCTAGCCTGGATATCCAGAGAGTAATGCTTGGTGAATGTATGGACTGTTTTCTAGGTGGCTGCTTTGCATATTTCTAATAAGGGTACATCTCTGGCAGCAGCCAGAGAAGCAGCTGTACCTCTAGTCGAATGAGCCCTCAGGCCTGAGGGGATTACTTTGCCTAGCTTTTCATAGCAGAATTGTATACAAGAGACAATCCACCTGGCAATAGTTCTCTTAGTAGCAGGTTTACACTTCCCCACTTCACCATAACTGAGGAACAACTGGAGGGAGTCAAACCTAAGTGCCTTAGTACACTCAGTGTAATAGCTAAGAGCCCTTTTAACATCCAAACTGTGTAATCTTCTCTCTCCTGAAGAAGAATGATCAGTGAAGAACACAGGAAGAGACATGGACTGGTTCAGATGAAAATCTGAAACCACTTTAGGTAAGAACCTCCTGTTGGTTTTAAGGACCACCTTATCTCTATGGAATGAGATAAAATCAGGCTTCACTGACAGAGCTTGCAATTCACTGATACGCCTGAGAGAGGTAATGGCTACCAGTAACACATTTTTCCAAGTAAAGTACTTAAGTTCTGCTGAGGATAAAGGCTCAAAAGGGGGTTGCATAAGCTGAGCGATGCAAACATTAAGATCCCAAGCAGGAGTATGATCCCTAAAGGGGGGATTGGTATGAAGCAATCCTTTGAAGAATTTACAGAAAACAGGGTGAGATGCCAGTGAGGAGGGCTTTCCCACAGACAGAAATGCAGAAACAGCTGACAAGTGTACTTTGAGGGTAGCTGGTCTGAGGCCTAAGCCATTAAGATGAACCATGTAATCCAGAACTGTAGACAAGTCAGCAGTATCTAGGGATATGTGCTTATTGGAACACCAAATGCTGAATATTTTCCACTTGGAGTTATAAGTTTTTCTGTTGGCAGGTTTTCAAGAGGCTTTGAGAATGTCCAGAACCCCTTGAGACCGATGCAAATTTGCATATTCTAGCTCTTCAAGAGCCATGCCTTGAGATTGAGAAACCGAAGGTTGGGGTACCAAATCCTCCCCTGAGAAGAGGTTAACAGGTTGTGATTCCTGGGGAGAGATGGAGGAAGATGGACTGCTAGGGACAGCAACAGGGGATACCAAGGCTGTCTGGCCCAGTCTGGAGCAATCAGGATCACTTTGCAAGATTGTGACCTTATCTTGACCAGGACTTTGAACAGTAGAGGAAAAGGAGGAAAGGCATACAGAAATTTCCCCTCCCAATCCAGAACCAGAGCATCCAGGGGGCTGAACCCAAGACTGGGGGTCTGCAACAAAGGAGGGGAAGTTGGTGATTGTCTGGGGCTACAAAGAGATCTATCTCTGGAGTGCCCCACCTTGAAAAGATCACTTTTAACACTAGGTGATCCAGGGACCTTTCGTGATGGCCCTGGGAAATCCTGCTCAATGCATCTGCTAGCACATTGTCCTTCCCTGGAAGGTGGACTGCTGCCAGAGAGGTCTGTAGAGAATAAGCCAGGGACCATAATTTCATGGCTTCCGTGCCCAAGGCCATAGACAGAGTGCCTCCCTGCTTGTTGATGTACTACATGGTGGTGGTGTCTGTCCTGACCTAAACCACCTTGTTCTGTACTGAGTCCGAGAAGGCTTGTAGAGCCAGGTACACTGCCCTGAGCTCCAGAAGATTGATGTGGAGAAGAGACTCCAGAGGGGACCACACTCCCTGAGCTGTGATGGCTCCCAGGTGAGCTCCCCACCTCAGGAGAGAAGCATCCATGGTTAGAACCACAGAATGAGACTGAGTGATGAATGGGACCCCTTGCCTGACGTTGTCCTGATCCAACCACCATTGGAGAGCCTGGATCAGAGTCTGAGTCACTGGAATAAGTTTGATTAGAGTATCTTTTTTCTGAGACCAAAAAGCCCTCAAATGGAACTGGATGTCTCTCATCTGAAATCTGGCCCCTTGGACCACTGTAGTGGAAGCTGCCATGTGGCCCAGGAGTTGAAGGAAATGCCTTGCTGGTCGAGACACCAGAAGGTGGAAAGAAGAAGAAGCCAGCTCTATGATGGCCTTTACCCTTGCCAGAGGGGAGAAAGGCTCTTGCTTTGATAGTATCCAACTCTACCCCATGAAGGTCAAGAGTCACACTGGCTCGAGAACTGATTTGGGAAGATTGAGGAGGCATCCTAGAGAAGTGAGCACTTCTTGGGTCACTTGCAAATTTGACTTAACTTGGTCTGGAGACTGACACACAATGAGCCAGTCATCCAGGTATGGGAATATGGAAATGTTTTGTCTCCTTAGAAAGACCACTACTACTGCTAGGCATTTTGTAAACGCCCTTGGAGCTGATGTTAGGCTGAAGGGCATTGCTTTGAACTGATAATGGCCTGAAGGCAGTTCGAACCTGAGGTACTTTCTATGGGAGCACCTGATGGGAATGTGAAAATAGGCCTCCTTTAGGTCCAGGGAGGCTAGCCAGTCCCCTGGCCTTAGAGAGGGAAGAATTATTCCCAGTCTCACCATTTTGAATTTTGGCTTTACTAGGTGTTTGCTGAAGTATCTTAAATCTAGGATGGGCCGCCACCCCCCTGTTTTTTTTCAGGGTAAGGAAGTATCTGGAGTACAGACTTTTGCCCCTGTGAGGTGCAGGAACTTTCTCTATGGCTCAGAGAGCCATCAGAAATGAAACCTCTGCCTCTAGGGCAATGGTTTCGGAGATGTTTGCAGGTGGAAAGGGCCTGACCCTCAGCTTTGGAAATTTTTTGAAGCTGAGGGCCAGTCCCTGGCTTACTACCTCCAGGACCCACTTGTCTGAGGTAACAGACTTCCGGTCCTGGAAATAGTAAGCCAGCCTGCCTCCTACAGGAATTGGGGAGTCAACCCGGGCTGACACATCACGGTGTCTGCTTGGCAGGAGCCTTAGACTGGGAGGAGGATACAGGCCTGCTCATCCCCCTTCTGCCTCTCCCTCTGAAGAACCCCCTCTGAGGAAAAGGAGAAGAGGCCTGTGCCTGGTAGAAAGGCATGTGAAAGGGCCTGCCTCTGCCTCTAGATTGCTGCTTCTGAGGAGTTGCCTGCCTTTCCTTGGCCTGTGCACTCCTGTAGGTGGTCCTGTACTCGTCCATTTTCTTCATCTAATTCTCTGTCTGCTCCCCAAACAGAGAATTATCCACCACAGGGAAATCCATGGCCTTAGCCTGGGTATCCTGTGAGAGGCTAGTACATCTGAGCCAAGCCGATCTCCAAAGAGCCACAGAAGTAGCCATGACTCGTGATGACACATTATTGGAGTCCAGAGCAGCATGAAACTGGATTTTTGATGCCTCAGTCCCTTCAGCAGCCACCTCCTCCAGCTCCTTGGCAAGCTGGGGGGGAAGTCTGTTTAGCCAGTTCCAGAACAGTATCCCATCTGGACTTCTGGTATCTAGCTGTATAGGCCATATAGTTAGCCTGCCTGAGTCCCAAGGAAGATGCCATGTACTGTTTTTTAGCCATGGCATCCAGCTTACTGGAGTCTTTATCTGGGGGGTGTGAAGCCAAGGGTATGTTAGCCTTATCACAGGCTGCAGCCTGCATGACCCCAACGTGGCTGCATTGCTGGTACAAGTACTCCATACCTGGGCCTGACAACATATACCTCTTGTCCATTCACCTGTCCACAGGAGGTAAAGAATTTGGAGTCTTAAGTAACTTCTGTGTCTGTTTCCCAAAGGATTTGTGAATGGGAATAGACAACCTCTTGGACTCTGGAATGTCCATCATCTCCACATAGTCAGGCTCCTCTTGCTCCTCGACAGCTTCATCCAAAGGGAGCTGGAGGGTTTCAGCCACTTTTTTGTAGAACATACAGTGGGAGGGGGACTCAGAAAGCCTGGGAGGGGAAACACCAGAAGGTCTGTCTGGGGAGATGTCCGGTTCTATGGGCTTATCCAGACCTTCCACACCATCATCATCATCATCTTCATAACCTCCAAATCCGGTTCATAATAGTCTTCTGGGGAATAATCCTGAACCAGTGGAACCAACTGAACCGAACGCCTACCAGGAGGCGTCAGATCAGCCGGAACCGAACGGAGTGATTCAACCATACTAATCGCTCTGGCAATCTCCTCGGCGGTTGGACAATGCAGTTCTGGATCCGAACTGTCTGATTTCTCTTTTGTTTTTTCTTTTTGCCGGAACCGACCCCTCAGGATCAGCTCTCCGTTTGCCCGAGGGAGTCTCAATCAATCAGTCAAAGTCTTTATTTATCCAGGCAGTCACCGTTGAGCAATGCTCATTTGCAAGATGGACCTGGTTAGAACATGTATACAAAGTTAAAACATTCCACACAGTGATAGTACATTCACAATATGGGCAGAGCCCCGAGATAATATTACATATGAGTAAGAAAATAGAGAATACAAACATAGATAATACAATGCAAGGGTTCATATGAGTGAGGGATAGCATCAGCATAGCAAATGGTACAATGCACATATCGTGCTGGCGATGACTGCAGCAGCAGGCTAGGTAAGAAATAAGATAACACAGAGTAGGAAGGTAGGAATTAAGGGGAGTAAGAAGGGGGTGTGTAATGCTAGCAGGGTGGCAGGGTGCAAGTGGTAGAGGTGGGAACATTGAAAAGGTATCTCAATCCAAAGTGCCGGGGAAGCTGCAGCCAAAAAGGCAGACTGGGGTGGGGGGATATACTGAAGATGTCAAAAGCAGGGAAGATATTACAGGAAGCTGGGGAAAGCAAGACAGTGGAGGCAGCTACGAGCGGGTTCAAGCCGGAGGGCGGATCAAGGTGGATTTGGACGTCGGTACTGAGTGAGTGAAGCAGTTGCAAACTTCTGTGATTGTGCGGGAGTATAATGCTTTGAAGGTGGGTAAGGAGACAAGGGCACTCAGTTTAAGGGTTCTTTGTAAGTTATTCCATAGGGTAGGTAGCGTAAAGCTAATCGCCGCTCTACCAAAGCAAGATTTTGCTTTGGGTATTTTGAAAGAGATGTATGAATGGCTTCTAAGCGCGTAGTTTCCTATTGCACTTAAAGGTAGGCAGCCAGAGATTTAGGGGGGTAATTTTTTTGCAAGAGCACAGTAGGTCCAGAGTGCAGCATTTTTGTGGCGCCTAAGTTTAAGGGAGGTCCACCCCACAGCAGCATACAGCGAACAGTGGTGAGTAGTAATGGGAACACCTGTGATGAACCTCAAGGCTCGGTGGTACAGCGTATCCAGTTTTGCTAAATGAGAGCTGGGGCACTGGCTATACAGGAAATCAGCATAATCGACCAGTGATAAGAAGGTGGATTGGACCAGTCGTATCTCGGCATCTATGGTAAGGAATTGGTTGAGTCTGAAGAAAAGTCCAAGCCTTTGTCAGAGTTTTTTTAGCAAGTCCTCGACATGTTCAGTGAAGGAGAGTCTGTTAATCCATACTCCCAGATATTTGAACTTTGTGACGAATTCCAGCTTTTCACCTAGGATTGTGTTTATTTTGGGACTAGACTCACAGGCTGCCGGGTTGATAACATGGGAGAGCGGATTGAAGAGCATCGCTTTTGTTTTTTTAGCATTCAGGAGTAGCTTTTTGTGCATTAGTTGGCTTTGCAGGAGGTTGAATTCGACTTGGCGAACATCGCAGGCAGCATCCGTGTAGGCCTACTATCATAAGAGAGAATGGTGCCGTTCATGTAACAAGTGGATGTTGGCATTTTTATGCAATTGTCGATATTATTAATGTAGATTGCAAAAAGAGAGGGCCTAGAATAGATCCTGCAGTACCCTCTTAGAAGGGGCTTGAGAGGGACAGTCTCTTCGCTTTGACTTGCTGAAGTTGCCCTGAGAGGTAGTCAGTGAACCAGTGCAGCGAGGAGGAGTCCACTCCTATGGTTTGTAAGGAGGACAGGAGGAGGCTGTGGTCGACTGTGTCGAAGGCCTTGCTTAGGTCCAGAAAGACCGCACAGGTGAAGTTTCTGGAGTCAAGGACTCTCAGCCAATCGTCAGTTACTTTAGTCAGTGCTGAGATGGTGCTAAGTTGGGCTCTGAACCCCGATCATGTAGGGATTTAATAGATTTGTTGTCTCGAGGTAGGACCTTTAATTGTACATTCACAATTTTCTCAAGAAGTTTTGATAACACTGGGAGGAGGGAAATGGGCCTATAATTATTGAGGTTGCGTGGGTCACCTGATTTGAAGAGAGGGATGGCATGAGCAGTCTTCCAAACAGGTGGCAGGATACCCTGGGACAAGGATAAATTGAATAGGTGGGTGATGGAAACAGCTAGGACATGGTAGGCGATTTTAAGAAAGTACAGGTCTAGTGTGTCAGCACCTGCACTTTTTCTGGTGTCCAGTTGAAGTAATAGATCTTCAACCTCTTTCATGGAAGTGGGTTGAAGCGTAAATAGAGAAGAGGTAGCTGGGGGTGTTGAAGGGAAGTTGTCTGTCAGGGAGCGTATCATACATGCTGGAGAGTTGTCAAACGCCAGGCCTGCAATTGCGAAGTGGTTACTGAAAGAGTCTAGGATCTCCGTCTTTTCGCTGAATGTAGTATTGCCGGAGATGATCTTGTTCGGAAGGGAATTACCTGAGGAGTGGCCCAACAGATCCTTGATAGTGCTTCAGAACTTGGATGGGCTCTTGGAGGCAGAGGCAAGTTCTGAGCGGAAGAAAGAAGCCTTGGCTTCTTTAATTGACTTAGTGCATAAGTTTCGTGTCTTTCTGAACAGATTCCAGTCATTGGGCGTGTTCAGTTTATGTGCCTTTTTCCAAAGCTTATCCCTTTCGACGAGCAATGACCTGATCTCAAGGGAGAACCATTTGCAGGATTTATTCTTGGCTCGGACTTTAGTCAGAGGAGCATGCTTGTTGAGAGCCCCTGACAGTATGTCATGGAAAATGTTGTAGGCGGCAGTGAGTGTTTTGGCTAAATAAAACTCCTGCCAGCACATAGAGAGCTTCAGTTTATTAAGATGGGTGGCTAGATCAAAGTTGCATCTGGATCTCTTCAGGGAAAATTTTGATGTAACCGTCAGTTTGTTGGTTGATCTTACTCCTCCAATAAAGCAGTGGTCACTGACATCCGAGAAAAAGGTGCCAGCATAGGAGAAAAGGTGGGGTTTGCTCACTAAGAGCACATCCAGTGTAGTGCTTTTATTAGGGTTTTTTGTGTTAGGGGGCATTGGGTCAGTAATAAGTTGAGTCAACCCATGAACGTCACAAAAGGATACAAAGGGGGCAGATGCATTGGACATCCAGTCGAGATTAAAGTCACCAAGGATAATGGTTTCAAGCGAGCCTTGTCCCAGGATGTCACTTAGATGGGATAGAAGCTGTAAACCAGCAGACGGGGGCCTGTAACATCCTATTAGCTGAAGAACACTTGTCTGGGAAATTTCCACTTTGAGGGCTTGGCATTCGTATTCTTTGGCAACAGAAGATGAGGCAGTGCAGGAGACAGTGAATTTATCTTAGACATTTATGGCCACCTCACCTCCTCTAGTTTGCCTATCCGCTCTGAACAAGGCATAGCTGGGGATATTTATTTCCGCATCAGTGGTTGCTGGTCTAAGCCATCATTCAGAGATCACTAGTACATTGGGGAGTGAGACACCCAAGCTTGGATCAGGGGTGAGTTTTTTAGTAGTTGCATACGCTGACGTGCAAGAAGCTCATGCCTTTTAGCGAGGCTAGGTCTGAGGGTGAAGAGATTGGTGCAGGTGGGCCAGTATTAAGCTCTACATTACCTGAGCACAGTAAGAAGAGAAGTAGTTTCCTAAGTGCGGCAGAGGAGAGTTTGAGATTCCTGGTCTTATCCCATTTGTCATACTTAGTAACTTTAGGGAGTAGGTTGTTACCATTGTAAATGACGCCACCTGTGATTGTGGCTACTAGTACTCTGGTTGCGAGGTACCTAGGAGAGTAAGTAGGCTGTGTGGTGGGAATCGTACCTTGCGGTCGAGGTATCAGGTATGTACTGCTTGAACGAGTTAGACAAAGGTAGGGGTGCAGTCAAATAGCCATGAACTGGCAGGGGCATGCTGGCGAAATAGTGCCAGATATCGTAAGACACATGAAAGGATTGTATTCCATGATAGTATTGGCCCATTTGGCAGGTGAAGACCAGCCGATACTCCAAATAGGAGAGGCAATAAGCAAGGCCATATGAGTCTCCACATGATGAAGCTTGGTGGTAAGGTATGGAACTCTGATAGCTTGGAGATCCACTCAGCCAGGGCTGCTTCCTACAGCGGCTGGGTCAGGGAGACAGAGCCTGAAGTCACGTCGAGACGAACCTAGCGGGGTCTTCTAGCCTAGAGTAGCACAGCCTTATAGAATTAGGCACTGGAGCTGTGCAGGCCAATAGAGGTCACGGAAGAATACGATTGTAAGAGCACAGATCCAGGGGTGTCGCCAGGAAGGGGTGGGAAGCAAGCGTGTTAATAAGGGGTGGGGTGGGCATAAAAGTTGCGGCAGTTGCCGCACCTTTGGAGCCAAGAGTCCGGGACTGTGGGTCTCCGAGCGCGGCTGAGGTGGCACCGCCGCCTGCTGGCTGGGAGTCCCGTGGCTTCGATGCAGGGAGCCAGAGACAGTGATCCTCGGCTGGAGAGAGGAGAGCAGGAGTTAATATCAGGCCATGGACACAAGGGCAGACAGAACAGCAGGGGGTCCAATTTAGAGCACAAAGGGGATGAGTATTCCTTTGGGGCCCAAAAGCCTAGGGCCAGTGCAAAAGAGCAGAGGAGAGCTATAATTCACAATTCACACAGGCTTAACACTTTACAAGAAGTCAAAATGTGCAATTGGCAAGCATAAACAGCATTAAAACATATTTTTCCTGGGTAATTACAGTCTAAAGAGAGATTTTCAGGGCAAAGAATCGCCGCCAAGGACCAATACAGGTGCAGCCTGCAAATGCGCGTCCAATTGGTTGCGGCAGCGACGCTTTGGAGCAGGAGTCCGGGGCCATGGTGTCAGAGGTGGCGCCTGGCCCCCACTGGCCGGGAGTCCTGTGGCTCAAGTGCAGGGAGCTGAGAGAGAGTGATCCTCAGCTCTGGAGCCGAGAGTCCGGGGCTATGGTCTCGAGTGGCGGCTGAGGTGGTGCCGGCCGCCCGCTGGCCAGGAGTCCCGCAGCTTCGATGCAGGGAGCCAGAGAGAGTGATCCTCTGCTTTTGGAGCCAAGAGGCCGGGGCTATGGTCTCGAGCGGCGGCTGAGGTGGCACCGGCCACCCGCTGGCCGGGAGTCCCGTGGCTTCGATGCAGGGAGCCAGAGAGAGTGATCCTCTGCTTTTGGAGTCGAGAGTCCGAGGCTATGGTCTCGAGCGGTGGCTGAGGTGGTGCCGGCTGCTCACTGGCCGGGAGTCCCGCGGCTTCGATGCAGGGAGCCAGAGAGAGTGATCCTTGGCTTTTGGAGCCGAGAGTCCGAGGCTATGGTCTCGAGCGGTGGCTGAGGTGGCGCCGGCTGCTCACTGGCTGGGAGTCCCGCGGCTTCTCTGCAGGGAGCCAGAGAGAGTGATCCTCGGCTTTTGGAGTCGAGAGTCCGGGGCTATGGTCTCGAGCGGCGGCTGAGGTGGCGCCGGCCACCCACTGGCCGGGAGTCCCATGGCTTCTCTGCAGGGAGCCAGAGAGAGTGATCCTCATCCAGGTCAATGGGCACTCCCTCAGGTTCGGTCAGAACCAAACCGGGCTGGCCATCCGGGTCAGCAGACTTCTCTGTCTCCTTTTCCCTAAGTCTGCCCAATCTTTTATCCAGGGTGGCTTTAGGAAAATTTTTACATGTTTGACAGTCTAAATCCAGGTGGTGAAAACCCAGACATTAAACACAGGTGGTGTGGGGATCAGCCTTAGCAAAGGCCTCCCCACACTCACTGCAGTGTTGAAACCCAGTGGGCCTGGTTTTTCTCTTGGGTTTCTCAGACGAAGCCATCCTACAACTTGCCCTTTTTTCAGCAACAGCCAGGCAAGAACCCCTATCAGTTCCTAACTGTGTCATGTTATTGGAAAAAAAAACGATAATTTACATTTTTTTTTAAGAACCGATAAGGACCAGTACCTCACACTAAATTCAGAACTCAAAGAAAAACACAAGAAAAATAAGAGACAACCGGTTCAGCCGAACCGATTGAAAATATTACTTTTACAATTTCCACAAATTCAGCACTAGTCCACTACCTAAAGTACTTACTCTACCGCAGACAGGGATCTGAACTGAAAAGTAAATGAAAAATAGCAGTTTAAAACTGATGTTTTTACTGGACCGAACCAATAGCAAAGGAGAGCTCTCCAGAGTGACTGTTCAGTTAGGCGGAGTAAAGAATCTGACGGTTACACTTCAGAGTGCAGCAGACAGAGGTTTGAACCGAGCTCCAGCTCAACGTTCTGTGCTTTGCCATAGAGTTAACTCTTTCCTCTCCAGAGCAGTTAAAGTGCTGGGGCTAACTGCATAATATCAGAATACAGCAAGACTCCATTAGAAGAAACACAATTACTAAGGTGAGTAATTTTTCTTCTTGACCTATGCCTCTACGACAGTTGGTGTCAGATACTCTAAGCCAGGAGTTTTGTGCATGGGTGCTAGATGTGGTACCAGGGAAACATAGAAAAAAGGTATGGATCCTGCAACAGCAAGCAAGAATCTGTCAAGGCTGGAAAGGTAGTTTGGAATCTGGCTGGGATTCAGTGTGAAAAGGTGCAGCGTAATGCACATAGGGACCACAAACCCCAGGGCCGAGTACGGACTGGTATACAAGTGACAGTCTCAGTCTTGGAGGAGGAGAAGGACCTAGGGATAGCAATCACAAGCAACCTGAAACCTTCAATACAATGCCTAAAGGCAGCGGAGAAGGCGAACGGGTTGCTGGGAGGCATATTAAGGGGTTTCACCAGCAGGACGAAGGAGGCCCATTGTGCCCCTATACAGATCCATGTTAGACCACATCTGGAATCCTGTGTGCAGTACTGGAACCCCTGCCTCAAGGAGGATATGAATTAGCTGCAGGTGGTGCAGGAAGGGCTACCAAGATGAGCAAAGGGCAACAAGATGTCCCGTATGAACAGAGGCTAGTGAACGTGTGCTTACTGGAGGAGAGAAGAGGGGACGTGATTGCTGTCTCCTAATTGCATAAACAGGGTCAACCTTGGGGATCTCTTGAGCACAAGCGAAAACAAAACTCCCCATGTGTACTGCTACAAATCGGTTGGGGGGGCTGGTACACTGAGGAGGCCAGGAGGAACTTCTTTTTTTTTTCCCCCAACTCTGTTTCACTCTGCTCATGGCCCCTCGGAACCTCTCTCAGGCATCTTGCCTGTTTCTGCCTGCCTAAAGCCCCCTGGACCTGTGCCTCCTCTCTCCCACTCCCCCCGCAGCCAGCACCATGGCTTAACCCTGCCAGGGTGGGTCTGCCCCTCCTCTTTGGGCGCACTTACTAGTTAGTCTCTGGCTGTGGGTGAGGACCCAGGTGAAGGGACGGGAAGGCTAGGCAAGGCGGACCCGGCGGAGGGCATGAGGGTCAGGTGCGGTCTCCTACCCCACGGAGCTGGGTTTTTCCGTGTTCTGGTAGCCTTCCCCCTTGCATCGTAACCCCTGATACAGTGGCGCATGGCAACCCTGCCTGCGTCAGCCACACTGTTCAACGTGCAGCCCACGCACTGCAGTGCGCCCGATCTCCACCGGGAGCCGCTGATGTGCCGGGTCGCCCCTGCCCCCGGGGAGGAGGCAACCCTGTGGGCGCCAATTCTCTCCATCCTGCCGACTCCCCGCCACCAAGCTCGCTTCCCGAACTCTCGGTCGCCAGCGTGGTGCGGCGTCCAGCGCATCAACCCTCAGCATCACTGGGCCAGCCAAGGAGACACTACTTCACTGAAAGAGTGGTGGCAGGCACTGCCAAACGGGGTAGTCAAGTGCAATTTAGTTGAGGGATTTAAAAGAGGGTAGGATAAAGTGGGGCTGGCAGTATAGGCTAGAGGTTAGAGTAATGAGCTGTGAATGAGTGTGGCACCCCCAGCAGACCTGTGTTTGA
The DNA here is from genome assembly GCA_016271365.2 of Neoceratodus forsteri. Taxonomy (NCBI): domain Eukaryota; kingdom Metazoa; phylum Chordata; order Ceratodontiformes; family Ceratodontidae; genus Neoceratodus; species Neoceratodus forsteri. The sequence continues at coordinate 419,896,030 of JADMNL010000023.1, forward strand.
TTCCCACAACCTCCACTTGTCTACTGTGTGACTCTTAGCAAGTCACTTAACCACCCCAGTGCTCCTGGGTCTCCCCTGAAAACAGGCACTTGTGCCTAGTGGGCTTTACCCGGTTACTAAAAGAATAAAATGAAATAAAAATAAAGTCAAGGGGAAGGTCGGGGTGAGAGAGAGGAAAGGGGATGAGCAACATTTTACAGACGTGTGTGAACTCCATAATGAGCGGACTTGATGGACATTTTGAGCCTTGGTGTGTTTGTAAGAAGGTTTACAGACTTCGGGAATGAGGGTTAGGACACTGTAAACTGTCCAAGTGATAACGAATCATCAGTAATGCCCAGGAGAAGTGGGTCAGTATTGCTAAGAACTGAAAGGAGACCTTTTATAAATACCAGCCAGTATAACATTGTTGTTTTAGAGGGCACCACTGCTTGCACATGTGCTAATTCGATTTGATTTTTTTTTTTCCCTTAGGTCACAGAGGTGAACTTGAACAACATGCTGTGCCCAGCTGTATCAGATCCCTTCTATGGCCCCTGGTATCGCATGTGGGCAACAGGGCACCAAACGACCATGACAATGATCCATGGTAAACTTGTTGTCCTGCTATTCTACTGCACCGTCCCCATGGTGAAATATATCCGGGATTTGATCAGGCTTCCGGCTAAGAAATTCATTTAATATGACCTCGGAGAAGACCATTTTGTGGGAGAAGAGAATTATTGGTATTAGTAGCAGAAAAACAATATCTTACTTTTTCAGCATTTCTTGCTTGGCACGGATTTCTTTGGGACATTTAAGACTCAAAAAAGGGAGGAAAAAAGGACATTTATAACTTCTGTTTTTCACTGCCCATAGCCAGTGGCTAAATAGTGGCCTTACAGAGGTATGGTGGTATATACAGTGTACTTCTTATGTTTATGTGACCGTGAATTTAGATATTTTTAAACTAGCTGGAACAACATGAAAGAAGCAAAATAATTTAAAATATTTTTTCTAAACAAACTTTTATTCCTCTGATGACATAGAACTTTCTTCTGCCGATTTCCCTCCAGCCTTTCAAAGGGCTTGACGATCAACTGAGATATCCCGACTGGGAGTTTCTTTGCGCATTAAGTAATAGTTTCCCATGTTTTTCATGTCTAGCTATTTGTTGTTGTTCTTTATAAAGGTTTAGCCTCAACTCAGTAGTAAATTGGGTCTCCCCCAAAAGAAATGAACAACATGAGTACATAAAAACAGTAGGCAATTATATATACTGGTGCAGGTTATATTGTATTTTTTTACAACTCCTTTTTTCAAGTTGAGAGCAAAGTATATTCTATTACAGTATAATTGTGTGGTCTGTACTGGAAACCAGCACTTAAGGGGGTGTCTAAGAGCGACTAATGCCACTGGAAAACTTTGCAGAAACATAATATTTAGACGCACTTTGACTCGCGTTTCATTTATTTTGTGTCCATTTCCTTTCCAGATTTCATTAGTAAAAGCATGAGCATAAAAATAGTGGGGCTCGATTTTCAAAGCCTCCCTAGTCAGTGCCGTGGATGCGGGAAAAAACTGCCGCAAGTGGGTTTCCATTTGCAAAGCCACAGTTTTTCCTACAGCTGAAGTATATTCAAAGGGGGAGCCGGTTTACAACCAGCTCCCTGATTTACTACAGCTTGCAGCTGATTTTCGGCACAGCTATGGGAAAGTTATGCATGGTGGGGCCTGACGTAACATCCCCCAAAGCTGCGCCAGCTGAAAATATGGAACTCTACAGGTGCAGAGATTTCAGTCTGCAGGGGTCATTGCGGAGCGAGACTTGCTACCTGGAGAGGCTGAGAATCCAACCCCATCTTTTGTCCCTCAGACTTTACCTGATCCAAGACTTTACCTGCTCTAAGAAACCTTGAAACATAGACACTGAGCCAGCCCGCTGGCCTTGTGGTAGCACTGCCATTTGCGGCACCGGCAACCAAATTCGGAAACAAGCTCTGGCAGAGGGCTGAGCATTCCTCAGACTGCTCTCCTCCTCCAGGGAAGGAGGGTTGCTGTGCCATGCACCAGCCTGGCCTCTAGCAGAACATAGGGGACAGGCAGCTTGGGACCGTTGGTTGGGGGGGGTGGCAGCCAATACACAGTGCACGGACGCAAAAACGGTGTGTCATGGCAGTATTGCACACACACTGCTCCAAGGGGGAGAAAAATGGGAGAAAATGCCCTGGTCAGCAGGATGAATCTGGCACAGACACTGCATCTGACGACTCAGGCACCGCCACCTATTGGACCCATCACTCGGCGAGGACTGGGGAACGCCACTGACCCTGCTTTTGGGGCAAACCTTCCTAGGGAATGTCATAGGGATGGGGAGAATGGCAGGATGGGGGCTGGTCAGTGAGGGAAGATAAACAGAGAATCTGATTGACATTGCCTACAGAAAAAGACCAGTGGTCCATCCAGTCTGCCCCAGTAGTTATCCCTGCCTTAACCTGTGATCTACAGTCTTGGTAGGACCTGACTTGCTGCTTATTCCCCATTCAAAGGCATAACCCTCTGTGTGTGACCTCACAGTCTGCTACCAGAGAAGAGATTCATGAGGTCACCGGCAGAGAATAGCAACTTCAAATGGAGAATAAGCAAGAAGAACGCAAGGCCTGAGGTACATATATACTGTTTTCATACAAATGAGCTGGCTAATAAAGAACAAGGGGAAGAGAATTAAGAGTATTGAAAGTTAAGTTGTGTGTCTCTTACGGTATAAGAGAGACTGGCTGGCCAGACCTCACTATAGTAAGGGAGTCTCTTCTACCATAAGAGACACCCCGCGGAGACCCTCCTAAGTTAGTGTAAATCACCCAAGTTAGCTAGAGTGATTTTATAATAAGGTTTAAATATATTGTTTTTAATTTCAAAGCTTAAATAAAGCAGCCCTCCCCCAGCTGTAAAACGGAACGATCCACTCCTATTGTTCCCATTCGAGAGACCACTGTATGCACGATAAGAAGTAACAGTGGCTCGGTGTGCTGATTGGCTGAGATCATTTAAGTGATTTACAGTATAATTTGAAATACTAACCAAGGTTTAGCTAACTATTATGTTTCTTAAAGTTTGCTCAAAGGCATAAATTTTTTTTTGGGGGGGGATGGGTAAGAATTTGCCAGGAGTTAACACTGCCCTATCCAATAATCAAAGGTGGCTGCAAACATATAGATGGAGCCAAATAAATGTTTTACTGACATAGCAGACGGTGAATTTGGCTACACCATCACTGACCAGGTGATTGAAAACAGCTTCGATGCAGGCAGGATAAAAGTCCATCAACTTTATTTTCGAGACAACAACCAGCAGCAAGTTACAAACGCCCCTCCCCATGAGACAGCCGAACATTTTTGCACGTGAACAGCACTTTCTCAAGGCCCTTGAAGGCCTGTTCACGTACAACAAACTGTCTCGTCGAAGGGGCACCGTAAACTTGATGCTGGTTGTGTCTCAAAATAAAGTTTGTGGACTTTTATCCTGTCTGAATCTAACATTGCCCTATCCCTTCACTGCTGGAGACCTGGGGTTACATCTCCACGCTGGTCAAGAGTGAAATTAGTTTTGTGGTCTCCACTTGACCACACTCTGGCCTGCATCACATGACTCCTTCATATACAGTCTGAAATGACTAACAAGCTAGACATTTTGCAGTGTGGCACTTATTGAAGGAGGGCATGGGGGACAGTGATAAATCCTGGTGGTAAAAAAGTGTGCATAAATGTGCAGTTAACTTTAAGCATCATTAGAAACAAAATAAGTCAGGGGTTGAAGAAACACTCTTTAACCCACTAGCCTCATGCTGTTTCTAGTTGAAAAAAACACAAACACGCACAAGTGCTAACCTGCTGTAGAATTGCTGATGTAGCTGGCTGTTATTTTATCTTGTTTCCTTTCTCTTCAGTAAAAGTGAAAACTAGGATATTGGTGTAATCATAGCAACATGTATTTTGTTTCAAATCCTGGAACTCCTCTCACTGTGTCCTTGCTGAACTTTAGGAATGTGTGCACGTACAGTCAAAGCCACTCATAATACAGTAGTAATTTCCCACTAAATTTGAAGTGGTTTGATTGCATGGCGGGTGCTCCCATGTTTCAGAAAGGATATGGTGGGAGTGAATCACATACTTTAAATCTGTGGTGGGCAGCCAAGTTTTCACTTTCGTTAAGGAAAAAAGACAGCCACAAATTGACCCGCTGCTTCAGCAGATATTTCAGAAGGTGGGCAGTCATCACAGGGACCATTTTAGGGCTAATGGGAATTAACAATGCCGTCTTAAAAACAGAAAAACAAGCAAGGAAGACCTCAATGATTGTAATCCAAGAAGATTTACATCATTGTAAATTTGGGTGCTAGCACAGTTGTTCCCAAGCTCAGACTGCCTGCTACGTGTCTAACTTGGCTCACCTGTAGATGCCACGTAGCTACTTCACCTACAGCTAAGGGCTGCCCCTTTAAGACGAAGTCTGGTTCCTCGGTAAAAGCTCAAGTTAATGGGTTGGTAAACATATACTGCTACCTATAAGCTTTACATAAATAGTGGTTTCTGAAGCAGGCTGCGTGGAACGCAGTGGCAGGTAAGCTCACCTTCTGTCAGGTAGATTTCAGAATGTCAACATTATGTTGGCTGTGGCATGGCAGCTTTTGGGGATGAGGAAGTTAAGAAACTTTGACTTGACCGGGGACTGACCATGGTGCAGTAGAGGCATCTAATGTGTGATAATGCCATTGAGATACTAAGGTAAAGCCTAGGAACCATGTTCTGACTTGTAGGTTGCGTAATTCAGCATCCAAAAGATATTCTCTCCCCTCTCGTAATTCAAGTAAATTCAGATTAATGTACTGAATTCTTTATAGATAAGACTTGCCCTTCTTATTGTAGGTCTGGCTATACCAGAGGCTACCTCCTCACCCTGAATGCCAAACATATTTGTTTAGTTATTTGAAATGATTTTACTGGGTAAACATAGACTGTAATCTCATTCACAGACATGTCCCTTGGGAGGGTGATGGGGGTGCAGTACAAGGGAGGGAGAAACAAGTGTGGATACTGAGACAATAACAAGCAGGCTTGACAATGTAATAAATCAACAGAGTACTTACAGAATATATACAGAACATACACAGAGAACATACAGATGGTATACAGAGTATATGCAGAACATATAAAGAACATATACAGTACATACAGAACAAAAGCAGAGTATATTTGATATATAATTGTTCTGCTATGTATCCAGAATTGTCCCCTTGGCTCCTCTTGGCCAGAGAGCCACAGGTTCAGATCGGATGGTAGGAGGTGTGTTACCTAGGCATCCTTTAACTACCAGTACTGCAAGCATGCAGGGTGGGATAGAGTGGTGCTGGTAGAAAGATAAATATACCAAAATGGAATTTAGGTCCCAGATACACTGTGGACATATGTGACCCTCAACTGTGGACATACGTGACCCTCAACTCTCTGTGGAAAATGCTTGTGCTTTGGCCAAACTCCTTCTAGGATTCTCACTTGCCTAGCATGGGATGAGAGCTTGTGTCTAAAGGGGCACTGACTGTTCAGAAGGACAGCCATGCAAAAATATCATCAGTGAGCCTCTGATGTCAGAGGAAGATCTCTGAAAAACATAGTTACACAAAATTCCATTTTTTAAGTTGGATATTTTTTGCTACGGACATTTGCATCAAAACAGGATTCTAGGTCAGTTTGTCCTTATCTGCTTTGGCTGCATGCCTAATAAGTGTCATCGTTGTCCTCTGCTTGAGACATCATAATCACATCCGTGGCAACCAACTGTGATGCCCACAGTCAGGGAATATATCACTCGCAGACAAGCAGCAAGATCAGATGAAGAGCAAGTGACAGAAAACCCTGTTTTCCTGCCAGTGCCCTTAGTAATATAATACAGAATAAGAGAGAAGTAAATGTGTATGAAGTTTATACAGTGACGTTGTTAATAAAAAGTCACAAGTATCAAGGTTATTTTTGCTTGTAGGGACATGCAATAAGAATATCATGATATTATCACTCTAGGTGGATGACAAAGTAAATATTCTCTCTGTAGGTGCTTCAGAATAGAAGCCTGGCACCATTTCATTCCAAGATTCTGCTGTACTCTCACATTTTGTAGAACTCTTAACTGTACGTTCACTGGACTTCAGTAACACAGTATAACATCCAACTGTTTTACCACACAGACCCATGCAACTGCATAATTCAAATATGGCACGGGCGTAGTAAACATAAGCCTGATATTTTACTTGTGATTTGTGACCCCTGTGTTGTCACTGGTGGCTTCACCACTCGTCATGTAATGGAGTCATGGACCACTCGCAAAATACAGTAGCAGATATGTTTTTATTAGGGGCATGCCATATCCTGTATATGTTTAAGTTTCGGGCACTTATATTTTTCAAAATTGCCCTTGTGGTGTCACTGACATTTAAAGATAAAACGCCAGCGAGAGACGGACTCCTCAAACTGTATTATCCCCTTCTGGCCCATTCATAGAACAGCACAGGTGCTGACAGCCTGTGAACATTGGCCTGCTCCTCCCAGGTGCCCATACATTTGACTTGGATGAATGGCCAGGGGAGAGTCCCCTGGAAATGAGCAGTAAAACTTGTGGCTGGGGCTTGCTGAAGAGTGGTGACAATAGCTGTGGAGAACAGCACCTAGACCTGTGTACAGTTATCACCCCTCGCAGCAAGCACTTTTGGGGTATGCTGGGCCTTTTAAGGGAGGGACGGGAAAAACTGGATAAGACAAGTCTGACAATGAGTTTTTGTCAGGTAATGGAAGCAGGCTTTAAAAAAACAAACAAGGACAGTGGAAGGAATAACCAGGAGACATTTTTGATAAGAACTAACTAAAAACATGTTCCAGAAACACAAGCTGTCATCCTCTGGTGAGTAATAAATGATCACCTCATTTAAATTTCCAGTTTTTTAATTCACTATTTAGTTGAAACTTGAACACTTTAAGAAGAACCTATAGTGGGTTTGAAAATATATTCAATGATTGGATTCCTGGAATATGTATTTGGCAGTTTTTTGTGTTTTGGGACTAATAAAGCATTATCTTTATTATACCATCACAACATTTCAGGATAAGATTTTTTAAATGGCGTCATGCAAAATCGCTCCTCTTTAAAGAAATTAGCCAAAGAAGCTTTTGACGCCATCATACATAGCTTAAAAAGCAAATTTTGATGCATTTCTGAAACATCTAAAACTGCTTCAGCTTATCATATCATGTGGCTGCCTTTGTGATATGAATTTTCTTCTTTACTAGTTTTATCAAAGTACATAATACTTCGATAACCAAGAAATGGCAATACACTTAGGAGAACATCGCCACAATAAAACAAGGAGGGATACCTAGACACACGTTTGTGATATGATATATTCATCCACATGTGTGGAAAACATAAAGCAGCGGTTTGTTATTCCGGAAATGTTTTTCCAAGTTTGTTATACCGGAAATTTTGTGCCCATACCATTTTATTCCATCTGTGCTTCTCTCCAATAAGATTTACTTTTTTCTACTTTGATTCTGTTATGTGTTTTTCATTTTTTCCATAAACATTTTATTGGTATCATGACCTGCCCCCATCTGCTAACTCCCTGCCCCGACACCTACCTTCCCTGGGACTTACCCCATCACTTGCCTTGGACCACTGTGTAGGTGCCACGGTCAGTAATGTAGGGCCTACAGGATGCTAGTGTCATCGCTGTCTTCCGGGGGTGTCCCTCCATTTTTCACTCAGGGGGCCTAGCGTTCAATCACAGATGCGCCCATGTGCATCTGTACAGTCATACTGGTGTCCAGCAGTATCTGCATCCCCAGCTGGGCTTCTCCAGGCTTCTTCAGCCAGGTGGCAAGCATGTAGCAGAGTGTGCTGTCTCCAAACCTGAAGGAGAAGAGCTGTTTCTAGGATGCTCAATCCTGCTTCCCTCGCCCAGCCCCTGAGCAACCCAAGTTCATTCTCGAACCCAGGCTGCCGGCATAGCTAGCTATAGTACTAAATGTCCGGCTGCCTTGATTCTGTTTCAGGTTTTTTTTTAACTCCACAAATTGATTAGCGTTTTGCTCATAAAAGTGCTAAAACATTGTGAAGATGCATAGCACTTGCCTCATTGTGTTTAACAAACATAACACTTCTAGAAAACCTGTATAAATACTTTCTGTACAGTTAGCATTGTCCGAAGAAAAAAACTGCTAATCAATTATTTAAAACCCTGTGTTTTAGTTATTGAATTTTAGGTTTTATGTCATTAAAATGTTACCATTTTCAAACATAGAAGCATAGAAGCTGACGGTAGAAGAGGCCTTGCGGCCCATCCTGTCTGCTCAGCTCTGTCTATGGTTGGATGCGAGTGCACTAGTGGCCACTCACCGCTCTTTTCCTCCTCCCCTTTTCCTGATATCCTTACCAGTCCTGTATGTCTGTCTCACCTGGGTTTGATTCCCTCCACCGATTTCATACAGAATTCAAGATTGTCAATGTCAATGGCTCAGCAGGTAACACACTCTCCTCTGATGCTGGAAGATCTGAAGGTTGTGGGTTCTAACCCCACACTGGGAACTTGAGATATATCCCAATACTGACACTGTAGTGCATCATGAGGGGGGTGCTGCACTCCTGAGGTGCCGTCTTTCAGATGAAACGTTAAACCCATGTCCTGTTCTGCTGGGTTGTTAAGGTGTATGTTAAAGATCCCATGGCACTTCTTGAAAAGAGTAGGGGAATTTCCCTGATGTCCTGGTCAAATTTCCCCCCATTCACTAAAATACCACCAACAGCTTAATCTGGTTCTGTATGTCAGTTTGCACTGTATCTTCTCCCTCTCCCCCGGGACAAGGCTGAAAATAGGCAGAATTGGCTAGTCCTTCATTACCGGTCAACAAAGACTAAATAAATAGATTACTTCCTTTGGTAGTTTGTTCCATCTGTCCACCACTCTTTTCATGAACTGTTTCTTTCCTACATCATCCACCATCCCAGGCAGCTTCATGGAGTTCCCCTGGTGCCTGTGTTTCCACACAGTGTGAACAGCTCTCTGCTATCTATCTTATCTATCCCATGAAGGTATTTATGCATCCCTGTCATATCCCCATCTTCATTCTTGCCTCCAGTGTGCATATGTTGAGATCCTACAACCTCTCAGTATAAGAATTTCCTTGCCATCTCTGAATCATTTTGGTTACTTTCCTCTGCACCACCTCTACCCTGTGCCTGCTCAAGTGTGAGTTGAAGAACCGCACACAGTATTCCATGTGAGGTCGAACCAGGGAACTGTATGGGGGCAAGATCACCTCTCTCCTCCTGCTGATCCCCTTTTCTTTGCATCACAGCCCATGCACCTGCCCCATTGCCCTGTTTCATTGTGCAGATGTTTTCAAATTGCCCTTAATTATTACCCCTCTCCTCATACGTTCTCTGGACCGATACCCCCCCCCATTCTTTTTTCATGTTCCTGGCCCCCGTGCATTACCTTACACTTCTTTGCAATGAACTTCAATTGCCATACCCACTTCTCTAGTCTTTCCAGATCTTCCCTGTTTGATCTAACACTCTTCTTACTGGCCACTCTTCTGCAGATCTTTGTGTCATCTGGGAAGAGGCAGATCTTTCCCTGGAGCCCTTGCATAGTGTCACAGATGAATATGGTAAAGAGGACTGATCCTAAGACCGATACCTGCAGCACTTCACAGATGACCTTCTTGATCCCCGAGTATGCCCCATCAAGAACAATCCTTTGGGTTCTCCCAGTTATCCAATTTCTTACCAATTGTTTATCCCCCACCCCAAAGTTAATCAACTTCTTGACCTAACCGTCCATGTGGGATAGAGTCAAAGGCTTTGCTGAAGTCCAGGTACCAGGTACAATTTGTCCACTGACTGACCCTTGGCCACTGCCTTCCTCTTCCACTCAAAGAAATTAATCAGGTTGGTCAGACATGACTTCCCTCCCGTGAACTCGTGTGCTGTCTAACATCCTGAAGTCCGTGCTGTTCAGTAACCTCACAAGCCTCTCTGTTACAGTCTTTATTATAGATGGCAGAGTTGTGCTGGAATGCCTGTAGCTTGACGTTCCTCTTTTAGTGACTGAGCTAGACTTGCAGGTAACAGACACTACTCCATGATATAATGGGAAACTGGGAACACCAAGGCTACTCCCAACCTAGAAAATCAGTGTTCCAACACGGTGCTTTTGTAAGAAAATGTAAAATTTAAACCGGACACCTAATGAAGAAATTTGGAAATGAAAATAAATAGCAAGAATCCACACTGGGAAAGGGGTTAGGTATGCAGTATGAAATAATTTATTGTTAAAAGATGGACTGCTGCTCTAACTTATAAATGTGAAAGATATAAGTTTCTTTCTCATTACTGGTTAATCATATCACAGTGAAAGCCTAATGATGTATATTTGTAATAACTGGTGAGCAATTTTTACTTTGGGCTCAGCCAGTTGATAATCGCCGTAATAACTCATGGGTTATTATGGTGACCATGCGCTCTGTCATTTAAAATCAGGTGCTCCCTCACTGGGTCTCGGTCTGTGTGTGGGAGGGCTGATCAGTTCTACAAACATGACGGCTCCATATTTCTGTTAGCAAGGAGCCACCACAAAAACACTCCTCACCTTCTCCTAATCATTTATTGCATCTTTCAAACAACATGAAGTCTTGCTATATTCTGACTACATGCAGTTAGCCCCAGCACTTGAACTGCTCCGGAGAGGAAAGGGTTAACTCTATGCCAAGGCATAGAAACGTTGAGCTCGAGCTTGGTTTTCGAACCTCTGTCTCTGGTACTCCTCAGTGTAACCATTGGATTCTTTACTCCACCTAACTGTGAAGTCACTCTGGAGATTTTTTCCTTTGCTTCAGTTCAGGTCTGGTAAAAATCAGTCGGTTTCAACAACTGTTTCTTTATTTTTCAGTTTCAGATCTCTGTCTATGGTACAGTAAGTGTAATAAGTATATAGTTTAGAGTTTGGTGGGTAGAAATTGTTTTTTTCTTCAGTTTCCTCCTGGTCGGTCCAGTTGGGAACTGAAGCTAATACCTGGATTTGTTTTTATCTTGTATTTTCTACCTTTAACTTTGTGGTTACCGGTACCTGTCGGATCCTAAAAAAAACTAGATTTCTCCAGTTTTTTTAACCGACCCGTGACATGGTTGGAACAGATAGGTTTTTAGTTACCTGGCTTAAAAGCTGGTAAGGGTAACTTGTTACTAAATGGGCATGTCTGAGAAACCCAAAAAGAAAACCGGTCCCACTGGGTTTCAGCACTGCACCGGGTATGGGGAGGCTTTTGCCAAGGCTGATACCCATCTCGTCTGTATTTATTGTCTGGGGTTTGACCACCTCAAGAAAGACTGCCAAATATGCAAGAACTTTCCCAAAGCCACTTTAGATAAATGTTTAAGTAGGCTGAAGGAAAGAGAGGCTGAGAAGTCCGCTAACCCAGATGGCCAGCCCAGTTTGGTTCTGACTGAACCTGAGGGGGTACCCACTGACCTGGGTGATAACCCCTCTGGTAAAAGGAGAGTCGATTCTGTGGAATCGGTTCTGTCTAAGAAAAGGCACAAGTCAGCCAGTTCAGATCCTGGTCCTCATGTTCCAACCGCTGAAGAAACTGCTAAAGTGATCACTATTGTACAATCACTTTGCCCGGTTCCAACCAAACCGACACAAAGACGATCGGTTCGGTCGGAAGCTTCTGCTTCTGAATATAACCCTGAAGCTTTTTATGAGGGTGATTGGGAAGGAGAAGAAGATTATAAAGAAGAGGATTATGAAGGCCTAGATGAGCCAGTAGAGCCTAACATCTCCCCAGATAGGCCTTCCAATGTGTCTCCTCCCAGACTTTCTGAGTCCCCCTCCCATTTCTTGTTTTACAAGAAAGTGGCTGATACTCTTCAGCTTCCCGTGGAAGAGCCTGAACAGGATCAGGAGGAACCTGACTATGTGGAGATGATGGATGTCCCAGAGTCCAAAAGGGTGTCTATCCCTCTGCACAAATCCCTGGGAAAACAGACACAAAAAATTATTCAGTTTCCAACATCTATACCCCCCTGTGGATAAGAAAATGGACAGGAGGTATACCTTGTCAGGTCCTGGGAATGAAACCCTTACAAATCATTGCAGCCATGTTGGGGTAGTGCAGCCTGTGACAAGGCTAACATCCCCATGGCATCTCACCCCCAGATAAGGATTTCAGGAAAGTGGATACCATGGCAAAGAAACAGTACTTGGCATCTCTTTGGGGCTCAGGCAGGCTACTTATATGGCATATACAACCAGGTATCAAAAATCTGTGTGGGATACGGTTCTGGAGCTGGCTAAGAATGCTCCTCCCCAGCTGGCCAAGGAGTTGGAGCAGGTGGCTGTGGATGGTATTGAGGCATCAAAAGTCCAGTTTCATGTTGCTGTTGACTCGAATTATGTACATTCTAGGGTTACGGATACATCTGTCTCCCTAATGAGATTTGCTTGGCTCAGGTGTACCAGTCTATCACAGGATACCCAGACCAAGACCATGGATGTTCCTGTCGTGGGTAATTCTCTGTTTGGGGAGCAAACAGAGGCTTACATGAAAAATATGGATGAGTACAGGACCACCTACAGGAGTGCTGCCGCCAAGGAAAAGCAGGTCACTCCTCAAAAGCAGCAATCTAGGGCTGGCAGGGGCAGGCCTTTTCATAGGCCTTTTTACCAAGCCCAGGCCTCCTCCTCTTTTCAGCAGAGGGGGGTTCTTTAGGGGAAGAGGCAGAAGGGGGGATGACCAGAACTCCACCCTCCACTCAGTCTAAGCCCCCTGCCAAACAGACACCCTGAGTTGTCAAGTCAGGGTCACCTCCTCAGTTCCAGTAGGGGGCAGGCCGGCTCACTATTTCCAGGCCTGGAAGTCCATTACTTCAGACATGGGTCCTGGAAGTAGTGAGCCAGGGACTTGCTCTCAGTTTCAAAAGGTTCCCAAAAATGAGAGCAAAGTCTTTCAGTCCTCCCTCTCCTTTGGAGACAAAAGTCATAGAGGCAGAAGTCTCCTCTCTACTGCTCCTGCAAGCAGTAGAGAAGGTACCTCATCAACACAGGGGAAAAGGACTGTATTCCAGATACTTCCTTACCCCAAAAGACAGGGGAGTGGCGATCCATCCTAGATCTAAGATACCTAAACAAACATATACTAAAGTCAAAGTTCAAAATGTTGACTGTGGGAATAATTCTCCCCTCTCTGAGACCAGGAGACTGGCTAGCCTCCCTGGATCTCAAGGATGCCTATTTCCACATACCTATCAGACTTTCCCTCAGAAAGTACCTCAGGTTCAAGTTGCCCTCAGGTCACTACCAGTTCGGAGCAATGCCTTTTGGTCTAACATCTGCTCCAAGGGTGTTCACCAAGTGTCTGGCAGTAGTGGTGGCCTTTCTCAGGAGACAAGGCATCTTGCTATTCCCTTACCTGGACGACTGGCTTATAGTGGGTCAGTCCTCAGACCAAGTCAAGTCAGCTCTAGAGGTCACGCAAAAGCTTCTGGGTTAATTAGGGTTCATTCTAAACTTAGAAAAGTCCTGTTCTGGAACTAGCCCAGCTTCTCACATTTATAGCAGTGGAACTGGACACTGTCCAGGTGAAGGCTTTTCTTCCTGTCTCAAGAGTACAGTCCCTCATCACCCTGGCTTCCTCTTTTCGTCCACTAGTGTCTTGACCAGCCAAGCAGTTCTTACAGTTGCTAGGTCACATGGCAGCCTCCACTGCAGTAGTGCAGGGGGCAAGATTTCAAATGAGAGACATTCAATTTCATCTAAAATCTTTTTGGTCTCAAAAAAAGACCCCCTCTCCAAGTTCGTTCCAGTGTCTCAGACCCTAGTTTAGGCTCTCCAGTGATGGCTGGAGGAGAAGGACAATCTAAGACAAGGTGTCCCTTTCCTTAGTCAGATCCCTACAATGATTCTCACTACGGATGCTTCCCTGCTGGGATGGGGAGCCCATCTGGACCAGCTCACTGCTTTGGGAACTTGGTCTCGGCAGGAGTCTCTCCTACACATAAATCTTCTCAAACTCAGGGCTGTCTTTCTGGCACTTCGGACATTCTCGAACACATTTCAGGGGAAAGTGGTGCAGATCAGGACACACAACACCACGAGTATGTGGTACATCAACAAGCAGGGGGGCACTCTGTCCTCGGCCTTGGGCACCGAAGCCATGAAAATATGGTCACTAGCTTATTCCCTTCAAGTTTGCTTGATAGCTGTGCATCTCCCAGGGAAGGACAGTGTACTGGCAGATGCACTCAGCAGGTTTTCTCAAGGTCACCACGAATGGGCCCTGAATCCTCTTAATTCTTCAAGTCATTTTCAAAGAGATAGGGCACTCCAGAGATAGACCTCTTTGCAGCCCTGGACAATCACCAGCTTCTTATGTTCTGCTGCAGACCCCCTCCTATTGAATTGGACAAGCAGGTTTCTGTATGTTTTTCCTCTGATATTGAGTGTCCTGGTCAAGATCAGATCTCTGCCGTGCACAGTGATTCTGGTGGCTCCAGACTGGACCAGGCAGCCTTGGTTCCCCCTGCTGTTGTTAATGTCAGTGACAATTCCCCTTTGTCTTCCCAGACAGTACAATCTCCTCACTTCTTCTCAGGGGAGAATACTGTATTCCAACCTTCAGACTCTAAGCTTGGCTCTTGAGGAGCTAGAATATGCAAGCCTGCACCTTTCCCAGTCAGTCTTGGACATTGTTAAGGTCAGTAGAAAACCTTCTACTAGAAAAACTTACAATTCCAAATGGAAGAGATTTGGTTTCTGGTGTTCCCAGAGGCAGATTCAGCCAGTGACAATTCAGCTGACATTGCCACTGCTTTGGACTACTTGATGCATCTTAACAGCTTAGGCCTCAGGCCTACCAGTCTCAAAGTGCGTCTGGCAGCTATCTCTGCCTTCATTTCATCTGGGAAGGGCTCTTCCCTAGCTTCCCATCCAGTTTTCAATAAATTTTTCAAAGGTCTGGTTCATATCAATCCTCCCTTTAGGGACCTTACTCCTGTTTGGGACCTGAATATCTGTATTGCACAGCTTATGCAGTCCCCCTTTGAACCATTATGTTCAGCTGAGCTTAGATACTTGACTTGGAAAACTGTATTCCTGATAGCCATTACTTCTGCCAGGAGAATCGGTGAATTACAGGCTTTATCAGTGGAACCTGACTTCATTTCATTTCATAGGGACAAGGTGGTCCTGTGGTATCAGACTTTCATTTGAATCAGTCTGTCATTGTCTGTATTTTTCACTGACCATTCTTCCTCTGGGGAGAGAAGACTACACAGTCTTGATGTAAAGAGGGCCCTTAACTATTACATGGAACACACTAAGGCCCATGGAAATGACTGTTCACAGTTGTTTCTCACTTATGGAGAAGTGGGAAAAGGTAAACCTACCACTAAAAGAACTATTGCTAGTTGGATTGTCTCCTGTATCCAATTCTGTTATTCAAAATAGGGAAAAGAGCCACCCTCAGGCCTGAGGGCTCACTCAACCAGAGGTACAGCTGCTTTGATTGCAGCAGCTAGAGACATACCCTTAGTGGAAATCTATAAAGCAGCCACCTGGAAAACTGTTCACACATTTACCAAGCATTATTCTCTGGACATCGAGTCAAGAAGTGATGCGAGGTTTGGCACAGCGATGCTGCAGAGCCTGTTCCCAAAATAGGTTCTGTAACTCGCTCCTCCAAGGGGGTACTGCTTGGTAGTCTGCATATAGTCAGAATACAGCAAGACTTCATGTTGTTTGAAGAAAAAATTACTCATCATAGTAATGTTGTTTCTTCTAATGGAGTCTTGCTGTATTCCTCTCCTCCCTCCCTGCTTCTCCTCTTGGAACCTAGTTGCTTTGGGATGTGGGTTGGCAGGTGCAGTGCTGCACCCCAGAGGTGTACCTGGGTTACCTTTTCTTTTTAGGATGGGGTTTCCTTCTTGTTCTTATTTTAAATATATATTATTGTTCCTATCATCTACTTGGATTCTTTTTGGGGTTCTCGACTTGAGTCTTTTTGTCCCAAAACAAACTTGTTTATTGCCTTTTAGCTAAAGTTTTAAAACAATTTCTGTTTTAATAGTTAGGATAGTGTTCGTAAGAATCTGACAGTTACGCTGAGGAGTACCAGAGACAGAGGTTTGAAAACGAGGTCGAACTCAATGTTCTATGCTTGGCATAGAGTTAACCCTTTCCTCTCCAGAGCAGTTCAAGTGCTGGGGCTAACTGCATATAGTGAGACTACAGCAAGACTCCATTAGAAGAAGCAACATTACTATGGTGAGTAATTTTTCCATCTGGTTGATTCTACTGTTATTTAAAAATAAAGCTCGTATCTGGTTGATATTGCTGTTTGCCAGTTTCAAGAGTGCAAGAGGGAATGGATCTGTAGCTGACTCCTTACACTCACAGGTAAGCGCGATCACAATTGTAAGTGTAAGCAGTCAGCCACAGACCCATTCCATCTTGTATTCCTGAAGCTGGAGAACAGTAGGATGAACCAGATACGGCTTTTTATAAAAAAAATAAAGGTAGGATCAACCAGAAAGATCCATAAAAATGATGAAGAGAACGTGGGGGGACTTGTTGTGGCAACTCCTCGGTAATGGAGCCGACACTACACAGTTAAATGACTTCAGTCATGGAAGTCTAGTTGAAAAAACTTGCTCAGCCAGATATTATATAAGATAAAGTGTGGGGTAGTGTGTGTTATGTGAATTCAATGCACACCCTCGGTGTGGAATGCTTTGATAAACCACTCAGGCTTCACTATCGGTGTTTATGTAGCATCCCACACATTGAGTGTGCATTAAATTCTCATAACACACACTACCCCATACTTTATTCTATATATACAATGAATATGGACTTTTTGTTCATGTGTTAAGCGCTAGTTGTAGTTTGTATTAGTGTTGAGACCTTTTCTGCTGAGCAGCTATCAGATTCTGGTTTGGAATGTTTGCATCGCGGAAGGAAATAAAGCGCAGTTTAATTGTTGATCTTATCCGCTGGCGCTGCCACACATTCTAAATTGAGGAGGTGGCGATGATTTTTTTTTTTGTCACTAAAACTTCTATTGTTAAATAACCATTCAATTGATATAGATGTAGAAATACAGTAAATACTAGTATGATAAAAAATTAACAGATGACTATACAGCAAATAAAACAATATTTTTTGAATAACACTATTAGAAACAAGAAGAGAAATAAAATCTTAAAAGATGATGGCACTATAGCAAAAGAAAAATCATTTATTGAGGGTGTATAACTGTAAGTTTTCCTTTTAGAGATTCAAGTGCTAGTTTAACACCTCCAGAAAAACAAATGAGTATTTAGACACAATTCAACTAATAGTTCATGTTTATTCCTATAATTTATTAGCCTCATTTCTTTATTGCAAAAAGCATTTGCATAAAAAACTGTCTGTCTTATTTGTTTTTGGTGCTTGTCTACACCTGACGTCACTGTTCTGTTTATGACATAAAAGTACTGTTGCTTTGGAGATAATCATGATGTCATAAACAGGATTACGGTCTTAGGTGCAGGAAAGCAGCCAGAGCAGGTAAAGCCTAGGGGTAGTGACCTTGTTTTCATACAACGGTCCTCAGTGATAAAGAACAAATATTGGCCAATGTTTGCTTAAAATTGTTGTGTAGGTGGTAGGCTTAGGTAGCATAGCAGTTAAAATTAGAAAAATGAGTTTCAGTATAGTAGTAGTAAAGACGTTTATTTTTATACAGGATATAACTGTTAGGGTTGAACCCTGTTTACATAGTTGTCCTGTTACAGTGGCATTGTTGCATAAATCTTACAAGAGGTACAGAGTTAGAATTTTACGTAAGTCTAAGTACGATCCAGACAGTACATTAAGGTAGAAGGATACATTGGATAGTGCACATTTTTTGTGAGTACACAATTGCTATACATTTTATTGGAAAAATGGCCGTGGCTCGGTTTAAAAGCAGTCACGTGTTTCAGTTTCTTACTTTCTTGTTTATGGCAGTTTTGAAAGCACCCAGTTTGGGGATTTTCCTAATGTCTGGAAGGAGTGAGTGAGTGAGTTTACCCCAAAGTTTTAACATAATCTGTTTATTACCCCCATCTTATGTTCAAGACAGGTGTCATTTTTTAAAATCCCATCCAAAAACTGATTTCATGGAACAACTGGAAAAACATGTTTTGAGAGGATTTGAACAATTACACCTATCTTGTTCATAAGGTGGAGTAAAAAAAAATTTAAAACCAAGTCCAAAATCTTGAAAAGTGTAGAAGGTATGAGTAAAAGTTAAAGAGCTGGTGACACGTTCAGGAGAACTTGAACAAAACATAATATTTGGGCACTGTCCAGCTTGCATTTCCCAGTAGTTCTGTATTCCTCCTCTCCATTATTTAGCAGTGAGGTCATTTGCATGAAATCAGGATCTTTGCTTCTGAAGAGTTAATCTATTCCTGCTGCTTTCGCCCTACATCCTGTAGTGAAACTCTCTAGCCATGCTCTATTTTCATAAGCCCTGCTCTATGTAGACTGCTCTCCCACTGTCCTGTAACTGTCAACTAGTGTCCTGCTACACTGGTCCAGCTACTGTATATTGTTATGACTGTCTTACCTGTGTATTATGTTATGACCTCTGTATTGTCTGCCGTCAACTTGTAATCCTCCCGGGTCGCACCTGAAAATAGGCACTTGCCTGTCTGGTGTGCTTACCTGGTAAACTAAAGCCAAATAAATAAATACCTGAGGTCATAGAGCACTGCTTGTGATCTCACAGTTACTCCCATGGCAACAAACTGTGATGCAACAACAGAGGTTTATGTCTTAAAGTAGGCTGTAGAGGCACATGAACTCAAAATGAACTGTAAGGGGCAACAATCATATATTCATACACACTTCTTTAGTAATAATGGGAAGGAGAAATATATAAAATATAAATGGAATGCAAGCAGAATTGTACGTAATTATGTTTATTAAAGTTTTCTTTGAGGCATCAGTAGTTCTTTAAAAATACATAAGAAAAATTAAACTGATTTACATTGTTCTCAGTTCACAGTCAGTGCGGTTTGGAAAGCATTGGTGGTCACTTAAGGGAGAACATTGTTGGACTTTATTGAGGTAGGGAAGTAATGGGGGGTGCTGAGAAGGGGGTCTGGGGGACTTGATGGAGGGGGGCTAGAAGACATTGCTGAATGTTTTTCTTCTTTTTTTCAGGTTCAACAAAAAAAAAAGACACAAGACACTAGGATGGAATGTTTTCTTTATTTTTGGGAATATGTTAGTCGGGAGACCAGTACTGAGAATGTGGTCTTCCCGGAGTTAAACTGTGGCTGGCAGTGGATGTTGTGTAGCAACATGAGAGAGTGGGCACCCTGGTATCGGACTGTGTCTGGGGGGGTTGTGTAGTGGCACTGGGAATTGGGCACCCTGGTGTTAGACACTGGCACAGGGGTTTTGTGTAGCAGCACTGGGGATTGGACACCCCGGTGTCAGACTGTGATCTTTCTGTTTTTATGTTTGGGGGGGTGTTGTATTAGTGGCACTGGGGATTGGATGTCCTGGTGTCAGACGTTATGCTTTGTGTGTGTGTATGTGTGTGGGGGGGTGGTGCAGCACTGGGGATCGGGCACCCAGCTGTTGGACTGTATCTAATTTGCGACACTGGGGGATTGGTCACCCTAGTGTCTGACTGTGAGTTCTCGAGGAAAAGTGGTGGCAGGTAATGAATCAGCTGTTCAGGGCTGCCACTCTATGGGAGCACTAACAAAATGTGCTGGGTGGGAGTTCCCAAGGAAAAGCTGCAGCGAGTGGCAATTAGCTGTTCTGGAGCCCAGATGAAAGTTGCGACAGGTGGTGGGTTCCATGAAAAACCTACGGCAGGGAGTACACTGTTAGGGGCTCATGCTTCTCAGGTGCTCTGACAAAAAGCTGTGTCAGCTGGCGAATCAGCTGTTTGTTGCTCTTGCTACTGAGAAACCCTTATGAAAAGCCATGCCAGGTGACGGATCAGCTGTTTGAGGTTAGGGTTTCCACGAAAAGCTACACTGAGCAGAAGAGGTTCACCAGCGATGCTGGTAATGATCGTAAGTAACCAAGCCCTGCTGAAGAAGTTGAGCAAAGTGATGTGAAAAGTCACTGGATTTATGTGATAAAGGCGATCGCAGAAGGGCGATTGCAGTATAGCGACTGCACATCAGCGAAAATCCATTTCGCCAATGTACACTCCCGGCGCACGGCAAAAGGGCACCGGGAACTTGGATTTTTTTGTTTCTGTGGGGAAAGCCCCCACACCCCCCTACTAAAGATTCTCAACTCCAGGGGGGTGGATGTCAGGAGGGTGAAAAACAAAAAGCAAATATAATTCTCGGACAGCCACAAAAAAATCCCAATGCACCCAGCACCAAACTCGGCACCCTCCCAGTCATAGCCTACCACGAACCCACCAAGCCACACAGCCAGCTCAGCAACCCACCGTCGTGCTACACCACACAAACCCTCCCTTTCCGACCATCACACGACATGCTCGGCTCCCCCGTGTGAATATACATATAGCGACAGGATGTCACTATAACCCGCATTTGCCCCCCCCCCCATCCACTAGCCCTGAGAACTGGCGCTGCTATTGAGTCACCCTTTTTGTAGGTGCTCATTTGCTGCCATGCCCAGCCCTTTTGAAAATCACCCCCAATGTCTTCTAAAACAAGGATCTGGGTTTGAATTAAGTAAAGGTTTTCTCACATAGTCACTTTAGGAATCGGGCACTCACCAGCAACGTAGAAGCAGACTCCATCCACTTAGTATCTTTAACTCATTTTATTATAACAAAGTATGAATGACTGACCACATAATGTGGGTATACACTTCACGTGTTTCAGATCTACAACGGATCCCTTATCAAAAGCTCACATAACCCACTTCTTTCTGGACATGATTTCTGTGTTTGTATATCAAAAGGGATTCAAAATATTTCATACAGTATAGTGTTCTGTCCACTGTGTTAGGTTTTTTATAAAGGGCCTTGAAACATAATTCCATCTTTCATTTTTCTTTCTGTGAGTGCCACGCCCCCCCAATACACTTCATCAGGTTTTTTTTGGGGGGGTGATGCTACACCACTGAAAAAACCTAAGGAAAGGCTTGTCAGGGAAATTTAGTTAAATGCAGATGCTAAAATTACAATAGACCAAAAATATGAGAGTGTGGGCAATAAAGGCTTTAGCAAAAAAATGTCCAGTAGTCTCAGCAACGCAAATACCATACCCATTCTTAGATGTGGTTTGGGCTTGATATCTAACCTAATGGCATACTTTATACAAAAATGTACCTGTCCTGTGCCCAGATCTTTCTGCTGTTTCTGTTGGGGATGTAAAGATCTTCTGGAATGTATGTTTGGTAAATTACAAGAGGAAATGTTTTTTTTTAAATGTATATCAGACTATTTCTGTACTGTACTAGGGTCAGGTAGTATTTTTCTTAAGTAGATATGTTACTTAAAATATACTTACCCCTTCTCAGGTTTGATTTAATGTACTTATAATTACACATACAAAAAAAAGAATGCACCATTTTAATTAAGAAAAGGGACAGACAGGAACTTCCATATAGAAGGATGCCTCTGAAAATAGCTTTCTACTCAGGGATTTAAAACACTATTTATTTGATCTGTTAGTGTCTCAGTGGATTTCTGTAGATTAGTATTCCAAACAGTGGGCAATATCGCCCATCCCTGTAAGGGAAGAGAAGAAATAGAATTTTTGGATTACATCACCTGGCTGGAGAAACTTCTCTAGACCTAGCAGAGGATTCAGAGATACATGTATAAACATGTATTTTATTCATGCAAGGGCTAATTACGTGGAAGATGCCATCCTAAACATTGGCAGCACATGCTTCAGCCATACATATCAGGGCTAGAATGGCCATTTTGCTAGGAAACTGAGCAACAGGGGGTTTCTTCTAAAAGCACCTGTCCTTTATTGGAACTTTTTGTTAAGATGGGGGACCTTGTCAGAACGTACAGGTTGTTCCACAATAGTCACAAAGCTAACGATTTTTTCATGACCAACCATGTTCTCCCTTTCAAGGATCATTTTGTTCATCAGAGCCTTTCACTTCAAGATCAAGTCTCTGAAGTTTCTCATCACACCAATCTCTCTGGATATGAAAGATGGCTATTGCTACATTCAGATCAGAACAGTTACAAAAATGCTACAAATTCAGGATTACAGGCCAGCACTATAGGTTAATAGGGCCTCCAAGGGGTGTTGTTTATGGTATAAGAGACTCCAAGTGGGAGGTTTGGGCCAGAGAACCACCAAGCTGAGCAGTTTTAGCTGCCCATACCTCATAAGAGCATTTTCTTATATATTAGAAATGCCCTGTGAATACCCTATGAACGTCTTATAAAGGAGTCTCACTACTTTGGGTGATTTATGAGTTTTCAGTCATGTTTTTTTGGTATTTTAGATTTGAATCTAGCCTTTCTCCCCCTAAGTTTGAAGTGGAATGCTTCACTCCTAATGGTCTTGCATGAGAGACCACTTTACGCAGGATAAGAGGTGCGGTGACCCTGTGTGCTGAGCTGCTGAAACCAAGTAAGTGATTTATATCATCAATACAAGGCTCTTCCTTTTCGATTGGCCTTGACTTCTGGAGTTGTCTTCAGCAAGTTAGTGTTGGTGACTGCAGCACTCTGCAGAAAAGAGGTGCCTGTTTATCCATATCTGGACAAGGACACTTACTGATTTGTGCTTCTTTTCGGGTAGAAGCCCAGCAGGCAGCATAGGGGGATCTGACTGTGGTAGTGGGCTGGGAACAAAAAACCTCCGATTGAAATGGAAGCTGGTGTTTAGGGTTACTGGTAATAGAAGACCCCCCCCAATATTGCTGAGAATGCTGCTTGCTGTTTACCTTCAACTCTCCTCCATCCAGAAGAGAGCTCAGTCCTGGTCAATACCTGTACTGTGTGGGGGCAAGACTTGAGAGATCTAGGGGAAAGTTTTCATGGCATCACAGAGGAAAGAAAGCCAATCACTACTGTGCCAGCATTTGATGTCGTGGTCACAGATTGGTTGTCACCACAAAAAATAGTCTAATGTTGGCCACTTTGGACTTTTTATCATAATGTCTGTTACACATGTGAACTGCGATTACTTCTACAAAACTGGTCTCAAAAGTCGAGCAGTATCAGGCAAAACTGCTCTTCCTGCCTTTTTTTTACGCTGATCCAATGGCTAAACAGGTTTCATCTCAAGGCAGTGATGCTTCTACCTTCATCTCAAGAAGAAGAAATCAGCAGAAGGGATGGGAGAGCAGTTTTAAGAGAAATAAATGACAACTGTAAGTAATCTGGAGCTGAAATTGCCTTATCTGTACTGTCTTTTCAAGATCCTGTCAAAAAACAAAGCATTTTCTCTTTCAAACTAATTGTTCTGAGAGAGCAAATTCCAAGGAATTAAAGTTGCACACTGAATTTTTCATACTGCAATATCTTGGTCTTGTTCCGATCTCTCACTTTTCCTATAATGTTCTTATATTGAAGTTAGCTGCTGTAAGTTTTTCAATATAAATACCTTCTTGTTTTTCTGTAAACAGTGAGACTGTATAGGAACAAATTCAGCTTGTTGGGCAACCTTTCAGCTGAGGATTCTGTCAAGTGTTCTGACAGACGATATAATCCAGCAATTCTGTTTCCTGTCTTCCCTCTTACAGGGATTTGTGGCTACTCAGTGTCTACACTTCTAACCTTCAGGTATGCATCAGACCTCACAAAAAGGAAAATACTGCTGAGAATTATTGGTAGCCCAACTGAGATTCGTCATCTCATTTACAGTGGGCTCCTGCTTTTAACTAATTGTACTGCAGGGAGGGCTGAAGCAGAAAGACCTGGTGACTTGACGCTCACAGGTGAGCTGTTGGCTAAGCTGTTGTTTGAATCTTGATCTTCTGCTTCATTGTTCTTCGGACTGTTCCAGTACACTGCCTACAAGAAGCCTTTCCATAGGAAATAACTGGGTTACCCAGACTGTTCAGTTTTTCACAAAGGTGTACTATATTTTTCAGATTTCTACGCAATGTATTTGTGTAAAAAATAAAATCTTGTGGTCAGTGGCCACTTAAAAAGTGGTCATAGCTGCAACGTTTTGGATACCTGTGTGCATTATTACGTGAAATTGCTTGCCCCAACACATCCATACGACTGGTGTAACATGAGCAGGTATAGTACAAATTCTCCGACTGTGCCATACTGAGAGACCATACATCGCAAACAGGTTTGACTTAGTGGCATGGGGCTGGGGTTCAGGAATTAGTATTTCTAACTAAATCACAAACTGTATGAAAAGACAGCTCCTTTCCTGCCTTCCAGAAACAAAATAGAATAAGCAACAGAGCTGAAAAGCAGTGTAAACATTTCAGTAGCAAATGAACTGTGCTAAGCACCTGATAATAGACTCTGTTTTTGCAGTCTTGTGCTGTCATGAATGGAGATGGAAAGCTGAGGTTACACTTTGTGTCCATTAACGACACTGTAATTGTATTGCAATTGCAATGTAGTTGCATGCAACAAACATGTAACTACAGTTTGTTGCATGCAATTAATGTACCCTGTTGCATGTAATTAATGATTCATTACATTGACGAAACGGACAGTTAAAGTGTAACCGGAAAGCTGTTTAAATACAGGTGTGCTGACAGACAACGAGCCATACAGAAACCGAACCCTGGACAGTGGAAACACTGAAATCGGTCTTGTGGGGGTGGGGAAGATGTTTGTAAATACAATGAACATATTGATACGTATCAGTTACCTTGTAAATTATATATTTTTCTTTGTGATTCTGTTGTAATGAACATGATACTATGATATACTGTCAGTCTTGCTCACTGCTGTTTATAGTATTTTTAAGTGTGTTTAAGATCTCAGCAAATTGAACTTAAAGTTTTTATTTTGTTCCTTCCTGTCATATGTTTGTCAATAGACTTCACTCAACAACTGTGAAATTTACTGTCAGTAAGGTGATGATTTCTTTGAAGCTTTCAGAAAATGTTGCGAGTTTGCCTGTATCTGGAAATGTGTAGTGTTTACTGGGGTTTAGCTGAAGGTGCAACAGACAGCCATGCATAAAAACTGTTTTCCAAGAAATGGTACCCATTTATATAACACAGCACAAGAAGAGTCTGCAGTGTACAGATCATTGTGTAGTACTTGCTGTATTCAGACATAATGCAGTTAGCCCCAGCACTTGAACTGCCCCAGAGAGGAAAGGGTTAACTCCATGCAGAAGTATGGAATGTTGAGCTCGAGCTCGGTTTTCAAACTTCTGTCTGTGGCACTCCCAAATGTAACCGTCATATTCTTTACTCCGCCTAACAGTGAAGTCGCTCCAGAGATTTCCTCTGCTCAGTTCGGTAAAAGTGAAACGTTCAGTTTTAAACCAATTCTTTAATTGTTTTTCAGATTTCCAGCCTCTGTCTATGGTACAGTTAGTGTAGTAGATAGGTAGTGACTGTATTTATTGTAAACAACTTGTGGAAATTGTTTGTTTCTTTTCATTCGGTCCAGTTAGGAACCGACCTTGTGTTTTCTTCTAATTTTAAGTAAATTATTCTGGGATTAGAGTGGTGTTCCGGTACCGATCGGTCTCAAAAGAACCAGGCTTTTTCTCGGTTCTTTTCCAAACCTGTGACACGGTTGTTACTGATCGGTTGGTATTACCTGGCTTGAAAGCTTCTATAGGGTAATTTTGGTAGGTTGGCCATGTCTGAGAAACCCAAAAAGAAAACCAGTCCCACTGGGTTTCAACACTGTACTGAGTGTGGGGAGGCCTTTGCCAAGGCTGACCCCCACCTCATCTGTGTTTATTGTCTGGGGTTTGACCACCTCCAGTCAGACTGCCAAATTTGTAAAAACTTTCCCAAAACCACTCTAGAAAAAAGATTGAGTAGGTTAAAGGAAAGGGAGGCCGAGAAGTCCGTGGATCCGGATGACCAGCCCGGTTCGGTTGCGGACGAACCTGAGGAGATACCTACTGACCTAGGCGATCCCTCCTAGGGCAAAAGGAGAGCCGACTCTGAGGGGTCGGTTCTGTCAAAAAAGGAACGAAAGTCTGCCGGTTCGGATCCAGTACCACATACTCCAACCGCTGACGAGATAGCCAAAGAGATTAGTATTGTCCAATCGCTTCATCCGGTTCCGTCCGAACCAGCACCATCGGTTAGGCGGTCGGTTCGGTCGGAACCGGCTCCTTCGGATTACGATCCGGATGCTTTCTATGAGGAGTGGGAGGGAGACGAAGATTATCCCGATGATGGCGACGATGACTATGACCGGGGGGTCTAGATGTGCCAATTGAACCGGACATCTCCCCAGACAGACCCTCGGTGTCTCCCCTCCCAGGCTTTCTGAGTCCCCCTCACACTTCTTGTTTTACAAGAAGGTGGCCGAAACCCTCCAGCTCCCTATGGTTGAAGCTGCTGAGGAGAAAGAAGAGCCTGATTTCGTGGAGATGATGGACATCCCAGAGTCCAAAAGATTGTCTATCCCTCTTCATAAGTCCTTGGGGAAACAGACACAAAAGATTCTACAGACTCCTAACTCTTTACCTCCTGTAGATAAAAGAATGGACAGGAGATGCATGTTGTCAGGCTCAGCTGCAGAGTTCCTTTATTCACATTGAAGCGATGTTGGGGTAGTGCAGGCTGCAGCCTGTGACAGGGCAAACATTCCTTTGGCTTCACACCCCCCAGACAAGGACTCCAGGAAGGTTGATGCCATGGCCAAAAAACTATACTTGGCATCCTCTTTGGGACTCAGGCAGGCAAACTATATGGCCTATACAGCCGGGTACCAGACGTCCAAGTGGGATATGGTTCTGGAACTGGCTAAAAAGGCCTCCCCCAAGCTAGCCAAAGAGCTGGAGGAGGTGGCTGCAGATGGAATTGAGGCATCCAAAGTACAGTTTCACGCTGCTGTGGACTCCAACGATGTGGCATCCAGAGTCATGGCTACATCTGTGTCTCTCAGAAGGCATGCTTGGCTCAGATGTACTAGCCTATCACAGGACACCCAGTCTAAGGCTATGGATTTTCCTGTACTTGGTAACTCTCTGGGGAGCAGACAGAGACTTACATGAAGAAAATGGATGAATATAGAACCACTTACAGGAGTGCACAGGCCAAGGAAATGCAAGCCACTCCTCAAAAGTAGCAGTCCAGGGGCAGGGACAGGCCCTTTTACAGGCCTTTTTAACAAGCTCAGGCCTCCTCTTCTTACCCACAAAGGGTTTTTTTCCGAGGGAGGGGTAGAGGGGGGATGAGCAGGGCTGCTTCCTCCTCCCAGTTTAAGGCTCCTGCCAAGCAGACACCCTGAGGTATCAGCCCAGGTCGACTCTCCAATCTCAGTAGGAGGCAGGCTGGCTTACTACTTTCAGGCCTGGAAGTCTGTTACTTCAGACAAGTGGGTCATGGAAGTAGTAAGCCAGGGACTGGCCCTCAGCTTCAAAAGGTACCCAAAAAGGAGGGCCAAGTCTTTTCCACGTGCAACAATTTCAGAAACCCTTGCCCTAGAGGCAGAGGTTTAATCTCTCCTGGCTCTCAGAGCCGTAGAAAAGGTTCCTACTCAATACAGAGGAAAAGGCCTGTACTCCAGCTACTTCCTTACCCCAAAGAAAACGGGAGTGGTGATCCATCCTGGATCTAAGGTATTTGAACAAACACATATCAAAACGGTAACTCTGGGAATAATCCTTCCCTCTTTAAGGCCAGGAGATTGGCTAGCATCACTGGACCTCAAGGATGCCTACTTCCATATCCCTATCAGGTGCTCCCACAGAAAATACCTCAGGTTCGAGTTGCCTTCAGGCCATTATCAGTTCAAGGCCATGCCTTTTGACCTAACATCTGCTCTAAGGGTGTTCATAAAGTGCCTTGCAGTAGTAGTGGCTTACCTCAGAAGACAGGGTATCACCATTTTTCCATATCTGGATGACTGGCTCCTAGTAGGGCAGTCATCAGACCAGGTCAGGTCAGCTCTGCAAACCACTCAGGACTTGCTCAGTTCTCTGGGGTTTCCTTCTTAATCTGCCAAAATCTGTCCTCGAACCAATACAACTTCTCACCTTCATAGGGGTGGAATTGGATACTATCCAAGCAAAAGCTTTCCTTCCTCTGGCAAGGGTGAAGGCCTTAGTAGACCTTGCTTCCTCCTTTCGGCCTCAGGCCTCTCTCCCAGTGAGACAGTTCCTTCAACTCCTGGGCCACATGGCAGCCTCCACTGCAGTGGTTCAGGGAGCCAGATTTTAGATGCGGGACATTCAGTTCCACCTAAGGTCCTTTTGGTCAAAGAGAAGGGACTCTCTCACCAAACTGATTCCAGTGACCTGAACTCTGGTACAAGCTCTCCAGTGGTGGCTGGACCAGGACAACCTCAGACAAGGGGTTCCATTTCTCCCTCAAGTTCCATCAGTAGTTCTGACTACGGATGCTTCTCTCCTAGGCTGGGGAGCCCACCTGGGAGCCCTAACAGCTCAGGGGATCTGGTCCCCGGAGGAGTCTCTTCTTCATATCAACCTCCTGGATCTCAGGGCAGTGTTTCTGGCCCTTCAGACCTTCTCAGATTCAGTCAAGGGCAAGGTGGTCCAAATCAGGACAGACAACATTACCACAATGTGGTACCTCAACAAGCAGGGAGGCACTCAGTCCACGGCCTTGTGCACAGAGGCCATGAAGATTTGGTCTCTGGCCTATTCCCTTCAGACTTCCCTGGTAGCAGTTCATCTTCCAGGGAAAGACAATGTGTTAGCAGATGCCCAGAGCAGGACTTCACAGGGACATCACGAATGGTCCCTGAATCCTCACATTCTGAGGATCATTTTCTCCAGGTGGAGCACTCCAGAGATAGACCTATTTGCAGCACCAGACAATCATCAACTTCCTCTGTTTTGTTGCAGACCTCCAGTCCTGGGGACAGTTCCCCAGGATGCCCTCATTCTGAACTGGAAGGGCAGGTTTCTCTATGCCTTCCCTCCTTTCCCTCTCCTGTTGAGAGTTCTGATCAAGATAAGAACTCAACCCTGCACAATGATAGTGGTGGCTCCAGATTGGGCCAGACAACCCTGGTGTCCTCTACTGCTGTCCTTGGCTGTGTCACGTCCCCTGTCTGTTTCCAGTAGATACGATCTTCTCTCCTCCTCCTCCTCCCAGGGGCAGATCTGGTACCCCAATCTCCAGTCTCTCAACCTCAAGGCCTGGCTCTTGAAGAGTTAGAATATGCAGCACTACATCTCTCTCAGAGAGTTCTGGGTATTCTGAAGGTCTCTAGGAAACCTTCCACTAGAAAAACTTACAATTCCAAATAGAAGAGGTTCAGTATTTGGTGCTGTCAGAAAGGTATTGTGCCTGATTCTGCAGGCATTTCCACAACCTTAGATTATCTAGTTCATCTGAATAGTCTAGGCCTTAGGCCTGCCATGTTGAAGGTTCATCTAGCAGCCGTCTCTGCATTCCTTTCAGCAGGGAAGGGCTCTTCCCTGGTATCTCATCCTGTTTTCAGGAAGTTTTTCCAAGGCCTGGTTCACATTAACCCTCCCTTTAGGGAGCCTACTCCGCCTTGGATCTTAATGTCTGCATTGCTCAGCTTATGCAGCCACCCTTTGAGCCTATGGCTTCGGCTGAATTGAAGTACTTGACCTGGAAAACTGTGTTCCTGGTAGCTATTACTTCTGCCAGGCGGATTAGTGAATTACAGGCCCTGTCAGTTGAACCTGACTTCATATCCTTCCATAGGGATAAAGTGGTCCTAAGAACTAATAGGAGGTTCTTACTAAAGTGGTATCGGATTTTCACCTAAACCAGTCTATATCTCTTCCTGTGTTTTTCACTTAAGCAATAATGCCCAACAGGGTGTGTGTCGTGCTGGGATAACGTCACGCCTCAGGTGGTTGGGCACGAGGCCGCAGACCGAGTGCGTCCAACAACTGAGGCGTGATGTTATCCCAAACGACACACACCCTGGAGGGCATTATTGCTATTATACAGTGGCTCGTTGTTATATATAAAATAAAAAAATAACTTTAAAGAATGTTTTTATTAGAGTGGAAAAATATTTTTGTTTCTTAAGATGAGATACAAAAAAAGGGGATCAGCAATAATGATGAGATTAGACCCGTGATGTTGTGCTGGGATAACATAACGGGTCCAGCCCAAGGCTGACCAATCAGAGTCCAGGATTTTTTCTTGCCATTGTATAATGACCATTCTTCTTCAGGGGAAAGAAGATTACACAGTTTGGATGTTAAAAGGGCTCTTAACTACTACATAGAGCATACTAAGGACCACAGGAATGACTGTCTTCAATTGTTTCTCACTTATGGTGAAGTGGGGAAAGGTAAGCCTGCCACTAAAAGATCTGTTGCCAGGTGGATTGTTTCTTGTATACAATTCTGCTATAACAAATTGGGTAGAACACCCCCTTCAGGCCTGAGGGCTCACTCCACTAGGGGTACAGCTGCTACTCTAGCTGCAGCCAGAGATATACCCTTGTTAGAGATCTGTAAAGCAGCCACCTGGAAAACAGTACATCCATTCACCAAGCATTACTCCCTGGACATCCAGGCTAGGAGTGATGCTAGGTTTGGCACAGCAATACTACAGAGCCTGTTCCCAAAGTAGGTTCTGCATTCCCACCTCCATAGGGAACTGCTTGGTAGTCTGCATTATGTCTGAATACAGCAAGACTTCATGTTGTTTAAAGAAAAAATTACTCACCATAGTAATGTTGTTTCTTCTAATGGAGTCTTGCTGTATTCAGACCTCCCCCCTGCCTCCCCTTCAGAACCTGTTTTTGGGAAGTGGGCTAGCAGGTACAGTGTTGCACCTCAGGGGTGTACCTTGTACCCTCCCTCGTGGTAGGGTAGCTGTCATGTTTATATTTCTTGTGTTCATAGCTTAATTTGTCACTACCTTGTTTCTTTTTGGGTTTTCGACGTGAGTCTTCTTTGGACCCCAAAAATATTTTGCCTTTTGGCTATCTGTTTCAAACAATTTCCATATATTTTAGTGCTAGTTAGTTAGTTGCTCGTAAGAATCTGACGGTTACATTGGGAAGTACCACAGACAGAGGTCTGAAAACTGAGCTCGAGCTCAACATTCCATGTTTCTGCATGAAGTTAACCCTTTCCTCTCCAGGGCAGTTCAAGTGCTGGGGCTAACTGCATTATGTCTGAATACAGCAAGACTCCATTAGAAGAAACAACATTACTATGGTGAGTAATTTTTTCGTACCTGCTACGTACGTAGTAGCCAGGACAGCAGTGCATCCAGAATTTGTGGACCAAAATAAGACTTCATGCCCCCCCCCCCAATTGTTCAACAAGATTTTTGCTGCCCTTGGTTATAAGCTTCATATGTTAAGGTGGCTTTTCTTCAGGGTTATAAATAGCTGGTATAGCATAGCAAAACACTAGGCAAAACAGAAGAAGAATCGGCATTTATATAGCGCTTTTCATACACAGAGTATCCCATAGCGCTTTACAAGCAATGCTAGACTGGTAGTGAAGTGACAGGGAGTAATGCAAACCATTTTCAGAAATGCTTAGCAGTAGACTGCTAATTACTTTTTAAGTGAATCCATGGCACAGTACACAATAATAAAACTATATCATTTATTAACATTTTTTAGTAATCAGTCTGTGCCAAGTGCTATGCATTTTCACAACTGATTGGTACTTTCACACGTCAAACTGCTGATCAGTTTTTTCAGTTTATTTAAAACCCTGTTCTTGAACCAATATATGACGTTCTGTGTGACCATCACAACTAGGGTTGTACTTTTTTAATGGAAATGTTTGGTGACAGTCATGGTATTGCCATGGTGTAAATGACAGAAAACATGGAAATCGTAAAAGTAATGAAAATTCATGGATCCAGTGTGTGTTAAACAAATGACCTCTATTTTGAAAACTGTGTATATAAGCACATCAGCAGAGATTTAAATGTTAAAAAAACAAACAAAAAAAAAAACCTTAGTCTTGCCCACCGGTAGGGGCAGCAAATTGTGCTGCAATCACAGAGACTCTGGCTCAAGTGCAAGCAGCAGAATTCCACACTGGGGCTGGCTTAGGACCAAGCACTTTGCAGTTGTGGGATAAAGTGAGGGTTCTGTCAGTTGCAAAAAAACAAATTTTATTTAGGGAAGATGGCAAAAGTTATGGAGCCTATCATCTAAAATGCCAAAAAAATCATGGGATTGTTATGGGATATCCCAAAAGGAACTGGATCCTCCCTCAGACAAGGAGTAAAAAGATCAGGGAACTGCAGTATCTGTTCCTATCACGATCAGTGAACACGACAGTTATAGGAGCATATTAACCACTCACAGAGATTTATGTTCTTAATATCCGGGTATTAAACCTCTCAGAACCACAAGAGGTCACACACCCCATCAGCCTTTCTGGGGGTTAATACCCCTTACTCAGGGTGGTCTGGGGTACCAATGATCCAAGTATGACTGCTAAAAAATATGCAGACCTGCGTGTGTTTACTATATTTGTGTTTCATGGTTAGTAAGTTTCTCCTGCCTTCTGGCTTGTATATAAAAGTGCTTTGGTTTGACTTCCCTCTTTCCTTTCGAGTAGAAGGCTGCTCATAACCATGGGAAGTGCCAAAAATGATAAGAGTTTTCATCAAAATGGGAAAAATTATGGAATCCTTGACTTCCATGACCAAGGTACACCCCCAGTTATGGTTAACTAAGCATGAATGGACATACAGTATGATAGGATACAGTGTTTAACATGCAGAATTAACTACACCCAGCGCTACTTAATGAGATGGTGTAAAGCTATTGATAATACTAGTGACATTTAAATATTTATCTTCAGAATTGTGAGATAGCTTTACATTCCTTTGTTGTTGTTTTATTGTACAATTTTGGTGTATTTCATTTTTCATATATGGCCCATACCTGGGTGTGACACAAGCACTGAATACGTATTGGGTTATAAACATTCAGTTCCTACATCACATCTTATGATCGTTCAGTGATGATGGAAACACTGAATCATTGTAAGACTGTAAATGCCTGTATTTTTTTCTGATATAATGCTTCATGTATTATTATAAATCTCCAGTTAGTGAGTACCTGGTAAACTGCTGAAATAAAGTGGGTGTATACGTCAGTCTTTTAAACTATAGAACAAATGGCCATAATATTTAGCTTTTTTTTAAAAGAAAGAAATCAGAATCTGAAGGTACCATCAGGGAATGTGGCCACAAAATATTTTTTTTTATCTTTTTGTAATAGCTACTACGTTTAGGAATAGGTCTACCATAGTCTGCCTGGGTGTGGAACAAGAGTAAATCTGGATACGAAATGTGCAGCACTTAAGAGGACTGAAGGAACTGCCTGAAGAGAAAGCCAAGTCTGGATTGAATTGTTGATCATATAAAAATGTATTAGCCAGGTTTCCCCTCACAGTTATGTGGAGCCTAGCTACGAGGACCTGTAAAAGGGTTATACCTCCGTGCCAAAGCTGATTACTTTAGGTCCCACCTACACACCCCTCCTCCTCCTGGAAGGTGGCCCACTCCCACATCAATCCCCCCTCTCAAACAGGCACACCCACCCTCAAGCAAAGTGACCAATTTCAGAACCCATCAGTATAGCTTAAACCCTAAAAGAATTCTTCACCACCTGTGCTCTTCCAGACCATCCTTCACCCCACTCACAAGGAGCAAAAGCTGTCCCACCCAAGACTCCCCCAAAACACCTTCCTGCTTGCTCCCACCTCAACAGAGGAAGTCCTGGATGCTCTCTACTCCCTAAACATCTTGAAATGCAGCCCAGACGATATTCACCCCAAATGTCTGTGCATCTCTGCACCTGCAATCGCTCAACCACTCACTTTCCTACTAAACCTGTATTTCTCCTCGGGCATGGTCCCACAAGCCTGGAAATCTGCATCTGTCATCCCTCTCCACAAGGGCGGCGACCCCTCAGTGCCTGGCAATTATTGTCAAATCTCCCTTCTCCCAGCCCTTGCTAAACTGAAAGAATCTTTAGTTCAGTCCAGGCTGACTGACTTCCTCATGACTTCAAATTTCCTTTCCCAGTTCCAGTCAGGTTTCAGAAAGTAACAGTCCACTATATCCCCCCCTCCTTCAAGTCACTGGTCACATTCATGATGCTGACCAAGGCCATCTAACTGCAGCAATTTTTGTAGATTTAGCGAAGGCCTTCAATTCAGTCTCTAACCCACTGCTTCTGAATAAACTTGTGGTAGCTGGACTTGCCCCTTCTGTGATTCAGTGGTTCAAATCCTACCTCAAAAACAGACTCCAGTCAGGGTAGCAGACTCCATTTCTCCCCCTTCCCCATACTCGCTGGTGTGACCCAAGGATCGATTCTAGGTCCCCTTCTGTTCTCCTTACTTATAAACAACCTCTTTAGGGTTGTGGATGCATGGAATGGCCTTCCGGAGGAGGTTGTGGAGTCAAAAACGGTGGAATTCAAGCATGCATGGGACAGTCATAAGGCAATTCTAGGGGGTGGGGGTAGGAAGAAGTAGGCTGCTGGTTAACTAGGATCTGCAGCTTATCCATTAGGTAGGTAAATGGGCAGACTGGGTGGGCCAAGTGGTCCTTATCTGCTGTCAAAATCTATGTTTCTATGTTTCCCCATCTGTTTGTTCTAGATCCTTCATACACATGTATGTGGACGATACCATCCTCTTCGCATCCTGCCCAGTTTTATGCAGTGTTCAATCCCTCCTACAACAGGACTTTCATAACATGCAATCCTGGTTCCTGGCTAACCACCTCAAAATCAACACATCCAAAACTGTTTTAATGGCATTTGGGATGGCCTAAAAACTGGCCAGAGCACCCCTCCTCACTGTAATCTCCCTCCTAGATGGGACCTCACTAAGCATTATCCCATCCTACAAATATTATGGAGTGTGGCTCGACCCCAGTAAAATTTCTTAACCCACATAGAAGCCATCACTTCAAAGCTCCGCCCTAAGCTAGGCATACTATACCGGAACAGAGACTCCCACCCACTACCAGTGAGACGCATATTACTAAACAAAATTATCACACCCATTTTCGACTATGCAGATGTAGTATATTGCACTGCCCCTTCCTGTTCGCTAGCCAGGCTAGACTTCCTCTTATAAGCCTTCTGCCATTTTACCACTAACTTTCCCCCTCAGATCCCCACCACTGCTCTCTCCTCTCCACCGTCGGAATAAAACGTCTGTCCCATCGTCGTTTCATCCGCTCTATCTCCCTATTTTCCAAATTTTGGTTTAACCTACTCCCTCCTTACCTGTCAGAGAGGCTGTCATCAGCAGGCACTTCACCTCAGACACTACACTCAAGGGACTCCCGTTCCTCCACACTTCCCAAACCATCCTCTTCTACTGGCAAATCTGCCTTCACCTACAGGCTCCCTTTACTATGGAATCAACTACCACCTCTCCAAAGAAACTCTATCTCATACAACTCTATCAGAAACCAACTACATCTTCTTCCACCCCGTCACCTGCTCCTAACCAACCCAGGATCATGCTCCGACCATCCAGTCCTCACCCCATAAGGCTACAATATCAGGAAATCCTAACTTTCCCTCCTAGAAGCAGTAAACTCAGTTTCTCCACATATTTTCCATCAGTGTACTGTATACTGCTTTATGTTCTGCACCTTGTATATATGTCCAACAGTGACTTTTACTCATATCCAATGTAAATGTTTCTGCATAAGATGCTTTGCCTACTCTTGCCAAACTCTAATGGCCTCACATGGTCCTTTATGTACCCATCTGTAATTATCCTTCTATATTTTTGTACCCTAAATTATATGCATCAAATTTATAAATGTCCCTGCATAGATACACTGCTACTTCTAGCCAATCTCAAATGGCCTCACATGATTCCTACATGTTCCCAGCTGTATCTATCCTGCTGTATATTATGTAATCTGTATATATTTTTATATATGCATTTATTTTTTTGTAGTATAACGCCTGATTCTCCTGTCCCTGGGTCGCACCTGGAAATTAACCTTGGCCACTGAGTCTTTCCTACGTACCAAATGTTTAAATAAATAAATAAAATACCTCCAACGATTAGTGGTGGTAAATGAATGCTGCACAAACTTCTTTCAGTTGAAATGCTGTCATCACATACCCACTCTAGGTCTTCCCGGATCCATTTGTAGACTTGGGCTTTCATTTTATTTTTATAGGGGGAGTGCTGCCGACTGTTAGGAGTGCTCCAGTGTGTCATGCTCATGTGCCCTGGAGAATGGCTAGTTCTGGGGTGTTTTTTTAAATTGTAATGCAATAATACATTCATACTGCCATAAAGACTACTTTTTATGTTGCCAAATATGGGGACTACTTCTTAGCAGTTGTAATAGTGAATGCTTGCATTCTTAGGGTATGAAACTGTTCACTTGTGTTCTTGTACCCTAAGAATGCACTTGAGACCACTCTTAAAACTGTAAGAGTGGTCCCCTTGGCAGCAGTAACCCTGTGACGGCTGTTGATTGTCTGACATGAGTTGTGATAGTTTAGTCACTAAGAGACAAGGGTCCACATTACAGGATGTGACCAAGACTGGCAGCCTTGGAGTCTCACCTGGTAGTTCAAGGGTTGAATGGGCTCTTTGTCTGGATTGCACCTGGAAACCAGTCATGGCTCAATGTGCCATTCCCAGTCAATACATTTAAATAAATAAATTACACTCTTTCCTACTAGAAATGGTCTTTCCAGGGCAGAGGTGAGAGGTGCATTGAATGGCAGTGAAGGTCAACAGCTTGCTATATGTCAGCTGTTGCTGTGCCTTTAGAATCACAAAGGTCTCCTGTCCTGTCAGTCTCGCTTCTTTCATGAGCCCTAAAATAAACAATGATAAATTGTACAGAAGAATAAGGATACAGTTTTAAAACTGGTAAACTACATTTTGAACTCGATTTGTTCTCATTGCAAAAAGTATTGTTTTTAATAGTGCTGTAGAATTATTTTTCTTCTTTGGAAACTGAAGGTTAATAAGCTGCCTATAGTCCTATTACATTAGGCATCACTGCCAGTCCATGTAATCTCTTCTTCTTGACTGTGCTGGTTTGGGAAGGGGAAGAGGGCGTTTTTAAAAGTAGAGCAGTGTCCATTATAGAGTGAAGAAATGCTATCGACCAATCAGAGTGCTCATTTTCCCTGTGTGTGTGAAATGCTTGTTTTGTAAA
Organism: Neoceratodus forsteri; assembly: GCA_016271365.2. Lineage (NCBI taxonomy): Eukaryota > Metazoa > Chordata > Ceratodontiformes > Ceratodontidae > Neoceratodus > Neoceratodus forsteri. The sequence continues at coordinate 419,933,330 of JADMNL010000023.1, forward strand.
CAGTGTCTCATTCCCAGCTGCCCTTTAAAGGGACATGTTCAGAGAAGAGTTTTACACTTTAAATATATTGTTGGTCATTCCTGATCAATAATATATTAATACATTCTAGGACAAACCCTTTTACTGTATTAAGTCTATTCATTATTACATTCTTGGTTGTCCTTAATCATATATTAATACACACTAGGAGTACCCCTGTTACTGTATTAAGTCTGTTCACTATTGCATTCTTAGGGTATCAAAGCAGCTCACCTTTGGTTTGTGGGTGTCTTACCCTAAGAATGCAAGTGAGACCAATCTTGCAACTGTAATAGTGGTCTTTAAGGATGTATTAACATACATTTAAAAGTATAAAATAATTTACCTTCTTTCTAACACTGTCTTGAACTGTGGTCAAATGAACAAAAAACAGCAAGCAACAGGATAGGATTAACCATTTAAAGTGATTTAAATAATAGCTACATGAGCTGGCAACATTTCGAGTAGTTCATTGTTTAACAAAACAGTCCACTTGGGGTGTTCTCAGTCTTACCAATACCTTTGTTATGAGGAATCTGCAATCTAGGTAAGTATGAGGGATCTTAATAGACATTAGATTCCATGCTGTTGTACAGTAGTGACATAGCTTTATTATGAACTGAGGATCGTAAATAGAGGAATCTGATCGGCCGAGAGCTCTTTGAAGCCATGATGATATCGGGCTACATCATCACGGCTTCAAAAAAGTTCCGGCACCACCAGCCTTCTTGCTCTCTACTATCTGAGAACTATTTTTTCAAAATGTACTCCTACACCACCAAAAACTCATTCATAAAACGTTTTAAAACCTGTTTCTTTTATTTTTTTTATTTGTAAAACTTGAAACTCAATTCATAATAGCAGTAAGTCACTCCAGGATGTGGTATATCGGTGGACATTGTCACTTCTCAGGAGGTTGGACGCACTCGGCCTGCGGCCTCATGCCCAACCAACTGAGGCATGATGATATCCCATGATATGCCACACCCTGTCATGCCTTATTGCTTAATTATAACATGGGTTGGAAATTCCTTGCTTCCTGATTGGCTAAACACGTTTTGAGACTATATCTTAATTCTCCACAACTGCACAAGTAGAAAAAACCCTCAGCAGTGTGATCTGAAATTTGGGCCACTCACATACAGAATTCATGAGCCACTTCACTCATTCCTGATTGCCATCACAAACATGGCTGCCAGTTTTACTCATATAAAAAACCTTCAGCTAGGCCCTAAAAGTAAAACCCCTTAAATTTAACAAAATCACTAATTCAATGTTCTTTCCACCCATGTGCCCCTCTATACACATATAAACAAATTTTAAAAATCAAGTACTATTCAGAGGTTCCATTTCTGTTTTTTCTTTGATAACCATGAAAAATCCCTTACTTTGCTTACCAGTTTGCCACTGAACTCCCTGCTGCTTTTACCCTGCAACATGTGAAATGAGTACACGGACACGCCAGTGGAATTCTGCAGAATTCTGAACTGCTGTATTCCATGTTACCATTCCATTTGTGCATGGAGGGTGAGGGTGGGAGGGAGGATTCTACTTGTGGATTACTGCAGAGTTTTGAATTCTTATTTTCCATGGTAAACAAACGCACCATGTATTGATTGTGCAGATTGATTGATGACTGATTGGTGGAAACCAGCTGTGGAGGGACTATTTTACATTTTTTAACAGTTTTTGTTTCATCTTAGAGTGTTCATATTTTAAAAGTGGCCTATGAGCCCATTTTATAAGCATAATAAGACACTTTGGGACATTGGTTGTGCTGATTTTACCACACTTTCAGGGCTAAAGACACTTGTCCTTATGTGGTAAAAGCAGCACAACCAGCGCCTCCACATGTCTTATTGCTTACTGGTACCACAGCACTGTAACATCACTGCTGTGTTATAACAGCATCTGGAAGTGTGTGGATCTCCATACACAACAGCAGTTAAACATATACTATAAATGTTTTGTGGGCCTGTTGTTAATAGATGAGAGTAGTTGGTCATTTTCAAAAGATGTGACTTATTTTGGTCCAGTTAAACACTTATGTCAGGAGTTTTCCCAACCAGAACATGAAGTGCCCCATTTCTTGGCCTCTTATGGTTTCTCAGGGTAATTCTTGTCAAATGTTTACCAGTATCCTCTTTTTTTCGAAACAAACAAAATTGCTGAGTCTGCAAGCTCGAGAGTGTTTGCTTACCTTTGTACCATTACTTGGAAAAATCATTTGGTCCATGGATCCGTTTTCCTAAGAGCATCCTACATTTATCATGAAAAATGTTTTATATTTTTTGTATTCATTCTGTGACAAAAAATGTAACAATATTGTTGCCTGGTTTTAAATGTGCACACATTACAGTGTAACTAGTAATTGATCTAAAACTTGTGAATTTTTCCATTTCAGGAAGGGATTTTTGTTTGTCGAGATAAGTGTCCTTGACACATTTGTATGTTATTAAAAGAACTGTTTAATAAAAAATGGACATTTTTCATATTATGTAACAAGGGATCTCTGGTGTTACCAAGAAAATGCAGCCACCTTGTCAGTTTACCCCCTAATGATTGGACACATTTATCCACAGTGCATTCCATAAGGAACTCTGTGTATGCACACAGTTAGAGACACATCAGCTACTACTAACTATTCTAAAAAATGAACAATACTGAAGCCTGACACAACGAACAATGCAGTGGTTCCTTGATAATGGGAATTCTAGGGGTGTGGATATAGTTCACTCTCCATATTGTCAGTTCCACCAGGATTGCCGATTCGTCTGATGTCTTTATGCTCCTTCCACCACCTGGGTAGTATATTCCCCGACTACACCCCGTGACATCAGATCTTTTTTTCTGCTGGAAGAACAGGTCACCTCCTTATGGCTCCTGCTTAGGATAAGCGCACCATGGGGAAACCTTGCTTTCAAAGTTTTTTAACTTTAGCAAATTCATTCCTCGATTCCCTTGATGACTCTCTACATTTCAACAATGGAGCAACAGAAGTCGGGGTTCAGGTTTTGTGTTCAGTGCCGACAGAAGATGTTGGCCACTGACCCGTATGTCACATGCCTGTACTGCCTGGGAGGGCAGCAAAACATGGCCAGGTGCGATCTCTGCATACCGATGTTACCAGACTCTCAAGAAGATAGGAAGCATCACCTCACTGTCAGACGGCCTTCGGAGAGAGATCCTATAGACTGTCTCAAGGGTCGCAAGATGGCCTTATTAGCTGCTGGATCAGCTCAACAGCATGTGGCCCTCAAAGATGAAGCGGCGGCCACTGCAGTGAGCACCTCCTTGGTTTCGGGTACAGCTCCCAGATGTAGCCAGCATCGGGGGGTTGTTCGTGGGTGAATTCCATGATGTGCAGCTGGTAGTATAGCCTAAAGTTTAGAGTAATGAGCTTGGTACATCCAGCAGACCTGGGTTTAATTCCCACAAACTCCACTTGCATACTACACAACTCGCGACTCTGAGCAAGGCACGTAACCTTCCCGATTACCCCTGGAAACAGGCACTTGTGCCTAGTGGGCCTTACCAGGTTTCCAAAGAATTAAAAAAAAAAATGTGTTTGGCCTTGCAGACCGTGGGGGGAGAGCCCTGTCCACCATGACAGGAAACACAGACACCACTGATGTAGGTCATGAGTCTGGGAGTGATCACGGTCATTCCACTTCCTCTACTCCACTGACCACTCAGCTGTGGTCAAGACCCCTTTGGACAGGAGCTCCTCAGTACCCCCATCAGGCTTGTTGACCTCGACCCTGGTTGAGCAGGCTATGGAAATTTTCCTCGAGCCTGTCAACCAGCTGTCGGATGAGATTGAGGAGTCAATGTTGTAGACCCCGGTGCTCCCAGTTCAAACAACATGAAGTCTTGATGTATTCTGACAGTTGCAGTGATTCCCAACCTTTGAACTGCCCCCGGGGAACAAGGAGTTAACTTTCCATGCAGGGCATGGAATGCTGAGCTCGAGCTTGGTTGAAGTCTATGTCTGGAGTGTTTTGAACTTAAACCGTCAGATTCTTTACTCCGCCTCACTGAACGGTCGATCCGGAAATTTCTCCTTCAGCTCGGTTCGAAAGTCGGTTAAAGTTTTCAGTTTTCGTCAGTTTTAAACCGAAAAAAGTATCTGCATAGTCAGTTCAGTCTCTGTCTGAGGTTCCGTGAGTACTAGATAGGAATTGTTCTATTTTTCTGTGTGGAACTTGTAAAAGTGCAGTCGGTTCGGCTGAACCGGCCGTTTGATTGTAAATTTTGTTATACTTAGTGCGTGGCTACCGGTTCTTATCGATTATAAAAAAAAAAAAAAAATAAAATAAAAAGTGTTTTTAACCGTTTTTTTCCAATACCCGTGACACGGTTAGGAACCGATAAGGGAGTCTTGCCTGGTGGTTGCCGAAAAAAGGGTACGTTTGGTTAGGTTGGCCATGTCTGAGAAACCCAAGAAAAAAAACGGGCCCACTGGGTTTCAACATTGCAGTGAGTGTGGGGAGGTCTTTGCTAAGGCTGATCCCCACACCACCTGTGTTTATTGTCTGGGGTTTGACCACCTCGATTCAGACTGCCAAATATGTAAAAATGTTCCCAAATCTACCCTTGAGAAGAGATTAGGTAGACTGAGGGAAAAGGAGGCCGAGAAGTCCGCTGACCCGGATGGCCAGCCTGGTTCGGTTTCGACCGAACCAGGAGGAGTACCCTCTGACCCAGGCGATACTTCAGGCAAAAGGAGAGCCGATTCCGAAGGATCGGTTCCGACAAAAAGAAAGCGCAAAGATAAATCGACCGGTTTGGATCCAGAGGTTCATGTTCTGACCGCCAAAAAGATAGCCAGGGCGATTAAGATTGTGGAATCGCTCCATCCGGTTCCGACCAATCCGGCAACTTCTGGCAGGGGTTCGGTTTGGTTGGTTCCTCCGGTTCAAGAGTTTACCCTTGAAGATTTTTATGAACCGGAATTTGAAGAGGAAGGATAATTTGAGGATTATGAAGTAAGTGAAGGTTTGGATGTGCTTGTGGAACCGGACATCTCCCCAGACAGACCTTCAGGTGTTTCCCCTCCTAGGCTTTCCGAGTCCCCTTCTTACTTTTATGTTTTACAGAAAGGTGGCTGAAACCCTCCAGCTTCCTATGGAGGAGGCTGTGGAAGATCAAGAGGAGCCTGATTATGTAGAGATGATGGATCTCCCAGAGTCCAGGAGACTGTCTGTTCCCCTCCATAAATCTTTTGGGAAACAGACACTAAAAATCTTAGTCTCCTAACACTATACCTCCTGTGAATAGAAGAATGGACAAGAGGTATACACTTTCAGGCTCAGACCCGGAGTTCTTATATCAACAATGCAGCCATGTTGGGTAGTGCAGGCTGCTGCCTGTGACAAGGCAAATATTCCCTTGGCTTCACACCCCCCTGACAAGGACTCCAGGAAGATTGATGCCATGGCAAAGAAGCAGTACATGGCATCTTCTTTGGGACTCAGGCAGGCGAATTACTGTACATGACCTCTACAGCCAGGTACCAGAAGTCCAGGTGGGACACTGTACTGGCCCTGGCAAAACAGGCCTCCCCCCAGCTAGCCAAGGAACTGGAGGCGGTGGCTGCAAATGGGATTGAGACATCTAAGGTTCAGTTGCATGCTGCTGTGGACTCTAATGATGTGTCATCAAGAGTCATGGCTACATCTGTGCCTCATCGGAGGATGGCTTGGCTCAGATGTACTAGCCTCTCGCAGGACACCCAGGCTAAGGTCATGGATTTTCCTGTAGTGGGTAATTCTCTGTTTGGGGAGCAGACAGAGAATTACATGAAGAAAATGGATGAGTACAGGACCACTTACAGGAGTGCTCAGGCCAAGGAAAGGCAGGCAACTCCTCAAAGGCAGCAGTCTAGGGGCAGGGGCAGGCCTTTTCAAAGGCCTTTTTACCAAGCACAGCCCTCTTCTTCCTTTTCTCAGAGGGGGTTCTTCAGAGGGAGAGGCAGAAGGGGGATGAGCAGGGCTACATCCACTTCTCAGCCTAAAGCCCCTGCCAAGCAGACACCCTGATGGGCCTGCCCGGGTCAACTCTCCTATTCCAGTAGGGGGCAGGCTGGCTTACTTTGTCCAGGACTGGATGTCTATTACATCAGACAAGTGGGTCCTGGAAGTAGTAAGCCAGGGACTGGTTCTCAGCTTCAAAAAATTTCCAGAGATGAGAGCCAGATCTTTTCCACCTGCAAATCTCTTGGAAACCCTTGCCCTAGAGGCAGAGGTTTCTCCTCTCCTAGCTTTAAGAGCTATAGAGAGAGTACCTACACTACACTGGGGCAAAGGACCGTACTCCAAGTACTTCCTGACCCCCAAAAAGATGGGAGTGGTGACCCATCCTAGACCTAAGATATCTAAACAAACATCTTTTAAAACCAAAGTTCAAGATGATAACTCTGGGAATAATCCTTCCCTTTCTAAGGCCAGGGGACTGGCTAGCCTCCCTGGACCTCAAAGACTCCTGCTTTCACATTCCCATCAGGTGCTCCCACAGAAAGTACCTCAGGTTTGAATTGCCCTCAGGTCACTATCAGTTCAGAGCAATGCCCTTTGGCCTAACCTCAGCCCCAAGGGTTTTCACAAAGTGCCTGGCAGCAGTAGTTGCCTTTCTAAGAAGGCAAAAGATTTCCATTTTTCCTTATCTGGATGATTGGCTAATAGTGGGTCTGTCTGCAGACCAAGTCAAGTTTCACCTGCAGGTGACCCAGCAAGTGCTCACTTCTCTAGGATTTCTTCTCAACCTTCCCAAGTCAGTTCTCAAACCAGTCCAGCTCCTTACCTTTATAGGGGCAGAACTGGACACACTCGGAGCAAGAGCCTTTCTTCCTCTAGAAAGGGCAAGGGCTATTATGGAACTAGCTTCTTCCTTCAGCCTTCGGGTATCTCAACCAGCAAGGCATTTCCTCCAGCTCTTGGGCCACATGGCAGCTTCAACAGCAGTCGTCCAAGGGGCAAGATTCCAGATGAGGGCTATTCAGTTCCACCTGAGAGCTTTTTGGTCTGAGAAAGGACTCTCTTACCAAACTGATTCCAGTGACTCTGACCTTGATCCAAGCCCTCCAGTGGTGGCAGGATCAGGACAATTTAAGACAAGATGTTCCTTTTGCTACTCAGCCTTGTTCAGTGGTCCTTACCATGGATGCTTCTCTTCTGGGCTGGGGAACCCATCTGGGGTCCCTCACTGCCCAGGGGCTGTGGTCCCCCCAAGAATCCCTTCTCCATATCAATCTAGAGCTCAGGGCAGTTTTTCTGCCTCTAAAAGCATCCTCACAGTCAGTACAGAACAAGGTGGTTCAAGTCAGAACAGACACCACCACCACCATGTTGTACATCAACAAGCAGGGAGGCACTCGGTCCATGGCCTTGTGCACAGAAGCTATGAAGTTGTGGTCCCTGACTTATTCCCTGCAAACCTCTCTGGTAGCAGTTCACCTTCCAGGCAAGGACAATGTGCTAGCAGATGCACTGAGCAGGATTTCTCAGGGCCATCACGAATGGTCCCTGGACCCTCAGGTTTTGAAAGTGATTTTTTTCAAGGTGGGGCACTCCAGAGATAGATCTCTTTGCAGCCCCAGACACTCACCAACTCCCTCTCTTTTGTTGCAGACCTCCAGTCCTGGGCTCTCTCCCTCTGGATGCCCTGATCCTCAATTGAGAGGGGAAGTTTCTGTATACTTTTCCCCCCTTCCCTCTCCTGTTCCAAGTTTTGGTAAAAATTAGGTCTCAACCATGCAAGGTGATTCTGATTGCTCCAGATTGGTCCAAACAGCCCTGGTACCCCCTGTTGCTGTCCCTAGCAGTTCATCTTCCCCTGTCTCTTCCCAGGAATTACAACCTGTTAACATCCTCTCGGGGAAGGATTTGGTACCCCAATCTTCAGTCTCTCAATCTCAAGGCATGGCTCTTGAAGAGTTAGGGTTTGCAGATCTGCATCTTTCCCAAGGAGTTCTAGATATCTCAAGGCTTCTCGAAAGGCCTCCACCAGAAAGACTTACAACTCCAAATGGAAAAGATTCAGCATTTGGTGTTCTAAGAAGCATATTTCTCCAGACACTGCTGAATTGCCTACGGTTCTGGATTACATGGTCCATCTTAATGGCCTAGGCCTCAGACCAGCTACTGTCAAGGTACACTTGTCAGCTGTTTCTGCGTTTTTGTCTATAGGGAAGCCTTCCTCACTATCTTCACATCCTGTGTTCTGTAAATTTTTTAAAGGATTGCTTCACACCAATCCCCCTTTTAGAGACGCTGCCCCTGCCTGGGATTTGAATGTTTGCATTGCTCAACTTATGCAACCCCCGCTTTGAGCCTGTGTCTTCAGCAGAGCTTAAGTACTTGACTTGGAAAACTGTGTTCCTGGTAGCCATTACCTCTGCCAGGCATATCAGTGAATTGCAAGCCCTGTCAGTGGAACCTGATTTTATCTCTTTTCACAGGGATAAAATGGTCCTTAGAACCAATAGAAGGTTCTTGCCCAAAGTAGTCTGACTTCCATTTAAACCAGTCTATGTCTCTCTGTTTTCTTCACTGATCATTCTTCCTCATGAGAGAAGAGGCTACACAGTTTAGATGTCAAAAGAACCCTTAGTTACTACATAGAGCGTACCAAGGGTCACAGGTTTGACTCCCTCCAGTTGTTCCTCACTTATAGGGAAGTGGGAAAGGGCAAACCTGCCACCAAAAGATCTATTGCCAGGTGGATTGTGTCTTGTATACAATTCTGCTATGAAAAACTGGGAAAAACTCCACCCTCAGGCCTGAGGGCTCATTCCACAAGAGGTACAGCTGCTTCCCGGGCTGCGGCCAGGGATATCCCTCTCTTAGAAATTTGTCAAGCAGCCACCTGGAAAACAGTCCATACCTTTACCAAGCATTACTCTCTGGATATCCAGGCTAGGAGTGATCCTCGGTTTGGCACAGCAGTACTTCAGAGCTTATTCCCAAATTAGGTCCTGTCCCTCCTGCTTGGTAGTCTGCAATTGTCAGAATACAGCAAGACTTCATGTTGTTTGAAGAAAAAATTACTCATCTTAGTAATTAATTTCTTCTAATGGAGTCTTGCTGTATTCTGACCTCCCTCCCTGCCTCCCTCTCAGAACCTGTTTTTGAGAAGTGGTGGGCAGGTGCAGTGTTGCACCCCAGGGTGTTTTTTGCTTGCACCCTCCTCCCTTTTGTTTGGGTGCATTATTATTTATTTTAGTACATTGGGTTTTGTTTTTGGGTTTTTTGACTTGAGTCTTCCTTGGGAATCCAAAACTTTTTTCAGCCAGTTGGCTAGTAGAATTTTTACAATTTCCACATAGAATTTTTAGTTTAGTTGGGCTCGTAAGAATCTGATGGTTTAAGTTCAAAACACTCCAGACAGAGACTTCAACCGAGCTCGAGCTCAGCGTTCCATGCCCTGCATGGAAAGTTAACTCCTTGTTCTCCAGGGCAGTTCAAAGGTTGGGAATCACTGGGGCAGTTCAAAGGTTGGGAATCACTGCAATTGTCAGAATACAGCAAGACTCCATTAGAAGAAATATAATTACTAAGGTGAGTCATTTTTTTCTTCTCACCCAGGAGGGTGTGGATTGGTCAGTGCCCTGACTGGTTCCCGTTGGGAGCAGCTTGTACTGGCAGTTGAGCCCTCCAAGCCTGTCCATGTTAACTTGGCCAGGTATGTGGTCTGCCATAACTAGCTGGGAAAGCTTTCCTCATCAGTGATCTTCTGTTCAGTTGTCAAGATCAGGATCTCAGTAAGGCACTCGACTGGGAGGCAGTGCTGTCAGTGCTCTTCCTCCTCAGGAGAGGAGAGGCACCACCGTAAGATGCACTGGTGGCACAAGGAGCTCCTCTGGCAGCAGTGGGCCATTGCAGGGCAGGGTAGGGCTCTACCCATGGGCCCCCCGGTGATCTGGCAGTAGCCAGTGGTGCCCTCACTGGTCCGCACTATGCAGGTGCTTCCCACAACTGCTTCTTCACCCCTTTGGGTGCAGCCACCACCACCACAGTCAAAGGTGGGTGTGCCGACAATCAAGATGCCCATTCAGCCACTGGCTTGCCAGTTCAGTTGTTAATGCATATCACCCTTGGTGATGATACTTGAGTGGTCCATGGCAAGAAAGTGTTGAGGGCCATTTATGTATTTAGTTTTTGTTTACCAAGTGAGGTGTACTAGACAAACATTGGCCTGTTTTTAGGCATGACCCAGGCAATTCAAACCTCAAGTCCATGGCCTTTTCTGGGACTCTCCTTCTTGACCAGGATTCTATCAAGGAACTCACAACCGAGCATGGCCTGGTATCTGTTGGGGTGCTTATGCATTTAATCTTGGAGTCCATGTCTGGGCCACAGGAGCCAGTCCAGAAAAGGGCTAAGTACCCTTTCTTGGATGTTCTGGATAGGGATAATTCCCTGGGGGAGTTGCCTTTCCTATGGCTGAGGCCATCTTGGGACCGGCTCTGTAAATTTGGCAGCATCCAGCATCACTGTCCCATCACCCTCTACCCACATGGTCTGCAAGTATGCTGTCCTCACTGGGTGCCTACAAGATTATCAGACCATCCATCTACTGAAGGGTTGGTGTCCTGATTCAGCCTTCCACAAATATGGGGCCCAGAGGGATATGTACAAGCCTCTGGACAAACAGTCCAGAAAGACTGACATCACCATAAAACGGTGTATGCTACGGCGTCCTTGGCTCTTCATCAGGCAAGCTATGCCACAATGATTACCAACTTCAGTCACTTCCTGAGCAGTCTTTGACACCATCCTACCTTACTCCCTGTTGACCAGTAATCAGCAGTGAAGGTCATCAGAGACCAGAGTCACTTGCTGGCTAAACACCAGCTCCAGACAGCCTTGGACATGGGTGATTCTTGTGCCCTTGCCATAGCAGTAGCTGCCTCCCTAAATTGCAGGGCCAGTCTGCATCTGTCCACCTTCATGATGGACACCCAGCATAAGCTGGCCAACCTCTTTGGCCCTAGAGTGGAAAGATATCTCACCTGCATTGAGAAGTTCAATGCCACCCTTGATTCTGTGGCATTGTCCAAGAAGGACAAAAGGAAGACTCCTAAGAAACAAGCTTTTCAGTATCGATCCTTTCAGCCACAGCCTCCTTAGTAGCAGACCCAGCAGTGGCAATACCAGTCTTAGTGTCCTAAGCCTGAGTTGTGGCTTCAAGAAGGGTGGTGGTACCTCTTTAGTTGCAGTGGCCAGTGCCCCTGTAAAAGCTGCCCAGTCATAGTTTGGTGAGTTGTTTCCCCTCCACCCATCCTGTCTATGTTCCCAGTCAGGGACTGGGTAAGTCACTTCTTGTCACATTAGTGCACTGTCACAGTGGACAAGTGGGTGTTAGCAGTGGTAGGCCAAGGGCTACCTCTGAACTTTGAGGCTCTCCTGCCTTTACTACATGTTCCTCGGAAGTCCATGGTGTTGCAGGACACACTGTCTGCCCTTCGGGAGAACATCGCTTAGCTCCTTGCAAAAAGGAGCCATAGCCGATGTCCCAGATGCCATAGCCAGTCAAGGTTATGTGTCCAGGTATTTCCTGGTTCCAAAACGGATGGGGAGGTTGGTGCCCCATACTAGATCTGCACAGTCTGAACCAGTTCATGTGCAAGCACAAGTTCTGGATGGCCACTCTGAAGCAGATCATTCTGTCTCAGGACTAGAACATCTGGTTCTGCTCCCTGGATCTCCAGGATGCATTCTTCCAATTCCAGTCCTTCCATCCCAACACCGGTACCACTGGTTCCAAATGGAAGGGGTCCTTCACCAGTTCCAGGCCATGCCCTTCGGTCTTTCCTAAGTGCCCTGGGTCTTCACCAAGTGCATGGCACTAGTGACAGCCTTCCTGTGATGCCAGAGCATCAGGGTGTACCCCTACCTGGACAACTGGGTGGTAGCCGGGCCATCCAGTGAGACCTTTGAGAGCTGCAGGGATCTGGCTCCTAAGACCTTTTGAGACTTGGGCCTCCTGGTCAACCCAGGCATGTTCCGAGATGGTACCCTCACAGGTGATCAAGTTCATTGGGGCAGAACTAGACTCCCTGTGGGCCAAGGCAAACCTCCCTGTGGATCGGGCACAGGTTCTTACCTCCTTTGCCAAATTGCTTAAGGTTGGCCTCTTGCCCCCTGCCTGGGATTGCATGCAGCTGCTGGGGTACATGGCATCCTGCACCATCATGGTCCGTTGAGCACACTGATGGGTACATCACTTCCAGTAGGAGTTGGGCCATCAGTGGTCCCAGCACCCAGAACATTTGCACCAGCCAGTCAGTGACCCAGCCAATATAGGATGTCATCCAGTGGTGGTTGGTCCGGAAACATCTGGAAAAGGAATCCCATTTGTCTGCCCAGTGCCAACCATCATGCTAATGACAGACACATCTCTGGTAGGGTGGGGAGTACCCCTGGGGAACCACACAGCCCACAGGTGCTGATCGCTTTGGTAGTCCTGCCACCACATAAACCTTCTGGAGCTCTGTGCACTGTGGCTGGCTCTGATGGAATTTGCTCTTCTAGTCAGGGGTCTGGTCATGCAGGTCCAGACAGATCACACCATGGCCATGTTCTAGCTGAACAGACAGGGTGGAACACATTCCCTTTCCTTGTGTCGTGAGGCCTTCCACACCTGGACCCTTGTGGACAGCCTGGGTGGACTTCCTGGTGGTCCATGTCAGAGGAGAGAACAATTGGCTGGTAGACACGTTCAGCTGGGTAGGAGAGACATCACATGAGTGGTCCCTGGATCAGGAGATGGTGAACTACCTCTTCTCCCTGTGGGGCATGGCCCTGGTGGATCTGTTTGCCTCTTGGGAGAACGCAAGCTGCGGCTGTTTTGTGCCCACCCCCCCCACACTCTGGGACACTGCTAGGGGATACCTTTGTGAGACTCTTGACCTAAGGCCTGGTGTATGCCTGTCCTTCCTTCCCAATGATCCACAAGGTGGTGGCAAAGCTTGGATGGGCAAGGAAGGCACAGATGATCTTGAAAGCTCCAGACTGACCAAGTTCTGGTACCTGGATCACTTCAGCCTCAGCAGCAGACCTCCATGGTGGCTGCCTCTTCGCCTGGATCTGCTGACCCAACAAGAGATAGTCCTGCATCCTGACCTGAAATCCCTGCACACCTCAGCCTGGTTCCTGAGCGACTGTAGTTCCAGGCTTGGGTCTTTCGGAAAATGTGCTCCACATTTTGCAGGCATCCTGAAGGGTGTCGACTTGATGCAATGCATTTGAATGGAAGAGGTTTTCCATATGGTGCCAGGGTAAGGAGTTTGATCCCCTTGACTGCCCTGTGGCAAACTTCCTAGACTACCTCTGGTCCCTCTTTCATCTGGAACTGTGAGCGACGACCCTTAAGGTGCACCTGACAGCCATGTCTGCTTAAGGGGGAACAGGCTGGTAAGCCAACAGAGTCCCAGGAGAAGGTGGTCGGGCACTTTTTCAAGGTCTGGATCTCCTATCCCCTCCAGTGTGTGAACCCCCGCCACCATGGAACTTACTACTGATGCTGGCTATGCTCATGAGCAAGCCATTCAAGCCTATGCATAGGTGTCAGATGTCACACCTTTCATGGAAGATGGCCATCCTGTTGGCCATCACATCATCCAGAAGGATCTGAGAGAGCCAGACACTTTCAGTGGTGTCTCCTTACCTGGCCTTCAACAGGGACAGAGTCATCCTTCACCCCAGCCCAAAACTTCTCCTGAAGGTAGTATCAAAGTTTCATCTTAACCAGGTGATTAACTTATTGGTATATTTCACTAACCTTTTTTCGGAGGCCAACTGCAAGCTCCAAACTCTGGCTCTCTGGAGGGTGCCCTCCTATTACAGGGAGCACATGGCTAGAGTTCTGAGAGAGGCTGGCCAGCTATTTGTAACATATGCTGAAATGGTGCCTGATGGACTGGCAGCAAAGCAGACAGTTTGCAGGTGGATCACATCCTGCATCGACCTCTCTGCAGGTTGGCTGCTAGGGAGCCTTTTGTAGGGCTTAGAGCTCATTCCACCTGAGATACTGCTGCCTCGGTGGCTGCTTCCAGGGACGTCCCTATCCAGGAAATCTGCAGAATTACTACCTGGAAATCGGCGCACACCTTTATTTCCCATTACAGTATTATCGACCTTGGGTCTCATCGGGATGCTGCTTTTGGGACTTTGGTTTTCTCCCATTACTGTTCACCAAGTAGGGGAGTGCGCCTTGCCCCCTCCTCTCAGGGAACTGGTAGGAGTCTGCCAGAATGTGGATAGTGAACTATATCCACACCATTAGAAAAATAGGTAACTCACCTGTAACCATAGATCTTCCACGGAGTGGGCTCTTGCAGTAGGTAATACACTTGGGTCATCGCCAGAGGTTGCTGTGGTGCACAGCAGTTGTTTTAGCAGTCTTTTCCGGGGGCCACCCACACATGACATCAGCTTCCTGTTTCCTGTATTAGTGTGGGCGGTCCCTGGTATCCTCGGTTCATTTTCCCGGCGTCTTCAGCTTGCACGCAGCAGCTAGAGCAACTTCTGAAACAGCAGTCATCGACAAGAAACAACACTGAAGAATCTACAAGTAAGAAATTATCTCTCTTGGGGGGACTTGTCCCCTTCCACTGATTCTCATCATTGGCACAAAACAGAGGAGAGTCCCTGTTCAACGTCTGTGCCTAACTCACTCGTCAACGGTCACCACCGACGATACATTCATATTCTGCCTTCTCATCGACAGGAGTTCACACTCCCGCATCGACAGCGCCTTCCAGTGCTTCAGAGGCACTCTATGATGAACCCTTTGTGGGTTCCATCAGCAGCACATCAAAGAGCAGAAGAAACCCTCCTCAACCTCTTTACCTTCACGCTCGTCAACAGCCACCACTGTTGACGATACATTCATATTCTGCCTTCTCATCGACAGGAGATTACACTCTCTCGTAGATGGCACTTTCCAGTGCTTCCACGGCAGTCTATGAATAACCCTTTCTGGGTTCCATCGACAGCAGTGAGCAAGAGAAGCCCTCCTTAACCTCTGTGCCTCACCGCTCGTCAACAGCCACTGTGACAGGTGCTCCACCGTTAACAATGCCTTTACATGCTGCCTTCCATCGATGGGAGATTACACCCTCTCATTGACGGCACTTTCCAGCACATTGAGGGCAGTCTATGATGAACCTTTGATGGATTCATTCAGTGCTCCGTCGACCGGGGGCTCCTTCTCCCATCGACGGAGACATCATTTTTATTGCATAATACTGTTTCCCAGTCGGCTCCGTTGACTAAGAACCATGTTCCACTGGGACAACCAACTGTATTTGCCATGCATACTGCCCCTCCACCCTCACAGGTGTACACTCATAGGGGCTAGGCGGACAGGGTACAGGACTCTGGACTACCACCCAGGGGCAAGACCTGCTCAGATTATGAGTGCAATCACCTCCAAAAAACAATTCCCCCTGTTCCCCCCCTCCTTCCCCCAACTGGACGTTACTCTAGCAGTACTGCGGGTCTTGCATGTCAGGTGGCATGCTTCGCCCTCTGATCCAGGAGTGCTGAGCCACCTCTCCCATTCCCCTACTTATCCGCCGCAATGCTTCTAGGGTGATAAAAAATCTTCCCACCCTGGTCACCTCCCTTGTAGGGCAATGACTATCTATCAGATGAGAGTGAATTACCAGTAGATTTTACTGGAGATTTGGAGAATGAGGACTTCCAGGAAATGGATTCTCAGCCCCACTCTCCTCCATTGGAGATTTCCTCTATCAATGAAGATTTATCCAATCAAGCAACTGCCTCTCCTCCGGATGACCCATCCTTCCATGAGAAGAAAGTTCAAATTAAAAAAAAAAAAGTCATGAGATTCTTTACCACTGAACATGACAAACAACGTAAGGATATGGCAGATTATCTAAAGATACCAGAAGGCCTAGTCTTAGTGGTACCCCCACTGATCCAAACCTATCAATATATTATGCTTGCAGCCTGGAACCAGTCTTCCACTGTTCCAGCTATTCCCTGCAAGACGGATCACCTCTGCCAGGCTCCTCTGGATCATTCCTTTCTTTCCACCACTCCTGAAAGGGATTCAGTGGTGCTTACTGCCACGCATGATCATCTTAACCAAACGAAACACATGAGCTCCTTGCCTCCAAATAATGGGACATATGGTCAAATACCAGCATACACTGTGGTCCTCAGCCATTGACTCGGTCAATAAGCTACCTCCTTTTCAGGAACAAGGAATGTTATTGACCACTATAGCTATTGGCAATTATATTTTCTAGACACCCACTTCGCTCAACATATGACACGGTCGATCCCTTCTGCCCACATGTCAGCAACTGGCATTACTCTGCATCGCCATACTTGGCTTTGTGTCTCAGGCTTCACACCTGATGTATAACATAGAGTGCTCAATGCTCCTTTAATGGGTCTAGACTATTTGGGCCAGGAAACCCAGCTTTGACATGTGATATCCAAGCTCCAGGGAGAACCTTCCGTACGGAGCATGGCATGTCCCATACTTTCCAGCCATCCTACCATTCTCAGTCCTCCCTTTACACCAAAATAGGTGGAAAATACAGAGGCTCTAATAAAAGCAGCTCTGAGGTCATCCCCAGTTTACTAGAACCAACACCTCTGCTGCCCAGGGCTCTCACTCCCACCCTCCCAGTGGGACTGGTCAGCCTGCCTCCTAGTGGCTTACTGAGGCTATGTCCATGCTTCCTTGACCAAGTCACAGAAGCTGTGGGTGGTTGTTTTGCCCTCCATTTGGAGGCCTGGAACACATCTCCTACAAAACATGCAAAGAGATTTTACTCCCACTTCTTTTCTGGTACCCAGATCAATACTGGACCTCAGATAATTGAACCTATACATCCAGTACAAAAGGTTCCACATGATCACCCTAAACTAAAAACAAGGGGATTGGCTTTGTGCCCTAGGTATGAAGGATGCCTACCTACATATTCCTATCCATCCAGCCCATCACAGGTTCCTTCGTTTCCACCTGTTCAATCAACATTACCAATTTTGGGCACTCCCGTTCGGCCTTTCAATTGCCCCGCGAGAGTGTTCACCAAATACCTAGCGATAATAACAGCAGCCCTATGTGGGAATGGGCACTGTGTCTTTCCATACCTGAACGACTGACTCATCAAAGCAGAATCCAGAATGGCTCTGCTTTCCTTCCTAGAAGCAACCTAACTCTATTTCCAAGCTCTAGGTATTACAATCAATTGGCCACAGTCCAATTCAACCCCTTCATAGTCACTCCAATATATAGGAGCAGTCCTAGACACTGTCTCCACCAAAACTTACCTTCCGGCAGACAGGCAAAACACGCCTCGATCTCTGGCATCGCAGATACAAGCCCAAAAGGTAGTCACAGCCTAATGCATGCTATGTCTCCTGGGTCATATGGCCGCTACCATCTCTATGGTAGCTTTCGCCCATCTTCATATGAGACTAGTCCAGTCAGTTCTTCAGAACCAGTGGTCTCAACATTGCGCTCTGCCCTAGTCGGTGGACACTCCGTTCCAACCTGTGCCAAGGCGTGCCCATCCAATTTCCCCCTCCCATGTAGATGTTGACCACGGATGCATCCCTGGATCCTTACAGGGCAAGTGGACCACCTCTATTCCTCATCCCCACATCAATCTACTGATGCTGACAGCAGTTCGCTTAACCCTTCAGGCTTTTTCAACATCATCTATCTCCGGAACCATTGCTGATTCAATCAAACAACACTGCAGTAGTGTTCTACCTCATCAAACAAGGAAGTACGAAGTCCTGTTCTCTATACAAAGAGACCCTTGCAGTCTGGCAGGAAGCCATTCGGCAAAATCGAGTACTGACAGCCATCCATATAACAGGACATTACAACCTCCTGGCTGACCTTCTCAGTCGCCAGTCATCAGCGCATGAATGGACACTTCATCACGAAGTACCTCACCAAATCTTCCATCTGTGGGGGACCCTGCATCTGGATCCGTTTGCTTCACCAGCCAACCATTGTCTCGCCAGATACTATTCAATTATCCCGAGCCCCTCTGTGGCCTTAGCCAGTGTGGTTCCCTCTGCTCCAGCAGTTATCAGTGGAGGAACCTGTTCAGTTGCCAATCAAACCAGCTCTCTTGACTCAGAATCAAGGGACCCTTCTATACCCTAACCGGAAGGCCCTACACCTTCATGCTTGGCTCCTGAGGATGCTTTCATTGCACATCTACAAGTGTCCTCTCCTGTTGCTAATTTTATACTGGCCTCATGTAAACCAGGAACCAGGGAAACACATGATTCCAAATGAAAATGTTTTTCCATCTGGGATGCTTCCCAATCATTGTAGTCCTATTCATGTCCACTGACGAAAGTTTTAGCTTACCTGGCCTTGATTGCCAGGACAGGATTAAGCTATTCCTCCATCAAAGTCCATTTGGCCGCTATTTCGGCCTTCCACAAACCTCTGGATGGCAGATTACTGTACCAACATCATCTAGCCAAATTGTTTCTGAAAGAAATGCTACACATTAAACCACCTATCAGAAGACCCACTCCTCTGTGGGGTCTCAATTTTCTGATAGAGAAATTGACTCTTGAGCCCTTTGAACTGGCAGCCACTTATGACCTCTGTTTTCTTTCTTAGAAAACACTTTTTCTAGTGGCTGTCACTTCAGCTTGGCGTAGTTCCGAGCTCTATGTCCTCATGTGTAGGGAACCATACTTAATTTTTCACTAAGACTGGGTGGCACTTCATGCCAACCCTTCCTTCCTACCTAAGGTAGTGTCCAAACACAGCTTAAAAAATATTTTGTTTTTCAAAATACTACAAACCATTGCCAGGACCTGCCAATCCCATTGCCAGGACCTGCCAATCCCATTCTACCAGAGCTATGGCCACTACTGCAGCCTGCTTTAAAGAGGCCTCTATAAGGGATGTCTGCATTGCAGCTACTGGGTCCACAATCCATACTTTCATGAAGCATTACAACCTAGATACTGCTTCATGCCGTAGGACGGTCTTTGGCTGAGCAGTCCTACAAGACCTACTGTCATAATGACCACCCTTCTTGGGTTTACTGCTTGGTATTCATCCCAAGTGTATTACCTACTGCAAGAGACCACTGCATGGAAGATAGTACAGTTACGTAAAATGTTACCGTAACAGTAGATCTTTGAGGAGTGTCTCTTGCAGTAGGTGCATTCCTGTCCTCCATCCCCCTCCTTCTCTAGGAGAACAAAATTCTGGTCCAGTGACTTATGGGTCGGGATACCTATGGAACCTCGGCTTCCCCTCGGTCCTCACTTAGCGAGCTGAATCTGGCGGGGAGAACTGAGGATACCAGGGACTGCCCACACTTATATAGGAAACAGAAGCTGATGTCATGTGTGGGCGGCCCCTGGAAAAGACTGCTAGAAGAGCTGCCATGCGCCACAGTGATGTCTGGTGATGACCCAAGTGTATTACCCTACTGCAAGAGACACTCCTGAAAGATCTACTGTTACAGTCAAATTTTACAGAACTGTACTTTCTAGGAGTGGTATATGGTTCACACCCACCCAGCCTTCCCTGGCAAAAAAAGGTCCCTGCATCCAGCACACAAAGATCTGACATCATGGGGTGGAGCTGGGGGATATACCACCCAGGTGGTGGGAGGAGCATAGCTTACAGATGTCCGGCAGATTAGCACATTTCAATGGAACTGCTAGAGTGTGAATGTGAACCATATACCACTCCTAAAACTTTTTCTTACTTTTAAAATAGTGTTTCCCAGAGTATTTTGCAGCCACCCAGAAAGATAATGAAATAATTAAAGTGTAACTTTTTTTTTTTTGCAATATGCATTTTATTTCTCTTGGTGCAACATTCCCATTTTTCTAAGAAGGCCAAGTCCTGTCCCACCATGTCTCCACTGCTTTCCTTAGCACATCTGATCCCACGGTTTTCCCCCTGTGGTGAGATGCAACATCCACCACTGCTTCTATTAATGCGGTAGGAGACACTCATGGCAGGGGCACAGTGGCTGGTAGTCAAGAGTGGGGCCAGACCCCACTGGCTAGCATGCTGCTTGCTTTGAGGAATTTTCTGGTTAGGCCTCTCCCACCTTCCTGGCATGCATCTAATGAGTGCCCACAGCACCAGCCTATAGGCAAATAGCTGCCGACATTTTGTGGTCACCCACATCATCAAGACCTCATTCCCACCTGTAGATAGCGCCCAGAGAGTGGAATTCTCAGCACCCTCCCCTGGGGTCGGCATGCCGTGCCTCCGCATCACCTTGCAGACTGCCCTGGCCCAGAAGAAAAATCTGGGTGTGTTTAGTTCAATAACCCCAGTGTATTGTTTTGTGTGTTTGTTTTGAAATAGTTCTATGTGCTCCTTATTTAAGGCCCCATATCAATGCAGCCTTTTCCCTGCCCAGTATTCATATTTTACTTAACAGTTCAAGGACCTAGCGACTTCAGTTGATCTGAAGACTACAGTAAAGCAGAACTCAATGACATCAGCTCAGCTAATGCCACTGGGTTCCGGAACTGCTAAGTAATAAAACAAAGTCTGGTCAGAGCTGATATGGTGCACAGAGCTTTTAGGAGAACTGCCCGAGTATGCCATTCACAAGATGGCTGCAATGACAGAACTGCTCATGCGTGAAACTCGCGCATGTACAGTCTGAGTAGGTGGCCATCTTGTGCAGGGCGCCCATTACTTCCGCAGTTGCAGAAGAAAAGTGTCCTGTGAAGTGGGTGTGTTTATGTGGCAGGTGGAGGGGAAGGGCTGAATAAACACAACCACTGGAAACTATGCCAGAGCACTGTGGAAGAACACCAGTCAGTGGCCCAGTCACGTGCTTCCACAGTGCTCTGAGATGATGATGATCGCATGACGTCTGCAAAGCTCCACCCATGCAGCCATAAAAATGGGTAGTGGGCAGAAAAAAGACTGGATTTATATGGGCCCGTAAATAAGGAAAAAAGACTAGTTCAGAACTCACAGAACAGTACACTTGGGTTGTGAAATAGACTTCACACACAAGGCCCCATTTTACAGTTTTATTACAACATGTAAACACATTGTTTTTGTTCCCTTTGAAAGAGTTTTTTTTTTTTTTTATTTCAAAGAGATGTTTAGGTACTTACAAATTAGGAGGGACACTGTTCTTAAAAGTAACCCTTTAACCTTGCCCATGATGAGACCAGAGGCCACAGCTCAGATTTTTTAAATTTAAAAAAAGCCTCCTCGCTCATGTTACTGTATACTCTTCTTTCCCCCACTGTATCATCAGTTGCATTCTGTGAAGCAGACATTCTATAGCAACATACATATCCAGTGTACTATACTGTCTTAAAATACTTTGCCCAGCCTGATGGTGCTGGCTGGTACTGCACTGCCATACAGGAGACACAGGTTTGTACCCCAAGTTCAACTCCCCCCCCCCCAACACCGTGAGCTGGTGGGTTCTGGGGCACAATGTGGAGATATCACATCCCAATCCTGTGGGGGGGGGGAGATGATGTATGTGACCCAAAGGGAAAAGCAGCCACTCCCACATGGATGATAGTGCCCACTCCCTATTCTGTGAAATGCACCCAGCACCCTCCTCTCCCTTACTGGTGACTAAGGCTGCTCCTTAGCGTTCAGCAGCATGCAGGCTGCTTGTTTGGGATCCAGAGAAATCAACTGGAGAGAATCCGGATGAGGAGTGTCAGAGAGGTAAGTACATGTGCATTGGGGGCAGTGTGGTGCACTCATTACCGGATTGTAAACTGCATTGTGAGTGACCATAATGAGGAATATATTTTGTAAAAAAAAAAAGTTCTCTTTAGCTATAGGTAACAACCATTTTAGATTATGCCAGTGGACTAAATTGTATTTGCTGTGTTTATTAGATGACTGCCTAGCGTTATCAGCGATGCTCATAGGTATACCTCCTCACAGTTGTATGCTTCTCGCACTTTCATTTGGTGTAACTGAATAAACTGTAATGAAAAGTCAAGTCAGCTAAAATTAATATTGTATGTAACTGGGAATTGGGACATCATGTTAGGGAGCAGTGTGTAATTAAAGTTATTGTGGTGATGCTTGCAAAGTGCCAGGAGCCTGCAATATTAGGGGTTTAGAAACCATGGCCTAGGAAGGATA
Organism: Neoceratodus forsteri; assembly: GCA_016271365.2. Lineage (NCBI taxonomy): Eukaryota > Metazoa > Chordata > Ceratodontiformes > Ceratodontidae > Neoceratodus > Neoceratodus forsteri. The sequence continues at coordinate 419,955,479 of JADMNL010000023.1, forward strand.
AGGGATGAGGAAGATAAGATTTGACTGAGTTGGGTAATTGGTGGTTAAAGGACAAGCCCTGCCCACCTGAGGAGGGATAGAGGTTCTTATTTTAATGGCACACGGAGGAATATCATATGATGGGTATATGAAGGGGTCCGAGTACAGATACTTGCACACCAGTAGTTTGCACCTCTACAAAGGTATTGCACCATCAGAAGTGCACTTGCAGTCACAGAGGTGTTCACGCATATGCAAATAAGTGCAACTGCAAACTGTTCCCCAGCTGGTGCAAATGCCACACACAAAGCTACAGTGCACCGTAACAGCCACAGATGTCTCAAAAGGAAGGTCCTGCTTTACTAACCTCCTGTGCTTTTATGAGATTGTTAGCAGGGCTCTCGGTGGGGGAATTCATGTGAATGTGGTACTTATGGATTTCAGTAAGTCATTTGATCTAGTACCCTACACTGCAATAACAACCAAGCCAAATATATGGGAATACATGATAACATTATCAGTTGGATTGGGAACTGATTATCAAATAAGATATAAAAAGAGTACCAATAAACTGAGTGCTATCACGAGATGGTAGGGTTTCTGATGGAGTCCCACAGGGATCAAAATGCAGTCCAGTATCCTTTTAGATATATGTAAGTGATTTAAAAAATTATATACTAAACTGGATAGAGAAATATGCTGATGACACTAAACTGGGTGGTCCCGTTAGCACATCAGCACAAGTTACATCACTATAGACTGACTTAAATACAATTGGATCATGGGCAGAATCCTAGGGAATGAGGTTCAGTATTGACAAATGCTCAATACTACATATGGCTGTCAGAAATACTAAGGCTGACTAACACTTGCAAGGGAAGAAACTTAAGGTGGTAGAGTCAGAAAAGGATAACTAATAACTTTTAATGTAACAATTTAATAACTAAAGACATGAAACATAACAAACAATGCACAGAAGCTGTAGGGTCCTGGGATGCATTAGAAGGATAATCCACAGTAGAAACAAAAGGGTACTGCCCCCTCTGTACAGGACTTGCATTATAATTCAGTTAGATAAAGAATTGCAATTCTGGCCTCTGCACATCAAGAAGAAAACTGATGCTTTGGCGAGAGTACAGAGAGGCAACTAAAGTGATTAACGGAATAGAAGATTTTACCTACATTAAAAAATTGAACAAACTACAATTTATGTCCCTGGAGAGGAGATAAGAGGGGATATCCATCGCTGGTTTGCTATAATAAAGATTTGACCCTATGACCAAATGTAGGACCATAGATTTAGTACTGCATATAAGAGGCTGTAATAAGCAGATTAAAATGAACAGTTACAACTGGGGAGAAAAAATTCACACAGAGGATAATAGGAATTTTGCAAAACTTACTCTCCTTTATTGTGAATAGTAATAATAAAATTGGATCTTCTTCAAGGATATCTCTTTCATCAGGCCACACCTTTGAAACATACAGCCACCAGGCACTAGGACCACATGAAAATTTTTGCAAGCAGTCAGCCAGGGGCCACCTACAATGATGTCAGCATATACATAATCGTGGGTGGCCCCCCTTCTCCTTGCTTCTTTTCCTGCCATCGATAAAGACTCATCAGACCTGCGGAAAAGTCACTGCTCATAGCCACTATCTTTCTATATATCTAAGTAATCACTATTAGAAGTGATTTTCGATGACCTGTATGTCATCGAAAGCACCCTCTAAACTCTCCAGGTACTGCGAGTGCAGAGAGAAAATCTGCATGGGAGATTCCCACGGCAATTGTATCTCCACCTTAGGCCTTGACCACAATGTGAAGGCTTGAGGGATTTGCCAGGGGTTCAATTCCATAACCAGGTGACGCAGAAAGGGGGCTTTGGAGAAATTTCTAATCTGAGAGACCGTAGCTAGGATGGAGAAGCAGCTCCAAGAAAAATCTGCATTGCTGCCCCATCAACCAATTCACAGTCATTGAAGTCCCGGGAGAAATCTTCAGGGATTTATAAACACAAGCACTGGGACAAGGACAAGCCAGATCCAGGTCGCCCCTGCGGACTACAGATACAACTTCTGCTACGACGTCTGCTCTGGCGATGGTGCTGCCAGCCCCCTGACCATTGACCAGACACCAAGGTCAGTGTTTAGTGTAGGTGCTACCAGGCCTATTATGGCTGGTATGTTGCCACTGTTGATGGGGACTCAGCTTCCACTGTCAACCACTCCAGTCGAGCCCACCAACCAAAGTGGAGCTGATGATCAGGCAGTCCTTATCACCTTTTCAAACATGATAAGGCATGTAGTGTCTGGCCTTCATATTCCAAGGGGCCCATCAACAGGGACTTTTCAACTTCCCCATTGATGCCACAAAGTACCCCCTTGCCGCATAGACCCCCTCAGACATTGCCACAGTTGCCAGCGCAGTCCTTACCTCCTGTCGATGTTAGTCAAGTGTGAATACAATTCTGATCTTATAATGCAGGAAGATGAGGAGGAGGAGGAAGACTATGCTGAAAGCCATTTTGAACATGGCAGCAGCTTCACCATCTCCTCCTGTAGTGAAGACTCTGTAGTGAACACTTCTAGATCACCTCCCTAGGATCCCTTATTTTTCACCATGACACAGTAGATGCAAGCTGCCATGAGGTTCATTTTAGAGGAGCAGGATTCTACTAAAAAGAACCTGCTGGTGTTCTTGGAGATGCCAGAACCGCCCCCCCCCCCCGCTGTGGTCCCTCCCCTATACCCAGTCTTGGAGGATGCAACTTATGCTGACTGGTATAGGCCAAACAATATACCAACTGTGCCCAGAAAGGCAGAAAAAATTTATTCTGCCCACCCCAGGAAGTCTTTCTATGCTAATCAGGCTGAGCCTGATTTGGTGGCTGTCAAAGCTGCCCACAACAGGTCCAGGATGCCTAAGCACCTTAGATCCCTCCTTCCTGATAAAGAATCCAGGAGATTGGACGTTTTAGGCAAGCGTACATATGCCTCTGCTTCATTGGGCCTGCGTATTGCTAATTATCAGGTCCATTTGATAACGTATCAGAACACCCTCTGGAGGAAGGCCAAGGCTGCTGTACTGGCCTTGCCTGAGTAGTCTACGAAGCAGGAATTAATGAAAACTCTTACTGCAGGTGCTGATGTGGGAAAACATTTGCTCCGCACAGCATATGACATTTTAAATGCTTCAGCCAGGGCTGCAGCCTCTGGTATTTGTCTCAGGTGCTACTCTTGTCTCAGAGTAGCAGGTTTTGCCACTGATGTACAAAAACAATTCTTATTGCTGCATTCAGAGGGCAGAAATTGTTTGATCATGAGGAAGAGGAGGTTTTAAAAGATATTTAGTCCTCTGGCAAGACCTTAAAATCTGTACACTCCCTGTACCATACCCAACCCAGGGGTAGGAGCAGGGGTACTTTTCATCCAGGTGGTGTCAGGAGTCAGCACTCTGCGTTCAGACAGCCAGGAAGAGGCAAGGGTGCAGGGGCCCTCCCAGACCCCAGCACCACCTCAAGTGCCCATAGTGGAGCCGGTGGCTCCACCTCCACCGGTTCAGCATGACGCCTTATACACCCCAACCACCTTTACCTCCAAGGGTGATTGTAGGGTGTCACCTCTCCCTCCACTTGGACCAGTGGAGGAAGGTGACTACAGATACATGGATTCCGGAGATCACAGAAAAGGGTCATGCTCTGGAGCTTCTGGACACCCCTCCAGATCATCCACCTGTGGTAACAACATACACACCAGGGCACATGTCCCCATTGCTACAGGAAGTATAGACTCTGTTCCAAAAGCAGGCAATAGAGCCTGTACCTTTGGAACAGAGGAAGACAGGCTTTTACTCCAGATCTTTCCTTGCCTCAAAAGGGAAGAGGGATCTGTGACCTGTTCTAGATCCAAGACATCTGAACTTCTTCGTCGAATACAAGACGTTCGGGATGGTCACTCTGCAGGGTCTCCTTCCTCTGTTGCAAACAGGAGACTGGATATGTTCCCTGGATAGGAAAGATCAGGCAGCCTCACAGAAAATATCTGAGGTTCCTGTTTCGGGGGAACATTATCAATTAAGAGTGTTGCCCTTTGGCCTGTCTTATATACCACGAGTCTTTACCAAATGCTTGGCAGTGGTGGCAGCAGTCCTTTGCAGGGAAGGTCTGAATGTTTTCCCTTACCTGGATGGCTATTAAAAGCCCCCTGCAGGGACCAACTGCTGCTGACCTTAGCTCCTAACCACACATTTTTTTGATGCTCCTGGGGTGACAGTCAACATACCAAAGTATGTTACTGACACTCTGTCAACAACTGCAATATATAGGGGCAGTTCTGGATATGGCCCAGGGGGTCAGCTTTCCTGCCCCTAGACAAGGCTGACCACCTGATTGTCCATGCACAAGTGGTGCACTTCAGCCATTATGTCTCAGCAAGGATGCTTCAATGCCTTCTGGGACTCATGGCCACAGCCAGTATTACAGTACCTCCGGACAGGCTGCAAATGCAGATTCCCCAGTAGACCTTGAGAGTCCACTGGGAACAGTTGCAGATGATCTAGAACAGATGGTTCTGGTAACCCCCCACGTGCGCACGCACACACACAGTGCTTAAGTGGTGGATGGAATGCAACAACCTACTCAGGAGAGTTCTGTTCTTGATTCCTTCCCTCTTTCAGATCCTCACCACAGATGCTTTGAGATCTGGATGGGGGTCTCACTCGGGCCCTCTACAGACACAACGTACATGATTTGGGAGAGGAATTTTTCTGGAACCATTAGTTGATCTACTACCTCTCCAGTTCTGAAGTTAGTGCATTCTCTGTACAGTATTCCCTGTTTTACAACAAACTGAGGGGCACCTTTTTCCACTCCCTTCCCCACCTCTAGGGGGAAAACAGGATTAAGTGAAGGGTCTGCTTTTTGCTCATGCTGCGTATCACATTTAAAAGTGTGTCCCAAGTCTGGCTGTAAACCGGCATGAGTATCAATCCAGTCCTTCTTTAGCTTCCTCTTTTCCACCTTAGTTTTACGATCCTTGCCAGGATCTTCAAAAACATCATCATCAAATGGGAACACAGATGGTAAATGTCCCTGCTTCACTTGAGCTCTGATGGTTACAACAATTACAGCAGAGTCCTGGGCGGCATGACGATGTATAAATGAAGCAAAGTGTGGGTGGTCATGCCCGATAACTGGCATGGGTAGGCAAGTTACCAACCCCACTTCTACCTCATGTGTCTTTTCTTGGACAGCCATTTGTATGGTGGCTATAGGGTAGTAATGGGTATCACCAGGGATCGACAAATTTCAAATTTACGTGCTAGTCCAGGACAACTGGCCTATCAAAAAATGGTAGTCCCAGTGAAGCGAGTGGTAGTCCATGGTAGAAAGGCTATATTTTAAGGAAATTTTTTTTAAATTACCTAACAACAAAATACATGGTGTGGGGGTTGTATTTTTAATACTATGTAGATGTAGACTATTGGAAATGTTATTGGTAAATTTTTCTACTCCTCTGCAAATTGCTTTTCTGGTCACTTTTTTCCAGTACTAATAAAATGTATTTTTGTGTTAATCACAGTGTGTGGTGTGTTTCTTTTACTGGGGGTGGTACAGGTACTACACTGGGAATGGGAGGGGGACAGACGCTAAAAAATAATGTTCATTGCTGACAGCCTCTAGGCTGTGTACTAGGCAAGGCAGGCAGGACGCAGGATGGTGTTGCTTTGATGCTAACATTTTTATTCCTTATTTCCTAGTATTGTTTGAATTTTTTTTTTTTCACACTGCCTTTTTTTTTTGTCCCATAAGCCCCACCCTCACCCGACAACACTGGACCAGACAGTTCCCTTCCTATTTAATACCGAAACACAACACATACTTTTTATCATGAGTTTGTTCCTTAACTCTTAGCGTAGGCACCCTTTGCCTTTCTGTGTTGGTCAGTTCTTTCACCTTCCAATTGTAATTTTTCCAGGGCAAAACAGTGCCCAATGCCCAACTCTCTCCTCTCAAAACTGCCCAGTCTGGACGGGTCCAACCTTTCCTTGCCTTTTTTGGAACTGTGTTGCCTTTCTTATTTGTAATCTTATATTTTAAGAATTATTGCCTTTTAAAGCTTAGGCAGCTTTTGGCTTATTTTTGGTTGCTTTCTTATTTTCTTTGCTTTCATTTTTCCCCAAAACAAAGCCCATCCCTGACCCTGGTCTTGTTTTCCCCCACCTCAGTTCTGGTCATAGTGCTCCCTCTTTTCTTTCCTTTCCTTTCTGTAGGTGTTATTTCCTCAGGCAGTTTTTAGCTATTTATATTTCTTTTGTTTCTTGCTCAGTAAGTCCTTTCCCTTTTCCCCAGAAGGCACTACACTCAACAGTTTACTGCGTTTTTTTTTTTGTCTTTTTTGCAATTCACTTGTTTTCATCTGCTTTGGCCAGTATAGAGGGCAGTCCAGTCCTAACTTGCCATTCTGAGCATGCCTCATGCCCCCGGGTCAGTCACACACTCTCCCTACTGCTTTTCAGCTTTTCTAATTTTTATTTTCCCCAATATTTTGCCCAGATTAACAGCTCTCTAGCTCAGTTCTGCTGCCTTCACCCCCTTAATTAAATGACAAAAGACTGAGGCTCCCTTCATCTGTCTGTGTCACAACAGACAGCCACAAGCCACAATGTCCTTTGACCTTTCCTCTTGATGAAGCGCTTCGGTACCAGATCCCGCCTACCCCAAATCACACACACGCGCATTATCTTTCTTTCCTGTCCACCTGGCTCTTTGGTTAGTGTGATGAGTGTGGGCACTGGCAGTCGGCAGACCTAACCTCGTGGTTCCTGCTCTTCGTCTTGGATCACCACACCAGTCAGTCACTCTCACCCTCCCTTGCTTTCTGTTTCTGACACAGCCAAGCATTTCCTTCCCCCCTCAGACCAAGTTAGAGCACGTTCCTTTCCAGATCATCCTAGTAGTGACCAGTGCTCACTCCCCCCCAACTCACCAGCGCAACCTGTAGGTCAGATCCCTTCCCCCGTGTACCTGATTTGTTATGCTTTGCGGTGTGACTTGCTAATCATGCGCTGCTCCTCTCTTCTGGTACAATTTTTGGCTTTGCCAGCTTGCTTCTCTTTCTTGCGCATGCATGCTCACACTCCATCATGCAGTGACGCAGCTGGTGCATTCCTGGCTAATTCTCATGTGACTATGGACGGTGGGCGGTGGGAGTGCACCCTATCGGCAAAAAAAAGAAAATACGGCAAAAACAACTTTTCTTTTTTAAGGCAGTAGTACTTGTCCGCAGACTACTAGCTCCATGAAAAATACTTGTCCCTGACTCTGCACTGATAGCCTGGGATGTCGGGCTATCGGATTTGTCGAAGCCTGGGTATCACCATACACACAGATGACTGCTGTATCCGGCCAATTATTATTCCCAGCCACCAGATCTGGCAACTCCCTCATCAGTCAATCCCATCATCTGCTGTGATCCAGTCTGCACAGTAACTATAAAGTGACCTCAGCTCACTAAGGCTAAGTGAGCTCTTTCTTTGTATTAGGACAGTTTCTTACATAATGTCCCTTGTTTTGGCACCCATAACATACTATCTCTGCTACAGGAATTCGCCCCTGTCTCTGTGCTCTCCAGTCTTGTTTCACTGGGTTTGGATTTGACAGTTTATATGTAAAAGGGTTCCTTACCAAACTGCTGGTGGTTGCAGCTGCTGATATCCCTTGGAACCCTCTGGGTCCGGATGGTAGGGCTGCCAGGAAGTCTGCCAATGTGATGGTTTTAGCAGCAGAATCAGGCTTATGCTTCCAAACCCAAAGTTGTACATCCTGGGGTAAAACTTTAATAAACTGTTAAATAATTACCACCTCCAGAAGTTGGTCCTTGCTGTTGCTATCTGGCTGTAACTATTTGTAGCAGAGCTCCTTGAGACGGGCATACGTCTCTCGGGGGTATCCAGTGACTGCATTTTAAGAAACCTAAACCTCAGGTGATAGGTTTCAGTGTTTATGTCATAGTGCCTGAGGATTTCCTGCTTCACATGGTCATAGTCCTCTGCCTCTCTGGAGTGCATATGGCTATAAATCAACTGTACAGTGCCACTTGAACAACCCACTGTTCCCTTGGCCATGCGCATGTTCGAGCAATCCTTTCAAAAGTTGTGGTGTACACTTCAGTGTCATCACTGTCTGATAGTTTGAACAGTTTAATGTCTTTTGGGCTACTGGTTTTTTCAGTTTGTCCTGCATCAATGGCATGCATGACCCTCAAGGTATCCACCCATTTAGCATCTTGCCTTCTCTGCTCAATGTCTCTCTTTCCATCTGCACTTGTTTTATGCAGAGCCATTTCAACAACTCCCCTATGTCCTCAGGTGGAGCGTCTTCAAGAGGAGGAAGTTCCCTCACTTCTTCCTTGTCCTCTTGCATCTTTTGGTCATCTTCAGGCTTGGCCTTCCTCCGAGCTCCCAGGTCCAGTCCAGGCAGTTGCTTTTCTCCCAGTCTGTTGGCCATGGTTCTGGTCAGAACTCCACGGACTTTCTTCTCCGGGTTCTCCTTTGGCGACTCCTGGTGCATCAGTCCACCTGGGATATCTCGGTGAAATCCGAAGTTATCCCACTTCTAAAACCAAATCTGTGGAGGGGTTGTGGGATAACAGATAGACCAGACACAGCACGTCAGGTTCAACACACAATCTCTGTGTGATGTTTATTTAAAACATAGGGGATAACCTTAACCAGTGGCATATCCCTTCTTCAGTACATCAGTTTGCAGCAACAGACTATGCATGTCCCTCCTCTGCTCTTAGTCAGCACCTATTGATGTATCTATTTAGTGGAAATGAATTCATTCCCTATGTTGGTCTTGTGTGTTTGGGTGATGGGGAGCTCAAAAAAGGAAAACCTCAAAACAAGCTAAAGACTAAAAACTTCATTGCAGAAGCACTGAAGCAAGGGTTACCCCCAAAAGGCATTGGCAATAAAGCCAAGATTCAAAGAAACAAATCATCATACATATCCCCATAATGCAAAGCATCATGGGATGTATATACAAATCAATACATTTTAGGCTGGTTCAGCTTAAAGCAGGAATGCATGGTGCCAAAGGGCCTCTCAAACAATCAGTAATTTACATGCTTTTTAAATAACACAAGGTGTTTTTTTTTTTTTTATATCTCTACCCAGTAACTTAATTCTATAATACAGTCACCTAGTAACATTTTACCTTTATCAAAAACACCTAGTGCCGTGGTATTTTCACCATGTACAGAATTGTATACATATACGGGCATATACTGTACATAAGGTATTTTATAACATAGTGCTATTGCATACTAAATCCAACAATGAGGAACATAGCCTGTTTTATATCAGCTCAGAAGTCACCACAGTAAGCTCCCTGTACAAGGACCTGAGAGGGAAAAGGAAAATTAAAGAGGACACTATAGAATAGTCAAGAAAGCGGAGGGGGCGCCCATAGGTGGTCAGCTTTATGGATTAGAAATTGTAAAGGATAAATTAGGCTAAGAAATAAAAGAACTGTTGCAATAGATTTGAGAAAAGGTCTGTCCTCAAGAGTGGCAGGATCTCCCTCTCATATCCACACCTTCACTAAACACTACAGTCTGGACATTGTCTCTTGTAGATGAGCTGGGTTTGGCCTAGCTGTGTTACAAGGCCTGCTATCATAAACCAATAGGCTTCAGCCGCCCGGACTGTTAATTTTTGGTATTGTTTGGAACTTATTCCAAAGGTGTGGCCTGATGAAGGAGATATCCTCAAAGAAGATAGAACAGTTACATACTTACCATAACAGTAGATCTTTGAGAGAATCTCTTTCATCAGGCCATGCCATCCCTCCCTCTTTACCCCTTTCTTCATGGGGGCTGCAACGAAGGATTCTTGTGTTGCTGTCTCCATTGCTACGGTTTACAGCCCTCTGTCTCGCCTGGTATGTGGAGGGCTAGGGTCTCTCCTAGTTCCCTGATTGGAGGTCCTCTGAGCATGATCTCCACTGTAGAGGGAGGAGACGCTCATGTTTATGTATATGCCGACATCTGACGTCATCGTGGGTGGCCCCTGACTGTTTGCAAAAGTTTCCATGTAGTCCTAGGGCCTGGTGGCTATATGTTCCAAAGGTGTGGCCTGATGAGAAATTATCTCGAAGATCTGCTGTTACAGTAAGTACATAACCATATTGTTTTTTTAAAAATAACTAAGATAAGATATTCTTGTCAGGGCAAATCAACTGTTACAACTGAACAGTGGGGTAGCAATGAAACGGGGCTTCTGAGCCTCTTTCTGCTCTTATAAATCTCAGTATTAAAATGTATTCCAGGAGCTGGCTCCATGGCACCTGAGCAGTGGGGCATCACTTGGCACACTGATGACCCAGGATCATGGAGCAGAGGACAGCAGGGAGGGAGTTCTGAGCATCCCTTGGATGCTTCCCTCCGGTAACATGTTGTAATGGCAACTGAAATTGAGCGACTTAGTTTTGAGTGACTTGACTTCAGCGCCTGTGATGTGAGCTACCCTGAAAGGGTAGTGAGGTGTGGTTATAGTACCATGGTACAGGGAAAAAACAGCAAAATGGTAAGAGGGTGAAGGAATGTAAGGGGAGGGTTCAGGAAGAAGAAGGTATCTGAGCTGTAGTTTGGCAGTGTCCTGCTGAGCTGCCATTCTGGTGTGGTGGTGAGGGTGGCTGGCTACAGTGAGGGAGGTCCAGGGTTCAGAGCAGAGTGGAGATTCTATTTTTTTTTTTTTTTTTAGCGTGTGCAGCACTTTTTTTTTTCTGTCTGAATTTCTCCCCCTCCCCGACATGCACCCCCCTGGAGTTGAGAATCCTAATTTAGGGGGTGCGGGGTGTGCAGCCCCCCTGCATAGATACATTGTTTTTTTTTCTATCACTGTCAGGTTCACTCGGGAGTGTACATTGCTATTTTGATTTTTGGTGATGTACGCTCCCTGTAACAGCGATCGCTGTTATGACATGGAACCCTACCCTTCTGGGGTGAGTGAGTTGCTATTTACCACTTCGGTGGCGGCTCCTGATGGTGGCATTGCGGAGGTGTTCTTGGCGTGGATGACCACACACCGAACACCCCCACCCCCAGGACACGGCTGCAGTCGAATAGCAGGGGAGGTGGGTTGGGTCCCTGAAAACAGGAAAATGGCTGCCATGGCCCCAGATGATGGCTCAGGTAGGCTTCCCTATGACACCCCAGGCTGTGCAGCACAGACTGTTCCTGCCCCTCCTGCTGATGTCCTCAGATCAGCCACATGCCAGGGACAGTCAGACTCATTGAATGTGCCTGACGGGTCAGACCTAAGCCAGGGTCTGATGAGTGATATGTGGCAGAGCTGATGCTGCCTGAACAGATGGGGGAAAGTTCAGGATGACAGCCTGAAGGAGTGGGGCTGTGGCACCCGAGGAAGGTGGGGGGAATACATTCCAGGAGTCTAGCACAAATAAAAGCAGTTCTAAACCACCTGCCTGCACAATTGCAAACATCTAAAGGGCCATTCCATCCAGACGCACACATGTAAAATAGCACTGCTAACACAGAGTCCATCAAATAGCAGGGTACAGGCTTCAGAACACTATAAGCACTTGGGGGGGGGGGGGAGACAGCCTCTCACTCCAGATCTTCACTGAGGGTATCTCCTCCATTGGGCCACACCTTTGTAACTGTAAGCCATCGGCATTAGGACTGCTTGGAAACTTTTCCTAGTCAGGGGCTGCCCACGATGACATACAGTGTCACCGCCTATATAATGTTGTTGGCCCCATCCCTCAGTTCTTTCCCTTCCCGACAACTGCTCATCTGATTAAGTTGAGAAACATCATTTGTTTATTTAACTTTTCTTTACACTTTAAAACTTGCATTTATGTCACCTTCAAAGGAACCTTCATGTAGTTTTTTTTTTTTTTACCTGTGGCCAGAAAATCTACCAAGACGACACATTTCATCTGTATTTGCTGTCTAGGGGTTATCCCACAATGTCATGGCCTGTGAGATCTGTCAGGGATTCAACCAGGCCATGAGGAGACACTGTCGGAAGGCTCTACAGACCTTCATTGTCAGAAAGGTCATGGATGCCACTAAGAAGGCTGTGGACATGGCAGCCAACTCCCCCTGAAGGTGGTCGACTGCTAGCACCAGGGAATCTCCACAGCGCTCAGTGACACTGTCACCATTAAGGCCAACAGAGTCCCACAACAAGGACAAGTCTTCTAAGTCTTTGTTGTGTAGTCATCACCATAAACACAAAGATAAGGTACCTGCAGCGCCAGTGAAGTATAGATCTACACTTTGCTAGTAGAGTAAGTCTTTGTCATCTACTCTGGTGGTCTCAACTCCTAAAGCCCCCACCCAACTGTCCATGAGATGCCAAAGTCAGCTCTGGCTCTCCCTTCATTAATACAGGCAGTTCACAGCCTTCAGCATTGGGTACCATCCCATCAATGACAATCGCTTCAACCCCTTTATATGGCATTCTCAACTCATAAGTTGTGCCGGTCACAGTGTCAGAGCAATATTGGCTTTTAATGCCAAGCCTTCCACCAATGGGGCCTGCTCCATCAGAACCATCATAATCCATGGATAGCTCCCAAAAAACCCTTGCCATGCCTCCTTTAAAGCCACTGCCTTTGACACTGGCTCCTGGGGATAGTCCATCATCATAATACCAGATGGCGACAAAGGAATTTAATCCTGACCTCCAGAAAATGGAGAAGGATTCTGAGGAAGGGGAAATAGATCCTTTGAGGGTGGACTAGGTTCTAGCACCAATATTTCCTCTTGCAGTGAAGACACAGTATATAGTCCTCAGTCTCCACCTGTGGATGCTTCTTTCCAGGTCCTGCTGAGAAAAATGCAGAGTGCCATGGGATTTGCTGCTGAGGAGGAAGAGTGCATAAAGTGTAAACTTATTTGAATTTTTGGAGGTTCCCTCTGCCCCTTCTGTTATGATACCTCCTGTTTATCCTGTGTTAGAGAGTGCTACTATTGCAGCATGGCACAAGCCCAGTACTTTGCCTGCAGTTCTAAGGAAGGCTGATGAACAATATCCTGCACCTTCCTCTGAACCTAGTTATGCCTATCACCCTGAAACTGACTCTGTAATCGTTATGGCTGCTTATGACAGGTCTAGAATACTTAGGCATATGAGTTCCTTGCCCCCTGACAAATAATGTAGGAGGCAGAACATTATGGGCAAAATAGCAAGGCAAGGCAGTTTTATTTATAAGGCTCCCAATCCCGGAGGCTCTGGGCGCCGAACATAATGACATACAGCGATAAATTAAAATATAATAAAACCACTTAAAAACCATAACAAGATTAAAATTCAGCATGATAAAAGTTTCCATAAGTCGGTCTTCAACAGGCTGACCAAAGCTAAAGATGGCGTCAGCAGTCAAGGCCATGCTGAAAAGGTGGGCCTTTAGCCTCCCCTTAAACACCTCAATTGAGGGAGCCGCCCGGACTGCAGGTGGAGGTGAGTTCCACAGGGTTGGCCCAGAGAAACTAAAAGCACAATCTCCCAAGGTCTTGAAATGAACCCTGGGGACTTCCAGGATGCCCCTTGAGGAGGAGTAGAGGGAGCGAGCAGAGGACACCGGTGTCAGGAGCTCAGACAAGTAATCAGTACCCAGCCCATATAGGGCCTTAAAGGTGAGAAGACTCACCTTAAAAAGGACCTTCCACCTGACTGGCAGCCAGCGCAGAACACACAGGACCAGAGTCACATGACTTGACTGCAAGAGACCCATCAGCAACCGGGCCACAGCATTCTGCACTAGCTGCAGCCTGCAGAGGGTCCCTCCCAAGACCCTGAAGTAGGGATCATTGCAGTAGTCGAGCCTAGAAGTTACAAAGGCATGCACTAGAGTTGGCGGGTCCTTGGGCTTATCTGGGCAATGTTCCGCAAGTGGTAAAAAACACTGCTAACTACAGCTGACACCTGATCTTCAAAGGTCAATCTTCAATCAAGGATCATGCCCAGATTTCTCACCCTCAGAGAAGCCACCAACAGAGCAGACCCCAGAACAAGTCCAGGGTTAGCCCCCGGTGGCAATCTGTCACACCCATTGCAGGCTCTGTCACCAGCTCCTCAGTCTTAGCTGGGTTGAGTCTCAGCCAGCTGGAAGCCATCCAGTCATTGATTTTAACCAGACAGCTGTTAAGCACATCAGCTGCTCCTGATGTTCCGGGTGCAAAAGACAAATACAGTTGGGTATCATCTGCATAGCAGTGAAACTCCACACTGTATTGTCGAATGATCTCGCCCAAGGGCAGCATGTACACTGTGAACAACACTGGCTACAAGATCGAGCCCTGAGGTACTCCACACAACAGAGGCATTGGGGAGGAAGAGAAATTCCAATCACCACCTGCTGCACTCTGTCCAAGAGATAGGACTAAATCATTTGGTGACCTTGCCGGCGAGTCCACAAAACTCACAGAGCCGATCAAGAAGCACAGCGTGATCCACAGTGTTAAAAGCTGAGGAGAGATTAAGGAGCACAAGAATTGACCTGTCTCCTCTATCTCTAGCCCTGAGCAGATCATTATGAACCCTCACTAGAGCAGTTTCTGTGCTATGTCTGGCCTGAAAACCCAACTGGAAAGGCTCATAGATATCCGAGGACACCAGGTGATCCTCAAGCTGATGTGCCACCAGTTTCTCAACAACCTTGCTCAAAAATGGCAGGTTGGAGATCAGACAGTAATTCACCAGGACATCTGGGTCGAGGGAAGATTTCTTTAGGAGGGGCTTCACCAGTACTTCTTTCAAAGCAGCTGGGAAGACCCCCTCCACAATAGAGCACCTTGCAATCCTGGCGAACACCAGGCTAACAGCATCTACACATCCCATTAAGAAACATGTTGGTGCCGGGTCCAGTTCACAAAAGGTGTGCTTCAGCTCCAAGATCACCTTAGTCACTTCAGACATCTCCACTGGCCAAAACTCCTCCCAGGCAGACTGAATGCATTTGAGACTCCCAACTCAATCACTGCAAGCTGAAAGCCTCCCTGACGGAATCCCCAACCAGATGGCCGACACTCTGTTGGAGAAAAACAGAGCAAATTCTTCACATAAAGTGGTTGAAAAACCTATTTTTGGCCAGAGATCGGCAGGGTGTAAAAGCCTATCCATGGTCCAAAACAGCTGAGATGGTCTGTTTCTCCCGCAGCAATTTCCTTGGACAGAAATTCTGCCTTCTTATGGGAACTTGCCCCCGGTACTCAGCATAGTGAGAATGTAGGGCCAGCCTGTTGGCCTCCAGCTGGGTCTTCAGCCAGCAATGCTTCAACTTCTGACCCCTGATCTTCATCACCTTGAGATCCCCATCAAACCAAGGGGATCTCAAGTGAGAGGATCTGGGTCATATATGGACTGGTGCAATGGCATCTAGAGCTTTAGCAACCACCCTATTATAGGTGGCCACTGCCTCTCCAGTGCCAGTCACACATGCTGCATCAACCCTAGATAGGTCAGCTAATGCCAGTAGTTCCTTTGGGTCAACACCCCTTAAGGGGCGATAGCTGACCATCTCCACAGGGGAGGGACTTTCAAGGGGGCCTCAGAGCTGAACTTCATGGTGCAGTGATCAGACCAAATGACCTAATCAGTCTTGAGGTTGTCAGTTTCAAGACCCAGCTGGAACACCAGATCAAGTGTGTGGCTGTGTTGATGGGTAACAGCAACAACCGCTTGTGACGGGCCCAGTGATTGCATCAACTGGAGGAGGTCATAACCAAAACGCGAGGTTTAGTCATCGACCCAGGCATTGAAGTCCCCCAGGATCAAACACCTGGGGGACTCCAACACCTGGTCGATGACAAAGTCCACTACCTCCTGCAGGAATTCCCCTTCTACCCAAGGGGAGTGGTAAACAAAGAGAATCCTGCAACCTGCACCTGCACCACCACACACAGCAACATACTCAAAGGATTGGGTGCTACCAACTGGGTGGACTGAGAAGCCCAGACTGGATCGAAAAATGATGGCCACTCCCCCAACCCTACGAGCCTTCCTTGGACAGTGCACCACTGTATACCTGCTGGGGACAGAAGCCTCAAAAACAGGGTCTGCATCGACACCCAGTCGGGTCTCCATGATGCAAGCCAGGTCAACAGAAGAAATCAAGTCCACAAAAATGGCGGTCTTGTTCCTCATCTACCTGGCATTGCAAAGCACTGTCCGAAGAGGATTAGAGGATACAGCCGGTCCTCTAGCTACCTGCCCACTCAGTCCGGTGGAAACCCTGGGTATGGAGACCAAATATGTCGGGCCTCTCTCTAGGCTCTGTTTACACTCAGGGTGTCTCCTGCACCAGACAACCCTAATGCTGCTCACCACCCCTTCCTCAGCTGCCCTCAGCACTCGACTAACCAAATGCCTTTTAGTAATACTGACCTTCCTGCAGCGCCTCGCTGCGGTATCAGAAACAGGGAGTTTGGCAAAGGGGTGAAGGTTGTGAATCTGAGAGGCAGTTTAGGTGACACGGGGAAGGCCACGGCACCAACAAATCTCCTATCTGGCAAGACCAGTCTTGAGAGAGCACTAGATGGTAATACAAGAGTGCAATGACAGAAAGAAACAATTTGCCTATACTAAGTTCCACACACTCCCCATCCACACACTAATATAGATCAAACCCTAACCACAATTGCTCCACAATCATACACTCAATAAATCCTCTAAAAACCAACTCTACCTGCCAATACTATAACTAATATAAATTGACAGAAGGGAGAACTCTGATATTAAAACTAATAAAGCAAGTCAAAAGCTGAGGAGAGACAAAGTCCAGGAGGGTAGCATCTTTCAGAAAAAGAGATGTGTAAGAACAAGGGGGCACAATTTAAAGTTAGAGGGGGGGACGGCTCAGGGGTAATGTGAGGAAATTATTTTTCATGGAGAGAGTGGTGGATGCATGGAACCGCCTTCCTGGAGAGGTTGTGGGGTCTAAAACAGTGGGGGAATTCAAACATGCATTGGACAGACATAAGGCAATTATAGTGGGGGGTTGCAGGAAGTAGACTGTTGGTTAACTAGAATCTGCATCTTATCCAATAGGTAGGGAAATGGGCAGACTGGGTGGGCCAAGTGGTCCTCATCTGCCATCAAAGTCTATGTTTCTATGTTTCTAAGTGTGCTCTTGTTAGAGCTAGCAACTACTTAACACATTTATTGTACAATGTTTAATATGTATCGGACGCTAACAGATTTTTAAAGTCCCACAGAATAACAGTTCTTTTTGGTCAACAGTCCAATGCAGGACAGACACCGTGCTCACACCACCATTCCTATCCTAGATGATCCACGTTAATTTCTGAGAGGGACAAAATTTGTGTTGAGGAGATTTTTGCAATAACAAAACAGTACCTTCTAACTGGTGCTCCCCTCACAGTGCCAAATAAGAGGGAAACAGCAAGCTTCACGGAGTCTCACCAGAGGGACTAATGTACACCACTCACACTGGTGCCGATAGATGAATTACAGGTGGAAAGTCCACAAATCTATACTGCAGAGTCCAGGCTCAACGAGCTAGTGCGACCTGGGCAGTATTACTTGGGAGATAGAGAACAGCCAAGGCAGAGGAGGGTTCCTGGTTTTCCCTAGATGGCCCAGCGCTCTCACCACCATTCCTCTTGGTTACCCCAAACTCCTCCACAGTAATCTCCGAATTGCACCTCCTGAACATCTCCTTTGTACATTCCAATATCTTAAATTCAACCTTCCTGTGAAGCATCCTCTGTTGTACCCCTTCTTACTCTGGGACTCTTAGCCGGCTTCCCTCTGCAGTTTCAGCCAATGTTCTTTCAAACAGCCGCAGAACGCAAGGTAGGCTTGCTGAGCTGATCACAAAATTTCTCAAAACTTTCAGCACTCTTGCTGGTATCCACAGCACAAAAGTTTTCACCTCTCTAAAAATAAAAAAAAAATAAAAAAGCTCCTACAACTTTCTCACTTGTCCCTACTCTAACAACTATGGATTGTTACCTATGCCTATTTCTGCTAACTAAATAAGTTCTAAAAATGTTTAAAATTCACTCCAGATACAGCCAAGGGTCACGGAATAAAAGCTCTTCCAATTTCACGAAATTCTAAAGCAAGGAGTGAAAAGGTGCAAACAAACAAACGGACTTCACAGGCTCCTTCCTTCCTGGAGCCCTCACAGACAGCAACCCAGTGTGGCTACCATCTTGCTCCCCTTAGCCTCTGCCTCTTTGGGCCTAAGGATAGCTAATTACTGAGGTTACATGATTAAATATTCAGACAGTTTGTGGACATTTGTTGCAACTAACATTGCATCATTTCCTGATAGTCCTATTAAGGCTGACTTATTTAGGGTCTGCTACTGTATGACAATACTGGTAGGCATCTTCTGCGTTTTGTTTGACATTTCTGATGCTTCTGGTACATACAAAAGCAGTTTCCAGGGCTCACTCCTGTATGGGATAATGTCAGGTACGTTGCTGCTGGTAATATATCAACTAGCACAAACAGGTCCTTCAATAGTTTCATTCACCACAACTCAATATCTGGCAAACAGCAGTAATCCACAAAATTCACAGCTCCAAACGATACAAAAGCGAGGCAAACAGCTTGAACTGGAACTTGCGACAGGGGCACACTGTAACCTTGTTCGTAAGGAGAGTTTCCGTGCACGTGATAACGTCATGTACAGGTGACATTTTGATCACCTCTGCCACATATCAAGTTTTGGTGAATAAAAGACTACTACTGAAGTACTGTAGGAAACCTAAAAAAAACTGTTTATGTGAATGCACTGGCTCCTTCAAACCCCAGGAATTCCTCACTGTGC
Organism: Neoceratodus forsteri; assembly: GCA_016271365.2. Taxonomy (NCBI): domain Eukaryota; kingdom Metazoa; phylum Chordata; order Ceratodontiformes; family Ceratodontidae; genus Neoceratodus; species Neoceratodus forsteri. The sequence continues at coordinate 419,974,297 of JADMNL010000023.1, forward strand.
TTAACAACTGCAATCACTCCCCTGGAATAAGCTGCCATAAAGCCTGGAATTTTATGCTATTTATGGAGTCTTGGATTGAAATTCAAAACTCTGCTGCACGGTCACGCTCCCCTCTGTCCACTAGCATCAGATTTATTTCTCTGCCTGAGGAAGAAGTTGCCTCAGTCATCTCCATCTAGAACTGTGGTTAAAGGTGAGTAACCTATTTTGACTTACCTTCAAAAAAATGTGTTTCCTGGAGTATTTTGTAGTCACTTAGAAAGGTAATGGTAAAGGTAGGTATTGACAGTTTATTATGTTTCCTTGTATTTTAGTAACATTTTTAGTTTATCGATACTCTGCATTACAGTGGGTTTTTTTTTCTTCAGTTATTCATTTTATTTGTAAATCTTTTGGGTTCCTCATCAGTTCCCCAGAATCAGAAAAACAAAAGTCCCGTGTTTATTCACGGAACCGCGTTATTTAAAAAAATAAAAATAGGGGACACTAATGAGCAGCCACTTGTAAAGACGTGGATTCCCTCAGCTCCCATCCCTGCTATAACAACCTCCCAGTGAAAAAAGCTCAGCAGAAAGACAGCAGAGGAGAAGGTGAATATACCATGGAGGAATATTTAATGCCAACTCTGGGAAAAAGCCAATGATCAGCATCCAAAGGTCAGGTAAAACGAACGGCAGTGAAGGCCCCAGAGGCCGAGGGTCCAATTTCATTTTCAGCGACCAAAATGGCGGTCTTGAGCTGCGAGGTATCGGAACAATTCATGGAGGGGTTTAAAGGAAAATGGAGCAAACTGGAGCAAAAAATTGATAGCAGTTTGCAGAATATGGTGGAGCAGATAAAAGGGCATGCTAGCAGAGTAACGGAGGCGGAAGAGCATATATCCAAAATTGAGGACGACATGGATCCCCTGATGGTGCGAGTTTCAAAACTAGAGAAAGAGCTTGAGGAGCTAACGGAACAACATGACTATCAGGAAAACTATGTCCGACGTCTCAATCTGCGACTCCGAGCAACCCCCAAGACAGATCATTTTCCGCTTCCATAACTATCAGGATCGGGAAGAGATGTTGTGGGCATACCGAAGCCTGAAAGAAGTCATGTACGAGGGGGAGAGGCTATATCTGTTTCAAGATTACTCCAACAGGATCCTTAAAGAGAGGAGAGCTTTCAACCCCATAATGGCACAGCTCAGGGAGCTTAAGGTGGACTGTTTTTTGCTGTACCTGGCAATTATTAAAATCAAGCATGAGGGAGCTACATTCTCTTTTTGGGAACCAGAGAGGGCTGCTGCATTTGTAGAGGACCTGAGGAAGAAAGGTTGAGAGGGGCCAGCTGGATGACACCATATGAGGGATGCTTATGACAAGAGATGAGACTGCCAGAGACTGAAATAGTATCTTGGACTGAATGGAGTTGGAGGAGTATCAGTTATCCATTCATTTGTTTTTGAGGGACTTTGTTGATATCCTGCTGTTCTCTACCCCTCCGGTCTTTTGTTAGTTTTATGGTGACACTTCTCGGAAGCAGCTACCGGTATGGTGTGGGTGGAGGCGATCGAGGGATGCAGAGCACCAGAGAATGTGCATCCAACATGTGAGAGGCTGGCTGTGCATGCATTCGTGAGAGAGGTGTGGCACAGGAATTATCGAACTGGCGCATGGCGGGAGGAGTATCTGAAGCTGGGTGTCCTGCTGAATGAAGTGCACAATATAGATCTCTGTGACGATGCATCTTCCATGGCTAGTAAGTGGGGGTCTGGGGGTGGGCCGCCGCTGTGTATGTTTGTGGGCAGCGCCGGGCGCCCGGTGGCCTCTGTAACTCAGACGGCATTTGCAAGCCTTTACTTGTGGGACTGACAACTCAAGTATAATTAAAGGCTAAATTACCTGCCGAATTGGAATGCCAAAATAGAAAGGATGGGGTGGCTGATTTTGGGGGTGTTCATGTTAGTTGTTGCCAATTTAATATGCTGGTTGAAATGTTGGTTGATATATAATTGAGGGAAGGCTGTTTTTTTGATGTGTAAATGGACGTTGTTAATTAAAAATAGTTAAGCAGGGATTGGGGGGACTGGAACATCTACAAGAATCAAAGTAGGACCGTTCTTGGAGTTGAATGGTAGGGGGACGTGTAGTATGTAGGATATGTAAATATGGGTGGGGATGTTCTAGGTGGGAAGATTTGAGAGGGGAAGGGATTGTACCTGGAAAGGGGATTGTTATATGTATATGTGTTATATGTCTGCAGTGCTGGAAACATCTCTTGTTTTTATTAATCATAAAGGGTAACAGGTTATTAGAAAATGCAATAATTACTGGTAAGATGAGAATGTGGGAAATTTTCCTTGGGTGAGAGTAAGACGGAGGCTGAAGGGAGAGGCATGGTGGATAAATGAATAAGTTAAAGACGCGGGGGATCACATCATGGAATGTGAAGGGGATCACATTGCCAGTTAAGTGAACTAGTATACTGACAGCCCTGTGCCACCAGGGCACTCGGGTGGGATTATTACAAGAAACGCACTTGGCCACCCAAGAACACCAGAAACTGGTAAGAGGGTGGGTGGGTTGGTGCTATGCATCATCCTACAGCTCACATAAAAGAGGGGTTGCGGTGCTGATAGGCAAGGCACTTCCATTCACTTGCACAAGGGTGATTATAGACAAGGGTGTAGGGAGGTATGTCTTTGTTGAAGGGGTGCTCTCTGGTGAAAAAATAACGTTTGGAAGTGTCTATGCCCCTTCAGTATTTGACCCGGCCTTTTACCAGGAAGTCCTAGATGTTCTAATGCGAGAACAATTTGAGGGGTTAATTCTGGGCGGGGAATTTAATGCAGTTATGCAAGGGGACCTGGATCACTCAAAGGGAAGGAATAGGCACAGAGGAGGGCTGAAATGCTGGCTGGAGGGAATATTGGATATGGACATGATTGACTGTTGGAGGGCTTTGCATCCAGGTGAAAAGGGATTCACTTTTTACTTGAACCCGCATAAAATATGGTCCAGGATAGACTATATCTATATGCACTGACTGTGGCTAGACAGAATGCGAAAGGTGGAACATAGCCCTATTATCCTTTCGGACCATGCTATGGTCCAGATGATTTTTGAGGTAAGAGAACAGAGGGAGGGTCCTCCACCCTGGAAGTTCCCAAGGTACCTGTTAGGTAATAAAGAATTTGTGGAATACCTGGGGCAACAGTGGCAATTTTATAAAGAGACTAACGAGGGGTCGGTGGAATCCCCAGGCATATTTTGGGAAGCAGGGAAGGCCTTCATTAGAGGAGCCATAATTAAGTTTGTTGCACAGTATAAAAAAGGAAAAGAGGCCACTAGGGTGGAATTAGAGGGGAGGGTGAAAACATTGGAGAGGGTAGTGGTGGAAAGAGCAATGGAGGAAAGGGTGCAAAGTTTGAAAGTTGCAAGGGAGGCGCTAAATGCTTTCCTATTTGGGGAGGCAAGGGTGGCAGGACTGTTTGTCAGAAGTAGGTTATTTGAGTGGAGGAACAGATCTGGCTCACTACTGGTCTGACTAATAAAAGGAAGAAGATTGTATACAACATAACAGAAATTAAAGACAGAGAAGGAAAGATACTAAGGGATAAGGCCTTAATTAGGGATAGATTTGAACAATTCTACCAACAGCTCTATCAGGCAGAATGTGCCGGTTCAGAGGATTTAGCAAAGCAGTTCCTGACTGGGGTTAGGGTGCCCAAAATAACTGATCAACAACAGAGGCAGCTGTGGCGGGGTGATCACGTGTCTGGAAATTAGGAAAGCAATACAGGGGTTGAAGCAGGGGAAGGCCGGTGGACCAGACGGATTTCCCATAGAGTTTTATAAAACATTGAAAGAACAGGTGGTGGATCCGCTATATCAAGTGTTCTCTGAATTTGGGGGGGACCTCCCAGTCTCTTTTAGAGAGGCAGTCATCTGCTTGGTACCAAAGCCAGGGAAAGATGGGCAGGAGTGTTCCTCGTTCCGACCGATCTCTTTACTAGATTGCGATGCTAAAATACTGGCTAAGGTGCTGGCAAGGAGACTGGACCAGCTCATGCCGGAGTTAGTTCACCCAGACCAGACCGGTTTTGCCACAAGGAGGAGCTCATATCACAATATGAGAAAACTGCTTAATGTAATATGGAGAGCCTCACGTGGACAGAAGAATATTGCAGTTTTAACAATGGATGCCGAGAAGGCATTTGATCATATAGATTGGGCATATTTGTTAAAGGTTCTCCAGATGTATGGATTGGGGGATGGATTTATTGGATGGATCAGAATAGTATGAATAGTATAGTATAATAGAATAGTATGTATAGAGCCCCTGAGGCAAGAGTGTTAGTGAATGGGAAATGAACAAAAAAATTCACCCTTCATAGGGGTACCAGGCAGGGCTGCCCTCTCTCGCCTTTATTATTTGCACTAGCTATAGAGCCTTTAGCGACTGCAATTAGAAATTCGAAGGACATTAAAGGAGTGATAGGGAGGTTGGGTAAGGAACACTAGATTACACTATACGCAGATGATATGTTACTATATACTCGGGAACCGACCAACTCAGTTCCCCCATTGTTAGAGCTGATAGGGAAGTTTGCAGCCTTCTCAGGATATAGAATAAACATCCACAAATCAGAAATACTGCTGTGGGGAGAAATTGAAAGAGGATTCAAAAACACAGCCTGGGGTCTTAAGGTGAAAAAGGAATTTACATATCTGGGAATTCGAATTGGGCATGAGCTAAGCCAGCTGTATAAGCTAAATTATGGACCAATGGTACAGAGCATAGAAGAAGCACTAAGAAGATGGAAGGATCTGCCTATATCATGGTTAGGCCACATAAATCTTATAAAAATGAACACTCTACCTCGAATTTTGTATTTGATGCAAATGCTGCCCATGGGGCTAAACAAGACAGATATGAAAAGGGTGGATAAAGCCTTTGTAGGCTTCTTGTGGAGGGGGAAACAACCAAGGGTGAGTCTTCGTTGGCTACAGGCAGAGGGGGACAACGGTGGGTTAAATCTACCAAACTTAAAAAATTATGCGTTAGCCATGCGTTATAGATTTATAGGTGACTGGGTAAATAGGCCAACAGAAGCTGGGTGGTTGGACCTAGAGGAAGGGGAAGGAGTGGTAAGAGCATCAGCTTTCCTGGGAGGGGGAGGTAAGAAGGCTTATGGTAGGCAGGCGAACCCGAACCCATTAGTGATGTCAGTATTGGAAGGTTGGGAACAGCTGTTGAAATGGTTCGGTCTGAGATCTGGGGAAGAAACACTTTTACTACCAATTAGGGGGAACCCTGGATTTTTGGTGGAACTAGAAGATAAAGGTTTCCTGGTATGGGAGGAAAAGGGTATAAAATGTGTAAAAGATAGGTGGAGAAAAGGGCAGTTAGTGTCGGGAGTGGAGCTAGGGGAATGCCTAGGGGCAGGGATGTTTCGAATCTTACAAGCAAGTAATTATGCTAAAACAATTATGAGAAGTCGAACTGACAACTCCCCCTTGGAGCAGATAGAAACTATGGATCTTCCTGGACATAAAGTCTCCACCACTCATTCACACTAATGGGAACTGCACCAGAGGCACTAGGACCCAGCGGGAGCAAACTTTTTGCTAGAGGGTCGGCACCAGAGATGGAGCTTCCAGGAGCGGCACCGTGAGCCTCAGCTTGTGTGGTAATGACTATCTCAGCGTCGAACCTCCAACCACCACAGTTCTTTTTTTCCCGCTGTCTAGTGCATTTCAGTGACGACGTCGCTTGCCTGCCGGGAGTCAAACTTCAAACTAGCAGCATAGTTTTCAGTTTTATTGTTTTGTAATAATATCTTGAATAAAGTACTGCTTAGTTTGTTTATTCTTATTAAAGAAGTCTCAGCCTACATTGACGGAGTCGACCATGAGCAGGTCAGGTGACGGTAGGGAGACTTCGTATGAAAGCTGTTTAGTCAGCTGGGCTGGGTTCGGTCCGCTGCCTTCTCTGGAGGGGGAGTCTAACAAATGACAGTCCAGTGCCCGAGGGGGTGTGCGGTCCTCTCGAAAGCATAAAAGTAAATGGTCGCACTCTCGGCACCATTCAGCCTTGAGCTCTTCTTTGGCCCACAGGTCAAAAAAGAGAAGGTATCACTCAGGGTTGCCTCCTGATATGTTTGCACATAGATGGTTGGTTATTGGGGCTAGTTGCCGGTCTCCTCCTTCAGAGTTGCCGGTTTATGTCTCCGGTCGCTGACGTCTTCGACATCGGAGCCCTACCCCGCCCTCTGGTAGGTCTTCAGATGAGCAGTTTCATCAGTGGGCTGCTCTCATGGAGCAATGGGCTCGGAGATTCGTCCAGCTGCCTGGCCAGGTCACTCCGGGGCCTTTGGGCTTTCAGGAGATCAAGTAGGGTGGTTGAGCCTCCCTAGTTGCGCGGCACCGTTTTCGGTGCCGTCGACTCCGCGCTTAGGTGTTTTCCCTGTTTTTCGGAGCCTTGGGATGTTTTCAATGCCTTCAGCATTGATGGCATGCTCGGCACCGTCCTCAGCACCGATGCATCTGTCGGCGCCATCCTCAATAACGTTGAGGTTGTTGGCGCCATGCGCCTCGTCGGTGCCGATGAGGCACATGGGCTTCTCGGTGCCGTCCTCTGCCCCGTCCTCGGGCTTCTCGGCGCTGTCCTTGGGGCCGTGCGGCTTCTCGGCACCGTCTTCAGTGCCGTGCGGCTTCTCGGCGCCACCCTCAGTGCCGTGAGGCTCTTCGGCGCCAAGGCCTGTTAGGGCGTCATCCAGTCTTCAGGGCTCCTCTCCTCTGAATCCTTTTCCTTCCTCATTTCCTTCTGATTTTCACTCCTTTCCTGTCCATGCATTCCCTCCTGGGCTGTCAGGAGATGACATTGAGCCTGACCCAGACCTTCATCTGGGTGATGATGTGGAAGGAACAGGATCTAATCCTGCTGCAAAGCCTGTGGTCGAGGACCTGTCATTCAAGTCTCTGCTGAAAAACTTGAATTCCACTCTTTCTCTCCAGACTACAGATATCGATCCTGGGAAGCTGTTGAGACTCCAATGCCTCCATGTTCCGGAGATCCCTATGGATTTGACTCCTCCAGTACAGCCCTCCTTTGAGATGCTTTCTCAAATGGTATGGAATAATCCTGCTCTCATTCCTTCTGTGGCTAAGTCCATAGATAGGAAGTATGCTGCTCCCAAGGATCGACCCATTTTAGCCTCTCAAGCCTTTGCGGACCCTATTGTAGTCTTGTTAGAGAATGATAAGGTCGTCCTTCCTCAGACTACTACAGCTCGAACTATAAACAAGGAATCTCGTAAGATAGACACTTTAGGTAAGAGAGTCTTTGCTGCTTCCACCCTAGGTATGCGTATTGCCAGCTACCAAGGCTATTTCTCTCAATATGAATATATTCTTTGGCATTCGCTCAAACAAATGGTTGAAGCCCTACCTGTGTCGGACACTAATTCAGAGCTTCTTCAAACCATAACCAGGGGTATCGAGTCCAACAACCAGCAGGTTAAAGCAGCTATGGACACCTTTGATACTGCCTCCTGAGTGGCGGTGGTGGGCATTTGTACCCGCCGTCACTCCTGGCTGCTCACTTCAGGTTTCACGAATGATGCCCAGCAACAGGTCATGGCATTGCCCTTCAATGGTGTGTATCTCTTTGGCCCTCAAGTAGAACAGGCTCTAGAGGCCACACAAAAGACTAGGTCAGCCATTAAATTGGCTCGACCTCCTCCCGCTCCCTCTCGAGGGGGTGTTAACACATGCCAGTTTCATAACAGTCAGTCCTTTTGGGGCAAAGGCAGGGGAGGTTTTAATAAAAACCAGGCCACTCAGCCTCAAAAGAAAACACAACAGAAGGCACAAGGACCCAAAGTGCCCAGTGCCGCCTTCTGAGTTGTTGGCCCAAGTCCCACCTCAGCTGCCCGAGGGGGACTCTTCCTCACTGGTGGGAGGTCATCTGACTCACTTCTACAATCAATGGAAGTCCATAACCTCAGACAAATTGGTCCTCTGGATAATCCATGAGGGGTATTCCCTCAATCTTTTAGAGACTCCTTTGGATCGTCCACCCAGACAACAGCCCAGGCTGTCAGTACTTCAGTCAGAACTTCTCGCCTCCGAGATACAAGGCCTTCTGAACAACAGGGCAGTGGAAGTAGTTCCGCTGGATCAACGGAACACAGGGTTCTACTCCCATTACTTTCTGGTTCCAAAGAAAACCTGGGGCATGCGCCCCATTTTGGACCTCAGAAAACTAAACAAATTTCTTCCCAAAGAGAAATTCAAAATGACATCGCTAGGAACCCTGTTACCTTTGCTTCATCAACACGACTGGTTAGCCTCCCTGGACATGCAGGATGCTTACCAGCACATTCCTATTCACCCAAAGCATCACAAAAACCTAAGGTTCGTGGCTTTGGGACAGCATCATCAGTTCAGAGTCCTGCCCTTTGGGCTATCCTCAGCGCCGTGAGTTTTTACAAAGTGTTGTGCAATCCTCGCAGCGCATCTCAGAAAAATCAGAATACAAGTGTTCCCATATCTGGACGACTGGCTTCTAGCAAGTCCTTCCAGGCAGGGAACTCTAGGCGCCATAGCCACGGCTTCACACTTTTTCATGTCCATGGGAGTCCTGCTAAACCTCTAAAAATCACAGCTGCAGCCCTCCCAGAGGCTTCTTTTCATAGGAACTCTTCTGGACACCTCCTGTGCGAAAGCATTTCTTCCAGAGGACAGGAGGAGCAATATCCTTCAGATGGCTTCATACATCAGAGAGAGCAGCTTGGTTTCGGCTCTCTTGATGAAACAAATGCTAGGTCTCATGGCATCCTCGGTGTTCACTGTACCCCTAGCATGCCTTCACATGAGAACCTCTCAATGGATGCTCAGTACTCAGTGGTCCCCGACCACTCGCCCTCAGTCCTTTCTCATCAAGGTGACAGAACCTCTGAAGAGATCACTCACCTGGTGGTCGCAAGAGGACAATCTTCTGGAAGGGTTTCCCTTTGCTCCTTTGAATCATCAGATTTCCATTACCACGGACGCGTCCCTGATGGGGTGGGGAGCTCACTGTCAGACTCTCCACACTCAAGGTACGTGGACTCAGGACGAGTCCCAGCTTCATATAAATGTCTTAGAAATGAGAGCCGTCCCTTATGCAGTCCGGGCTTTGAAGGACGTTCTCTGTCACAAGAACATTCTCCTTCAAATGGACAACAAAGTAGTGATATATTACATCAACAAGCAGGGCGGTGCTCACACTTACCCCTCATGCAGGGAAGCGATGAGGGTGTGGGAATAGTGCTTGGAGCACGGCTCTAATTCATGCGGTCTACCTGCCAGGGGTGCAGAACGAACTGCAGACCATTTCAGCAGAACAGAGACAGATCCTCACGAATGGTCTCTCGACTCAGTAATAGCTCAGTCACTATTCACAGAGTGGGGAACTCCAGACCTGGATCTTTTTGCATCCCCACTCAACACAAAACTGCCTCTCTTCTGCTCCAGAAATCCAGGGCCTGGCATTTTCTGTCAGGATGCGTTCAGGCTGCGGTGGACAAAACTCTTTCTATACGCCTTTCTGCCTCTTCCTCTAATTCAGAGAGTACTTCTCAAGTTCGAGGCCCAGGGGGACAAAATGATCCTCATTGCTCCCTTCTGGCCTCGACAAATATGGTTTCCACTACTCAACAGTATGTCGGAAACTGCTCTGAAACCACTTCCCTTTCAGATGAACCTTCTGACTCAGGAGCCTGTGGTCCATCCCAATCTGAGGTCGCTTCACCTTCATGCTTGACTTCTGAAGAGATAGAAGTGAACAGGTTCAATGCCTCTCACAGGATTTCAGATATTCTTCTGGCTGCGCACAAGCCAACCACTAGAAAAACTTACACAGCCAAATGGAAGCGTTTTTCGCTCTGGTGTGCAAAATCCTATTTGAATCCTTTTTCCTGCCCACCAGATAAAGTTCTAGAGTACCTTTTAGACCTCACAAATTCAGGTCTGCAATACTCTACAGTTAAGGTTCACCTTTGTGCCATTTCAGCTTATCATGAGCCAGTACTTTCCTTGTCACTGGCTCAGTTACCTGTGTTTAAGAGGTTTCTTAAGGGAATTCTGCATACCAGACCTCCTATCAGATGCCCAGTCGCAGCCTGGGTCATTAATCTTGTGCTAGACATGCTCACTCGAAAACCTTTCGAGCCTCTAGCTACCTGTGAGTTAAAGTTTCTCACTTGGAAAACGGCCTTCCTAGTGGTCATTACCTCGGCCCGCAGGGTCTCTGAGATACATGCCTTGGTCACAGACCCTCCGTATACTGTGTTTCATAAAGACAAAGTAGTTCTTAGGACCCACCCTAAGTTTCTCTCTAAGGTTGTTTCAGAATTCCATCTAAACCAACCTTTGGTCCTTCCTACTTACTTTGAGAACTTCCAGAATGAAGGAGAGCGTTCTCTTCATTCCTTGGACGTCAAAAGAGCTTTGCGTTTCTATCTAGATAGAACAAAAGATTTTTGCAAAGCTCAACAACTATTTGTTTCCTTCAGCAAGACCCGGCTGGGTCGACCTGTCGCTATCAGATGTATTTTAGCATGGCTGGTGGCATGCCTTCGCCACTGTTATTCCATGGCGCAGGTTAAGCTGGAGGGCAGAGTGTACGCTCACTCTACTAAGGCGGTCACGGCATCCCTAGTGGAAGTTTGCAATGTGCCCACTGCAGATATTTGCAATGCAGCCACCTGGAGCTCAGTGCATACTTTCGTCAAACACTATGCCATGGATGTCCATGCCAGACGACATCTTTCTTTTGGCAGAACCATCCTTAATGGACTTCTGTCCTAAAACTGTGAGCTCTTGGTCTCTCCTGCCACCCTCTTGGGGGATTATTAGCTTGGTACTCTCCCATTAGTGTGAATGAGTGGTGGAGACTTTTATGTCCAGGAATATATGTAAATCACATACCTACCGTAATTCTTGATCTTCTTGGACGAGTCTCCACCACTCATTCACACGCCCACCCACCATCCCCCGAGCTCACCTCTGTTGTTGGACTTCACTCCCTCAGTCTTTAGACTGTGAAGACTTCTTTGTTGACCCTTCTTATACGGGTCGTCCTGACTATCTTATGTCCGGTTTTTAGTTAGGCTATCCTTCTAGGTTAGTTACGCTGCACCTCCTCAGAAGAAAAGGTACTGAGGCGGTTGGAGGGTCTATGCTGAGAAAGTCATTACTGCACGAGCTGAGGCTCGCGGTGCCACTCCTCGCGGCTCCATCTCTGGTGCCGACCCTCTAGCAAAATGTTTGCTCCCGCTGGGTCCTAGTGCCTCCGGCGCAGTTCCCATTAGTGTGACTGAGTGGTGGAGACTCATCCAAGAAGATCAAGAATTACGGTAGGTACGTAATTTCCATTTCTTGGTACTCGGGTGGGGCCGGGTGGAGTAATAGGAAGAGCGGCAAGGATGAGGAGTCAATACCTGCCTGACTATACCAGTAAAGCTAGGGCCCTATGGAATAGAGATCTGTGGAGGAGGATGTCAGATCAGGATTAGGGCCTACTATTACAACTCCATAAAGGGTTATTAATCTATAATAAGTATCAGGAATCATATTATAAGTTTGTACATAGGCTCTATTGCCCCCCAAGTATGATTCATAGATTCTGCCCTGAGATATCCCCTCTGTGCGGGAGGAGCGGGTTGGAGTGGGGAACATATATACATGGTTTCTGGGAGTGCCCAATCTTAAAACAGTTTTGGAAAGCCATAGCTAGAGAAGTTGGTAGGGTGTGGGGTAGGCAGATGGATCAGAACCCAGTGGTCATGTTGTTCGGGGTGGATGATTCAGAGGATGAGGACTGGAGACCCCTCCCAAGATGCGTACGAATTTTGGTTATTTGGTCAGACATTGCATATTAAATACATGGGTTTCTAATGAAGTGCCCATGATTCAAGTATGGAAAAATATGTGTCTGCAAGTACTATGCCTGGAAAGATTATATTATGTGAACAAAAACAGAGAGGACCAATTCTGGGAGGTGTGGGAAACATTCATGGCCACATTGCCACCAGGAGAGATGAATACATTGAGAAATGGCCTGCAAGAATAGAATGAAATGATAGCGAATTTGAAAGGGAGGTGGGGGCAAATATAAAGGATGAATTGGGGAAAGGGGGGACGGCACCCTGGGGGAATGAGTTGAAGAGGATATAACATGGAAGATAAACCTTTCATTAATGTATTAACAGCCTGCACAATTGATTAGTCTATGTTACTGTTAGTTTATTTTAGTTTTCGTCTTGTTAGTGTAACTTTTGCTTAGAGTGGAGTAATTTAGGTGGGTACTAATAGGGGAAGGGGGTATCGTGGGCAGATGTTCTATAGAAGTAGTAGTGGGGGGGTCATTGGTAGATGTTGGATTACTGTAGTAACTGTCCTTTATTGTCTATGTTTAATGTTTTTTTTTGTACTTTGTATTACTGTGGAAAATTAATAAACAAGTTATATAAAAATAAAAAAATCACTTAGAGCAGTTTTTGTTTTTCTTGCCCCAGTTCCCTTTTCTAGTGGAACCGAGACAATACTTGGCCTTTTTCTCCATTTAAAGTTTTTCTTCTGCAATCTCCTTTTATTACAAGGAACCAGAACATAGTTCACTTTTAGTGATATTGGGGAACTGAAGTGCTTTTTGGTCATTAGTATTTGACATGACTGACAGACCTAAAGAGCACAGGACCTGCAGGCTTTAAAAATTGTAAAATTGTTCAACTACTAAGGCAGTGTGTTGTGAGTTGTATTTGGGGTGCCTGGGTCCCAATCACAATTTTGTTAATTGTGAACTCTGTATTAAGTTTTGCCCTAAAACACAAATGGTCTAAAAAAATTAGAAGATACTATGGCTTTTCAGTCTGAGTCCACGTCACCTAAAGGCTCAGAGGAAGGTCCAGCCCCACATAGTAAGCAGAAAGATAGATTAGCAAAGGATGGTTCAGAAGTCAGGATGTCTAAATGGGGGGGAACCCTGAATTCAGAAAACACAAAAAAGCCTCTGAGCAGACATTAGAGACGATGCCTGCTAAGAAAAAACCAAAAGAGAAACATGTTGCTATCTTTCCTCCAGAAGAAGGAAAGGAGACTTTAGAGGACACTAATAAGATGCCCTCTTTAGAGGACATGACCAAGGTCACTGATTTGGGGGTTTTACTGGAAAACTCAGTAAAATTCCCAAATTTGGACTGCCTGCACACCAGTAAAAGCAAAGCATTTCACAAAATTTGGAATTTTAGGTCAGATCAGTAAATCTGCACAACTTTTTTTTCTTACAATTGCTTCCTATACTATTTTCGGTTTGCTTCAATTAATGCTCTGTATATTAAGCCTTCCTTTATTATGATTACTTACACATTCTAAAAGAATGACAGTAGAATCCTGGTAAAATCCAGATTAGACTAGCAATCACCAGTGCAGTTCATGGAATTCCCAGTCAAGAAAATGAAAATTCATGATTTTCACTAAATCAGTGGCCTTGGACATGGCTAAGGCATGGCAGTTCCTCCAGGCTTTCCAGGCTATGGGGACCTTTATGAATATGTCTGCCCCCAACCCTTAGGTTCCAGTTTAACTATGAGGAGGAGGAAGGGGACCCTATAGAACCTGCTGGTTTCCCTGAATAGGAGTTTGGTTCTTCCCCTCATCCTTCGGAGGACTACACCTCTCACTATTCCTTTGTGAAGCAAATGATCGGTATCCTCAACATTTCATTGCAGGAGACTGCAGAAGATGAGGTGCATTTTCTGGATATGGGCTTAACCCCCACTAAGAGGTTGCTTTTGCCCATTCGCAAGTCCCACAAAAAGGCTACTTGAAAAGTGCTAGCAGCACCCACCTCTGCTGCTTGCTTTAACAAGAAACTAGAGAAAAAATATCAGGTGGACAAGCAGGGCACTGAGTACCTTTACTCCCACCCTGACCATGAGGGAGTGGTCCAGACTGCTGCCCATGATGAGGCCAAAGTACCTCTTTCTTCCCTGCCTCTGGATAAGGATTCCAGGAAGATGAATAGCATGGGCAAGGAAGTTTATACAACAGCTTCCCCGTTTTTAAGGCAGGCAGCATACATGGCTTACACAACTCGGTACCAAAAGGCTCTGTGGAGTTCTATCTTGGCAATGAGTGAACAAGCTACAGGTGACCTGGCACAGGATCTGGCAAACACAGCAGAAACTGCCATGGATGCCACCGAGTACCAGTTCTATGTGGCAGTAGATGCCAGTGACACTACTTATAGGGTCATGGCACATGCAGTGTTCCTGAGAAGGTTTGCTTGGCTCAGAACCACAAATCTCTCTCAGGACACTCAAACAAAAGCAGTGAATTTCCCTTATGAGGGAAATTCTTTGGTAACAAAACAGAGGCTTACATGAAGAAGATGGGTGAGTATAGGATCACCTACAAGAGCAATACTGAGAAGGAAAAGGCTTCCATTTCCCAAAGTCCTTATGGAGGGGAGGTAGAGGCCAGGGTTACTACCCCCATGCTTACCTTTACTGTGATTTTACCTTCCTGAGAGGGTTCTTCAGGGGTAGAGATGTGGGGTTTTACGCATGGAATGCAACACCAGGCCCCAAGGCCCAGGTAAAGCAGAACCCCTGACAGGTTGGTGCAGGTTGCCCAACCCTCGCCAGTGGGAGGAAGTCTGATTCCCTTTTTCCAGGCATGGAAAAAATTATCACAGACAGGTGCGTCCTGGAAACAGTGAATCAGGGTCTGACCCTGCAGTTCAAGACATTTTCAAAACTACAGCCTCACAAAACCTTCATACCTCCTAATGCAACATAACTCCTGCTGGAGTTGGAGGTAAAGAAGTTGGTAGAAGCAAATGCAGTGGAGAAAGTCACTCCTCACAGTGGGGAAAGTGGCTTTACTCCAGATACTTCCTAACCCACAAGAAAAATGGTAGTGGTGACCATTTTAGATTTGAGATATCTGAACAAACACCTAAAAAAGGTAAAGTTCAAGAAGGTAACACTGGAATCAGTGATTCCAGCACTGCAACAAGGAGATTGGCTAGGGTCACTGGATCTGAAATACACCTGCTTTCACATACCCGTCAGGCCCAGTCACAGAAAGTGCCTCAGATTCAAGGTAAGGAACTGCCACTCCCAATTCACAGCCCTAGCCTTTGGCCTGCCCTCAGCTCCCAGAGTGTTCACAAAGTGCCTAGCTGTGGTGACAGCACATCTGAGAAGGCAAGGGACTGTGGTCTTTCTTACTTAGATGACTGGTTAGTTGCAGGAAAGTCACTCCAGGAGGTCACGTCCTCCCTCCTACTCACCCAGCACACCCTGGAGGACCTGGGCTTTCTGATAAATGTCCAAAAGTCCCAGACAGAGCTTGTGCAGGTTCTGGACTTTATAGATGCAGAGTCGAATGCCCACCAAGGGAAGGCATTCCTCCCTCGAGAAAGAGTGGCAAACCTGATAGTGCTTGCAAGGTCTTTCAGGGCAGGGCAGACCAGGCTAGCAAGAGACTTCCTTCAGCTGATTGTGCATATGGCCTCATGTACAGTAGTAGATCCAGGTGCTAGGTTCCAAATGAGGGATATACAGTACTACCTGGAGTCCCATTGGTCTCAAAGGCAAAACCCGCTGTCAAAACTGGTGCCCATGTCAAAGTGCCTGTTAGGAACACTGGAGGGATGGATGGCAGAAGGCAATCTCAGAGAAGGGATTTCCTTTCACCAGCAGCCACCCTCAGTGGTGCTTACTACGGATGCCTCCCTCATGGACTGGGGTGGCCACCTGGAAGATTTCATTGTAAGTGGGGTGTGGAGCCCACATTGTCTTTCCCCAGCAGGTAACTGCTGTTAGTTGTACTCCAAGTTAACAGGCTAGATCCCAAATCATCATTGCTTCTGTGCACAGCTTTAAAGATCTTGTCCCTCCCTGCTTGTTGATATAATACATGGTAGTGGTGTTGACTGTCCTGACCTGGATGGACTGATCTCTGATTTGGGAGGAAAAAGCTTGCATTGCCAGATACACTGCCCCGAGCCCCAGGAGGTTTATGTCTGAACTACTCCTCTTGTTCTGTTGTAGGCCCCCCTTGGTGGGGAAAGTCCCAGAAGATGCCCAGCTGGACTATGATTGGCTACAGGAGGGAAGGGTTGGTGGGATCTGGTAGGTTAGAGGGAGTCGCAGGCACATTCCTCAACCATAACCAGTTCCAATGCAGAATTTATACGCCACTCTGGTGGAGTGGGACTGCCAAGAGGCACCAGTAGAAGTGGCTGAGGAGGATGTGGGAGCCCTCCCAGGAGGGGAGGCCCCAAGGTGGGTGGAAGTGGACCCCAAAGAATGAGGAAGCAACTTCTGGTGGGGGACTCGGTCATCAGGGGGATAGAGTTAGGAGAAGGAAAGGGGCAGAGAGGGAGGTCGGGTACCTATCTGGTGCCACGGCATGGAGAGATGGGAAGTGTTTCCTATGGATTGTTAGGGCAGCAGGAAGGGAGGGAGGGGGAGCTAGATATTGTTGTTCACCTAGAGAGGAAGTATCTGTCTAGGGATGGGGCAAGCATAGTGCAGGGGGAGTTTAGGGAGCTGGGAAGAAGTCTTAGGCAGGTAGCACATGGTAGCTTTTGCAGAGGTACTGCCTGTCTATGACAGGGTGAAGGTAAGGGAGCTCTACACCAATGCCTTCAACTCATGGTTGAGGGAATGGTGCAGAGTGGAGGAGGCATGGCTACATTGGGGACTGGGGACCCCATCTGTGAGGATAAGAGCCTATGTAGTGGTGATCGCCTGCATCCATCCAGGAGGGAAACCACAGTTCTGAGTAGAAAGTTTAAATGCAACTTCAGTGAGTGTTAAACTAGCTGATGGAAGGAGAAAGGGGGCACAAAAAGAAAAAGGGGGAAGCAACAAGCAGAGAGCTAACAAAATTTGGAAGATCATGTGTGCCAATGCTAGAAGTCTGGGGAATAAGATCCCAGACCTAGAGGCCATCATGGCGGAAGCTGACCTGGATGTTGTGGCCCTTACTGAGTCATGGTGCATGGACAACCATGACTGGGACATGGTCATACCAGGCTATACGATGTTCAGGAGGGACAGGGTAGGAAGGAAAGGAAGGGAAGGGGAGTGGTGATTTGTGTAAGGGAAACCATAAAAGCAACAGAAATACAGGGAATTCGGGGTGACGAGATGCTGTTGGCTACCCTTGAGCTGGGTAATGGAGTCAGTGTTCAGACAGGAGTGTTCTACAGGCCTCTGGCACATGGGGAGGAGATAAGGAAATGTTAGAAGCAGTTAGGAAAAGGCTAAAAGTGGCTGGTGGGGGACTTAATTCTGCCAGATGTAGATTGGAGCCTCCCTCAGCAGCTTCAGCTAGAATCAGGGACATCCTGGACTCCCTGCAGGGGGCATTCCTCAGACAACTAGTCAGTGAACCCACTTGTAATGGGGCAGTACTGGATCTGGTGCTTACAAAGACAGTGTTGCAGATATCAAGGTAGGGAGCCATCTGGGGGCCAGTGATCATCGTACGGTGTGATTTAACATAAGAACTGCCGCTGAATCCAACCACAAAATAGTGAGAGTTCTGGACTTCAGAAGGGCTGATTTTATAAAGATGGGGGAGTGCCTCAGAAATGACCTGGCAGTGGGAGAGGAGCTGGAGGGGGTGGAGGAAAAGTGGTCCAAACTAAAAGTGGGCATAGTGAAAGAAAAAAACCTCTGTGTCAAGCAGGTAAGCAAAAGTAAAAGAAAGCGGAGACTGCTATGGTTCTCAAAAGAGGTAACAGAAAAGGTAAAGGTTGAAAAAATAGCATTCAGAAGGTATAAAGGGACCCAGAGGGAGGAGGATATGGAAGTATATCTGGTAAAAGCTCCCGGCATTTTTTCTGTCTAATTTCTGAAGGTGCCTTTTGCCTCTGCCTAGAACATAGCTATTAGAGTATTTTTAAGTTGTTTCTTCTAAGACACGACTGCCTAGGTTTATCTTTGTGAAGATAAATCTAATTTTCAGCCTGCTCTAGTCACTGTATTACAGCTACAGTTAGTACAGCCCAAGGATTTCAAACTGTGACTCTTAGAGCCAAAGTGATTACAGCCCTTCTACAGCTTTTTTTTGTTTGTTTTTTTTGTATTATATCTTTATTGATTTTGTAAGCAAAACTCACAGATCAATTATACATAGGTGGATAGCATAGCATAGATAAAAATGTTTCCTCTTACAAAGGATCAAGGCAGGACACCCCCTTATTTGTTACATCATAGGGAGAAGTACAGTGAAAAAAAGGAATTATAAGTCCAAAATAAATTGTCCATATGCATGTAGCCATGGAAGGGTCCAGAGGAATCTTTCTTACTAGGTAGAGTATAGTCGAGTCCCTTTTAACATAGTGACCTGACGGTCATAGCGAGTCCTCTATTGTTGCAAATTTATGTATAGTAAAAATACAATCCCCCAGCTCCTAGAAGGAACCCTTTAACAGTATACTCATACATGTCTACTGTTAACATCATGAAACCCATTCGTGTTACAAAGAACTTATGGCACAGTATTTACCCTAAGGTTGGTAGGGCGTTTAACAGTCAATAAAAAGCAACCCCACATTACCTGTGAGGAATACAAAATTATGTTATTAAAAATAATACGGAGTTCAGCTGTCATGAGACCAAACCAAACACTAAGGACTTAAGATTAGTCCAAATGAGCATTTAGCTTAACCCAAGAAAGCCCCATTCCCAACCCTCCATCTCAATAAGGCAAATAAAATGGTGTGTATTATATAACACTTTTTAATGCCATAGGCCAAGACATTAGCAAGCACGCAAGGCCTTTGTAGTCTTACTGTTTGAGTCCACAGTCAGGTTGTAGTTCAGTCCTCTTCCAACGAACTCTCCCCTTCTTCTCGATCTTCCAGCTCCTGTTCTATTCGGTTGATGAGCTTCTCAGTGTCCTTTGCCTCATTAAATAGGAATCGCTGCCCATTCCAGACCACTCACAGCTTCGCGGGCAATAACTAGTGTTGCACCTTGTGTCATCTGAGGTGACCCCTCAGGCCATTGAAGGCTCTCCGCCTCTGTCAAGCGCTATAAGACAGATCTGGGAACATCAAAATCGTAGCTTCCCCATATCTCAGCGATCTTTTCCTTCGGGCTAAGGCAAGAGCATGGTCTCGATCTCCTACACCAGTGCAGATCAAAATGAGTGTCCGAGGAGTTGTAGGGTCCAGCGGGGCTCGGTGGGGTGTAAATCTATAGGCTTTTTCCATCAAGAATAAGGGATCCTCCTCTGAAAGGCCCAAAATAGCTGGCAGAAAAGTCATAGCAAACAGCAGAGCATCTTCCCCTTCAGCTGCCTCGGGTAGGCCCACTATCCGAAGATTTCTTTGCCTTGTCTGGTTCTCCACATTCTCCAAATGTTGGTGCAGTTGTATGTTCTCCTTAATAAGTTTAGTGGTAGCCTCCATAGTTTTAAGTACAGAGGTCTCCGATCATTGCACCTTGGTCTCACAGTGGTCCATGCGTGTTTCAAGAGCTGAAACTCTGGGGGTAAGTAAATCAAATTTTTTGTCTAGCTCTTGGACCAAGCTCACCAACTTCTGCAAAGTAGCATGAATTGCTGCAAGAGAGGCCTCTCTGGTGGCTGGTTCAACGTGGTCTGAGGTTGCGCCACTGTGTGCAGGCCGCTCATTCCGGGTCGCTCATCTTGGGGTGAAAAAGTCAGTTGAGGAAGAACTATTTCCCTTAGATTTCTCCATTTCAACAGTCCATAAGGTCCCTGCACTTGTTTGGTCACCTGTATCTGCAGAATTTGCTGGTATTTAGTACTTAAAAGCTTTATTTTAGAAAATTCCTTCAGGAGCTCGAGTTGTTAGCTGCTTCCATCTAGGCTGCTCAGCAGCACCCCCAAAGTTTAAGTTTTAGAGTGATAAGGCCTCCTCTCGCTTCTCTCAACTACCCCACCATTCCTGAAACCTGACTCTCATTCTGATTCTCTCCTAAGCTACTCCTTTACCCAACTCCTCCACCCTTACTATTGTCTGGCCTGTAACCCTCCCCCTCTACACCTGTACTTAACCTCTCCATCTCTCTCCCCAGACCCTCACACCTCAGAGCCCTCCTGGGTTGTCTGGACTCTAGCCGCCTCATCCATTTCAAGCAGACCAGAGCCTGAGCACTTCACACAGGACCTCCCCCGGGGCGAGAGCCACGGATCCCGCCTGTTCCTTGGGCCAGACCATGCTCACCCCCGAAAGCCGCTGGAACTAAAGCCTGCACCCACTGACGCTGGACCGCTTAGCTGCTGCATCACGAGACTTCCTCCCTAAACTGCTGCCTTGAGCCTCCCTGCTGGTTTGGCCAGACTAAGCCGTAGGTCCCACCGGCACTATATGCTGGCTCCCCACCCTCCCCCACCTCACCCACCCTGGGTGGACCTTTTCCTATATACAGACTATCACGGTCAGATGACTGTCTCTGATTTCCCATTGGTCCCTTATCATCCACGACCACTAGGGTCCCCCATTCGCTCTCAAGCTAACATAAAAATGTGGCAGCTCCTACCCTGTGCTCCACAAACTAAAACTGACACCTAGGAAAAGCTCTGTAGTTTTTCCTTCCATGATTTCACATCGACCTAACCAGTAAACACCTTCCTGGTGAACACTAACACTGTGCTAAATGAGCTCTGTCATCATGGGTAGCTTATCCCACCTGGTCCTCCTATACTCAGTGGTGCTGCTGCTATGCCTAGCTGTAAACAGACCTGATTATGTGAACCTAGGTCCACTCACATCATTCCCCTGTACAGAGGATTACCAGTTCTCCAATCTCCTACAACTAAAAATTATGCAAACCGACCTAACCCCACTGCTAATAAAAAATGGCCTTCTCTCCCTAACTGGAGATTATACAAAAAAGTACCTTGGAAATTGGTTATTCCTTACCCCTTATTTCCACCGCAAGCTATGGTATCTGCTGCTTTTGACCATCCTTTTATCTGGTGACGTACAGTTAAATCCTGGGCCACTTCATAATCTCTCGCACTCGGGTCTCCTCATCGCTCACCATAACACAAGAAGCCTAGAACACAACCTAGCTGACCTTGAGGCCTCGACATCCCTGTACAAGCCTTACTTATTGTGCCTGTCTGAAACATGGCTCAAACCTGCCGTCCTAGACCCATGATGTTCCATCCCCTCTTACAACCTCCTCAGGAAAGATAGACCACACTTCAAAAGAGGTGGTGGTGTGGCTATATATTTTAAAGATCAGCTTCACCTTACGGAACTGGATGCTGACCCCATGACACACAGTGAATCGCTACATGCCCTCCTCACTCTGGGGGCCAAGAAATTACACATTGTATGTACCTACAACCCCCCCTAATAATGCCCACCATAGCTTGGATGAGCTACTTAACCAGACATCTACACTCTCAGGCAAAAACAAAGTAATCATCATAGGTGATGTTAACATCAACTGGCAAGGGAACAGCCAGGCCACTTCACTATCAAAAATTCAGAGTCATAACCTTCACCAGCAAATTTACCAGCCAACCAGGACTGCCTCTCACACAAATACAAGCTCACTCGTTGACTGGATCCTAACAAACAGGACTGAGCATATCCATGCTGCTGGCACTCTTGCTGATGCAGTCACTGACCACTCTCCTGCCTACTGCATCTGGGGATCCCCTGCCACCCCCCATGTTAATCTGCGCTTTGTCACTTTCAGAAATTACACCTACCTTAATCCCCCAAAAGTTCCTAGATGATGTGGCCAACATAAACTGGTATGATCTCTACAATGCCCGTGATGTGCAGGCTGCCCTTGACATATTCTTCACCAAATGTCTTGCCTTACAGAATCACCACTTCCCCCTCATTACTCACCGAATAAAAGGGAAACACACTAGATGGCTAAAAAAGGACCTCCTTGCCAAACTCAAAACAAGAGACGGGAGCTGGTGCTCTTTTAAATCCTCTGGATGGCAAGAAGACTACAACACCTACAGGAGACTAAGAACTGACTGCAAAAAGGAAATAAGGACTGCAAAGAGCTCCTACTGCAAAACCCTGTTGAATAACTCTTCAGGAGATCCCAAAAAATTCTGGTCGCATATTAAAACATTCTTGGGATCCTCTCACTCCTCTACTCTGAATGACATAGTATTGAATGGTATCTACTGCAGTGACCCACAGACAATTGCTGACTTTTTCAACAAGCAATTCAAAGACCTAACTGGGTACACCTCCTCCTTCCCTACCATACATAGTGCGGACCCCCCTGATTTCTCTCACAAGGATTCTGCTACATCCTCCTTCCATTTCAAGGCTGTCACAAAAAAGGAGGTAACTAATCTTCTTGGATCCATCTCGGACAGCACTGCCACAGGCTCAGACAGTCTCGAACCCAAACTTCTGAAGCTAGCAGCTCCACTCATTGCCACCCCTCTGGCCAGAATCTTTACCCTCTCCCTGTGCCAAAACTGCATCCCTTATATCTGGAAGATAGCTAGAGTCACACCTGTGTTCAAGAAAGCCAACAAAAGGGACCCATCAAACTACAGGCCTATAGCCATCCTGTCTGTGCTAAGCAAAATTCTTGAAAATATTGTTGCCAACCAAACCATCGAATTCCTCTTTAGAAACAACCTTTTATCAAGTGCCCAGCACGGCTTTCGCAAAGGGTATAGTACAACCACAGCCTTACAACAGACACCATCTCTACCATGGACTCGGGCCTACTAACAGGGGCTGTCTTCATTGATATGACCAAGGCTTTTGACCTGGTGGACCACTCTCTTCTTCTTCACACCTTAAAAGCCATGGGATTCACAGTGAATGTAGCCAGCTAGTTCTGTAGCTACCTATCAAACAGAATCCAAGTGGTTAAATTCAACTCAACCTACTCAGATCAAGCCACTGTGAACATCGGGGTACCACAAGGTTCCATTCTAGGGCCTCTACTATTCTCAATATTTATAAATAGTATTTCCTCTGACCTCTCCTCCACCTCTGTCTTGATCTATGCTGATCAGTCTTGTACACCAGTGCAAAGGACATTACTGACATCAATCTACGTCTGCCCACGGATTTCCAACATACACAAACCTGGTTATTGCACAATAAACTTGTTCTAAACGAGACCAAAACCAAATCTATGCTATTTGGATCGACCCACAGGCTCAAATCCACAGAAAAATAATTTGCAAGTATCCTGCATCAATGGCTCACTCACCGGCATTGTCACATCATTCAAATACCTAGGAGTAACTCTGGACCCATCCCTAAGCTTTGACCAACACATACAGTTAACCTGTAAATCTGTCAACTCCAAACTCAGCATCACGTACAGGACCAGATATGCCCTAACACCATCAGCTAGGCTGGCTATCGCCAGGGGCATTCTCCTGCCTGCTTTGACCTATGGGTCTGCTACTTATGCTGCCTCCTCTAAATTGCACCTCCACAAATGGGATGTAACCTACAACAATATATGCAGGTATGCCTCTTCTTCTCCAAAACTGAAACACCATTGCCTCCTCTACTATGAGTTAAATTGGCTATCTCCCAGTGCCACCAGATCCCGCTGTACTGTGGACAACATCATGAGGACTCAGACCCCTATGGCACTGGCTGAGATGCTCACTCCCCTATCCTCCAGCTATGGCCTGCGCTCTTCTGACAAATCTTTTCTTAGTGTGCCTAAATACAAAATGACAAAGGGTGCTAGTGCATTTGCCCTCCATGCCCCTCAGCAGTGGAACTCCCTACTTGCTTTCACTGGTGAATAGACTCTCCTCACAATACATGCTGTGCTATCCCACCCATTTCCCACTTGGGCCCCACTCTGGTGACAAAAATATAATATTTAGTTTGTACCTCGTACCAAACTCTGTACTTTACTCACATTAATTATGCATAATACCCTTTTTTTTTTGCAGATTACCTCTTTCGAGTACTGCTTGACCCTATGTATAATGCCCTGTGATGCAAAATGCCCTTATGTTGTTTACTACTTGGTCATGTTCCTCCTTTTGTTTCTCCTTATCTCAATGTTTAATTCCCTACTCAGAATATGACTGTTTCTTGCCTTCTGTATGCATTTCCTGTAAATTGTTTAATTCCCTATTTCAGAATGTTACTATTCTTGCCTTCTGTATGTATACCTGTTACTGCTCTGTAACCTCCCGGGTCATGCCTCAAAATAGTCATCCCTATGGCTAGTGCATCCACCCGGTAAATAAAAACTAAATGAATAAAACAAAGGGAGGCAGGCAAAGCAGTAAGGAGTGCAAAGGCACAAACAGAAAACAATGGCTTAGGGAGTATCAAAAGGGGACAACACATTTTTTAGGTATGTTAGTGAGAAAAGGAAGATTAAGGGAGGGATTGTATGCTTAAAGAGGGAGGGGGGGTGACTGTACAGAGTGGTATCAAGAGAAGGCAAACATCTTGAACAAATACTTCTGATCAGTATTAACAGAAGGGGGAGCTATCTTGAAAAGGCTCCAGGAGCTTTGACTGGAAGAAAGTGGACACCAGTCCATTTTCTTTCTTTTTAATTAGTACTTTTTTTTGTTTTTTTCCCCTTTTTCTCTCCTATTCCTGGGACCCCAGCACACGGGCGTCGTGTGTGGAGGAGCACACATGCCCTGTGACGCTGGTTCAGCCCCTTCCGCCCCTTCCCATGGCTAGTGCCAGAGTTCCCTCCTGTCGGTGCCACCATCTCTTCTCCACCAGGTGGTGGCCAATGACCAGGGAGCCCCAAGTCCCTCCCAGGAGGAGAGAGCTGCCTTGTGGCAGCTCGCTCTTGCTCCTCGCCCTCCTGCCCCCGGCCAACCCCTGACAACCCGGGCTCATTCCCGAACCTGGGTCACCGGCACAGCGCGAAGTGTAGCATCCAGCACCTTAACCCTTAGGCTGTCCTCCAGTCCATTTTCTAAGGAGAAAGTTTGGAAAGCACTCGCTAACCTGAAGCTGGACAAAGCTATGAGGCCAGATGGGGATAAATCCAAGGGAGCTGAGGGAGCTCAGGGAGATAACGGCTGCATCTCTGACACACCTATTTAGCAGACCGTTGTGGTCCACCATGGACTGTAGAAGGGCAGAGATAGTCCCACTTCACAACAGTGGTAGCAGGGAGGAGGTGGGCATTTATAGGCATGTCAGTCTGACATCAGTGGTAGGTAAGTTAATGGAAACACTACTAAGGGAAAATATTGTGGAATATCTTGTATCCAGTGGATTACAGGATCCAAGGCACCATAGGTTCACAGAGAGAAGGGTCACGCCAGAGAAATCTGATAGATTTCTTTTACTGGGTGACCAAGGAGCTGGATCAGAGAAGGGAGGTGAATATGACCTACCTGGACTTCAGCAAGGCTTTCAACACTGTTCCTCATAGGAGATTGGTAAGCAAGTTGGAGAGCTTGAGGGGTGGGTAAAAAGGTGGTAACCTGGGTTAAAAACTGGTTA
Source organism: Neoceratodus forsteri (assembly GCA_016271365.2). NCBI lineage: Eukaryota > Metazoa > Chordata > Ceratodontiformes > Ceratodontidae > Neoceratodus > Neoceratodus forsteri. The sequence continues at coordinate 419,999,782 of JADMNL010000023.1, forward strand.
GTGAACAGGACACAGAGGGTAGTGGTAAACAGAATTCACTCCAAAGAAGGGAGGGTGACCAGCGGGCTACCTCGGGGATCAGTACTGGGACTGGTCGTCTTCAATTTCTTTATAACTGACATAGTGGAGGAACTGGAAGGAAAGGTCTGCCTCTTTGTGGGTGACATCAAGATCTGCAACAGAGTGGATACTCCAGGGGTGTGTAGAAAGGATGGGTAGGGATCTGAAGAGACTAGAGGAGTGGTCAAGGGTATGGCAGCTGGGTTTTAATGCAGAAAAGTGCAAAATATGAACATAAAAAAAGAGCCAGCAGAAGAAGACCACCTGGTCTATTGTGTCTGCTTGGTAAGTGATGCAGGGTCTGGCCTTACAATTTACATCAATGGCCTTGCCACCGCCAACTGTCCCTCCCTCTCCCCCTTCTCCCCTTCCTTGGTCCCAAGGGGTCCCTGTGTACTTCTCCCAGGCTCTCTTGAATGCTCCCACTGTCCTTGCTAATAGCACCTTCTCTGGCAGCTCATTTCAGGTGGACACCACCCTCTCCATATAGAAATGCTTCCTTACCTCCCTTCTAAACCCCCCCCCCATCAATTTTAGGCTGTGCCCCCCAAGTGGTGCTGTTGTGACTCATTTTAAAGAGATCCTCCCTTATGTTAATTCTCTTCATGTACTTGAAGGTCTCTGTCATATCACCCCTCTGCCTCCTCTCTTCCAGGGTGTACATCCCCAGGGCTCCCAGCCTCTCCTCATAGGACCTATCCTGTAATCCCTTAATCATTTTGATTGCTGTCCTCTGGACCCCCTCCAGCATGCTATGTCCTTCTTAAGGTAAGGATGCCAGTACCTCACCCCATATTCTAAGTGTGGTCTCACCAATGACCTGTACAATGGTAAAATAACCTCACTCCACCTACCACTGAATCCCCTTGCAATACACCCCAGTGTCCTGTTCGCCTTCACCACTGCCTATTTACGCCAAGAGATGTGTTTCAGGTCACTTGTAGTCACTACTGCTAGATTCTTTTCATCTTCGGTGCTCTCCAACATATCACCTCCACAAACCATATCAAAACTACAAACAGGCATCTGCCTCTATCTCTGAAATCAAACAAAGGAGCAGAGGACACTGCAGAGTAAGACACTGCAGCACAGGAGCTAGCACAACAAAACTCACCCAAAACAGGAACCAAAACAAAAAAAGTAAAAAGGAAATCCAAAAACCTCCTGATCATAGGCGACTCCATGATTCAGGGAGTTGATACCTATCTCCAGCCAGGAGTAATGGTCAGATGTCTCCCAGGTACATCAGCATGGAGAGACACTGACCACATTGCTAAAATTGTACAGGAAGCAGGAGAAAACATTGACGTCTTGGTACACATAGGGACTAACGATCTCGCCAGCCGGTCAGTTGTGGAGACCAAGGAACACCTGACCAGGCTGGGTGAAAAACTATCATCCATTTCATCCATCATCTCCTTCTCTGAGATCCTGCCAGTCTGGGAGAGGGGAGCAGATGGACAGAAGGTCAGAGAAGGGGAGATAGGGGAGCTAAACATGTGGCTCCAGGGCTGGTACCATGAAAAAGAACACAAATTTGTAGGTAACTAGCAACAGTTTTGGGAGCGAAAGTTCTTTAAATTTGATGAACTGCATCTGATTAAGGAGGAAGTCAGTGCATTGGGGCAGAAGTTTGACATCTTTGCAGAATATTTAAACTAGCAAATGGGGAGAAGGGTGTAGCACCCGATACGTCGAATGGGAAGAACACCTCTCCCCCCTCAGCTAGTGGTCAAACAGGAGTTCAGCATATTTGTAGTTCATTTGCATCACCAGGTAAGGAAAAAGGTCTGGCTCCCCATACGATACACTGGGGAAATGCCAGACCTCACCCAACAACTAACCCACTGAAATCTGGCCAATGGAAAATCATGTACACAAATGCTCGCAGTCTGGGAAACAAGATCCCAGACTTGCAGGCAATAATGACAGAGGCTAAACTGGACATTGTAGCCATTAGCGAGACATGGTTTACCAGTAACCACACTTGGGAGACTTCAGTACCTGGCTATGTATTGTTCAGAAGAGACCGAGATGCAAAAAAAAAAAAAAAAAGGGGGTGGAGTGGCCCTTTATGTCAATGAAAATATCAAAGCTACAGAAATTCAAAATACACATAAGGAGCCAGAAGAACTGTGGGTCACCCTGGAAATGGGACAGCCATATGAACTGGGGTTGTCTACAGGTCTTCAGACCAGGGGGAGGACATGGACACATTATTGTTAGAAGATACACAAAACATGACGGCTAAAGGGGAGGTTCTGATAATGGAAGACTTCAACATGCCAGATACAGATTGGCCAATACCAGCAGGAACATCTGCCAGAACTAGACCCATAGTGGATTCTCTGCAGGGGGGAGGGACTCAAACAACTGGTACAACAACCCACAAGAGACATAGCTCTCCTAGATCTAGGACTGACTAACAGGAAAAGGATCACAGATCTCCAGGTAGAAGGTCACCTGAGGGCCAGTGACCATCACATGGTATGGTTAAATTTGGCCACTAAAACTAAATCATCCCATTCCAAGACAAAAATATGGGACTTCGGAGGAGCTGACTTTGATAAGATGGCCAACAGAGTTAAGCTAGCCCTGGCAAGAAGAAATACAGGTGAGGGGGTACAGGCAAAGTGGGCAAGCATTAAGGATGCAATACTTGAAGCAACATCCCATTGTGTTAGAGAGAAAGAGAAGTGCAAAAGAAGAAGGAAACCACTTTGGTTCTCAAAAACAGTAGCAGAAAAGGTCAGAGCCAAAAGTCTGGCCTTCAGGAAATATAAGGGAACGCAGCAGGATGAAGATAGGGAGGCATACCAAACTTCCCTAAGGGAAGCAGGGAAGGCAATAAGGCAGGCAAAGACCCAAACTGAGGAAACACTAGCACAAACAGTAAAAGAAGGTGACAAGACTTTCTATAGATAAATTAGTGAAAGGAGAAAGTCCAGAGGGGGTATTGCTAACATCATAGGGGATAAGGGTATGTGTGAGGAGGAGGACCATGTAAAAGCATCTATCCTAAATAGATATTTCTGCTCAGTATTTACTGAAGAGAAAGTAGGGCAGGGCCCACAGCTCACCACCATGAACACAGGGGGGGAGGAAGGTGTGCACTAGTCCCTTCACAAAAGAAAGGGTCCTACAAGAGCTCGATAAGCTCAGGGTTGACAAGGCAATGGGGCCTGATGGCATACATCCCAGGGTACTAAAGGAGCTAAGGGTGGAACTAGCAGAGTCATTATCAGAACTGTTTAGTGAGTATCTGAGCACAGGAGAGGTCCCAGAAGACTGGAGAACAGCTCATGTGATCCTGCTCCACAAGACTGGTAGTAGGGAGGAGGCGGAGAACTACAGACCAGTCAGTCTTACCTCAGTAGTGGGCAAGATTATGGAGGCACTCCTTAAGGAAAGGATAGTGTAACACCTGGAATCCATAGGAGCACAGGATCCAAGACTGCATGGGTTTACAACAGGAAGGTCCTGTCAAACTAATCTCATAGATTTCTTTGACTGGGTAACCAGAGTGGTGGACCAAGAGGGAGCAGTCGATGTCACCTACCTTGACTTCAGCAAAGCTTTCGATACTGTTCCACATAGAAGATTGATTAATAAGCTGGGTAGGCTCGGGGTGGGTCAGACGTTGGTCAGCTGGGTGGCAAACTGGTTGACAGGCAGAAAACAGAGAGTGGTGGTAAACAGTATACAGTCAGAAGAGATGCAGGTCACAAGTGAGGTACCTCAGGGATCAGTTCTGGGGCCAGTCCTCTTCAATATCTTCATTAGTGACATTGCAGATGGAATGGAGGGTAAGGTTTGTCTGTTTTCAGATGACACCAAGACTTGCAACAGAGTAGATGATCCAGATGGGGTGGGCAGAATGAGAAGAGATCTGGATAAACTGGCAAAATGGTCAGAAGAGTGGCAACTGGGGTTTAATGCAAAGAAGTATAAGATCATGCACATAGGGAAGAGAAACCATGAAGCCACCTATAGGCTGGGAAGGGAGTTGCTAGCAGTCACAAGGGAAGAAAGAGACTTGGGCATCATCATCACAGATGACCTAAAATCATCCAAGCAGACCACTAAAGCAGTAGGTAAGGCTGGGGGGGTGTTGGGGTGTATTAGTAGGGGTATCACAAGTCGTAAGAGGGAGGTAATAATCTCTCTTTACAAGACACTGGTTAGACCCCATCTGGAGTACTGCATGCAGCACTGGAGGCCACATCTTCATAAGGACATTAACCAAATTGAGGCAGTCCAGAGAAGGGCAAACAAAATGGTGCAGAGGCTGCATCCAAAAACATATAAGGACAGATTAACAGAGCTCAGTATGTATACCCTAGAGCAAAGGAGGGAGAGAGATGATATGATCGAACCATTCAAACACCTTAAAGGCATTAACAAGGTGAAAGAGTCTAACATGTTTCAATATAAGAAAAATAGCAGGGCAAGAGGACACAGCATAAGATTAGAGGGAGGTCGATTAAGGGGTAATGTGAGGAAGTTCCTTTTCACAGAAAGGGTGGTGGATGCAAGGAATGGCCTACCTCAGGAAGTGGTGGATATGAATACAGTGCAGGGCTTCAAACAGGCATGGGAGAGGCATAAGGGAGCAATACAGATGAGTATGAATAGATAGGCCATTGACAGAGCAAAGGCCAATGGTACATTCATAAGGTAGGAAAAGAAATGGGCAGACTGAATGGGCCTTGAGGTCCTTCTCTGCCATCAACTTTTATGTTTCTGTGTTACCTGAACCCCTCCTATGTAATACTCTGTCCTAGGGTTCTTGGCCCCTGTGTGCATCAATCTGCACTTTTTGGCATTGAAACTAAGTTGCCAGATTCCTGATCATCTCTCTAGTCTGGCAAGGTCCTCCCTCAGGTTCTGTATCCCCTTCTTGGTGTCCACTATTAATACCTCTGCTTTGCTCCCATCTTCATCAACCCAACCCATCCCCCTTCCTCAGCCTAACAATGCCATCCTTCTTGTCCCTCCCTCCTTCTGCTTATGTAGCGAAAGAAGGCCTTCTCCCCATTCTTTATTCCTTTGGCTATTTGGAGCTCTTTATGTGCCTTTGCCTGCTGCACTTCCCTTCTTGCCACCATAGCTAGCCTCCGGTATTCTTCCTCATCCTCTTCCTTTGCTGTTCTTTTGAATTTTCTATAGGCTGCCCTCTTTTCCCTTACCACTCTGGTCACCTCCCCATTAATCCAACTTGGTGATCTGGCATTTGATGTCTTCCCCCTCATTTTGATACAGCTGCTTGTGGACTTCTGAATGGCTCCCCGTAAGGATGGCCCATAATTGGTACACCACAACGCTCTCCTCCATGCTCTCCAGGTTTTCCCTTAGCACTTCTTTCATCTTTTTAAAATTTACCCTCCTAAAAACCAGTGTTCTGGTCTTAGTGGGGATGTCATCCTTGCCCATGTCCAAACTGAACCACACTGCATTGTGGTCACTTCCACCCAGGCGTCCCCTAACTTCGATCTCCTTATGTGCACTTGGGTTATATTAACCCAAGAGCAGAGTACAAAATGGGTTGAGTGATACTGACAAAGACCTAGCAGGAAAGAGACCTAGGAGTAATAATATTAGATGACCTAAAGGTGGCCAGGTGGGATGCTGGGGTGCATAGGAAGGGGCATCAGCAGGAAGAGGGAGGTGGTGCTTCCCCTATATAGATCAGTGGTATGACCTCACCTGGAGTACTATGTCCAGTTCTGGAGACCACATCTCAAGAAGGACACAGACCAAATGGAGGTGGTCCAGAGAAGGGCTGCAGAAATGATTCAGGGTCTGTATTAAAAGCCCTATGAAGAGAAGCTAAAGGAGCTAAACATGTACACCCTTTCAGAGAGGAGAGAGGGGATATGATAGAGGTCCTGAAATACCTAACAGTGGTTAATAAGGTACAGGAGGGTAGTATTTTTCAGAGAAAAAGGTGCTCTAGAACAAGGGGGCATGCTATGAAGCTGGAGAGGATAAATTCATAAAAGAAACCTAGACAATGACAGCAGAAAAAGACCAGAGGTCCATCCAGTTTACCCAAGTTCCCTATAATCTCTGGAACCTCCCCCTATCATAAATGCATCTAGGGTTCTCAGAAAAGAACAGTTAAACTCCTTCAAGGCCCATCTCAAGCTGCTCGACTGATCACCTCTTGATGCCCTACTGGATGTAGACCAGGCCTTAGACCACTTCATTAACATATTTAATGTGATTTGTGGCATCTGTGCTCCAGTAAAAAAGTGTAAATTAAAGAATCCCAAAAATGGCTGGATCACCCGTGCACTCATTGATCTCATGAAAAACAGGGATCATTTCTGGCACAAAGCTAAGGCCACTGGCAAGTTGGTAGACATCCAGATGTATAGGGCAACAAGGAATAAATGTACCTGGGAAATTAGGCTAGCTAAAGCACAGTTTTACAAAGGTTGCCTCAATAAATCTTGGGGCGATGGGGAAAAAAGTCTGGAGCAGCCAAAAAGACCTAACTGGAAAGGACAACAAGTCCTCCCCTACTATGCTCCTAGTAGAAGGGAATATCACACAAGACCCTAAAATCATAGTGGACACTTTCAATATTGCCTTCTTCGATCTAAACACCATTCCCCCCACCCCCAACTTCTTAGGAGACAAGTCAAACACCCTGGACTATACCCTGCCTGACCACAGTCCGCACCCACCTTTTTACTTCAAGCAGATCACCTCTACTGAAGCTAAAAAATATCTTCAACACACTTTGGGTAAGGAGCGGAACAGTAGTGACACAACTAGTCTTGAAAATGATCGCCCTTACAATAGAAGAAGTTGTGTTGCCCATCACAAAAATCTTTAACCTATCCCTCAGTAAAGCACAACTTTCCAAGAGGTGGAAATCCACAGCAGTCACGCCAGTACATAAAAGTGATGATCATGCAATCCACTCTAATTACAGGCCTATTTACATCCTTCCTCCTCTATCCAGTGCACTAGAGCGAATCATCTCTGAACAACTAGTGGATTATCTCAATAAGTACAACATTCAGTGCCCCCAACAACACAGTTTCCGCAAGGCCCATAGTATCAATACAACACTACTCGACTATACGGATTATATCCATGAGGCGCTAGAGACTGGCAACCTAGTGGGATATATATATATATATATATATATATATATCTATCTATATTTATAATCTCACAAAAGTGTTTGACACAGTTATTCACCGCGCTCTTCTAAAAAATCTACTCGCTCTTGGGCTCTCACCAGATGCCACTCTGTGGTTTAAGAGCTATCTATCCCACAGAACACAACAGGTAAAAATACACAATACACTCTCTGATAGCAGAAGGTGTCCCTAAGCATTCCACAAGGCTCCATCCTGGGACCACTGCTATTTAGTCTTTTCCTCAACTCCCTTCCCGGTGTCTGCCCGGCCAAAATGCTTCTTCATGCAGATGATGCGGTCTAGTAGCCCACGTCTAAATCACCTCAATAAAAATCTCCATGAGGGCTTCACTATAATTGAGTAATGGTTCAGCCATAACAAACTCCTACTAAACTATAAAAAAAAAAAGAAAAAAAAAATGCTGTTCTCCAATCTACAAAACAAAAACAAATCCAGCCAACTGACAATCGTTAACAGTAAACTTGAACCACTTGACCAAGTAAACACATTCAAATATCTAGGCATTACCCTTGACAGCTCCCTGTCCTATTTCCACCATATAACTGAGGTAGTGAAAACTGTCAATACCAGAATTGGCCTACTTTATATACACCAGCACTACATGACAGCTGAAGCATTGTCAGTAGCAGTCAACAGCCCTGTACTTTCTATCATTGATTATGGCCTTGTGGTGTACAGCACAGCTACTGAAATGGCTCTGAAATGAGTTAGAATAGCCCTAATCAAGACCTGCAGACTGGTCCTAGGTACAGGCTACCTCACGCATACATGTGACCTGTATGCCCAGACTAATTGGCTTAACCTCCAGGGGTGAATAAATTACCAGATATACCCTACTGGGCCTCACCCCACCAGCATTACATAAACTATTTAAACCTACCTTAAACTCATGTCTGACCAGAGGAAAGGTGAAAAATGCCCTGCACATTTCCTTTCATCACACAGCGCTAGCTCAATGGCCATTGTCCTAAAAGGGTCCATTGTGACTCCAACAACTAAAACCAACACTCCAAAGCTTGGGCCATTTAACATAGAACTAAAAAATCTGAATACCCTCTGTATATGTGATTGCAATGGCTAAGTCCTGTTACTTCAACCCGTTCCTACCCATCACCAGTCTCCATCTCCCTCTTCATCACCCTGCTCCTCCCTTAGCCCCACACCGTACTCTGCCTTTACTACTGCCTTACTCCCCCACTGTCCCCTTCCCTTGTAAATTCCTATGTGCTTTCATCCTACCTCTACTCTCCCCTCCAACTTCCTCCCTTACTCTACCCTCCCCATAGCCACCACTCACCCAAATCCCTTACCCTCTCTTTACTCCTCCTCACTGCTTATGACAATGCTAACTCCTGGCTGCACTCCAGTCTTCAACTCTTTGCCTCCAGTCATTTTCTCTCCCTTTGCTCTGCAGAACACACACACACAAAAAAAAAAAGGATTGTAGATAAGCTCTCATGTAAATGTTATTGTTCTTACCCCAGGAGTCCTTTAGCATCAGTAACTATAGTGGTTAGCTGGCTAGGTGCAACTGCCCCGGAGGTATGCCTTTAAGATGATTAGCATAATGAGCTTGGGCATCAGCCAGTCAGAACAAATTCTGGTCAAATCCACCATGGCTACATAATGAAGTTAGTGAGGTTGTGTGGAACTGTTAAGGAGACATGGAGAAACAACACAATGATTTTTAACTAGTAAGATTTGTTTTATTTTGCATTCTAAGGAAGGCAGACACACTAGTAGGAAAAGATATGGAGGTGTAGATTTCAATGGAAGGAATGGTAAGCAACATAGATTTGACAGGTACAGTAGGTGGCAGTACATGAAAAAGTAATGGATGGCATATGTTCAGTTTTAGGATTATTTACACAGTTTTATAGAGAAAAACCGGGTTTGTCCATGCAGTGATGTAAGTTATATTTAAGTAATGTGTTGATGTCAGGCAGTCAGGTGTAATGATGGACTTCATTAGGAGAGAAAATGTGATAGTAACTTTTATAAGGGGTTGCTGTTGATAAGGTTAAGGTAGTTATGCCTGTGATAATGGAACTATCAGGACAGTATGAGGTCTATACAGGAGTGGCGTACAAATATGCACTGTATCATAAGTATGTGTTCAGGCAAATGCGAAATGCAGGTTTATTTTACATATACAGTAGGTACAAATAGGGATAGATGCAATTGCTAGAAATATAGATAATTACATAGCTAGATATACAGATAGACAGACAGAGGGAGAAGTTATAGTCATGACATTCTTTGGAGAGGCAACTGCCCCTAGAGTCACAGTCATGTTCACTAATTTGGGTTGAAAAACTTTTCAAGCAGCACTATTTTGCTGTCAGTAATTGTCTATGGGTTTAAGTATGTATTGGAATGTCTTAAAACAGTTATAGTACAGGAAAAACAATGAAAGCAATTGTGTTATAGTTTAGCACTGAAACATACATGTAACATACATGTTGCCACCTTGCTCCAATGAGCACCCTCCCCTAAGCAGAGTGTCAGTCTTAAAGAGCATCTGATGCCCCAGGATAAGTGAAAGAAAACATAATATTTAGACACAGGTCAGTTTATATTTCACATTAGTTCTGCATTCCCCCCATTATTTTTTACTGAGGCAATTTGCATGAAAAGAGGACCTCTGCTCCTGAAGTGTTCATGTATTCCTACTGCTTTCTCCCTACCTGAGGTCATAATGCATGGCTTGTGACATCCCAGTTACTCCCATGACAGCAGACTGTGATGTCACAACATAGCATTATGACTTGAAGTAGGGAGTAAGCTATAGAGGCAGATGAACTCTAACAGATAAAGATCATATATTCATCCATATTTCTTTTGTAATAAAAGATAGGCAGGAGAAATCTACAGAATATATTTAAAACATAAACTGAGTTGTACCAAGTTATTAGTTTTTTCAAAGTTTTCACTGTGGCATCTGCAGCTCTAATTATAAAGAAGAGAGCTGAAAAAATGTCTCACAAAGTAAGTGCAGAATAATATTTCTTAACTCTTTCAAGATATTAGGCCTTTCCTCTTCTTTTTTAATTTAATGATAAAAAGAAGTAGCACCTTTCTTCTGACCAGACTAATGTAAATGATGACAGTCAGTGGTTTGGGATATGCTAAGTGTCCCCAGGAGCAAGGTGTGCTCCTTCACTGGCTAGAGAGTAGGCTGTTATAAAAAAAATAAAAAAAATGAAAAAAAAAACACATAGATCAGTCATTCTATGAACGAGACATGCAGAGGTACAACAATTGGAGGGGGCAGGGGCAAGAGTTGTTTGGGACTGCAGCTTCCATTTTTGAAATGGAAAAAATTTCATGTTGATCTTGTTTCCTGTTCTAGCCTGAAAATAACATATTTTAAATGCCTGTTTTAAGTGTGTATAATGGACTGTTTTGCCATTTAGGAGCCAAAAAATGAATGTGTAACAGGTGACATTATGGTTACCTAGCAATTGTATGCCAAAGCAATGTAGGCATGTAATTAAGAACTGGATCAATGGAAGGCCATTGCCAGGTTATTATATACACTGGCAGAACTTAAATTATAGCTAACAAATTGCTGCACTGTACTTTGAGGACGCACAAAGTGTAAAACATCAGTTGGGAATTTTAACAGCTGGACGCTGAGCTGGTGTCAAACAAATATGTAAGAATTCTACATGGATATTATTTTTTCTAGCTGCTCTTTATCATCTTGTATTGAGACACCTATATTTTCAATGAAGAGCTGTCTTAGCACTAGTATCACAAGATGTGCCAACGGTAATCAGTGAACCCACATAAATGGAAAATGAAGGTGGTCTGCTTACTCCATTGAAATAAGATGTGTGCTGTCCCATTGTGTGTCATAGCAGCATTTCTAATTTTGAACTTGGCCCACCACAAGGAGTTCTCTATTTCTTCAACAACAAAAAACACACTTTATCATCAAAGTCTATGTTTACCAAGTACTGTGCCCATGATTAAAATCATTTGAACCCCCTCCCCCAAAAATGCCCCCTGACATGAAACTGCATGCTTAACTACAAAGACAATTTAAAAAATGTATTTCTAAATGCATTACTAACACAAATGCTTCATGATTAAAATAATTTGAACCCCCCCAAATGTGCCCTGACATGAAACTGCACATTTAACTGTAAAGACAATTAAAAAATGTATTTCTAAATGCATTACTAACACCAATGCTTCATGATTAAAATAATTTGAACCCACTCCCCCAAAAAATGTGCCCTGACAAACTGCAGTCTGGGAAGATTGCCTGGGGCAAGATGCAATAAAAAAAACCTGAATAGCAGGTTCCAGGGAGTAAATGTTAACATCCTGTTTCTAGTGTCCCTGATAAAACAAAATAAAAAATACAGCTGAGATTTTTTTAATGTCAGCTCTGATCAGAATAGCTTTTAAAATCACCAATTGTTTTCTTGTTCAATGTTTTCTAATACATACTTCTCAAATTTAAAAGAAAAAACAAACTTTATCATCAAAGTCTGTGTTCACCAAGTACTGTGCCCATGATTAAAATAATTTTAACCCCTCTCCCAAAAAAGTGCCCTGACATGAAACTGCATGTTTAACTGTAAAGACAATTGAAAAATGTATTTCTAAATGTATTACTAACACCAATGCTTCATGATTAAAATAATTTGAACCCCCAAAAATGTGCCTTGACATGAAACTGCATGTTTAACTGTAAAGACAATTAAAAAATGTTTTTCTAAATGCATTACTAATACCAATGCTTTCAAAGTTTTTAAACTATTAAAAAGACAAATTATATATAATGTATATACTTTGAATATGGTAAACAAATATTGTTAATCCCAAAAGCTGAACTTTATGTTTTTAGTATATTAAAGTTTAAGAAAAACATGTGGCTCTTTCAACTTACTGTAAATTAGAATGCTATGTCTTATTGTTTTCCTTGGGAGCTGTAGTTTCACTCCTTAATTGCTGTCTCCTTCTGAGGCCCCAGGTGGCTCTGATAATCATTTGTTCCAAAGGTTTTTTAAGTCAATTTGAAGGCATTAAATTTCTTCTGTTCTCCTAGTCCTTAATAAAGGCATTAAGTATCTTCTGTTCTCCTAGTCCTTAATAAAATGCAGGGGCTCCACAACTTGATCACTGCACAGACTTGTTCTGTTGGTTGATACAGGTCCCAAACTAGTGTGTCTTGTTACAGCATGATAGAGCCACCTCATGCCCCTCTCACATGAATCAAAAAAAAGTTGGGGGTGGATCTTTAGGAGCTTCTCAGGTGGAGGTGGGGGTGGATCTTACTCCCCCCCCAAAAAACTAATGCTGCCTCCCACTACTCAGGTTCCAGTTCTTGTACCACCCATTTAAGAAAGAAAATACTATCCTGCAACCATTGACTAACATGAAAGCATATTTATTTGAGAGCAGAAAACATTGCTTGGAGGAGGGTAAGGTGGAAGAGACTATTTACACCTTCAGTCAGTTCCATGGACAGAAAACATGACATCACTCCTTTTGTACGTGCAAAACGTCTGCAGGCTCCACCTACTGCAGCCATAAAAAAGGAGGGGAGTGTGCTGAGAGGGAGCAGCTTGAAAGACTTCAGAATTTTTTCTCCGTTGACTGAGCAACATTTCCCCAGAGGTGTCTTTCAACTTTCCTTGTTGACAGCCTTTTTCTATTTATCTTGGTAAAGTTTTCCTCACAAACTTAATTTTTTAGTGTGCTGAGTGTAATTTTACTGTTTTTTAGTGGTTTTTCTTTCTGAGGGGTTTCCCGTGGTTCCCTCTGCTTTTTTATATATATATTTTTTACCACAATTGAGTATTTTCAATGGTTTCTATCACTATTTTACCGTGGTTCCCCTTTTCTTGAGGGAACCGTCGATTTTTAAGTTTTTTTCTGTATTTTTTTTTCCTCAGTAATTGTGGTTCCTTACCGCATGGTAACTGTTTGGATTTTCAGACTCTGACAGTTATTGCTGGGTTCTCTGTGGATTGACTTGTCAGAGATTCCCAGAACTGAAAATAAATCTGGACCTACAGGATTTAAAAAAGTATGTAATCTGTCACAGGATTTTGACTTGACTTAGATTTTCAACAACCTGTGCCTCAGGAGTTTAGTTCCAGATCTTACTTGTTCTCTTTGCACAATTTGGTGAGAAACAGAGCAGAGAGACTTTAAAAAAAAAAAAATTATGACTGAGGAAAAATCAAAGGCTACCGATGAGGGGCCATCTAAAATTCATAACAATAAGAATTCAAGCTGGTGTGCTGATGAAGCTTCTGAGTCCAAGCCAAAAAAATAAAACTTCCAAAGGAGCTGATGAAGTTCCTCACAAATTTAAAAACAATAAAGGTGCTGATGAAGTGTCTGTATGAAAAAGGATGCATGATCAAGCTGCTGATGTCATGGCTAAAAAGATGGTCTGTAAAGACAAAAATGCTCCTGTTCCTCTTGGGAAAGCCAATAGTGAGACAACAGGCAGCTTAAAACATAAAGAAAAAGCAAAGCAAATACAGCCACAGTCTGCGCAGGACATGGCAAAAGTATGGCATGTCTTTCAGACCCTACAAAAGATGGGGTTTGCGTCTACTGAAGCTGATAAGCACTCTTCCACAGTCTCTCTCCTGAGAAAACCTATTTGGTGGGATTTGCTTGGGGCTGGTTATTTGAATTGGAGACCTATATCTGTTAATTTCAGGCCTATTTTAATGTGTTGTTAGTGAAGCTGATTAAATTGGAGATTTGTTTCCTTTGGCAGCAAACATATTTTGGGGGCTTTGAGTTGAATTTTGATTCCTTTTTGCTGACTTCACTAGCTGTAAAGGTTAGTGCATAGTGGGGAAGGACGTTAATGGTCTGGCCAGGTCTCACTCAAATAATTGACTGGAAGCAGAGCTGAATCAGGTTTGTGGTGTTAGTTGCTTTGGCTTCTCAGAAGGAACTGGAAGGGGACAGGATCAGTTGTGTTCCAGGACAGTAGCTGCTTCTTGTTGTTTTTATAGGGTTTCTTGTGGATTTTACTTGGTAGAAGGTTATTTCCTTTCTTTCTTACTTCTAAGGGGCTAGCAGGGTATTGTTTTGGGGGCTGTTGGAAGTTTGAAAACTAGTTTGGTGGCTGTAAGTGGGCTCATTTGTTGGATGTTTCACTATGTAACAGGCTGCACTGGTGGAGGCCTATTTCTTCTGACTTAAAACCTATTTGTTGGGATTTGCTTGGGGCTGGTTATTTGAATTGGAGACCTATATCTGTTCATTTCAAGCCTATTTTGATGTGTTGTTAGTGAAGCTGATTAAATTGGAGACCTGTTTCCTTTGGCAGCAAACATATTTTGGGGACTTTGAGTTGAATTTTGATTCCTTTTGCTGACTTCACTAGCTGCAAAGGTTAGTGCATAGTGGGGAAAGGTGTTAATGGTCTGGCTAGGTCTCACTCAGCTAATTGACTGGAGGCAGAGCTGAATCAGGTTTGTGGTGTTAGTTGTTTGGCTTCTCAGAAGGAACTGGAAGGGGACAGGATCAGTTGTGTTCCACGACAGTAGCTGCTTCTTGTTGTTTTTATAGGGTTTCTTGTGGATTTTACCTGGTAGAAGGTTATTTTTTTTCTTTCTTACTTCTAAGAGGCTAGCAGGGTATTGTTTTGGGGCTGTTGCAAGTTTGAAAACTAGTTTGGTGGCTGTAAGTGGGCTAATTTGTTGGATGTTTCACTGTGTAACAGGCTGCACTGGTGGAGGCCTATTTCTTCTGATTTAAAACCTTCTTGGTGGGATTTGCTTGGGGCTGGTTCTTGGCTGCAGGGCTTGGAAGGGTGGACACAGGGCTGATACACTCTGTCAAGAGTCAGGTGTAGGCTCAAGATCACCTCCCCCACCCCTCCCTCCCCAGAGCTCTGCTAATTTATAGGGGAACATCTGCCCTGCAATTGGAGGAAAAGGCAGCAGGTGCAGCTCATGTAGTTCTAGCCACTGGGGGTTGGATTTAAAGGCTGGGGAAGAGGAGCTTAGGGAGTTGTTCACTTCCCTTATACGTTTACTGTGTTGTACTGCACCTAAAAACAGGATTACTGGTTTACTGTGGGACTGTATCTAGGATTAGTGGGTGACCTGATTAGGCAGTAGGGGTGTATCTTGGACTAGTGGGAAACCTGGTGGCTCACCCAAGGAAACCTACTTGGAGGGGGATGGGACCACATGTCATTAGGGCTGGCATCTTTGGGAGGGGGTGGGGTGCACAGGTGTGGAGCAGCCATGATACTGGACTGGGCTTGGAAGTTCAGTGGTTGCCCAGTGTGCTACCAGCTGGCACAGCTTAGGGAGGAGGTTGAGGGGATTAGGAGACAGCTGGGGGGAAGGGGCAGAGGATCTCCCATGGGGTTGCACCAAGCACTAGGGGCAGGGACATAGGGAAAGGAGTGCAGGAGAATACTCGGGGGTCACATAGGGACCCTGGCAGAGGGGGACCAAAAGGAGAACGCTACCAAGGAAGCAGGCAGGTAACTGGGGACCCTCACAAAGGGGGGCTAGAGGGACAACATTCTCAGGGAAGTAGGCAGATGGCTGGAGCTGGACAGAAGGAAGCAAGGCGGGGAGGTTATGCTCAGTAACCACTTCAATCCTCTTCTTCTGCTTGAGGATGAGGGGGATGATGTAGCCATGACAGGGGTGGTTAGAGATGAAAAGGGAGTGGGGGAGCAGGAGGCATTGGCTGGATAGCAGGAGGAGCAGGGGGGAACCCGGAATGCAGGAAAATGGGGGGAGCAGTGAATCAGAGCAGGAGGGGCAGGGGGGAAGAGGGAGGAAAGCGCAAGGAGAAGGACCAGTTGGGAGGAAAGGAGAAGGATCAGAAAGGCAAGGAGGATACAGTAAAGGGAGCTGAGGGTTTAGGCCAGGGGAGCACGACAAGCAAGGAGGGACTAAACGGAGACAGGAAGGAAGGGAGGACGAGCCAGGCTAGTTTAGTGGATGGGGGAGAAGGACCAGTCGCGAGCAGTGAGGGGGGAGTTAGTGAGGTAAAGAAGGATACTCAGGAGGAGGAGGGATCCAGTCAAAATAGCGTGTGCAAAATCGCGCGAGTCAATTGCGCGCGTCAAAATAGCGCAATGACATTAACGCTTGAGACAGTATAGCGCGAGTCAAAATAACGTTGCATTTTTAAAAGCACAACTTGTCCTCTCCAGATTCCACATTTTTTAACTTTAAAAACACTAAAAGCACTACTAGTCCTCTTACTAAACCTGATAAACACTGCGTTCAGTCTGTGGGATTCAAACCCAGGTTTCCGATTGGGTCAGGGGTTCCACAATGCCTAATTGCCTAATTAAGGATGACATAAAACAAGTGACCCTTAGTGTAAAAATTCAGAAGTGTTACACTTTGACATCATGTCTGATGTGCGCTTCATTGTTAGCCAAAAAGGCAAGGAGCTTGCTGTGCTGGATGGGTTCCTATACCGTAGAGAACGTGTAACCCAAGAAAAAGCATACTATAAATGCCTGCAGTATGACAAAGGACGCTCCGGTGCACATCTACATTTGCTGGGTAGTACTTTGCTAAAGAAACTGGGTGAGCATAATCATGTACCAGACCCAGCTGAGGTTGCTGTGAAGGAGGCAGTGGCCAGTATGAAGAAGAGAGCAGAAACTACTTGTGAGAGCACGCATCAGATTGTGGCATCTGGTGTTTCTGAATTATCCCCTTCTGTGTCATCACAACTACCATCAATGTCTCTTATAAAGCGTACTGTTCGATGAAACAGAATGGCCACTGCACGTCCACCCCCTGACCCAGAGGACACTGCCACACTTGTTATACCGTGGAGTTTACTGCCTCAATTCGAAATGAAAAGTTTTTACTGTTTGACTCTGGTCCCAGCAGTGACAGAATTTTAATATTTTCCACACCAGGACATGGCATTCCTGCAGGCAAGTAATCATTGGTTTGCAGACGGGACCTTTAAATGTTGCCCCTCTATTTTTCACCAGCTATACACTATACATGTGGTGAAATATGGCACTGTAAGTCCACTTGTGTACATATTAATGGCAAACCGGACTGCTGCTACATACTCAAAAGTTTTTTCAGCATTGAAAAACTTAGGTGGTGACCTGCACCCAGAGACAATACTAATTGATTTTGAAACTGCTGCATTAAAATCATTCAAACAAGCTTTCCCAAATGCAACACTTCGAGGGTGCTTTTTTCACCTATGCCAAGCAGTTTGGAGAAAAATACAAGAAATACCAGAATTGTGCAGTCAATACACATCTGACCCAAACTATGCATTACATATTCGCCTATTACCATCACTGTCTTATGTACCAGTGCCAGATGTACTGCCAGCTTTGAGGAGCTAATGAAACTGATTTTACCAAAGCAATGTAGAGTCATTAACTGCTCTGCTTGATTATTTTGAAGATACATGGCTAGGCAGGCCTCTAGCCCGAGGTGAGAAGACGGCCAATGTTTGACATTTCGCTTTGAATTGCTATGACGCTGTACATTATGACCTCCTCACAGCTATTAATTCTGTTGAAGCATGGCAACCTGAATTTAATCATTTCATTGGCTACTTTCATCCTTCAATCTGGCGATTCATTGAGTTCCTAAAATCAGAGCAACATTACAACTGCACTGTCATTGAGCAACTTGTTGCAGGGAGTACGGTGCCAAATACAAAGAAAAAGTACAAGGACACTGCAAAACGAACAGCTGGTATTGTGGCTGAATATACAGATTGTGCAAGAAATGAATACCTTAGAGGAATTGCATACAACTTTCAGCTTCAGGCTTAAACAATGATGTCCCATTAGAAGTTCAAATGCAATGCTAATAATGCTACTAATGAATGTTTTATTTTAAGTTGATTAATAAAGATATTTTTGCTGTACCTGAGATGAGTTGTCACTAGTTTGTTGCTACGCTAGCTCTGAACAGGAATTTTATGTATGCAGGGGGAGTAGCAGTGTGTAACACATGTGCACCAGCTATTGTGGTAGTAATGCACTTCCCTTAATACAAGACAGGATTCGACATGAATCAGAAGCGGAAAGGTAGGACAACTAGTTTGCTGACAGTTTGCTGATAGTTGTGGCTGCTTATGCAGAGACGGGTTATTGCACCGCACTATTATTGTTAGACGCTATTTAGTACGCGCTATAGTTGCACACGCGATATTGCATGCGCGATTTTGACAGTGATCCGGAGGAGGAGAGGCATAGGATCGGAGGGGAGGGGGTGGCCAGGGTAAATAAGGAGGGGGCGGCATGGCACCCAGATAGGGGAGGAACCAGGAGCTGGCTGGGTGGAGGGGCCGGTAGAAAGGATGAGAGACATGGAAGGGGGGGAAATGGAGGAAAAGGAGCAGTCAGAGTGCTCCTGTTGGGGGGATTCTATGATCAGGGGTATCAAATGGGATGGGGAGAGAGAAGCCTGGCCAGTTAGAACAAAATGCTTCCCTGGACTAAGAGTGCACAGGGCCAAGCATGAGGTATATCAGCTGGCAAAGGATTGTGGGGGTTCCCCGGACATACTGGTCCACCTGGGTACAAATGACATTGAGGAAATAGCGAACTAGAGATACAGGCAAGATTCAGGAAGCTTGCCAGGTCTGTCATGACATAGGATGCCAGTTTCTTCTCAGAAATACTGCCGTGCCAAGGGCTAGTGGGGAGCACAAAGGAAGATTAGGAGATAAACCAGTGGCTCAGGGAGTGGTGGAGGCCAGAGGTATGGGTTGATGGGGGATTGGGGGGAGACCTGGGAGGAGAAGGAGCTGTATGCTAGAGATAGGCTCCATCTCAATTTGGAGGGGAGGGGAGGGGAATCCTTAAGTTGAAAATAGAGGGGTTCATTGGTGAAAAGTGGGGTTTAAACTTGTGAAGGGGGATGGGAGAAAAGGCTGTCGAGGGGGTGCTGATAAAGGAGGGACTCTGTCTCCACCCCCCTTGGGAGCTGGAGGAATGTGGGAAAAGGCTGAATGGTAAAGTGCAGACCAGGGGAAAACAGAATCCCCATGGGAACATGAGCAGGGGAAATGGAAGTATAGGGAAAGGGTGGAAGGTAGTCCTGCTAAATGCCAGGAGCTTGGGCAATAAAATGCCTGAGCTCTAGGTGATGCTAACTGAGGGAGCGGTGGATGTGGCAGCAGTCACTGAGACCTGGGCCATCGCAGGACACGACTGGGACCTGAACCTGGAGGGTTACACTATGTTCAGGAAGGACAGGGGGGAGGGAAGGGGAGGAGGGGTAGCAATGATAGTCAAAAACTGCTTTGGCATAGGGGAAGTAGAGGAGGCGGAGGGAAATGTTGAGGCGATTTGGGTCACCTTGATAACAAGGGGGGGCAAGAGAGTAAAAATAGGAGTAGTGTATAGACCCCCTGCACTGGCGGAGGAGCTGGAGGAGAGTCTGGTGGCAGATGTTGGGAGACACTGCAGACTGGGCAGGGGAAGGATGGTGGTGTTGGGGACTTAATATGCCAGGAACAGACTGGGAGACTATGACATCCCCAGTGGCCAGGGAACAGAGGTTGTTGGATGTCTTTCAAGATGCATTCCTAACTCAGCAGGTGGGGGAACCGACCAAGGAGGCGTGGTACTGGATGTGGTCCTGGCAGACAGTGACCAGATTGGGGGCCTGGAGGTAAGGGACCCATTGGCGGGGAGTGACCATGCCACGGTCTGGTTCTGCCTGGACCTAGGAGGGGTAGAAGGCTGCACAAAGACGGAGGTAACTGACTTCAGGGGGGTGGATTTTAAGGAAATGGGAAGGATCCTTAAGGAGTATTTGGATGGGATTGGGTCAGACATGGTCGCTGATAGTAGCTGGGAAATCATCAGGAGAGGGGTGCAGGATGCTACCAGCACCTGTGCAAGAGTAAGACGAAAATGCGGTAGGGCCCAAAAACCCTGCTGGTGGACCAGGGAGGTCCAGGAGGTGGTGCAGGGAATGAAGGCAGCCTATAGGCAATTCAAGTGCTCAAGGAGTGAAAGGTATTGAGGGGAGTACGAGCTGATGGCTAGAAGGGTCACTAGGGTGGTGAGGGCGGCTAAGGCAAGGAAGGAGCAGAACCTGGCCAGGGAAATTAGGAGAGAGAACAAGGGTTTTTTTAGATACATTGGGGAAAAATGAAGGGTGAAGGGGCAGATTAGCAGGATTAAAACAGGGGAGAGATGGGCACAAGACCCAGGGGAGCAGGCTGAGGTACTAAGTGAGTACTTCACCTCAGTTTTCACCAAGGAAAATGGGGGTGCTGCATCATACATGGGAGGAGACAGTGATATTGAGGAGGGGGGGCCCCTACCGATCGACGGGTCTGGGGAGAGGGGGATGCATCACTGGCAGTAGGGGGGAAGGCTAAGAAGGGAGACGAGGTAACGGAAGTGGAAATCACAGCAGAGAGAGTGAGGGAAGCCCTCAGGTTCCTTAAGATGGAGAAAGCACCAGGGCCGGATAAATTACATCCCAGAGTGCTGAAGGAACTTGCGGATGTCCTGGCGAAACCCTTGGCGGAGCTTTTCACCATCTCTGAGGACAGGATGGGTGCCCCAGGACTGGAAGGTGGCGCATATAGTGCCTAGCCACAGGGGGATCAAGGGAAGTGGTAGGGAACTACAGGCCTGTCAGCTGACATCGTGGTGGCAAGGTGATGGAGGGCATTGTCAAGGAGAGGCTAAGGGGGACCTGGAAAGTCAGGGTGCCTGGATGATAGACAGCATGGATTTGTCCCAGGAAATCATGTCAGACAAACCTTGTGGAGTTCTATGACTGGGTGACGAAAGTGCCTTGGACCTGGTAGGCCAGTGGACATCCTCTTTCTAGACTTCAGCAAGGTATTTGACTCTGTTCCTCATGTGGGCCTGTTGGATAAGCTGGGAGAAATGGGGTGGGGAACCAGATGACTGAGATGGATAGGCAATTGGCTCCAGGACCGGACCCAGAGGGTCATAGTTGATGGGATAGTCTCATCCCCAAGGAGGGTCATTAGTGGGGTCCCACAGGGATCAATCCTTGGGCCCCTCCTGTTCAACACCTATGTCTCTGACATAAGGACAGATATCAGGAGTGAGATGAGTCTCTTTGTGGATGACTCAAAACTGGAGGGAGTGGTGGATGGGGAGGAGGGGAAGGTGGCCCTACAGGGGGACCTGGAGGCTCTGGAAAGATGGTCTAGAAAGTGGAAGCTGAGGTTCAATGCAGGGAAATGCAAGGTACTGCACCTGGGGGACAGAAACCCGGGCAAAGTGTACACCGGGGGATGCTACAAGTCTCGATGGCTGAGAGGGACCTGGGGGTGGTGGTGGATGTCCAAATGAACAACTCAGAGACTTGTAGGAGGGCAGCAGCCAAGGCCAACAGGATGCTGGGATGCATCGCTAGGGGGATCATCTCCAGAAGGAGGGAAGTGATACTGCCTCTGTATAACTGCTTGGTGAGGCCACACCTCAAGTACTGCATGCAGTTTTGGAGGCCACACTTAAAGAGGGACATTAAACTCCTGGAGAGGGTCCAGAGGAGGGCAACCAAAATGATCTGGGGCTTGGGGGACAGGACCCATGAGGAGAGGCTTGAAGAGCTAAATATGTACACATTGGAAGAGAGAAGGGACCGGGGGGACATGATAGAGGTCTTCAAGTACATGAAGGGGGTAAATAGGGGAGGAACAGTCAGGGTGCTTCGAAGGAAGGAGGAGGGGGCCACTAGAGGGCATGGGTGGAAGCTGGAAGGGGAAGATTCAGAGGAGAAAGAAGGAGGTGCTACTTCACTGAGAGGGTTCTGGAGCCATGGAATGCACTGCCGAGGGGGCTGGTGGAGGCAGAGATGGTAGAGGGGTTCAAGAGGGGGTGGGACAGGTATAGGGGAAGGATTCTGGAAGCAAAATCCAATGCAGTGAGAATATCCGGAACTGGGAAGGGAGAAGCCAGAGAAGGCGAGGGGGGCAGCAAGGTCAGCTCCCAGGGTGGGGGGCTGACCAAACGAGCAGACGCGAAAGACTGTTAGGCCTATTCTGCTGGCATTTTAGTATGTTAGACTATGAGGGTGATGCAGATGATGATGAATATTTTTATGATGCCACTGACATGAATTTTGAGGGCCTAGAACCTGATGTGCCCCCTGACTCTCCTTTTAGAGCTTCCTTTGCTGACTAGGAGGATCCCTCCTGTATGTTTGCATTTATCCAAAATATGCAAGACACCCTGGACTTCCCTACTTAGGAGTGCATCCAGGATGAGGATAAAGATTATAGGGAGATGAAAGGTTTCTCACACCCTAAAAGACTAGTTGTGCCTATCTATAATGCTTTCAGAAAAAATACCATGAAACTGTTTCAAACCCCCACTTCTGTAGCAGGGGTTGACAGACAGGCTGAGAAAAAACACCAATTGTCTGAAAACGATACTGAGTTCCTGTCTGTACATCCCAGCCATGAGAGTATAGTATAGCAGGCAGCTTGTGAGAAAGCTGGAGTTTCCTTGTCCTCCTTACCCCTGGACAAGGACTCCAGAAAAAAAGATTTCATAGCAAAGCAAATGTACACCACAGGTCCCCTGCTAGTCAGTCTTTCTTCCTACATGACTTTCACTGCCAAATATCAGAAAGCACTGTGGAATTTGATCCTGGCCATTACACACAATGGGTCAGATACAATGGTACAGAAGCTGGTGGATACAGCAAAAACTGCCCTGGAAGCTACAAAATACCAATTCCACATGGCAGATGACAACAATGATGCTGTCTCCAGATCCATGGTCCATGCCATCTCTCTGAGGCACTTTGCCTGGCTTAGAACTACCAGTCTGTCCCCAGACACCCAGTCTATGGCCATGGACTTCCCCTGTGAACAAAACATATTACTTGATTCCAGAACAACTGACTATATGAAAAAGGTTGACAAGTACAAGGCCCCTTGGTAGAGTCACTCCTCTAAACCTAAGCCTCCTGCCTCACAGAAATTCCACCTGAGGGGCAACAGGGGCAGAGGTTATTTTCCCAGGCCTTACATTCCCTATCCCCAGTCTGATTTCTCTCAGTACAGGGTGCTTTCAGAGGGAGGGGCAGAAGGGGCCAAAGAAGAGCCACCTCTACCCAGCCAGCAGCCTCACAGTTTAAGCAATGATGTGTGTCCAGGTCACCTCCCCTCTGCCAGTAGGATGCAGACTTTCCCACTATCTTCAGAACTGGTCCCTCATTACCTCAGACAAGTGGCTTCTGGAGATAGTGGAAAAGGGTCTGTCACTACAGTTCAAGCAGATGCCAGACCTCAAGCATACCTAGGTGTCAAAGCCTCTAACCCCAATACAGGTGTTACTGTTGGAGTTGGAGATAAAAAACCTTCTAACTCTATAAGCAGTGGAGAGGGTTCTGGCCCACGAAAAGGGCAAGGGTCTCTACTCCAGGTACTTTCTGACACAAAAGAAAACTGGGGACTGGCAACCTATCTTGGATCACCGATATTTAAACAAACATCTGTTAACTCATTGCCTCCTAGAACCTGTAGGTGGCAGCAAATGTACTGCAGTGTGTCCCAGAACGAATACAGAAGTCTGCTACAGTGTGCTCTTGCAATGTCTGGAGATGTCACTCATATGTTTTAATATTACTTGCCAGCCAGAATTTATTAGCATTGACTGCATAGTACCATTAGAAAGGTAATTTTGTGATGAACAACTCTGCCACTGATACTTCGTGTGTATCACATATACGTCAGGAGTTATTCGCATTTGTTTATGTCATGATGTGTGTGGCAGACATTTTGGCCATCAAGCCTCACCTAAGCACCTTGAATAAAACAGGGGGGATGCATGTTTTATACTAGAAAAAATAGCTTTTTAGTAAAAATTTACTATTGTAACTACATCTAATGTATGGAAGCTTAATTTGGTGTTGCTATGTTACATATTTCTCAACCAAAAAGGCTTATGTTGCCTTTTTTTGCACAAAAAAAGATTATTTTGACTAACATAGAAATAAATTGCATATTAATTGCATAGCACCATTGGAAAGGTAATTTTGTGCTGAACAACTTTGCCACTCATACTTTTTGTGTAGCACTTATGGTTCATGAGGTATTAGCATTTGTTTGTGACATGCTGATTATGGATTGATTTTGCTTAGAAAGGCCCAGGATGCAGTGTTAAGGTTATACAGGAGGCAAGCGGTGGAACTCTCAAATAGCTCCTGTGGCACAAGGGAATTGTTGGATTAAGGAAGGAAGGGAGGGAAAGAGATGGTACCATAGATCAAGTGGGTCTACAGCAAAAATGAAGGGAAAAAAATGCTAAATATGGACAGACTGGGTGGGCCAAGCAGCCCTTATCTGCCATCACATTCTATGATTCTGTGTAACAAGGAAAACCTATGCCGAAAAGTTAAACTGGAAAATATTTTCCCTATGGTGTTCCTCTAAGCAGCTCAGTCCTCTTCAAACAGACCATTTTACTATCTTAGAGTACCTGGTTCACCTTCAGTCTCTGGGCCTCAGGCCTTCAACTCTAAAGGTGGGTTCTATGTCAAAACAGTGACTTTTTTTTTATAGCGACTTCCATATAAGCAACTACTGTACATGTTGCTGAAAACAAAATCAACATACCAACACCACAGCAACTGGCAAAACACAGACTGCACTAGGCAGTGCAATAAAATGACAATATACAGTAACGAGCCCCCCACACCCACCATATTAGTACGGGTCTAGTACGAAATATCGACTCCCATTATCTCGATGCAGAAAAGATCAACTCCTAAATACTGACACGCTTACAAGATCACCAAAATAAATAACGAAAAAAGAATGACCGACAGGCTTTACTTTCCAGTGTACTTACGAGCGCTTCCAAGAGGTTTGGCAAACCTTCTTTACGCACACCCCCCCCCATCTTATAGTTTGCAGTACACCCATTTTGGAAATGTGCATGCTGCTTTGCCTTTACTGACTGCTCCGTGGTATTATCGCGTTTTATTAGCTTTCTAAATAGAAAAGAAAGAAGAGTTTTGCTTACCCTCAAAGTTATGAATGACAGCAGGGCAGGAAATTCAAATGAGGAGCGCTGTAGATGGGAGCAGCCAGATAATTATGCTGATCATAGAAAACAAGCCAGAGAATGATTAACAGACACGGAGGAGGGGGGAACACCACTCAATGACTGTAAAACTGTTTTCTTCCCTCTAGAAAAAGTATTACTGAAGGAAATTGAACTTACATATATGATCATCACACTCGAGGAATATTTAGATTAAAAACAAGCCCCAAGGGGACTTCACATTAATATTGTGATGATTTCCCCTATAAAGAGCTATGGTTGGAGGCAGCCTGCCTGTGCTCCAAAACATTTGTTAAGCTCGTACTAAAGTATGAGACTGATAGGCTACAGGCACTGGATACAGAGCTGCAAGAAGCTAAAGCAGCAGCAGATGCTTTCATGGGGAAAGATATTTACAAAGAGTGTGAGTTCAGTTTAAATGCACTACTGGACAAGCATGAGAGAGACCATAGAACGGAAACAAAATAAATAAAAATGGGATAATGATGATTACAGCAAAGAACACGCTTTGGAAGCGCTCATAAGTAGACTGGAAAGTAAAGCCTGTCAGTCATTCGTGTTTCATTATTTATTTCACCGATCTTAGAGAGCTGCCGGTCAATTGATTGCCTAATTTTGTAGTAGTCGATCATTCGTACTGCTCCCTATTAGTATAACTAACTCCGGGGGGTGGACACTGGGGGACAGGAGAATACATGGGAGGAGGCTACAGTATGCAGGGGGGGATACCACAGCTGGGGTAACATAGGGGAACCAGAGGACACAGAATAGGAAAAAAAATGTAACGGTCAAAACAATTTAAAATTACATTTACCTACAGGCAGTCCCGAACTCAAGACCGTCACCATTCCACTCCAGGTGGCCAGCTCAGCAACCACAGGCTGCATTAATTGATTTATTGATTTAGCCCACATCACAACACAATTCCCCCATCATTCACTTTCACTATTCTGTCCCTCCACACTCGCTATTCCCTCCCCTTCCAATACTATCACATTCACTACTCCATCAGTCGCGCATATTGAGTCACTCACATTTGAGTCACTCAGTTTGCTTCACCCATATCACGGGATACCCTGAAGGTGCTTCTGGTAGCAGTGTAGCAGTGTTAGCACACACTTCAGCTGGCAAGGACAGGTCAGTGACCTCTCAGTCCATCTTCAAAAATTTCTTTAAAGGCCTTATCCACCTTTACCCGCCAGTCAGGGATCCAGTGCCACCATGGGACTGGATTATGTGTATTGCCCAGATCATAGGGCCTCCTTTTGAGCCCATGGCAACTGCAGATTTGAGGTATGTTACTTGAAAGACAGTATTCCTGATGGCTGTGACATCTGCAGAAGGGTGAACGAGTTGCAAGCCATCTGCACAGATCTAACTATATATCTTTTCCTACAGGAATAAGGTAGTTTTAAGAACTAACAGAAATTTCTCCCAAAAGGGGTGTCTGAATTTCATCTGATCCAGTCTATTGCATTTCCAGTTTTCTTTACAGAAAAATCCAGTTTGTGTGAGCAAACATTGCACAGTTTAGATGTTAAGAGAGCTCTGAGCTACAATTTGGACCATGCAAAAGAGTTAAGATCTACTAATACTCAGCTATTTGTCACCTACAATGAAGAGGGTAAAGGTAAGCCAGCATCCAAGAGAACAGTTTCTTGTTGGATAATCTCCTGCATGCAGTTCTTTTATGGCAAAGCTGACAAGCTACCACCTCAAGCCTTAGGGCACACTCCATGCATGGCACCTCTGCCTCAGTGGCAACATCAAGTGGTATTTCCTTGCAGGAAATCTGTAAAGCAGCTACATGGAAAACAGTACACATTTTCACAAAGCACTGTTGTCTGGACGTGTAGCCCAGAAGGGATGGCAACTTTGGCACTTCTGTCTTGCAGAACCTATTCCTAAATAGGTTCTGTACCCAACCTCCCAAGGTACTGCTCCGTAGTCTGCAGTTGTTAAGCACAGTGAGGGATTCCTGGGGTTTGAAGAAAAAAAAATACTCACCATAGTAATGTTGTTTCTTCCAAGGGATCCCGCACTGTGCTTAACAAACTCATCCCTGCCTCCCCTTTCAGAACATGGAAACAGGTTCTCACAAGAATCAGTTATTTTCAGGTGCTTGAGCATTACTAGTTATAGTGCCTTACAATTAATGCTCAGTGATAAGTAAAGTAATTTAAAATCTGTTCTGCCACATTTAGGAGTCCCCTAGGACTAACTTTTTAACTCTCTTTTTTTTCCTGGTAGTCAGGTAGCTAGTCTCAGTGATCACTACTCCCCTTAACTTCAGAAATAAATCTGATGTTAGTGGACAAAGGGGAGTGTGATCACACAGCAGAGTTCTGAATTTTATTCTAAAATGTCATAATTAGCATAAATTTCTAGGCTCCAGGGCAGCTTATTCTGGGGAATGATTGCAGTTGTTCAACTTAGCGAGGCATCCCTAGAAGCAACATTACTACAGTAATTTTTTACTTTTCTACTGTTGTGAGGTATTGTTTGTTACTTCTGATGCTTCTGCCAGGGCTGCTGCTTCTGGTATTTGCCTTAAAAGATATTCCTGGCTTTGTGTGGCAGATTTTCAGGCTGATGTGCAATAATCTGTCCTCATTCCCCCTTTATGGGTTCTTAACTATTTGGCACTGATTTAGAATCAGTTTTGAGAGAATTACAATCCTACAAAATGACTGTTCGGTCGTTTAAGTTTGTGACCCCTTAGCCTCATGGGGGCATGGTAGGGGCTCATTTCATAGAGCGGCTACCCATGGTGGCCATGTCTCCTGCCAGCAATCCCATGCTCAGGATAGATGTCCCCTCTTGGATCCCATCTATCCAGGTGTCCATGCAAAAGCATCTAAGAGTATTGGTACAGGTGGCCCTCCTGCCACCCTGGTACCTTCTGACTTTGTACCCCTTCCTCCTCCACCTCTGCCTCCAGGTGTGCAAGTTGGGGGTGAAGAATCTCCCTTCATCTGAAGAAATGGAGGGAGATCACTACAGATGAGTGGGTCCTGGAAATAGTAGAAGAGGAACATAATCTGGAGCTTCTGGCTACCTCTCCAGTGCATCCACCTCCTCCTTGTCATCCCCATCTGGGCCACATGTGCCTTTTGCTGACAAAGGTTCAAACACAAATACAAAAGCATGCTATAGAACCAGTTCCCCCTTACAATTTAAACCAGGGATCCTCTTCCTCATATGTTTTGGTACCCAAATGGACAGGGGATCTATGTCCGGTCCTGGATCTTCAGGACCTGAACAAGTACATCAAATGCAAAAGTTTTGGATGATTTCTTTTCAGAATCCCATTCCCTGGATATGAAGAATGCATACCTTCATATAAAGATCTGCAAGCACCACAGACAGTTCCTCTGCTGTATGCTGGAGGGCAGTTATTATCAGTTTCGAGTATTGCCCCTTGGCTTATCCTGTGCACCACATATATTTACCAAGTGCTTGGCAGTAGTGGCAGCAGCCCTCCAGAGGGTTGGGCTGTATGTATTCCCTTATCTGGATGATTGACTCCTCAAGACACTGTCCAGGAAAGCCATTCTGCAAACTCTAGCCTGACTGAGACAGCTGTTCAAGGAATTAGTGTTATGATGAACAAGCCCAAACTAATCCTTGTCTCTGGTCAGAGCCTCCAGTACACTGGAGTAATTCTGGATACAGCAGTGGCCAGCACGTTTCTGCCTGCAGACAGGGCTGGTGCCCTTAATGCCCAGGCTCACATGATACATAGCAGCCATTATGTATTCACCAGGTCAATGTTGCATCTGCTAGGTTTGATGGCTGCAGCCATCATTACCATTTCTTTTGCCCACCTCCACATGTGCATTCTGCACTGGACACTGAGGATACAATGGAACCAACTAACGGATGACCCGGACCAGATGGTATTGGTCATGTTTCCCCTCTGTCATGGTGGCTGGATCACCCCAACTTGATGCAGGGCATTCCCCTTTTTTCACCCAGCTTCCCTACAGATTCTGACAGTCAATGCCTTGGAGTCAGGCTGGGATGCTCATCTGGTGTCATTCCAGATTCAGAGCATTCTGTTCTGTCTGGAGTCCTCTCAGCATATAAATGTTCTGGAAATGAGTGCTCTTTACCTGGCCTACAGGCATTTCAAGCCAGTCTCAGCCCTGGTCCCTTGCTGATTAAGATAGACAGTGTCAGTGTAATAGATTCATAGATTCATAGGTAATTTACAAGCTCAGTAGGCAGTGTTGCCTTTTTTGAACTCACCACCATATTTAATGATGTAAATGAATTTTTTTATCACCCATATATGTGTCCAATCTACTTTTAAATTCACCAACTGTATTACTATTTACAATAATCCCAGGTAGAGCATTCCACGTGGATATAACCCTTTGTGTATACCACTGGTTTCTTCTATTAATTTTGTTTTGGGTACTGATTAATTTCTTCTTATGTGACCTTGTATTAGCTATGGAGGGATTTATGCTCAATCCTATGGTTTCAAAAGTTGTTTTATCACCAGCAGCTTTATAAACTAAAATTAGATCTCCCCTTAATCTTCTATATTGCATGGAATAAAGTACCAGTTTTTTAATCGTGTATCATAATCCATACTCCTCGCAGCTTTAATTTTCTTAGTAGCTTTACGTTGAATGTTTTCTATGAGTTTAACCCCTCTGACTGAGGTTGGGGCACATACTGATGAGCAGTACTCCAAATGAGGTCTTACAAGGCTAGAAAAAAGAGGGATTAAGACTACATAAAAACGCAAGGTGGCATCCATGCTTACCTGTTGTGCAAAGAGGAGATGTGGGTATGGTACTGGGCCATGTCTCATGGCATTCAACTGTGAGCCGCACTTCTCCCAGGTGCTCATAACATCTTGACAGACAAGCTAAGCAGGTATGAGTCCCTAACTCATGAAGAGGAACTATAGACCTTTATGACAAATTACCTCCTTAACAGGTGGGGTCATCTAGAGTTGGACCTTTTTGCATCCACACACAATGCAGAACAGCCACATTTTGCTCACTCCAGGGCATAGAGTTTTCTGGCGAGATGCATTATCCCTCTGCTGGAAAGGAAGTTTCCTTTATGCCTTTCCATCAGTACCTCTCATCCAGAGAGTACTGTTAAATCTGTGAGTAGAGCATGGCACCCTAATACTGATGGCATCCTTTTGGGTCCCCCTCCCGATATGGTTTCCACTTCTGCAGCATCTGCCTCTGGAACCCTAAGTACAGCTCCCTCTGTGTTGGGGTTTGCTGTCTCAAAACCAGAGATCACTGGTTCATCTGAACTTGAAAATCCATTTAATCTGTGTGGATGGCTCCTGTGGACATAGCCATTGCTGTTTTGGAGTTTCCCCCCAAGGTTTGTGATGTATTTTTGGCAACTGGAAAGCCCTCCACCAGAAACACATAGTAACTGAAGTAGAATCATTTCTCCATCTAGTGTGCTTCACATTCTGTGGATCCTTTTCTCATGTCCTGTCGGTACTGTACTGCATTACTTTTTATCCATATCTAACTCGGGAGAAACCAAAGAAACACTCAAGCAAGAGTAAACATTCTACTCTTGTCTCCTCTCCGACAACTAGCCTGCCTTCTTCCTCCCACTCTAAGGAGCAGGAACTACTTAAAACAAAATTAGTTTTGGCGGGCCTTTCAGAGGCTGTTGCCATGTCATCTACTTTGTCGGTGACCTCTGATCCTTCTTCTGCCCACTCATCAACAATATTCTCAGGTATTCCTAAGCTGCAGCTACCACTGCTGCCACCCTCGTCACAGAGATCTCATTATCGTCTCTCGATGACTCCTTTGGGTTTGTCAACAGCCATTGCTACCAGGGCTAGTCAGGATATTCAGAGCCCTTCATTACATTCATTGATGGATCTTCCATCGATGGCCCTGGATACTTTTGTACACCCTTCATCAATGGCTAGATTGGCACCTCACCCAAACCCAATCTCTTCTATTGTTCCCATACAATTGGTTCATACTCCACTGATTTCTACTACTTCTCAGCTTGCTATGGTGGATGTCCAAGCTTTGGTCCATACTAGTTTCGACCTCACAAAGTCCACTCTTCCCTCTCATGGGGGTGTCTTTTCGATACCGGTCTCTGTACCTTCTAGATGCTCCTCTGTCTCTAGAAGTGCCAGCTCCTCTCAGGCTTCTCCTGGTCCTATTAACTGGGATCTTGATATGAAGAACCCTTATTTACAAGAGTGGAACCTGAAGGATCAAGGGGAAGATATGGGTCAAGAACCAATGTCCCCTTTATCTATTTCTTCGGCTTCCTCCATCCAGAAGGAGACCCATCCTGCCCTTCCATGTTCCCCTCATGATGATCCTAGTTTTTCTGATGATATGTGGCATCTTCAGAAGACTTTTTAATTTCCAGGAGATGGAGCAAAATGTCTCCAGGTGTAAATTGGCCAGTTATTTGGGTGTTCCAGACAGCCCTTCCCTGGTCATTCCCCCTTTATTAGATGCCTATGAAGATGTAATCATGGCAGCTTGGCAACAACTCTTTACTATCCCCTCAGCTACTCATAAGGCCATAAGGACCTACCAGGCCCCAATGAAACATCCTTATTTTACTTCCCCACCACAGGCAGACTCTGTGGTCATTAACGCAGCTCATGATAGGTCTGTACGACCAAAATATCTTGGCACCCAGCCTCCGGATAAAGAATCCTGGAAGCGTGATGTGATGGGGGAAAAAGGGTGTACTTTTCTTCCACTATGACCCTTAGAATCTTTAACTATATGGGTCATCTACTCAAATATACTAACATACTATTTGCCAGCAGATTAGGCCTTACGGTCTATCGAGTCTGCTCGAACCTTATCAGGAGGAGATCAGGAGGAGATCTTGAAGGCAGCTCAGCCCTCAATACAATCACTGCAGGATGATGCTCCTAAAGAGGACCTTACTACAAAATTAACTACTGCCTCAGCTGTTGGCCATCATCTGTTCAGCATGGCCTATGATGCCGTCGACTCCAACGCTAGAGCTTCATTAGCTGGTATTTGTCTTAGAAGACATTCCTGGTTCAGGGTCTCTGGGTTTGCCCGAGATGTCCAATAATCCATCCTAAAGGCACCTTTTAAAGGTGACAATCTGCTTGGACTTGAAACCAAGGACATTTTGATATCCCTACAGGCCGCAGGTCATATATTACAATCTGTATGCTCTCTCTCATACCCAGTCCAAACTTTATTATAAGGGTAATTTTCGTAGACCAGCCAACAGATAACGGTCTGCTCCCAGGTAGCAGCCCAATAATAAAAGGAAAGCTCATGTCTGACTGCTCAGACTGCGTGCTAATCCAAAAGCAACCCGTTATGTCCCTTCTGTCCCCCAACAGGGACAGCCTACCGCCTGAAGGTCACACCTCAGCCATGGGATTAGATACCCATCCCTTGGCAGTCAAGGGCAAATTCTCCCTACATTTACAGGGTTGGCAAAATACAACCATGGATGCATGGGTCCTTCAACTGATATAATCAGGTCACACCTTGGAATTAATGGAGGTACCACCCAAAATGCCCCAAGGGCCTCTCTTTAACCCCCTCCTGACCAGGAATCAGTTCTGGCAGAAGAAATACAAGCTCTTGTAAAAAAAAGCACACTAGAACTAGTTCCCATTCCCCAGCAGGGCATGGGTTTCTACTCCTATTTTTTTCTGGTCCCGAAATGGACAGGAGATCTGTGACCCATTCTGGATGTCAGGAACCTCAGTCTCTATATTGAGTACAGGAAGTTCAGAATGGTTACCCTTCAAACACTCCTGCCTCTTCTGAACAAGGGAGATTGACTCTGTTCTCTGGATATGAAGGATGCCACCTCCATATCATAATTTACCCTGCTCACAGGCGGTTTCTCTGCTTTTGTCTTCAGGGTTATCATTATTAGTTCAGAGCCCTTACTTTCGGTCTGTCCTCGGCCCCCTGAGTTTTTACAAAGTGCCTTGCAGTAGTGGCGGCTTTTCTCTGCAGAAAAGGACTATA
Organism: Neoceratodus forsteri; assembly: GCA_016271365.2. Lineage (NCBI taxonomy): Eukaryota > Metazoa > Chordata > Ceratodontiformes > Ceratodontidae > Neoceratodus > Neoceratodus forsteri. Next base: position 420,033,057 of record JADMNL010000023.1, read on the forward strand.
CGACTTTCCCTACCTGGACTATTGGCTTCTGAAGGCTCCATGCAGTGCTCAGTTGACATCTACATTATCACAAACACTTCAGATGTTTTCCTCTGTGGGAATCCCGATCAACATACCAAAATCCAAAATGGATTACACCCAGTGTCTTCAATACATAGATGCTGTCCTAAATACCTCCATGGGGTTAGCCTTCCTACCCCAAGGACCAAGCAGACAAACTGATTATGCTAGCATCTCAGCTGGGCAACGGTCAGTATGTCTCAGCTCAGGACTACCTCCAACTTCTCGGTCATATGGCAATGGCCATTCCCACCATCTCTCATGCCAGATGACACAGGATGATCCTTCAAAGGACAAAGAGTCTAATGGGATCAAAAAACAAATGATTTTGAAGCTCAAGTTCTAATTTCATCCCCAGTCATCAGCAAATTATAATGGTGGATGTCTCTGGATCACCTTTTGTGTGGTGTCCCATTCCTGGCTGTCATTCCTTGCCTCATTCTGACCACCAGTGCCTCCCCCCATGGCTGAGGAGCCCATCTGATGGATGTTCAAACCCAAGGAAACTGGAACACACTGGCAGCATGCTTACACATCAACATTTTAGAGATGGGAGCAGTGCTATATGGCCTACAGGCTTTCGAGATCCTTCTTCCCCAGGGTTGTCTACAGATCCGATCTGACTGCTCCACAGTTGTTCATTATCTGAACAAGCAAGGCAGCACCCATTTTTACCCCCTGTGCAGGGAATCGGTGAAAGTGTGGTATTTGGCAATCCAAAGAGGGATACATCTAACAGCAGTACATGTCCTGGGTGTCAAAAACACTAGCGGATGCACTAAGCAGATTCAAAATTCAAAAATGGAAGATTCTGCAGGAAGTTCTGGAAGGCATTCCTCCACTGAGGTTGACCAAAAGTGGACTAATTTGCCTCTCCACACAATGCCAAACTGCCTCACTATTGCTCACTAGAGCCAGGTCCTGGAACTTTATGGCTGGACACATTATCTCATTCCTGGACAGGAACATTTCTGTACACCTTCCCTTTCTTCCCTCTTGTACAGAGGATTCTACTCAAACTTCTCAGGGACAAGACTACTATGATCCTCAGCGTGCCTCTGTGGCCGAGACAGGTCTGGTTCCATTTGTTACAGCAACTGACTGTCCTGGACCCTCTACCACTTCCCATTTTCCCTGCCCTGCTTACTCAGGCCGGGGTACCCTTCTTCATTCCAGCCTTTGCTCCTTGCATCTGCATGCCTGGCTCATGAGGACATACTGTAGTCCTTTCCAGGTTTCAGATCTCCCCACGGGTGCAGAGGTTCTACATGTGGCCAGTAAGCCATCTACCCAATCTTCCTATTCTATGAAATGGAACAGATTTTCAATGTGGACTAAAGATCACAACTTAGACCTATTTATGTGTCCATCACAACGCGTCCTGGACCATTTACTCTCCCTATATGATGGAGGCCTCAAATACTCCTCTGTCAAAGTCCATTTATCAGCCACTTCAGCTTTCCATATTCTAGTGAAAGACAAACCTTTGATCCAACTGCAAGTTATGAAAATCTTTTTAAAAGATATCCTTCATCTAAAGCCCCTGTCCCTTCTTGGGACTTGAATTTTGTTCTTGACAAACTTAAGTTACATCCTTTTGAACCAGAAGCCTCCTGTGAGCTTCAATTTATCTCCTGGAAAACTTTTTTTTTTATTTAAATTGTGATTACATTGGGTAGATGTATTTCGGAGTTGCATGCACTGATGTGCAAGAAACCTTACCTGAATTTTCACAAGAACAGGGTGTCATTACATACAAATACTAATTTTCTCTCAAAAGTGGTATCAGAATTTACTTTGAATCAGACCATGCACTTACCAATGTATTATGCGGAGCCAACTAATCCAGGAGAATCCCTGCTCCATACATTAGATGTGCATAGAATTTTATGATATCTTCTTCACACCAAGCATCTGCGCAAATTGGTACAGCTTTTTGTTTCTTTTGCCCTGGAAAACAGGACAAACCAGTTTCCAAGCAGTGCTTGTCCACTTGGCCAACTGCATTACTTTTTGTTATAATAAATACAATAAGCCACTCTTAGGGGTGATAAAATCTCACTCCATGAGGGGTATGGCAGCCTCAATGGCATGCTTTAGAGGCATTTCACCAACTGAAATTTGTGAAGCAGTTACCTAGTTGACCATACATACCTTCACTAAACATTATTGCCTGGACATTGCATCCAAAAAGCGAACCAATTTTGGCCAGCCTGTATTTCAGGGATTGTTGTCCTAAATTTTTATTTTTTCACTGCCTCCTCCCCATTTGCCTCCCAACTGCTGGGGACTCATTCCTATAAATGTGACCTGCTGCAAGAGATTTCCTCGAGGATGATAGTACAGTTGCATAAGAACTTACCATAACAGTAAAACTTTAAGAGAATCTCTTGCAGCAGGTCATGCTGCCCCTCCCTTCATCCCCCTTGCTTCCTGCTTCAGGTGGGTGACGTGCTCCTACTCTCCACAACACATTTTTTTCTTAGGGGTTCCCCTCAGAGGCCTGTTGATTCATATCCTTGTATACAGTCACAGAGGTGAAAAAGAACCGAGGAGCATCTGGGACTGCCCCCTTGTGTATGTATCAGGACACAGCATGTGGTGTCGGGCAATCCCAAGTCGACTGCTGACAAATCATCTGGATGAAAATTATGCCTGCAACTGGAACATTCCTATAAGTGTGACTTGGTGCAAGAGAGTCTTTCAAAGAAATACTTTTACGGTAAGTTCTTACACAGCTGTACTTTACTTACTGTAACAGTAGATCTTTGAGAGAAGCTCCTGCATTGGGCCACAGTGCACCCACCACCCTCCCCCATGTCATATTATGGATGGTACAGTTGATTGCAGTAGTTATACCTGCTGCCTTCCTGGGGTGTAAATATAATGCCTTATATGTTTTCTTCCCAGTCCCATACCTCACTAAGTGTGCCTGGTTCTGGTTCAGGTCTTCTGGTCCCTGCCAGTCAGATATCCTCTGAGCTTGTTTCCATTGAGGAACTGAGGACGTTATATATGCAGTAACATCGTACATCGTCATGGCTAAAAAAAGTATCCAAGTGGTCCTGACACTGGCAACTTACACTTCCAAAGGTGTGGCCCAATGGAGGCGAGCTCTTGAAGATCTACTGTTAACAGTAAATATCTGTTCTTTACATAAGCATGTGCTTGATAAAAATGGCCAAGAGTCCATCATGTCTGTCTCATTCCATCCATGCAGCCACAACATAATATAAAAACAATAAAGAAAAACAAGAGTTGGTTGGTGCCACCAACAGCTGGTCCTGTGATTAAATGCAGGTGTGTATGATTTGTAGCAGTAGGCTGGGGGTGGACACACGGCAACATGCACTATGATATAGAAATGCACATACAGACATTGTTATGCACATTTCTGCATACATACAGACATCAGACTTACAAAGCAGAAGCTGCACCAGGCATTGGGAGCTCATGATAAACTCAAGTCATAAAAATTCACAAAAATCGGGCATTCACACCCTTTAGCATAAGAAGAAATGATGCAGCTCCAGATGAGAATTAAGTTAAAAAAGTGCAGTTTTATTTAGTGCCAACAGGTAAAAACTGCACTTGGTCATGCCTGACGCATTTCAGAAATGACTCCCTTATCAAAGGTGCACAATGCAGGTACTTGATCTCTTAAATACATACTGTGATGTCATCACAAGGTGACAGCCATTTTGTACCTACGTTGTACATGACAGTTAAATACAAAAAGTGCAGTGCATAGCGAATGTGATAACTAATAAGTACAGTAAACACAAGACATATGACAGATTAAAAACAATACACTACTGTATGTAAACTGTACAAAGTGCCTCATAATTATAATGCCACAGACTTCTAAAACAATAAATATCAATATTAAAGCAGGCTTATAGCTCATATTTCAAACGTAATGTTGAGCAGGTGCTTTTACAAGAAGGGAGAGTTAGATTGTTCACCTCAACAAGGAGATTAATCAATATCCTGGTACAGACCAAAACTGAAAAAGAGAGAAAAAAAGATAAATAAATACATTAGTGCAATAGCATATCAATAGGTCCCTCCAAAAATACAGCACATGTTCTTTACATAGTAAATGTTGGATCAGTATGTATCTAAGGAATGGTGCATGGTCAGAATTATCATTAAGACCCAAGTGCAAGCAGTTTTTTTCTTTGGTATATTTTTTTTACTCACCACATTGGTCCTTGGGTCTCTCTCCAGCACTGCTCACTTCTTACCCATTATCCCACTCTGTCTGAGACTCCCCACCATCCTATCTCTGGCAGGTACATCCTCCTAATCCTACCTGGTGACTGGCTTTGAGGCCCCCCCAGGTAAGGGCCACCAATTCCTTCCAGCGCTCTATCTTAAGGGTCAAAGTTGCTGCCAGGGGCATGGAGGAATGAAGACGAATCGGGCATGCCTGACAGTGAGCGTGGGTGGGTCTGGTGAGCAGACCTTCACCTGCCCAGGTGCCAGTTGTTTTTCCACTTTTTTCTTGGTTTCATTGGGAGCTCAGATGTGCAATGACATCCAGCGTGTGATGGGTGTGCTCCTGCACCCACCCACAGGACATCCATCGAGGCTCCCATACCTCATATTCTTGGTCTCCACAGCTGGTGATCCCCAACCACTGCCAGAGGTCACTCGTGCTGTGGAAGTCAGTACCTTCCCCCTTCCAGAAGAGGAAAGTAGTCCTACGGATGCTTGATCCTCTCCTGCCAACCCCTGGTGGCCCGAGGTCATTCCTGAACCCAGGCTGCCAGCGTGGTGTGAGGTGTGGCATCAAGAGCTTCAACCCTCAATGCCACCGGACCAGCTAGGTGCAAGCAGGTTGCTAAACTAAAACTCTAACACACCTCCCACCTTAGCAGGAGGTTGTCAAAATCTCCACCTCTTGGGTTTGGATTCACCTTATTAATTGTACTGAATGTGAACCAGTGCTCTGTCATACTGTTTGCATTTTTTATATGCTGAGCAGTTGCATATATGGTATATACTTGGAAAAAAAAACATATGGTCAAAGGGGCATTTTAAAGAAAGATAGACATGTATCATTTTAGTAAAGACCAGAGTAGGTCTGAAACAGAAGCATCAGACAACACATATTTTAGAGAAGAAGGGGATGCCACAACTTTCTAGGAAAAGCACCAAGAAGAATCATTACTAAGGGTTTCATACAGAGAGATTCCAAACAAATCGAGGAGGACAAGGCGAAACTGGAGGGGGAGGTCAAGCAGGTCAGCAGCAACAGCATTGATGTCGTCAACTACAGCAAACATACCAACAAACACAGTGGGAGGTTTACAGCGGAACCGCTTATGGCCAGATACAGAATCAAAATCAGCCTTCCAATCGAAGGTGATAAATTTATCAAATTGATTGCTAGTGACAAGTAAAGAATGAATACTCAATAAAGGACTTTAATTTGCCCAACAGCCCCTTTTAACAAGTTTGAATCATTTATGGATTTGCAGAAACCTTGCAGAAATGTAAGCCTCAAATCATTCTTGAACAGAAAGAGAAATATGGACACTAACGATGGACAAATATTAGAAAGTACCACTTCAATCCAGGAATTATCTGCATCTATTGGAACTCTGGATTTATTAACAACCAGAGATAAAGTCTTCAGGGAAAAAAATCAATGTTCACTCCATAACCTAGTGCAGCAATAATAACTTTTAAACAGCTATGTGACCAATATCTCACAAGGCTCTGTGACTATCTGCCTGAACTGCACTATAATTTGATGGGGGGGCATCGGAAGACCTATGGATGAACAATTCAATAACCATTAAACCAGCTGATAAAGGTGGTATATTGAACACATTATGTAACAGAAGTGTTACATCAGTTGAATGACACTAGTTCTATTGGAAACTCAACCATGACCTAAATGGTCCACAGATGAGATCACAAAGAATGCTTTTGACAAGGGTAAAATTGAGTAACAACTATGATTTTTTGACAGCAGAACATCCCATTAGATCTATGATTTATGCACTTCGTAAAGTGCATAAATCTCATTGTTTTCCCTACCTTGTAGACCTGTAGTGAACAGCACTGGCTCAATCACTTAGCCTCTTTCACAATATGTGGATCATCATATTAGACCCTTTGTCAGCTCCCTAAAGTCCTGTTCAAAGATAATGGAAATATCTTGCAGGTATTGGAGGATTTCTTGCATGTACTGGAGCCTAAAATTGATGGGGGTAAGATTCAGAAGGGATGTACGGAAGCATCTTTTTACAGAAAGGGTGGTGACTGCCTGGAACAGATTGCCTGAGGAGGTGGTGGTGGCAAAGACAGTCAGATATTTCAAGAGAGCCTGGGTCAAACACAGAGGGAACCCTTGGAACCAAGAAAGGGGGAAGGGAAGAGGGGGAGGGATGGACAGGGTCATTGATGTAGGTTGTAAGGCCAGGACCCTGCATCATATATCAAGCAGATACAATAGACCATGAGGTAGTCTTCTGTTGGCTATTTTCATATAGTCATATATGGAGGTGGACAGGGATTCCTGGCTTATTACTATAGATAGTGAGTCCCTGTACACCAACATACCCTGGGAAGGGCCCTAGATACTATGGCACACTTTCTAAATCAGAATGAGGTTAATACTGCTGAATCATCTACAGAATTTTTAATTAAATTGTCTGAGTTTGTGTTGCAGTTCAATGCATTTACTTTTTTGAATGTGTTTTATTTACAGACCAAGGGCATGGCAATGGGGACTACATTTGCCCCCAGCCTAGCAAATCTCTATGTGGGCATCTGAATCATAAATAGCTCAAGATAATTCTGCAAATCCATTTTTCGATAACCTCTCTCTATGGCATTGCTTCATTGATGATATATTTATGGGTTGGTTTGGACTGGAACTCTGAAAGAACTTGATCAGTTGGTACAACATTTATATCCTACCAATAGTAACCTTAGATTTACATATGCTACAGATCGTTATACAGTGAACTTTCTGAACCTTAAGGGTAGCAAGGATGAAATGGGAAATATGTCTTCTGACGTATTTTGCAAAGAAACCGATTGGAATACACTGTTGTTGGCATAGAGCTGCCATCCATGCTACACAGTGAAAAACATTGTGAAAGGGCAGTTCCTCATGCTCCATCGTAACTGCAGCACTGATGTGGCTTATGAGAAGGCAACAGAGGACCTCACTGAGGTTAGAAAGAGGGTACAATGCTGCTGTTATGAGAGCAGCTGAGGCACATGCAAGGTCAAGTAATAGGAATGAAAGTATTCAGGGCGCATCAAGAGAGACATCTGTATCTAACAGATACAATTTTTAACTACTTTTCAGCCCATGCAAGCCAGTTTGAGGCAGCTATCAAGAAGCACTGGTATGTTCTACAAGGCAATACTATGTTGTCAGAAGTGAATCAGGAACCCCCTTGATGGCATTTTAGACAGCCACCATACTAAGGGATGCCTTAGTACATAACAGACAGTCTTGCAGTAGTACCACCATTTGGATCTCCAATAGCATGACACGTTTTGTATGCAAATGTGTACACATCTCTGTTATTAACAACTTCATAAATCCCTACACAGGAAGAGAGTTCATGATTATGCAGCTTACTACGTGTGACACAGTTGATGTTACATATGTGACCCTTCGTCATTTTGGATATTTTATGTGGGGAAATCAAAGTGGAAATTTAAAAATGAGGGTGGGGGATCATTGTTTGTTGCTTCAAAATGGAAATACTGTACCATATATGCAAGGGCTCAGCATATAAAAAATTGCAAACAGTATGACAGAGCATGGGTTTACGTTCAGGACAATTGATAAGGTGAATCCAAACCCAAGAGGTGGAGATTTTGACAATATCTCTAAGATGGGAGGTTTGTTGGATTTTTAGTTTAGCAGCCTGCTTGCAGCTGGGTCTTAATGATAATTTAGACCTTGCACCATTCCTTGGATAAGTACTGATCCAGTATTTACCCTGTAAAGAACACATGTGCTGCATTTTAGGAGGGTCCTATTGACAGTATTTGCTATTAATGCATTTATGTATTTTTTTTTCTCCTTTTCAGTTTTGGTCTGCACCAGGATACTAATTCATCTCCTGGTTGTGGGTGCAGGGAGGGTTTTAGCTGCCCTGAAGGTGCGCTTTTCCCTTTCTGCACTGCCACACCTGCCCCATTCGCTCTCAGAGCAGGTCTGCTCCTGGTATAGCGGTTCGAGAGTTCAGCAGCTTTTTGCATTGTGTTTGGCTCTCGATCCTCCAGCAGGGCTTCAGCTCTGCTGGGCATGCCCAAAAAACACTGCTCTAACAGTACAGCATTTTCAGTTTTTTCTACAGTCTGCTTCAGTTCCTTTCCACCAACGTTTTAAAAACTGACATTGTTTAGTGGCTAGTTCTTCATAGCTCATGTCAGGGCTTCTCCTGAGTGTACGGAATTTACCTCTATAGGCCCCTGCTGTTAGCTCATATTTCTTTTAAAAGTGCAGCTTTAGGTTTACTGTAATCAATACTGTCCTCATTGTCCATTTCACTCAATGCATCCCGAGCTTTTCTGGTAAGTAGTGGGGATAGCTGGAAGCTCCAGGACCCTCTAGGAATATTTGCCTGAATGCATACTTTTTCAAAGGAATTTAAAAATACAACCATATCTTCCCCCTCTTTAAATTCAGCTATCAATTTAGAATTTCATTTGTAACCCAGTCCTGGAGTCCCAGTGAACCCCAGGCCACTTACCTGCTCTGTTGCTGGTGTTTGGAGCCATAGCTTCTCCAGTTCATGTTGCTTCTGGTGCTCATGCTCTTCTCACTGAGCCTCTCACTGAAGTTGCTCCCACTTCTCCTCTCTTTCCATCTGCAGCTGGAACTTCTTCTGCTCAAATTCCAGCTCCATTCTCCGCAACTCCATCTTCAGCTTGATCTCTTTTGGTTACAGAATGCTGTTGACCTTCCCCTGCTGCTGTGGCCCTTGGCTTGCACTGGCCCTGCTGTTCTCCTCACTGCATCAGGGACACTGCACTGGACCCTGGCCCTCCATGCCCAAGGTTCAGTCCTTTTCAGTCACAGACTGTGACTCGAGGCTTTGGGCATCGGCTACCACAAGAGCCTCTATGAGGTGCTTTTTGGTTCTGCCCTCGTGCTGGACTCTCTCTTGGCACAACTGCCTCAGGTAGTCTGCAGTGTACTTGCTGTAGTTGGAAGCCATCTTCTTCCCTAACTACGGCTACACTAACTTGCACCCAAAAAAAAAAAAAATAGTTAGGAACTTAGACTGTAAGCACAATGATATAGTTCTGTTTACTTTTTAAAAATCACTGCCTTATTTTGCATGTGAGCTGTGCAGTATTAATCTGACACACTGGACTGTTAATGCTCGTGTTACCAAATATGGTGCATGGATTGCATCACAAGTCCTATGAAGACAGGTTGAAGGAACTGAACATGTACTCTCTGGAGGAGAGGAGGGAGAGAGGGGATATGATAGAGACATACAAGTATCTTACAGGGAGGAACAGGGTGCAGGAAAACACTATTTTTAAGTGAAAAAGATGTTCCAGGACTAGAGGGCATGGGATGAAGTTGAGGAGGATGATTCAGAGGAAACATGAGAAAGAATTTCTTCACAGAACAGGTGGTGGACAAGTGGAACACCCTGCCAGAGGAAGTGGTGGGGGCTGAAACAATCACGGATTTAAGAATGCATGGGATAGACATAAAGGAATTCTGGAGGTCAGGGGTAAGGGGCAACAGACTTCTAGGAAATCAAACTGAACTTACAAGCTCAAATGGGCAGACTGGGTGGGCCATAGGCCCTTATCTGCCGACACTGTCTATGTATCTATGTATCTATGTAATACTTTCAAATCGCACCGTTGCCAACAAAATCTGTCACGAACATGCTCTGTAGGTCAGGCCTTCTGTTCCCACAGTGCCAACCTTGAAGTGCAATAGTGTGAACAGGAGACAGATAGGGTAACGCTCCTGTCTGTCTTGGGTCCAAATCACCTACTAGGCTCGTGTCCTGGGGGTCAAATATGAACCTTATGCTAGCATGCCCAGTTAACAGGCTCAGATATGTACCCTCTTTGGGGGATGCAGTACAATCGTTCACCCAGGGGCACCCAGCCAGGTTCTCCAATTGTACCCTTATCACCCAATATGAGACCTAGGTATAGTCTTACCTTTAGCAAGATTAGTAACATATTCAAGCCCTTAACAGCTGTCAGACTTAAACATTGGTTCAGCATTCACATGCAAAAGAAACAGGAAAAAAAAAGCACAGGCAGAATTTCAAAGAAAATGTTGTTTACTAAAAATTGTAACATAGGTAAAATATCAAATACAGAACAAATATATCAATAACTTACAATCACATAAAATAAATGGGAAGTTACAGAACACAAACGCCTACCAACAAAAAAAATACTTAAGTTCCAGTTGAATTATTTTTTTCTAAAAGTGCATAGTTACCAGTCCACAGACTGTGAATGTCTTTGCTTTTCAGGGAGTCCTTCTGCCCAAACTTGTCAGAGTAAGCAATATTCAAAAGTCAGTTTTCTCCACTTCTTGGTGATGTCACCCATGAGGTCACTGTTAGGTCTGTGATAAATCTGTAATCTCAGCATGAATAACCACAAGGATGTATGTTATTACAGTGAAATCAGCAACTAGCAATTTCCCACAATATGAGTCTCTTTTGATCGAAACATTCCCTTTGATGTGTCTGCTGATTTCCTGCTTTGCAAGAATGATCTTAGGTTTACTACTAATAACAAGGTTCTGTGACCAAATAGTCTCTTCCTGCAGGAATCATAAAATTTTATGAGGTCATATCTCCTTTCAGATGGCCAGAGCCCTCCATTTAAGAGAACAAGAAACCTTTGATCAAGTTCCCCTCAGTCAGTTTTTTATAACAGCCAGCTGCTTCAACACTGTCACCTCTGAGGTCAAAGGTCAAGTCTCTCACACACTGGCTGACTGGTGTCAAGCAGACAGTCCCAAACACATACACATTTATTTAAAAAAAAAATACAAATATCATACATATAACAACAAGCAGGCGGCAGAGCGTCACACACCTTATGGCCAAAACGCAGTAGTCCAGCAATGAGAGTACATTTGTTTTTTATTGAATTTCTCAAATGCATATCATTAATAACAATATATTACAAATTCAATATAAAATTCAATAACAAGGACTTTTAAGTTAAAAAGTGGTATTTAAAAGATAAAATTAATAAACTACTTTGACGGATCCAGATAGAGGAAAGCACAATGGATGAATATCTCACCTCAAACGGGGGAAAACAATCATGAAATGTGACCAAATCAGCAAAGAAGGCAGCGGCTTCCAGTGGCACAGAAGGCCCAAATGTTATCACACTCTCAACACTAGAAATGGAATTCATAGGCTGGATTTTAATGGGGCAGGTCATGGCTGCAATGACTCCAAAGTTGGACAATATCACAACTAAGATCTTGGAGCTGTCAGAGCAATTGTCTGGGCAGACAGCAAAGACAGCAGAAGTGGAGGTCCATATATCCAGTCTGGAGGACCGCACAGAGCACATGCCTGACATGATACAGGAGCTCAGAAGGGAACTGGAGGAGCTCCATGAGCAAATGGACCATCAGGAAAATTATCAACGGAGGAACAACCTCCGTATATGGGGCCTTCCAGAAGACAAAAAAGGGAGTTCACCGGAGGAATTCTGCGGTACAGTTTTGCCACAGATCCTTGGATTGGAACTGAAGGGTGGATGGTACAAAATTGAGAGGGCGCACAGGGCCTTGGCACCGAAACCACCAGTGGGAGAAAAACCTCAACTGATTTTCCACCTGCACAATTTTGGAGATCGCCAGGCCATTTGGTTTGCATTTAGAAAACAAAAAAAGGTGATTTTTCAAGGGGCACATTTATACTTGCATCAGGAGTTTTCACAACTGCTGCAACAAAGAAGAAGGATGCTCAGCCCGGTTTTGGAGGAACTGAGGGCTAATAAAGTGGATTTTCAGTTTTTATATCCAGCCATGGTAAAGATCTGCAAGGAAGGAGTGACATTTACATTCCATGTGGTCAAGCAGTTCCTGAAAGGAATGGATGGGAACAGATGACGTGGACCAGAGCCAGGGACTTCTTCAGGCTCAGATAAGTGATCTTTATAGAATATAGTGAGCTCCATTGACTGTGGGTATAACCTTCCTATGAGATTGGGGGTGCTGCACTTGGAAACCCACCCTAGGATCTGGCTAGGGTGCTGTGATCAGCGTGGACCTTCACAACATATGGCCTATGAATGAAAGACACGGCACCACTGCACCTCATTCTGAGATTACAAGTTACATTTTTTGAAACATTTGTTGGCCCGGGTGGGGGGGGCTGAAAAGTATATGTTGACAGGGGTTGATATACTTGGGAAGGGGGGGAATATTGAAGCAGATATATTGAACAAGACAAACCCCCCCCCATGAAAGTAGATAGTAAAATGCTTAAAGGATGACACGTCTGTGGGGAAAACTCTGGTAAGCCAAGGCAATAAGGACTCACCGGACAGTACAACTTAAGGATACCATAGGGAGGGAGAAAGGAGAATAAATAAGAGATTATAAGGAGGGGGGACGTGGGGTGGAAGGGCCTAGCAGAGGAGGAAAAGGGCTCTGATGTCAAGAGCCTGGAGGGGGGAAGGAGATACAAGGGGAAAATGGGCCTGGCGACGGGCTATGGGACAAGAAAGTGGGTCAGAGCTATGGCTGAGGTGATTGGCCAAAGTGTAGGGGCCTGTAAAAATGCATCGGTCTGAGCCCCGTGATGCAGGTGGTAATAATAGCATTGAACAGGAGTGCGCAGATATGACCTGTACCTGCAATGGAGGGAGGGGGTTAGACCAAGGCAAGACAGCCAAAATAAGTGTATATATGGGCTGATGGATAAGCAAGGGATAAAACAGATAGGGTGAATAAGGTAATGAATAGATGAAGAAGGGGAAAATGCCACTTTAGTGTGTAAAATGGAATATATAGTGGGAACGGGGTACGGGGAAGCAGAACTTGTGACTGAATCTGCTTACAGTGCGAGACAGGGTTTGGGATAAATATTATTCTCCAGGCCCAACATGAAAGTTTGGGATATAGGAGGATACTGCAGAAAAAAGGAAGAAGGATGGAGAGGAGGTAACTCTAAGATACACAAGAGTTCTAATGTTTATAACTCTGTTCACGTTTGTTTTGGTGTTTGGGTTGCTCATCTGCCTGTTGCAGGAACTGTTGGGGTAATGGACGGGGGGGAACAAAAGATCATGCCTGAGAATACAAAAATGTATCAAGGTCATGTAAAGGTGGTGGGTAAAGGGGTTAAAATGACTAAGGCTGCGTTCCTGCTTGTTGCAGGTTTTGTTGGAATGGAGGGGGGGGGATACCAAGTGTCTGTACACACAAATGTCAAACTGCAATGGTATCACATGTTTGTGGTGTGGGAGGAAGGTCAAAGAACATATAATGTGAAGGAGGCCAGGGAACTTTGCTGGGGTACAAATGGATAATGCCAAAGCAATTATCTCCTGGAATATCCGGGGATTTAACAACCCAATAAAGCAGAAAAAAGTGCTGCAGGCTCTAAAAAACAAACATGCGCAGGTAGCACTGCTACAGGAGACACATTTAAGCCTGCAAGAGCACAAAAAGCTGGTGGGAGGATGGGTCAGAGCATGCCATGTGGCTGCATATAACTCCCACAAAAGGGGGGTGGCGGTGTTGTTTCATAGAAATTACCCCATAGAGGTGGTAAGGGTGGTTGCTGACCCAGAGGAAGGAAGGTACATATTTGTTCAAGGTATGGTCGGTCAAGAACAAGTAACATATGTAAGTGCATATGCCCCTTCGGTGTCCCATGCTGAATTTTATAAAAAGTTATTGGATGTGATGGTTCAGGAGCAGTTCCCCAACCTCTGTCTGGGGGGGACCTGAATTGTGTAATGGAGTCCAGCCTGGACCACTCGGAGGGAACGGGCAAACATGGCAGGGCAATTACCCAATGGAAACAAGGGATGGTGGACATGGATCTGATTGACGTGTGGAGGGCAGCCAACCCGGGGTCAAGGAATACACGTTCTACTCCAACCCACATGGTACTTGGTCCAGGCTGGACTACATTTATATTACAAGAGAGGTTTTTGCCGGGGTTAAAGACATAGCTCATGGTCCTATACACATATCTGATAATACCATGGTAGTGTTGAGCAGGTTCCCAGGGGAGGAGGCTGGGCTCTGTCCTGGATGACATTTCCCCATGTATCTACTGACGTCTGAGAAGTTTAGCAAATTCTTGAAGCAGCAAAGGGGGTATTATAAAGCGGCAAATGAGGCCACTGCCCCTAATAAAGTAGTGTATTGGGAAGCAGGAAAGGCATACATGCTGGGTGCCATCATAGGCTATGTAAACAGGTATAAAAAACAGGGAAAGCTCTGCAGACAGGCACTAGAGCAGGACTTGAAAAAATGCTGAATTGCACATGATCTTGCAACCCTCAGCTCAGCTTAGGGGAGGGATGCTCACCCTCGGAGGTGCACTGAACTTAATGTTAACAAGGGAAGCCAGCACATCCCTATTCTACACTAGACAGAGGCTATATGAGTGGGGGAATAATCCAGGGACCATCTTAGCATGACTGGCAAGAGGTTGAAGAGGTATGGTGGTGGTAACAAGGATAAAAGATGGGGGGGTTTTACACACTCAAAGTGAAACAATTAGGGGGACCTTTACAACGTTCTATAAATCAGAATGTGGGACTTCAACACCCTAAATGGTACAGTTCCTAGAAAATGTGATATTCCCAGGTATCTCTGAGGAACAGAGGGAGTGGCTAGGACAAAAGGTTACGGCAGGGGAGATTAGTAGGGCAGTGGTGTTGATGAAAAATGGAAAAGCGGGGGACTCTAATGGCTTCGTCATGGAATACTACAAGGAACTAAAGGGGGACTTAGTGGGAGCAATGGCCGGGATGTTGGAGGAAGAGATGGGCCTGCAAGCTATGATCTGTGTGCTCCCCAAACCTGGGAAATGCCCAAGTGAATGTGGGTCATAACCGCCCTATCTCACTTTTAAATTGCGATGTTAAAATATATGCCACGGTACTAGCTAAAAGATTGGTGGTGATCTTACCGCAGTTGGTCCATGTGGACCAGACGGGGTTTATACAAGGGCGTCAGTCTTACCATAATATGAGATGGCTTCTCAATGTAAAACACTGGGGCAATAGGCATCCGGAACAAGTAGTGGTGCTGTCCATGGATGCCGAAAAGGCTTTTGACCACATAGAATGGCCCTACCTCTTTGAGATTTTGAAGAAATTTGGATTGTGGGATGATTACATCCATATGGCCAAAGTGCTGTACATGAAGCCCAAGGTGCAGGTTTTGGTAAATGGAAGGCATTCCACAATGTTTGAACTATACAGGGGAACATGACAGGGGTGCTCTTTGTCCCCCTTCCTGCTTGCTTTAGCCATTGAACCACTGGCTATCCATCTCAGAGAAGATTCCAGAATACAAGGAGTAAGGGGGAAGTCAGGGACCCAACATAAATTAACCCTTTATGCAGATGATCTGCTTACTATTTACCACACAACATGACACTACTATACCTGCCGGGCTGGAAGTAGTGTTAGAGTTTGCTGGGTTTTTGGGATATAAGCTTAACCTGTCTAAATATGAAATGTTTTAGATAGTGTGGTCGGGGGGACAGCACTTAGGGATTCAGGATGGTTACAAACCACTTTATATATCTAGGAATTAAGGTGAGTAAAGACTTATCGGGTTTATATGGGCTTAATTATGGATCACTCTTATGCACCATTAGAGTGGACATGGAGAGGTGGAGGGCACTCCCTATCTCCTGTCTGGGGTGTATTAACCTCCTCAAAATGAATGTGCTGCCCAGAATTCTTTATGTAATGCAAGTGTTACCAATGGGTGTGAGTAATAAGGACTACAGGGCTTTGGACAGGGAATTCATTGGGTTTATCTGGCAGAATAAAAGGCCCAGAATGAGCTTGCTAAGACTCAAGGGTGAAGCAGACAAGGGGGGCCTTGGCATCCCAGACCTGAAGGGCTATGCATTAGCTATGCAGTTTAGATATATATAGGACTGGGTGTACCAAGGGCAGGAAACAAGTTGGGTGGATCTTGAAGGGGAGAATACCAGAGTGTGCTTGACAGCATACCTAGACCCAGGTGGAAGACGAGCATATAACAAACTACAAAGCAGAAACCCACTAGTGGAGTGGACACTGGAGGCATGGGACCAAGCTGCTAGGAGGAGGAGGAAAGCAGAGACAGAAGCCATAGGACTTGTCCCGGTGGTTGGAAACCCAACCTTTCTGCCAGGGCTTGAAGGAGTGGGGTTTGAGATATGGGAACAGGGAGGGGTGCATTGCCTACATGACCTATGGGGCCATGGGGGATTCAAAACCATGGAGGAGGTGTGAGAGAACCATGGTATCCCCAGCACACACAGGTACCAATATTTTCAAGTTAGGGCCTTTAGTATGGTACATGGGGGACAGGAACCCCGCACTTGGGAGCTGGAACCGCTGGAGGACATAATACAGTCAGGAAAGGTGAACCCCAAGGGCCTTATTGCAAGAGTGATGAGACAGGATAAGGACTTATTCCCAGACAGATCCCTTAGGTTGAGGGGCTCTGGGAGAGGGATATGGACATTCGGATATCGGAAGAAAATTGGGTACTGAGCCTTCAGTCTCATATGAGAGTGCTGATGTGCAATAAATTCAAGGAAGCACAGTTTAAATTCATTCATAGGCTCTACTACCCCCCGGTGGTAGTAAACAGGTTCCACCCAATGGATTCACCAATGTGCAGAAGATGTAATACAGACAGGGGTACCTACATGCATTACTTTTGGACGTGCAGGGAACTGCGGCCCTTTTGGACAGCAGTAGCACAGGCAATAACGAGGGCCCTACAAACACTAGTGGCAGCCACGGTGGTTTCACTACTGTTTGGGATGGATGTTTCTGCAGAGAATGAATGGGAAGCAAGAATAGTCAGGGTGCTGTTAGCAATGGCATGACACTGTATTCAAAATACATGGGTCTCACATGCTAGGCCTTCACTGAACCAGTGGAAACCCCTGGTAATTAATAATCTCGCATTGGAAAGGCTCACATATCAAAGATATGGAAAAGAAGAGTTGTTCTTGAATAAATGGGGGCATATATAAACTCCCTACCAATGGGGGAAGTCATGGCATTGAGACAAGAAATAACATGAGCATCTAGGGTTTTGTTTCCTCCCAGCATTGAACAGAAGGAGAGACCCACTCTGACCCTACATTGTGTTGCTGGGCTGGTACCTTTGGGTAGAAGAAAAGAGGGGGAGGTGTTGACAGCATCTTTGCAGAAACACGCAGGAGTCTACATAAGACCTAATGGCCCAACAGAGGAGGGGGATGCAGTAGAACAATGTGTGAATCTAAGGTGTCTGTATTCCACACACAACATGAGAGGAATGAAATATGGTGCCTGTATAGAGATCAGATACTTAAGGTGTTACAGAGACACGGGATGTAAATACATCGGGGATTATAAACATTGAAAGAAGGTAGACATATAAATTGAGACATAATAAATGCTGGTTGCTCTAAATTTTAATGGCATTTCAGTGTATTGTCGGGGCAAATTCCTTAAATGCCGGAAAAGGACCGAGGTTTGTAATGCAGCTATTACTTGTGTATGTCTGACCTCAATAAAAAGAAAATTTAAACATACAAATTCAGTAACAAAATACTACATAACATGCATAACTAACAAAAAACTAACAAAATAAGAGTGATCTTGGTACTAAGGACAAAACTATAACCTGCTATTTTATATTATGGAATAGAGTTACAATAATGTAGAAAGAGTTGCCAAATTTAATAGAAAAGTTCAGATTTACCCAAGAGGTTGCAAGCAATACATTTTGCTAACTGCACAGGAAGCCATAAAAGTCCATCACGCTTCCATTAATATGCCTGAGTCTGTTTTCCAGTTTCTCAAAATAATTCTCTTTAGAGTTGATGCTGCAAGCTGTAGCCAAATTCTTTGATAAAAGTTAGACTGGGAAATATTTGAGAAATTGCCCAAAATCCAAATTTCTAGGTTCAAAGGAATGTCAAGTTTGATGAGAAGTTTACATACTGTAAGTCTCTTAGTTTTGTCCAAGCAGTAAACATTTACGTGCAGGATTATAACATAACACATGGGATGTTGATGCATGGGAGTAGCTGTGTCTCCAACAGAGACTGTCTGCTAATAGTCCCAGCAATTCCAATTTCTTAGGACTAAAGTGATGATGTAGAATTTTAAATTGAGTGAGTTTTCCCTGTATATCCTTGCTGGTCTTAAAATAATTAGTCCAAAGCTTTTTCCACATGTCATCTGTGACTGAAATATTAAGGTCAGATTCCCAGTGGGATTTTGCATCAGTTGTAAGTAAAGAACTAGGTTCAGCTAAATTCTTATGAATCATGCCAGATCCCTTCTTAAGATAGACTATTTTATAAAACTCACCTGGTCTTTCATCCAGTACAATGCTATTATTTGGAGATAGAACTGAGTTTTGCAGGACATTCCTAATTTGTAAATACAAAATTGGAATCTATGAAGGTTGTATTTGTGTTTTAAAGGAGTGCTACTGGCTGAGGTGAAGCCCCAACTGCTGCACAGATCAGGGCTTCACCTCAAAGATCCTCTTTGTATGTGCCTTATTAAATAAAGCATTTATTTATTTTAACATAATAGTATGTGCTTTCTATAAGCAATTAGCTGTTATCCTTATACCCAAATAAGTATATGCTAAAACTACTTCAACCATTTCATTCCTCATTTTCCATTTCCATTTCAAGTTTTTTACTACCGAATATTATTATTTTTGTTTTATCAAGATTCACTGCAAGATTCAATTTCTTTGAATAATTACTAGATTGATCCATTTTCTTCTGTAGTCCACTTTTAGATAAAGAAAAAAGCACAATATCGTCAGCATATGCTAACGCCGGGCAGAAAACATTATAAATTTTAGGGGAATCTGATTGCAATTCAACCATATCTCTTAATAATTTATCTAAATATAACAAGAACAACAAGGGGGCTAAAACGCATCCCTGGTGAACCCCTTTATTTGTATTAAATGATGAGGAAAGTTCACCACTGACCCCAAATCTAATTTGGGCCCATGTATTAGTGTAAAGGGTAGAGATTACTGCTACCCTATCAATTCCCCTTTCCAAGAGTTGCATCCAGAGCAGATTTCTTGACTATGAGTCAAAAACTGATGAATAATCAACAAACAATGTATATACCTTTTGTTTACCAACAAATACGTACCTTTCTATCAAATGACTTATTACAAAAATATTATCTAGTGTAGAGTATTGTGATCTAAATCCAGCCTGTAAGTACGGTACTCCCCATGTACAATCAACTTGTTCTTTTAATCGTTCCAGAAGAATTGTAGGGAAAATTTTAAAATTTATTTCCAACAGGCTTATTGGCCTGTACATTGCAGGATTCGTACGACTACCTTTCTTATGTATTGGAATAATTATTGATCCATGCCAAGTACTTAGAAATCTATTTAAGATAATAGCTCTATTATAGAACACTGTTAAGGCCCTACACCATATTCCAGTTTCACACAGATAAACTTCAGCAGGTATTCCATCTGGGCCTGGGGCTTTATTATTTTTAGGGTATTAATAGCCATATAAACTTCCTCATATGAAATATATTTGAAGGTATTTACACCAACCTTCGATAACGCATTCGACTCTTTAATATTTGGGTCAAAAAATATTCCCCTTAAAAAATCTACCCAGACATTTTCTGATATATAAGTATCTATAGATGATTTACAATTATTCGTGCCCCTTGCAACCAGAGCCCAAAATCATTTTGTATTCTTTGTTATTATAGTCTCCATCAAGCTTGCCCACTGTCTTCGATGATAATCTGCTTTTTTCTCCTTAATCCTTATTTTATATTCATTCCTTTTATTCTTCAGTTCCAATAGCATATTTTTATTTTTCTCTTTCCTTAACTTCCTCAATAGATAATTTATTTCTGCTTTGAGCATTTTACACTCTCTATCAAACAAGTTATTACCTTCACCACCCTATGCATTTCTTACAGGTGGGGTCAATTTCTCTTTAATCTTAAGAAATAATTTACTAAGATCCATCGAAAATTTATCATATTCTATTGTTAGTAAAGTTATTACATTACTATTTAAGAGTGAACTACATATCAAAGGAGTAATTTTAATCTCTGAATCTTGCCTCCAAATAATATTTTTGGACTATCTAATTTCTGTAATAGCAAATCTTCTATCACATTTAATAACTAATTCATTTGGTAGTTTCAAGTCTATTATTGAGGGTAAATGGTCACTACCAGGCCTAATAATAATTTGAATCTTATCCCAACAATTAATATCTCCTGACCAAACTGCAAGATCTATTATTGAAGCTCCTCTTGATGAGAAATAAGTAAAATCATCTCCCTCTTGATCTCCTTTTACTGTCCCATTTAAGAGAAACATATTGAAGTCTGTCAAAATTTCAATTAACATTTTCCCTTAACAGTTCAATATATTATCCTTGGAATTCCTTTTTGGCCAAGTCTCCACAATACCCTTTGCAGAATGGAACTCATTTTAATATAAACCATCAAAATTACCTACTCTTGCGTTAAAATCTCCTTGCAATAAAATATCAATTCTTGGGTATGTAACACTCAGCTCATACATGAGCTCTCTTAAATTATCCCAGACTTGATGTTCGTAAAATTTAGAATTTCTTGGGGGACTATAACAATTAATCAATATGAATTCCATTGCTATAAAATCCAGACAAAGTGCTAGGTAATTATCATGTATTCTAAGAATTTGAACTCTATGACATACCCCTATTTTAACAGAAATGGTGAGTCCTCCTGAATGTCTCCCAAAGCTACAGTTCTTTTTCCCTTTAACATGGTAGCATTCATAACCATTAAAATAAATAAATAAGATCATCTGAATAATGCCATGTTTCTTGCATACAAAGCACATCAAATTTTTCCAAAAATGTAATTAATTCTTTATCATGATCAACTTTATTCCAGCCAGAAATATTCCAAGAAATAAATTTGTATATTACCCTTGTTTTTATTAGCTAATAGAACAGATTGTTCCAAGGGTTTCAATTGTCAATTATTATAACCCACGATTGCTTTAAATCTGTTTTCAAGAGGGATAACAAATTGCTCGTGCATAATTAAAGGGGACTGTAACACTATAGGTGCCTCCAGGATTTGTGACTCAAAAATATTCAATCCAAGACTATCCAGTATGGCACTTTTTTCTAAGATTAAATCAGCCAACACTTGACTATTAACTTGGATGTCTATCTGACTTGAATATTCTGATCTCCTTACTATTAATTCATTACCATACTTGAATGAAATATGAAGAAGATTTTCAAATAAACCCTGGATGATGTTAGTTAAAGTATCTGCATCCTCATTTTCATAGTTTTTAACCCAAACATATTGATAAATACATTACCCTTGTTATTATCTCTTTGAACAGCTACCTTTTTATTAAACAGGTGCCTATTGGGGAATGTTATTATTAACTCTTCACTTTGAATAGATTGAAAAAACATAATTTGCCACCCTTGGGGAACAAAAAAAGACATCAAAGTCACAGCTTCCACCAAAATATTCCTGATTTCCACAATTTCTCCCATATCCAAGTCAAGATCTAACTCTTGTTTCAGTTTTTATAGGAAAGCTGTAACGTTATCATTGTCATTTTCACCCAACCAGTCAACTTGTCCCAAAAATTGTAAGATTGGCAAAGAAGTTTGATCACATTTTACTCGTAACTTCTGTACCATCTCAGCTTTTCTTTTCTCCCTATAATTCTTGCAGTCGCTTTGTCTAACATCCCTTCTTTAACCCATTTCTGTCACAGGTAGTTCTGTCTGTTGTTTAATTAAGTCAATTATTTTTTTACTAGGGCTATGATTTTCTAATCCAGGAGGATCTTCATGTTCCTGTATAGTCCCCTGTATTTCTCTATTGCAGGACTCAAAACCATCATCTCTCTCAGAATTTCTTTCTTTGTGCTTTTTCCCTTCTTTCTTTTTTTACTTTGTCTACATATCTGTACTTTCTGTACTTTTTGTTTTACTTGTTTTTTATTTTTCCCTTTGTTTTTCCCTTAGCCTGTTGTACTATTAAGTTATCTTCAGTACTACTTTCTGGTATACAAATACTACTAAAATTTGGCCTATGTGGCACTTCATTTGTTTTATCCGGATTTTCAATTGAAATACTTTTATTTTCCAAAACTGGGACCCTTAATAAAATCTCATCTAATTTGGCTTTATTTGATGCCACTTCAGCCCTTAATGACTTCAACAGGTCTTTATTAACAATTAATTGTTTTATTATCATAATATTTGCATGATGTTGATTTTTTAATGTTTTAATCACATCCTCACTTAAACATGTAGGCCAATTAGGACTAAACCATCCATTTTCTGGGGTACCTATATGTGGTAAATTTAATGACCTATCAAAATTTCTATTACAATTTTTACATCTTTGTATCTGAGACATTCTACCTTCACAATGTTTTAAGCCATTTATTGTAGCCTGCAGATCATGTATCATGTTATTTAATGTTTGAGATCTCTAATAAGTGTTGAATTATCTAATGTCCCTGAATTTGGTTCAGTATAATCTAAATCCCATATCTGAGGGTTTTTCTCCAAATCTGTATCATTTAATGCCCCAGTACTTCTACGGGATGACAAAGATATCAGAAATGAGTTTTCTTCTCCCCCTGTTAGAGAGCAAGCATCTGCTGTAATCAATTGTGAAGTTACCACTTCATGTTGTAATCCTATTTCCTTAGATGACACTGGGGTAGATGTATTACTACCAGTCATTTCAATTCCAACCGTAGCATACATATGATCAGTAATTTTAGTTTGCTTCATGTTGCAAGTAGCCTTTTTATCCTGGTAATTTGTCACACAATGGTGACAAACCTGGATTAGCACATCTTTGACATCTAGTGTTAACCATTTTACCCCTCACAAAGTAGCAACTATAAAACAGTCTATATTTAACAGTTATATGTAAATATTCATACAAATAGTCACACAGCTTTATAAATCCATAAAATAGACCATATATATTCAAAAGGCCCCAAAATAAAGTATCCTTAGTATTAAATTCCTATATAATCAAATCTATTAATTCACCCCAATATTCAGCTCGAGTCCTCAATAGAGTCCTTCAACATGCTGGATACAGATTGGTCAATACCAGCAGGAACATCTGCCAGAACTAGACACATAATGGATTCCCTGCAGGGGGAGGGCCTCAAACAACTGGTACAACAACCTACAAGAGATAGGGCTATCCTAGATCTAGTACTGACTAAAAGGGAAGGGATAACAGATCTCCAGGTAGAAGGTCACCTGGGGGCCAGTGACCATCAAATGGTATGGCTCAATTTGGCTACTACATCTAAATCATCCCATTCCAAGGCAAAAATATGGGACTTCAGAGGAGCTGACTTTGATAAGATGGCCAACAGAGTTAAGCTAGCCCTGGCAAAAAGAAACACAGGTGAGGGGTACAGGCAAAGTGGGCAAGCATTAAGGATGCAATACTTGAAGCAACATCCCATTGTGTTAGACAGAAAAGGAAGTGCAAAAGAAGAAGGAAACCACTTTGGTTCTCAAATACAGCAGCAGAAAAGGTCAGAGCCAAAAGGCTGGCCTTCAGGAAATATAAGGAACACAGCGGGATGAAGATAGGGAGGCATACCAAACTGCCCTAAGGGAAGCAGGGAAGGCAGTAAGGCAGGCAAAGTCCCAAAATGAGGAAACACTAGCACCTAACAGTAAAGAAGGTGACAAGACTTTCTATAGATACATTAGTGAAAGGAGAAAGTCCAGAGGGGTATTGCTAAGCTTAATGGAGAAAAGGAGCATGTGAGGAGGAGGACCCTGTAAGTATCTATCCTAAATAGATACTTTTGCTCAGTATTTACTGAAGAGAAGGTAGGGCAGGGCCCACAGCTCAGCACCATGGACACAGGGGAGGAGGTGAGCACCATCTTCACAAAAGAAAGGGTCCTACAAGAGCTTGCTAAGCCCAGGGTGGATAAGGCAATGGGACCTGATGGCATACATCCCAGGGTACTTAAGGAGCTAAGGGTGGAACTAGCAGAGCCATTAGCAGAACTGTTTAGTGAGTCTCTGAGCACAGGAGAGGTCCCAGAAGACTGGAGAAGGGCTCATGTGATCCCACTCCACAAGAGTGGTAGCAGGAAGGAGGCAGGGAACTACAGACCAGTCAGTCTTACCTCAGTAGTGGGCAAGATTATGGAGGCACTCCTTAAGGAAAGGATAGTGCAACACCTGGAATCCATAGGGCACAGGATCCAAGACAGCATGGGTTTACAAAAGAAAGGTCCTGTCAAACTAATCTACTAGATTTCTTTGACTGGGTAACCAGAGTGGTGGACCAAGGGGGAGCAGTTGATGTCGCCTACCTTGACTTCAGCAAAGCTTTTGACACTGTTCCACATAGAAGATTGATAAATAAGCTGGGTAGGCTGGGGTGGGGTCAAGTTGGTCAACTGGGTGGCAAACTGGTTGACGGGCAGAAAACAGAGAGTGGTGGTAAATGGTATACAGTCAGAAGAGATGCAAGTCACAAGTGGGGTACCTCAGGGATCAGTCCTGGGGCCAGTCCTCTTCAACATCTTCATTAGTGACCTTGCAGATGGACTAGAGGTAAGGCTTGTCTGTTTGCAGATGACACCAAGATCTGCAACAGAGTAGATGATCCAGATGGGGTGGGCAGAATGAGAAGAGATCTGGATAAACAAGCAAAATGGTCAGAAGAGTGGCAACTGGGATTTAATGCAAAGAAGTGCAAGATCATGCACATAGGGAAGAGAAACCCTGAAGCCACCTATAGGCTGGGAGGGGAGTTGTTAGCAGTCACAATGGGCATCATCATCACTGATGACCTGAAATCATCCAAGCAGACCTCTAAAGCAGTAGGTAAGGCTAGGGGGGTGTTAGGGTGTATTAGTAGGGGTATCACAAGTCATAAGAGGGAGGTAATAATCCCTCTTTACAAGACACTGGTTAGGCCCCATCTGGAGTACTGCATGCAGTATTGGAGGCCACACCTTCACAAGGACATTAACCAAATTGAGGCAGTCCAGAGAAGGGCAACCAAAATGGTGCAAGGACTGCATCAGAAGACATATGAGGACAGATTAACAGAGCTCAATATGTATACCCTTGAGCAAAGGAGGGAAAGAGGTGATATGATCGAGGCATTCAAACACCTTAAGGGCATTAACAAGGTGAAAGAGTCTAACATGTTTAAATATAAGAAAAATATCAGGACAAGAGGACACAGCATGAGATTAGAGGGGGCCAATTAAGGGGGAATGTGAGGAAATTATTTTTCACAGAAAGGGTGGTGGATGCATGGAATGGCCTACCTCAAGAAGTGGTGGCTATGAATACAGTGCAGGGCTTCAAACAGGCATGGGATAGGCATAAGGGAGCAATACAAATGAGTATGAATAGATAGGCCACGGACAGAGCAAAGGCTGATGGCACATTTATAAGGGAGAAAAAGAAATGGGCAGACTGGATGGGTCTTGCAGTACTTATCTGCCGTCAGCTTCTATGTTTCTATGTTTCTAGAGCAGTTAAGCTTCTTCATCTTTTTAGTCCAATCTTTAAATATGTCTCCACAGTTATTCTTGGCCTTCAAACTTCTCAAATAATTCAATGATTTAATACTCACAAGTTACTGGTTTCCTTTTTTTACTTCAAATAGTACAGTTAATTCTGAAAACTCAAAACTCTTTAGTTTCTTCTCATATAAAGTAATGAGCTGTTTTAAAAGTCAAGAAACTGTTGCAGTGTTGTATCCAACTTTATGTTAATATTTTTTGCACCGAGTGGCGCTCGTGTGATAGCAACGCAAGCCATTTTATAGGTCTACTGCTCCTCCTCTTCTCCCTGACGTGCACACTCTTTCACCACCTCTCTTACTGGTGGTCCAGGTTTCAGCTGTATTTAGGTGTGTTTTGCTGGGAGATTTAACACAGAGTCAATTCAAGCACAATTGCAGACAGGAGCCATGGCACAATTACAAATCAGAACTGTAGCCACAAACGTTGCACTTTCATACAGAGACTCGCTCACAGCAGCTCAGTGCAGGTTAAAATGAACCATGATTTAGATTGAGCAATCAGCTTGATTCAAGGGGTAAGACAATGAGCTATTAATATTTTAAACAACCGTGTAAATATTTTGTAAGAATATAGTGCAAGATTACTGGTGCGAATCATGAAATCTGGAAAAGCAAGTTTTTAATTTTATACAAGAATTCTATTATAATATTGTGAAATTAGTTTGTCTTTTTTAAAGTGACATATGTAATTTTGTATTTCTCTTTCGTATATGACATAACTTGTCTTACAATAAACATTACCTACCTACCATATGTGTGCTCTTTTCCAAATACAGTATCTGTGTCAAAATTAAGTTCCCTTATGTTAAGTGTTGGATTATTCCATGAGGGCACATATTGAGATGGGAAGGTAGCTCAGTTGAAAGTTGTTTTTAGCAATTTAATAATTGAAATTGTATGAGAGATAGCTGGGTGGGATTTATAGTTATTGGAAAGATGAATAAAAAGTAAATCAGTAAACCTATGAGGAAAAATATTGCATTCTATGGATACCCATAAGGGAATGCTTATATCTGTAGAAGTATAAAACCAAAATCTAGATTGGAAGGCCTGGTGGTATTTGTTCCACCAAGGAAGATTAAAGCCACCATGTGACCATTGTGGTCTAAATTTACAAATATTAAATCGTGGTGTTTTTTTGTTTTTTTTTGCCCGCAGAGAAAAAGTAAAATTAATCTTTTCAATTTAGAAAACCATTTGTTCCCAGTATGGCTGGACAAATTGTTAAGAAGGTAAAAAAAACCTTAGGAGCAATCATCATTTTTATGGGATTAATTTTCTCCCATAAGGAGAAATGAAGTTTATTCCATCTAGCTAGATCTAACTTGATCTCAGTTAAAATAGATTCAAAATTGAGAGGGATTATTTTGGAAAGTTCTGAAGAGATTTTTTATTCCCAAATATGTCAAACCATTTGTTGGCCAGGAGACTGGGATACATTTCTTGAATTCTAAGGGGACCCCAGAAACATTTAACATTATAGCTTCAAATTTCCCCCAATTTACTGAGAGGCCAGATAAGTTGCATTTTCCAGCTTATTTTTAGGACCCTAAACAAGGACAAGGAAGATTGTAATGTGATTAATATATCATCAGTGTAAGCAAATGGTTTATTAATACTGTTACCTACTCTGGCACCTAGGATATTTTTATTATTCTCAATGGAACATATGAGGGCTTCAGCAGCTAAAATGAATAACAGTGGGGAATAAGGGACAGCCCTGTGTGGTTCCTCTATGAAGGGAGAATTGACAGGATACAATGCCGTTGGTAATTACAGATGCTGTGACACCATTATAGAAAGGGGAGATCCAGTCACAAAAATTATTGTCCAAAGCCATAAGCCTCAAGAGATTCAAATATAAAAGGCAATTCAAGAGAATCAAATTCTTTAATTATGTCTAAAGATAAAGCTATTATTTTTATTTTTATTCTTTTTGGAAGCCCAAATAGCTGATAGGAGCCTCTTAATATTATCTACCTCTCATCTACCAGAAATAAATTCAACCTGTTATTTACTAATAAGGGTACTTAGTAGAGGGGAAATTCTGTTTGCTAGAATTTTTGTCAACATTTTGTAATCAGTATTTAATAGTGGAAGTGGTATATAATTAACACAGTAGGAAGTATCCTTATCTTTTTTTACATATTAAAGTGATACTAGCGTTATTTGTAGAGGATTGTAGAGATTACTTACCAGAGGCTTCAGTAAAAAGTATTTACTTAGCAGGTGATCACAAATTATGGGGATCAAATACTGATATATTTCATTCACCTCTGATGAAGACCAATGTGAGTGGACAAAATGTGACATGACACATTACATTCTGACTTTGGTGTATCTGTACCTGTAAATTGTTTTCCTATTTCACTTCTGGGACTTTACATAAATTAAAGCTACAAGTTCAACCTTTTACAGGTTTGTCTGGGTCTCCTTGCTTTGGGTGTGTGCATTTTCTTTTTGTTATGCAGTCAGTACAAGTTTCACACCATTGCGGTTTCCCAGTGTGCCCCCCATTGAAATCTGAGTCATATATTTCATTAGGAAGACCATCAAGTCTTAGGGTTTGTCCAACTGGAAACGTTGTGATTACAGAGTGCAATTCTTGTTTGGTAATGAGTTTTTCAAGGGCTAAATGCATTTCCTCAGAGATCTGAGGAAGGTTAAGTTGGGACAAGTATTGTGAAATTCCTACAGAGGAGGAAGGAGAATTTGAGGAATGAAGGTCCTTAAAGAAACTATGAAAAAAAACGTTATTAATAGGCTGGCCCACTGGTGCTGAGGTGCTGCCAAGCTACTTACCTCACATGACATTGGTGATACTTATTTGGCTATGAGCTTGGGTAACTGGGGGTCAGCAGGGGAGGAGGGTGGGAGCAGGCTTGAGCTAGCTGCTGGGTAGATCTCCTATCCTGGGTTGGGGTGGTAAGTTGTCCCTGTCTCAGCTGACACTTTATGGAGGCCAGGTAACAAAGCAAGGACATCGGGAGGCTGATGTAATGTTGGGTGGGTGGATGGGAAAGTGGGCTGGGAGCATGTGTGCCTCCATGCACATGCGCTCACCACATGCCACAACTCCAGGCTAGGGGTGAAAACAAAAAGAGGAAAATGGACAGCATGGCGGGGAGAGAATGAAGCCCGTGCACCACACCTCCACCCACCACGTTACCGGAGCCTGTGGCAACAGTACTGAATGTGGACTTTGGGAGGGAATGGTCCCCCCACCTCCTAACCCCACCATGGGGGAAATCCATGGGGGTACACAACTTTCAGGTAAACTAGAGGACTGTGGATGGTGGGAAGGTGGCGGTGATGCCAGCTAAAGGAGACCTACCCACCATGGCAGAGGTGCATAAACAGTTGGTGGGGGAAAAACATGTAGTTTTCATTTGTAAGTTGCATTGAGCTCAGGGAGTCTCATACCTGTAATAACATACACTCTCTGCCTCTGTTTAAGTCAGTAAGCTAACAGTTTTCCATTTTTTCTCACCCAACTCCCAAAAATGTGCTTAATTCTAAGTAAAGCAAATTCCATCTTTTCATTCTATATCGAGTTTATTTCATATTTCAACAAGGTGATTCGGGTGAAGAAGAGCTAAATTTGGGGATGAGCATTTCTTATGTTGTATAGCATTGTAAGTTTTCCTTTCATTTTGCCAGAAGAATGGCCAATAATTAAGCCTCTGAGAAGTACTTTAAAAGCCTCCCACAATCACTTTGACCACCATCTCCATTTAGGTTGGAGTTAAAATAGTGCTGTGCCTCTTGCTTAAGCCATGAAAAAATGAAGTATGTTTTTTTTTAATTTAATATTTAATACTTTATTGATTTTTGAAAATCAAAACAGTGAGAAAACAAATGAGAATAGGCAAAAGGACAATAAAGAAATCCCTACCCCTATTCCATCCCCCTCCCACCCAGAGTACTATTACCATCTGAACAATAAAAAGAATGAAAAAAGTCATAACGGAGTGAGTAATATACACTACAAACATAGTACATACCAGTTCTATTGAATAACAGATAAGGTATAAAAAGGCTGCCATTTAGTCTGAAACCATTCTTGTCAGTCCCTAAGGAAGGCAATCTGTTTTTCAATTTAAAGTGTCTGCAAAATCTCTTGATGCCTTTCTCGAAAAGAAGGAATACAATCCTCTGTCTAGTGTCACAATATGACCATTTTAGCTATAATGACAGTCAAGGCCATAAAGCCCTTGCTAGAATCTGAAATTAGATCAGCATAATGATCAACTAAACAAATCAGTGGTGTGAAAAATTTGCCTAGCTCAAATAGAGGGTCAAGATGAGCCTGAATAGCATTCCAAAAAGGTTGTACTGTAACACAATCCCACAAAATGTGTCAGACAGTTCCTACCTTTAGACCACATTGTCGGCAAAAAGAGGAAGGTAACTGACCCTTCTGTGCCAAACGGTACAGAGTGAAATATAAATTATATAGTATCATAAATTGAATAAAATGGTATCTGTCCTGTTTAATGTGTTTATATAATGTCAATCAAACAGATTGCCATTCCCTGGCTTCCCAAGGTATCCCAAGCGCAGACTGCCAGTAATAGCAGATATCTTGTAGACCTTTGGTACATAAAGACTGAAAATGCTTGTATAACTTAGATATAGCTTGGGGACAGGCAGCAATAACTGCAAGATCTTCCAATAAATAACCTGGGCCGGTATCTCATGGTCCAGGACCCATGTGTGCTGTAACAGTATGTATGTCTAAGGTGAAAATATTTAAAAACTGAAGATCTGGGAATTTAATACCAATGTCAGAACTCTTTAAAAGGAAGAAAGTTCCTGTCTGTAAGCAAATATGCTGTAAACAGATGGACAATCTGAGACAAAAAAAGATGCAGATATAGGATGCCCATCTATCTGAAAGTTAGGATTACCACTGATTGATGGAATGGATCTTGCAAAAGATTTAAATGTAATAAAGAAGTTAACTGAACGAATGCTTTCAATGACAAAAGGAGTGGCATTGCTTTAAGTCGAGAGGGAAGTTGAGCAGGTTTATTATATAGTAAACTTTTCAACTGTAGATTATTAACTGTACAGAGGTCCTTCTTGATATTCAGCCAAAGTGGGCTATGGATTAAATCCTTAACTACATGCTCTGGTTCCATCCAATGCAAATATTTACTTGCATGTAAAGTGCAATAATGTAGAAAAAAGACTGGAAGATTTAACCCTCCCAAGCTTTGCAGACTCTGTCAATTTAATATATGCCCTTCACACTGCCTTCCCTTTCCAAAGGAAGTCAGTGAGGAGACGATGAAGCCGGGTAAACTATAACATAGGTTATAAATATATTGAGCATACCAAGAGGGTATAAAATACAGGGGGGGGGGGGGGAACATTCATTTTAATTATGTTTGAACGTCTCCAAAGAGATAATAGTAAGAAGGACCACCGCTGAAAATCCTGTGTAAGAGTACTTAATAAGGGATACAAATTATGCTTAAGAAGCTTTGAAGAATATCTAGAAAGCTAAACACCCAAATATGTTAAAGTATGGGGTTCCCAACCAAGCCCTAAGTTTAAAATTTCAGTTTTATCTACAAAATTATTTAACGCTAACACCTTGGTTTTCACTAAATTTAGTTTATACCCAAATACTTCAGCAAATCAGAACATTTCTTTTAAAACTGCTTAGAAGGAATCTTGGGGATATTCTAGGTGAAGCAAAAGATCATCAGCAAAAGTTGAAAATTTATATTCTTTATCTCCTAATCCTTATGCCATGGATTTCAGAACAACAAGAAATTTGTTTGAGTAAGAGTTCGAGATAAAGATTAAACAACAAAGGAGAAAGACCCCTGTCTGGTACCACTTTCAAAAGTAAGACTGGGAGAAAGAATGTCATTACACCAAATACGAGCAGTTGGTCCTTGATAAAGAAGTTTAACCCAAGTGATAAATTCAATGCGAATTCCATAGTGAGTAAGAACCATAAACAAAAATGGCTATGATTCACAGTTAAATGCCTCCTCTGTGTCCAGGGAAACCAATGCCGACGGAACTCTGGTCACCCTCAATGGAGAAATTAAGTAATGCAATTTATGTAAATGATCACCAGAGGTCCTACTCACCATAAATCCAACCTGCTCCACACCAGTAAGACCAGACCTGTGTAAGACAAGCAGCCAAAATATTATCTAAAAGTTTCAGTATTGTATTAATCAAAGATACAGGTCTATAATTTTCCACATAACAATCATCTTTACCTGGTTTAGAAATAAGTGTAATCCAGGACTCCAATAGGGTGGGATCAATAAAACCATGTATATAGACATAATTAAAAAAATGAGTCAAAAGAGGTGTGAGCTCTCCTATAAATGTTTTAAAAAACAGATATGTGAAACCATCAGGACCCGGTGCTCGTCCCAGAGGTAATCTTTGAATAGCTTGAGACACCTCCTGATGGGTAATAGGATCTCTAAGAAGTTGTTTTTGGTGTTCGTTTAATTGGGGTAAATCAATTTGAGAAAGATAAGAGGAAATGCAGTCCTCTACAGCAGAGTCAGCGGGATCCACATGATATAGGGAATGGTAATAGTCATAAAAAGCATTTGCGATCTATCTAGGCTGGCTAATCAGTTGTGAAGAATCAGTTCCAACTAAACCTTTAAAGGATACCTAAACAAAATTTTAACAACAAATTATTCAAACGTCTGACTTCATAGGGGACCAAAGAAAGGCTGCTGTATTCATTAATGCTAAAACTACAGTACATTTATATAATTTATCTAAATGCGGTTCCAAAGCATTTGAAAAATGTAAAATCAGCCTTCCAATTTTAAAAAAAACTGCCTTACCTGCTTCCTTTTTTTTTCAAACTCTGTTTTTCTCCCACACTGCTGAACTCTCTCCAGTGACCCTATCTTGTCACACTTTCTACCTCCCTTCGTGGCCCTACTGTGTCCTCCTCCACTACTCCCCAGCACCGGGCATCCCCCAGGTCTGCCCTCCGGGGAAGGGTCGCCCCCACCCAGGGCACTCTATCTATTAGGATTAAGACACCGGGCCGGGGGGGGGAAGTGGAGAGAACTTCAGGTCCGACCACGGGAGTGTGGAATGTGGAGGAAGGCTACTATCAGCGGTGAGGGATTTTCTATTTTCTATGTTTCTGGAGCCATAGCTCCACCCTGGAGTACACCCTGTGATGCTACATTCTGGCGCTCTCCCAGCCTCCACCAGAGGGTGCTCTGTTGAGTGACCCACAGCCCAACTCACCCCTGGAAGAGAGAGCTGTCCTCTGGATGCTCAATCTCTTCCCGCCCCCACCAACCCCCCAGCCACCCGGGGCCATTCCCGAACCTGGGTTGCCAGTGTGGCGCGAAGTGTGGCGTCCAGCTCCTCAACCCTCAGTGCCACTGGGCCGGCTCTTACCTGCTTCCTAAAATAGCTGCCAAATGTGTTAAGTGATTGTGGAGGGGTCGTGGGATAACATATGTACCAGACACTAAACTTCAGGTTCAACACACAATCTCTGTGTGATGTTTATTCAAAATACAGGAAATAAGCTTCTGCAATGCAATATTCCTTTTTCAGCACATCAGTTTGCAGCAACAGACTATGAATGTCCTTTCTCTGCACTTAGCCAGCACCTACTGACACTGATCTCTGATCCAACCACTTTTCAGTGAAAACCCTTCATCTCTATGTGGGCCCTGTCTACTTGGGTAGTGGGGGCTCAAAAAGAAAAAAAAAAAACAAACAAAAAAAACCAAGCTAAAAACAAAGAACCTCAGTGCAGAAGTACTGAAAATAAGGTTACCCCAAAGGGCATTGGCAACAAGTCAAGTTTCAAAGAAATACAACATCATGCATACTTCCATAATGCAAAGCATCATGGCATATATGCAAATCACCATGACATTTCAGACTTGTTTAGTTTACAGCAATTTATGTGCATTTTAAATAGCACAACTAACTTAATTTCTATAATAGTAACCTAGTACTTTTTACCCTTATCAAAAACTCCTAGTGCCATGGTATTCTCAACATTTACAGGTTTCATAAACATAAGGTATATTATGACATAGTGCTGCTACATACTAAATCCAACAACAATAAACACAACCTGTTTTACATACGCTTGGAGGTCACAACAATAACCTCCCTGTACGAGGACCTGAGAGGGAAAAGGAAAATCAAAGACGGCACTATAGCATAGTCAAGAAAGGGAGAATGGGGTGCCCACAGGTGGCCAACCTTATGGACTAGAAATAGTAAAGGGTAGATTAGGCTAAGAAATAGAAGAACTGTTGCAACAGATTTAAGAAAAGGTCGGTCCTCAAGAGTGGCAGGAGCTCCCAGTCACAGTGATGACATAATTGGAGCCAGAGTCAGAGAGCTGTATGACTCTCTATAGCGCTAGCTAGTTTGTTTTTCCCTTTGTATAGCATTGTTTCACCAAAATGGTCAAACCCATGTGCATTATTTTGATCAATACACATGTTGGGCTATGGTTCTGCTCATTTTGTTTACTTTAACATGCTGAAATTGGGTTTTAATCCAACCGGCTTTTTCTTTCGCAAGCCACAGTGCAGTACAAATCTTAAATAACCTGGTGGTCTAGTGGTTATGGAGGGTCCAGGATGTTACAATGGGGGTGTTGGGGTGGTGTACATACTTGATATGCACTTTTTAACATTTTTATTAAACCTTTATATTTTCTGCTATTATTCTTTTCTAGTATGTTTTTGACAGAACCTACAAATGTAATCCATAGTTTTGAATGTAAACATTTGTACAATCATAAATCAGACTTCAACAAAATGAAATGCAGCAGCAGTAAGCAAATAAGTTACAATGGGGGGGAAGGTGTAGTCACACCCTTCACCACCCATAGCTCCACCACTTGTTTGTAGCAAAGTTCTTGTGTAGTCCAATGCCAGAGTTCATACTTTCTCAGAAATCAAAAATATGCTTGTCTTCTTTTTCCATGGGAAATAAAAAGAATCAGCATTTATATAGTGATTTTCATACACATTGTATCCCAAAGTGCTTTACAAGCAATGCTAGACTGGTAGTGAAGTGACTGTACGTGTAGTGGCAGCCATTTCACACATTAATACCC
This sequence comes from Neoceratodus forsteri, assembly GCA_016271365.2. NCBI lineage: Eukaryota > Metazoa > Chordata > Ceratodontiformes > Ceratodontidae > Neoceratodus > Neoceratodus forsteri. The sequence goes on from JADMNL010000023.1 coordinate 420,068,062, forward strand.
ACACACAGCCTTGGACAATTGCATGAACTGGTTTTATGGGAAGGGGAATGTTGTCCAGGACAATAGGGTCAGGTAGTGATCATGGTGCTGGCAGTCCTACATCTTATATCTCACAGTGATCTGCTCATATTTCTCCCCTTCTGTCCTTCCCCTTTCCTGAATATAGCAGTACCTTGCAGAAGTGGCCTTCTCAGTCCCCCTCTGGTATTCATTCTTCACTCCTTCTCCTCACACCAAAAACTGGTGAGCTTATCACCCTTCTGCATTATGAATACAGGCAGTATAGTCCCCGGGTTTTTCTTACACATCAAAAATAAACAAATCTTTACAGTAACTCAGACAAATCCAAAATATCATGCTCAAACATTTTAAGTTACTTCACACACTAGAATTCATATTTCTTCTAAGGGGTGCTGCTGGATAGCGACAAACAATCCAAAAGTACCAGTGCACACACCCCCTTCCACCACACACACACACACACACACACACACACACACACAGCATAGCATATTTAATAATAATACTTTTATTTATAAGGCATCTTTCAATTACCAAGGCGCCGTACATAAATAACAAATCAGAACAATAAAAGAAAAATCATTAAAACATACAATTAAAACAAAACAGTCATAACGGTCAATATTATAAAAATGCAGTTTCCCATAAAAAAGTCTTAAGACCTCTTTTAAAGCCCTCCACAGAACTGCACTCCCGTAACCGATGGGGTAGAGAGTTCCAAAGGGTGAGGGCTACATAAGTAAATGCTCAAGCACCTGAAGATTTCAAATTTACCCTTGGAACCTCTAGCAACCCCTCATCAGCCGAGTGGAGCGATCGATTTGGGTGATAAGGAACCAGAAGTTCTTTCAGATAGCCTGGGCCCAGATCATGTAGAGCTTTGAAAGTCAGCAAGTCAACTTTAAAGGTGATCCGCCACCGAATTGGCAGCCAATGCAGTTCGCGCAGCACTGGAGTAATATGACAGGATCTGCTTGAACCCATCAGAAGCCGGGCTGCAGCATTCTGCACTAGCAGCAGGTGATGGATTTCAACCCCAGAAACCCTAGGTAAAGGGGGTTGCAATAATCTAAGCGCAAGGACACGAAGGCATGAACTAACATTGGCAGGTCGGCAGACGGAACAAGATGCTGGATCCTGGCGATGTTCCTAAGGTGGTAAAAGGAAGTCTTAATGACTGCCAATACCTGCGAATGCAGTGTCAGCCCATCGTCAAGAACCACCCCCAGGTTCCGCACCCGTTCAGAGGTCGGGAGAGAAACGCCTCCAAGAAAAATTCCGGAAGGCGCATCAACACCCGACCCCCCCATCCGACGACCTGGGTCCACAACCAGTACCTCAGTCTTATCAGAATTCAACCTCAGCCAGCTAGAATTCATCCACGCCTGGATTTCGCTAAGACAGCTATTAAAGACCGAGAGAGCTCCAATCTGGTCGGGGGCCAAAGAAAGATAGAGCTGGCTATCATCTGCATGACAGTGAAACCTCAGCCCATACTTCCTTACAATGTCTCCGATGGGTAGCATATACACCGCAAATAACATGGGTGACAGTACTGAGCCCTGGGGCACCTCACAGAACAAAGCAGTTGAATCCGAGGAAAAAACCCTAGACACAACTCTTTGTGATCTTCCAGTGAGGAATGATGAGAACCATCTTAAGACGGTTCCAGATATTCCACAAAACAGCCTCAGGCGTTCTATCAACATCATGTGATCTACGGTGTCAAAGGCTGAAGAAAGGTTGAGGAGAACCAAAATAGAACAACTCTTCCGATCTCTAGCCATCAAGAGATCATTGAGCACCTGAACCAGTGCTGTCTCGGTACTATGTCTTTTACAAAAACTGGACTGGAGGGGTTCATAGACGTCATGGATGGTCAAATGGTCTTCCAGTTGTGCAGCCACTACTTTCCCAACCACCTTCCCAACAAAGGGAAGGTTAGAGATAGGTCTGTAGTTTTCCAGACAGTCAGGATCCGTGGTAGCTTTCTTGAAGAGGGGTGTTACCACCGCCTCTTTCAGGGAGCACCTGACTATCTGAAAAAGGATTGGACCAGTGATTTCAATACAACCCAAAATTAGGGAGGTCAGTCCAGGATCCAAACTACAGCATGTAGGGCGCATATGCTGAATGATCCTCATGACATCAATGAACTCCAGCTGACTGAAGGAACTCCAGGAAAGCCGAGGCACCATGATCTCACCCCGGTTCATGGCAACCCCCATAGAATGTGATGGCAACAACTCAGCCCTAATGTCAGCCACCTTATTTACGAAGAACTGAGCAAGCTCATCGCACTCCAATTTCGAAAAAACTTTCCGAACTTGAAGACAGACTGGGTTGCACATTCTGTCCACAGTTCGAAACAGTTGAGCTGGTCGATTACGAGCAACCACAATCTCCTTGGACAGGAACTCTGCCTTCTTATGGGTGACTGCGGATTGATAGACCTGATAATGATCCATCAATCTAAGGTGGTTGGCATCAAGGGTGGACCTTCGCCAGCAATGCTCTAACTTTCGCCCCTGTCTCCGCATCCCCCTCAATGTCCTATCAAACCAAGGGGACTTGGGGCAGAGGGAGAGGGGGCGAACACGAACTGGAACAATGAGATCCAGAGCCCCAGTAACGGCCATATTATAAGCTGACACGAGGGTCTCTGGATCATTGCTTGCCAATGCAGGAGACAAGAGGTCAAGTACCACTGCAAGGCCTTGGGGATCTATATCCCGCAAAGGGCAGTACCTAACCAACTCTGTAGGGGCAGGCCTTCTAGAAGGGGAGCAAAAACTAAACCCCACAGTGTAATGATCTGACCACCCGACGGGTTCCACCCCCACATCAGATGACTCGACCCCTAGAAGGAAGATTAAGTCCAAAGAGTGTCCACATTTATGTGTAGCAGAGGAAACCACCTGTGTAAGGCCCAGTGTTGTCATTAACTGGAGGAAGTGTTGACCAAATTGTGAGAGTTCGTCGTCGACCCAGGCGTTGAAATTGCCCAGCACCATCAATCTAGGTGATTCAAATGCTATATCGATGACGAAGTCCGCCACTTCCTGAAGGAATCGCTTCTCATCACCGGGCGGATGGTAAATGAGGCTGATTCGAATGCCTACATCTGCTACAACTATACACTCAAAGGACTCAACCCTCCCTACTAGTACCTCCGTGAGGCCAAGTTCGGTCTTGAAACAGACCGCAACCCCTTCCCACTACGATCCAATCTTGGGCGGTGTAACACTGAGTACCCGGCTGGAGTCATAGCCTCCAAAATGGGGCCAGAGTTATCCAGCCAGGTCTCGGTAATGCAAGCCAGGTGCACCATACCAACAAGATCAGCAATAATTGCGGTCTTGTTTTTAACGGACCTGGCATTGCACAACACCACCCGAGTTGGTCGAATCTCGCGGGCCGCACAGACCATCTGCCCACCATAACTGGTAGTGCCCTTGGGTATGGGCACCAGACATGGAGAACCACGATCAGGTTTCCATTTCACCCCAGGGTGCCTTCTGGTATTAACCACCCCCATATGATGACCCCCCTCAATCATCCTCCCTTGTTCGTGACCCCATACCCTTCTCCCCCTCCTATGCACAATGCCCAGTGCTCTACAACATTGGTAAATCTCAAACTGAAGAGGGGGAGAATAAAAAGGGTGAAGGGCATGAAGAAAGGAGGATGAGTAGCGCACCGCTGTGGGGGCTGAAGGCCAACACATGCTGCAAACTCGACTGCACAATACAATAAAACAATACCAATTTAAACTTTCCACTGCCAAAATTGGCTATATTTACTTTTAGCTTCATGGCCCCAATTCTAGTACAGTTACAGCTGGTGTAACGCGCTTGTGCTCAAGTAGAATAGTGCGAGTAGCAACTGCATCAACGGACTGGGGCAATGCTGATCTCTGACTACTGTGGCCTGTGACATGGTGCAGGCCACTTGCACCAACAGCTGTTACGCTGGCAGTTGCGCCATAAATCCCCTGTGACATGGCACTAGGGGTTTTACAGCAGCAGTTGCGCCTCATTCTAGAAGGGCAGCAACAAAGTCCCCAAGGTTGGGATTCTACAAGAACCCCCGAAGGAGAACCGGCAATGTAAGTTACACTAGCACTTAGCTGGTGTAACTGACAAATGGCCCCCAGGGGTCCTGTAGACCCACCAGCTGCCCAGCAGTCAGTGCTCAGATGCCCTCCCCCCATGCCCAGCATACCCTAATAGGTGCCTCGCAGGGCTGCCCACTCCCCCAGCCCCAGAAGTGTACATGTGAGGCCCCTGCAGCTGCTCACACCCCAGCCCCCAGGTGTACATGTAGAGGCCCCTTAGCTGCCTCCCCAGCCCCACAGAAGTGTACAACCAGAGCCCACAGGCTGTCCACACTCCCAGCCCCCAAAGTGTACATGCCAGGCTCCTCAGGGCTGCCCACAGCCCAGCCCCAACTCCCCTTTGCAAATTGCCCGAGGGCAGCGCAGTCACCCCCACCCGGCCTGACCCCAAGTCACCACTGCAAATGCAGCATATACCCAGCCCTGAGATTCATCGGTTCACTCAGCCATGCCAGTCCATCCAGCATTCTACCCATCCCTTAGTCGGGCAACTGGCTCTAGCTTACCTCTCATTTCCATGGCTAGCTTTCCAACTGAGTTCCGTTGGAGCACGTACAGTAAAAACGTGCTCAGAAATTAATTTCTGAGCGTGTCTTTTCTGTACGCACTCCAACAGAACTCAGTCAGTGGCTGGCTGTGGAGATGAGAGGTGGTCTGTGCCAGTCACTAGCTGGGGATGGGTGGGAGGGTGCTGGGTGGACTGGCATGGCTGGGTGGGGGACACTAGACTACCAGGGCTGGGTATGTGCCACATTTACGTTGATGACTTGGGGTCAGGACACGGGTGAAGGTGACTTCACCGCCCCACAGGGCAATTCACAATGGTGGATTTGGGGGTCTGGGGGTCTGGGCAGCCCTTCAGGGCTCTACTTGTACACTTTGGGGGGCTGGTTGTGTGGGCAGCCCTGCAGGGCTCTACATGTACACTTCAGGGGTTGGGGGTGTGGGCAGCCCTGCGGGCTCTACATGTACACTTCAGGGGCTGGGGTGTGGGCAGCCCTGTGGGCTCTCATGTACACTTCAGGGGGCTGAGGGTGTGGGAAGCCATGCGGGCTCTACATGTACACTTCAGTGGGGTTGGGGTGTGGGCAGCCCTGAGGGCTCTACACGTACACTTTGGGGGCTGGGGGTGTGAGCAGCACTGCAGGCGCCTAGTGTGGCTTGCTGGGCATTGGGGGCACTTGTGATCTCGCGGTGTACCAACTGCAGCGATGCAACATGCTGCGCCAGGTTTGCCCTCTGTTTGGCGCGTGCCTGGCCGCGCCTGTGCATAGATCACAGGACTTAGAGCGTGGTGACCCTGTCCCTTCTACAATAGGGTGCAGGGTCAATGTTGCAGTTGCGGTTGGTACAAGTTGCGTTTGGCGGCGACTTGCGCCAACCTTCTAGAATTGGGCCTCATGTGAGGAGTGCATCCTCTTAGTTTCAGACTGGAATTCCAATTTGAGTAAGCTATATCACCAAAGTCAATGTGTCCCTTGATTTAGTCCCTAACTTTCCAATGCCTCAATGGCTAATGTATCTAATTGGCTCCTTTTATACACTGTACTCCCATCAAGGATTTTACACAGGTGTTCAAAGGGAGCATGCTAAAAAGGAGCACCACAGACTCCTGAAACTCAAACAAATCCAAAATAGCATGCTCAGACCTTATAAGTTGCTTCACACACTAGAATTCACATTTCTTCTAAGGTTGTTGCTGGATAGTGGTGTGCGCTGGTACTTTTGGATTGTCTGTTGTTTGCCACTATCCAGCAGCACCCTTAAGTTAGAGACTAAATCAAGGGTCCCACCTTGACGTTGGAGATTTAGCTTACTCAAACTGGAATTCCAGTCTGAAACTAAGAGGACCCACTCCTCACATGGAGCTTGAAGTAAATATAGTCAATTTTGGCAGTGGAAAATTTAAATATGCTATGCTGTGTGTGTGTGGGGGGTGCGCTGGTACTTTTGGATTGTTTCCAGTAAGTCAGGCTGATAGCAGCAGGGAACAAGGGGAAAGATGGGCTTTCCAATCCTTAAAAGATCTAGGTTACCTTTGATTAGGTGCTATTAAATGACGGGTGTGTGCGTCATTATGCACATCATTTAATAGTGCCTAATCATAGGTGGCTTATATCTTATATGAGTAGGCAAGCCAATGTTTCCCCTTGTGCTCTGCTGCTATCAGTCTGGCTTACCAGAAGATCATGTTTATTATTAATATGTAAATATAACATGGGAGACTGTACTAACCGCATTCATGATGTGGAAGGGTAGTGAACTCACCAGTTTTTGGTGTGGGAAGTAGGTCAAAGAATGAATTCCAGAGAGGGACTGAAGAGGCCATTCCAGCAGAGTACAGCTACATTCAGGTTAGGGGAAGACAGGAAGGGGGACGTAGAGCAGATCATTGTGAGATCTGAAATGTGGTGCTGCTAGCACCATGATCACTACCTGACTGTGGATGAGAGCAGCCAGTGATGATAAATAATCAAGGTGACAGGGTTGCACCTAAACTGTTACTTGAATTCAGTGTAGGGAGATTACTCTCGGGTGGGGGGATGTTGACATTTGTTAGGACAGTATCAAGGGAGCTGTATAGCTCATTCAAGATTCAGAAGGGTGGTAGCCAGCCAACTTGCATTGTAGAGTAGGACACAGAAAAGTACTGGAGAAGAATTGCTGGGAACTGTCCTGCGTGGTTCAGCAGATCACAGATAAAGGAGCAGACCAACACTGGATCTCATGTGGATTCACTCAAGGCATTAGTATACCTCTCTTGCTAATAATATTGTTATACATAGTAAGTGCGGCCATTAGGAGGACATGAACAGTAGTTTTTCAAACAACATGAAGTCTTGCTATATTATGACAATTGCAGTGAGTCCCCATCTTCGAACTGCTCCGGAGGTGAAATAGTTAACTTTCCATGCAGGCATGGAACTCTGAGCACGAGCTCGGTTGGAAACTCTGTCTGTTGTTCTTCAAACAGAAACTGTCAGATTCTTTACTCCGCCTCACTGAACAGTCGCTCGCGATTTCTCCTTCTGTTCAGTTCATTTGTCAGTTAAAGTATTATTTTATCGGTTTTGACCGAAATTAAACACAACGGTTAGTTCAAGCTCTGTCTGTAGTATTGTAAGTAATAGATAGGTTTTACATTTCTTTTTTCTGTGTGTGGAACTTGTATGCGGTTATCGAGTTGGTTTGAACCGATCAGGCTGTCTTAAAAACTTACTAGTCCTTCTTTAGAGTGCGGTTCCCGGTTCTTATCGGTTCTAAAAAAACGGATTTCATTATGGTTTTTTCCACGACCCGTGACACGGTTGGGAACCGATAAGTGAGTCTTGCTTGGCAGATTGCCATAAACGGGCAAGTTTGGTTAGGCTGGCACTATGAGAAACCCAAAGAAAACCGCCCACTGGTTTCAACACTGTGGTGTCTGTGGGAAGCCTTTGCTAAGGCTGACCCACACACCACCTGTGTTTATTGTCTGGGGTTTGACCACCTCAATGTAGACTGCCAGATTTGTAAAAATTTTCCTGCTGCCACCATAGAAAAGAGAGTTGGTAGGCTCAAGGAAAGGGAGGCCAAAAAGTCCGCTGACCCAGATGGCCAGTCCGGTTCAGTCCCAACCGAAACGGAGGGAGTGCCCTCTGACCAGGGCGATACTTCCTCGGGCAAACGAAGAGCCAGCTCTGAGGAGCCGGTTCCAACAAAAAGGACTAGGAAGTCAGCTAGTGTGGAGCCAAAGTTATCTCTCCAACCGTGAGGAAATAGCTAAAGCAATTCAAATTGTCCAGTCACTTTCCGGTTCCGACGAACCAACACCATCAGGGAAGTGCTCGTCTGGCTGGGTTCCACCGGGTTCAAGATTATGATTTTGAGGATTTTTTTGAACCGGAGGAGGGGGAAGAGGATTATGAGGAGAGTGAATGTGGATTTGAAGGTCCGGATGTGCCCATTGAACCGGACATCTCTCCAGACACACCGTCAGGGGTTTCTCCTCCCAGGCTCTCTGAGTCCCCTTCTCATTTTATGTTCTATAAAAAAGTTGCTGAAACTCTCCAGCTCCTTGTTGAGGAAGCTGTTGGTGACCAAGAGGAGCCTGATTATGTAGAAATGATGGATATTCCAGAGTCTAGGAGACTGTCTATTGCTTTGCATAAATCTTTTCAGAAACAGACAGCAAAAATTTTAAAAACTCCTCACACTATACCTCCAGTTGATAAAAGGATGGACAAGAGGTATACATTATCAGGCTCTGATACGGAATTCCTCACACAACAATGCAGCCATGTGGGGGTAGTACAGGCTGCAGCCTGTGACAAGGCAAGCATTCCCCTAGCTTCACACCCCCCTGAAAAGGATTCCAGGAGGATTGATGCCATGGCAAAGAAACAATACATGGCAGCATCTTTGGGACTCAGACAGGCAAATTATATGGCTTATGCTGCTAGGTACCAGAAATCCAGATGGGATACTGTGCTGGCTCTAGCAAAACAGGCCCCGACCAGCTGGCCAGGAGCTGGAACAGGTGGCTGCAGATGGCATTGAGGCATCTAAGGTACAATTTCATGCTGCAGTAGACTCTAATGATGTATCATCAAGGGTCATGGCTACATCTGTGGCACTTCGCAGAATGGCTTAGCTCAGATGTACTACCCTGTCACAGGATACCCAGTCTAAGTCCATGGATTTTCCTGTTGTGGGCAATTCTCTGTTTGGGAGCAGACAGAGAAATTACATGAAAAATGGATGAATATAGGACCACCTATAGGAGTGCGCAGGCCAAGGAAAGGCAGGCCACTCCTCAAAGGCAGCTTCCTAGGGGCAGGGGCAGGCCTTTTCATAGGCCTTTTTACCAACCCCAGGCCTCCTCTTCTGCTTATGCCCAGAGGGGGTTCTTTAGAGGGAGAGGCAGACGGGGTACAAGCAAGCCTGCTTCCACCCCTCAGCCCAAAGCCCCTGCCAAGCAGGCACCCTGATGGGGTTGCCAGGGCCGATTCTCCTCTACCCGTAGGGGGCAGGCTGGCTTACTTTGTCCAGGACTGGAAGTCTCTAACATCAGACAAGTGGGTCCTGGAAGTGGTAAGCCAGGGATTGGTTCTCAGCTTCAAAAAGTTTCCAAAGATGAGAACCAGATCCTTTCCACCTGCAAATCCTTCAGAGGCACTTGCCCTAGAGGCAGAAGTCTCTTCTCTCCTGGCTCTCAGAGCCATGGAATGGGTTCCACCCCTACATCAGGGCAAGGGTTTGTACTCCAGGTACTTCCTTACCCCAAAAAAGACAGGAGAATGGCGGCCCATCCTGGATCTCAGATACCTAAACAAGCACCTTTTAAAACCAAAATTCAAAATGGTGACTCGGGGAATTATTTTACCCTCTCTAAAGCCAGGGGACTGGCTAGTGTCCCTGGACCTCAAGGATGCCTACTTCCGTATCCTCATCAGAAGCTCCCATCGAAAGTACCTCAGGTTCGAGCTGCCCTCAGGCCATTACCAGTTCAGAGCAATGCCCTTTGGTCTCATGTCTGCTCCAAGGGTATTCACAAAATGCCTGGCAGTAGCAGTTGCCTACCTAAGGAGGCAAAAAATTGCCATCTTTCCTTACCTGGATGACTGGCTCTTAGTAGGCCAGTCCCCAGACCAAGTCAAGTTACATCTTCAGATAACTCAGCAACTGCTTACCTCCCTAGGTTTCATCCTGAATCTTCCAAAGTCAGTTCTAGAGCCTGTCCAGCTCTTCACCTTCATAGGCGCAGAACTGAACACAGAGGAAGCCAGAGCTTTCCTTCCCTTGGACAGGGCAAGGACCCTGGTGTGTCTGGCCTCCTCATTCACCCTGCGGGTCTCTCGTCCAGCAAGGCATTTTCTGCAGCTCCTGGGACACATGGCTGCTTCTACAGCAGTGGTGTAAGGAGCCAGATTTCAAATGAGGGACATCCAGTTCCATTTGACAGCCTTTTGGTCTCAAAGAAAGGACCCTCTAACCAAGTTGATCCCAGTAACTCGAACCCTGATCCAAGCCCTACAGTGGTGGCAGGATCAGAGCAACCTGAGACAAGGGGTTCCCTTTGTCACTCAGTCTCACTCTTTAATCCTTACTACAGATGCATCCCTCTTAGGGTGGGGAGCTCACATGGGCGAACTCACTACCCAGGGACTGTGGTCCCCTCAGGAATCTCTGCTCCACATCAATCTGTTGGAGCTCAGAGCAGTTTTTCTAGCACTTCGAGCTTTTTCCAAATCTGTTCAGAACAAAGTTGTACAGGTCAGAACAGACAACACCAATACAATGTGGTACATCAACAAGCAAGGAGGCACTCGGTCTATGGCCTTGTGCACCGAAGCAATGAAGTTGTGGTCTCTGGCTTACACCCTGAACACCTCCCTTATGGCAGTTCACCTCCCAGGCAAGGACAATGTCCTGGCAGATGCTCTCAGCAGGATTTCCCAGGGCCATCACAAATGGTCACTGGACCCCCTGGTTCTGGGGGTAATATTTGCCAGATGGGGCACCCCGCAGATAGATCTTTTTGCAGCCCCAGACAATCACCAACTTCCTTTTGCTGCAGGCCCCCAGTGTTGGGCTCAGTCCTCTGGACGCCTTAATTCTCAACTGGGAAGGGAAGTTTCTTTATGCCTTTCTCCCCTTCCCTCTCCTGTTCAAAGTGTTAGTCAAAATCAGATCTCAACCCTGCAAAGTGATTCTGATTGCTCCAGATTGGGCCAGACAGCCCTGGTATCCACTCCTACTGTCCTTAGCAGTACATCTTCCCCTGTGTCTTCCCAGGAATCACAATCTGTTAACCTGTGCTCAGGGAAGGATTTGGTACCTGAACCTCAACTCTCTCAATCTCAAAGCCTGGCTCTTGAAGAGTTAGAGTTTGCTGATTTACATCTCTCCCAAGGTGTAATAGATATTTTAAGGGCTTCTAGGAAGCCTTCCACCAGGGCTACTTACAATTCTAAATGGAAAAGGTTTTCCATATGGTGCTCTGGGAAGCATATTTCCCCAGATTCGGCTGATTTACCCACAGTCCTGGACTATATGGTCCATTTAAACACTTTAGAGCTGAGACCAGCTCCACTAAAGGTGCATTTGGCAGCTGTGTCTGCTTTTATTTTGGCAGGTAAATCCTCTCCTCTTTCAGCTCATCCTGTATTTTCCAAGTTTTTTAAGGGATTGCTTCACACCAACCCTCCATTCAGGGACCCTACCCCTGCCCCTGCCTGGGATCTTAATGTTTGCATTGCTCAGCTCATGCAACCCTCCTTTGAGCCCTTGTCTTCGGCAGAGCTTAAGCACTTGACTTGGAAGACTGTGTTTCTGGTAGCCATCACTTCTGCCAGCTATAAGTGAATTACAAGCTTTGTCAGTGGAGCCTGATTTTATCTCCTTTCATAGAGACAAGGTGGTACTCAGGACTAACAGAAAGTTTTGCCTAAGGTGGTTTCAGATTTCCACCTTAACCAATCTATATCTCTTCCAGTGTACTTTACTGACCATTCCTCCTCTGGCGAGAGGAGGTTACACAGTCTAGATGTGAAGAGAGCCCTTAGCTACTACATTGACCGTACCAAGGGTCACAGATTTTACTCCCTCCAACAATTCCTCACTTATGGTGAGGTCAGTAAAGGGAAACCTGCCACTAAAAGATCCATTGCCAGGTGGATTGTCTCTTGTATCCAATTTTGTTATGAAAAACTGGGTAAGGTTCCTCCCTCAGGCCTGAGGGCTCACTCTGCCAGAGGTACCGCTGCTTCCCTGGCTGCTGTCAGGGACATTCCTATTCTAGAGATATGTCAAGCAGCTACCTGGAAAACAGTTCACACTTTTACCAAGCATTACTCCCTGGACATCCAGGCCAGGAGTGATGCTCGGTTTGGCACAGCTGTGCTTCAGAGCCTATTCCCTAAGTAGGTTCTGTCCCTCCTCCATGGAGGTACTGCTGTGTAGTCTGCAATTGTCATAATATAGCAAGACTTCATGTTGTTTGAAGAAAAAATTACTCACCTTAGTAATGTTGTTTCTTCTAATGGAGTCTTGCTATATTATGACCTCCCCCTGCCTGCCCCTCTCAGAACCTCTGTTTTGGGACGTGGTGGCAGTACAGTGTGGCACTTATTTGATGCCACCTTGTTGTTTTTTTCACCCTTTTTGGGGTGAATTGGTGTTGTGTTTTCATTTTTTGGGTCTCCTGACTTGAGTCTTTGATTTGGTACCAAAAAATGTGCGTTTATGTTAGTAGCCAGTTGGCTAGTGTAGGTTTACAGCTTCCACACAGAGCCTTAGTGAGTTTTAGCTCGTAAAGATCTGACAGTTTCTGTTTGAAGAACAACAGACAGAGTTTCCAACCAAGCTCGTGCTCAGAGTTCCATGCCTGCATGGAAAGTTAACTATTTCACCTCCAGAGCAGTTCGAAGATGGGGACTCACTGCAATTGTCATAATATAGCAAGACTCCATTAGAAGAAACAACATTACTAAGGTGAGTAATTTTTTCTTCTGGCGGGTCCTGATGCTTATTGCTTGGCCCTCCAGGAAGACCTAGTTGCTGGTTAATGAGATGGTAAACAAACACAACAGGGGGACTGTACATACTGCCTTCAGTGTGCAGAAGGGTGGTGATCCACTCAATGTTTACTGTGGGAGCAGAAGTCAAACATTGTGAAAGTGGACTGGAGAGTCATTTGGGAGGCATTTTTTAACAGTGCCAGCTGATGAAGTGTATTGGTATAGGTGTGCACAACTCTCTGAGGTACAAGATTACAATCTGAGGTGTGATAATTCTCTTCATGAGACCGCAAGCTCATATGCGGCCCCAGGCAGTACTAAGGACAGAGTATGGATGTTGGGGTGTTCAACCAAAGACAGGCTAGGTGTGGGGGGGGTGTTCACGTGGTAAAAGACTACAAGCGAAGCTTATTTGTGAATTACCAAGAAAGCATAAGCTTTGGAATTGGACCAGACCAGTACTTTGCTACAAGTTGCAGGGCATCACATAACCACTAGATCATCAGATATTTGAAGTGTTGTACTGTACTGTGGTTTACCAATGAGAAAGTCAGCAGGATTACAAAACATTTTCAGCAAGTTAAAGTAAACAAAATGAACAAAACCAGAGCCTAACATGCATACTTCTCAACTGTTTGGGAACCTGCTATAGGCTTCCAAACTCTACGTAAGAATACATGGAGGCCATTATTTATGAAATAGAATCTGCCTGTGAATTAGGCAACACTATGGTAATGGGGGATTTTAATCTTAATGATATTGACTGGTGTAATAACCTCACCAAAACCTCAAATAGTAAAAAAAACTCTTGTGCACCTGTGCACAGCTCCATTTGAAACAACGTGTCTCCATTCCTACTAGAGGCAGTAATATACTAGACCTAGTGCTATATAATGACATCCTTAAGGTCCAAGATTTACATGTAGAAGCACCACTTGGTAGTAGCAACCATAATGCCATCACCTTTAAATTACAATGGATGTGTCCAATTGATTCTGAATCAGCCAGGATCTTCATGCATGATCAAGCTAATTTAATGGAGATGGAAGATGCTCTGGGACAAACTGACTGGAATAAAAAACATGCAGATTTCCCTATACAAGAATACTGGAACCTACTGTACAACACTTGACTGCATATTAAAGATAGATTCATACCCTGTAGGGAAAAATATACTAAAGGGAAACTCAATCCAAAATGGCTTAATAAATCCATTAAAATACTTATTAAACTGGAAAACAATAAATATGTAAAATATCTAAAATCAAAAACACCCCAAAACTGGACAGCTTATCTTATGGCTCAAAACAAACTGTGAAACTGCCATTAAAAAGGCAAAGAGAAAATGGGAATGCAATCTAGCAAAGAATGCTAATAAATCCAACAGTAAACATTGTTTCTCTTATATAAATTCATTATAAAAACCCAAATGTAAGGTTGGACCTATCAAAGTAAACAATACGGTTGTTCAAGACCCTAAAGATATGGTCAATATATTTAATGAACAATTCTGTAAAATTTACACAGGTACCACGTCCCCTAGGACTGGCCCTGTGCATATTAGTGCACCCCCTATTACCTTTGACAGTAAAGATATTGCTGACAAATTACTTTTACAGAAAGGCAAAATTTGCATGGGACTGGATAATATCTCTGGACATTTCCTATACTTACTGACTGACTGCTTAGTGCTCCCCCTAAAACTCTTATTTGAGTCATGTTTCATAGGTGGTTTCAAGCAAAAGTGGACAAGTCCGTGGTGCATGCCAAAGTTTTACCCAAAACAAAATTTATTGTCAACGGATACCGCTTGGTCTAGGCTTGTTTTAAAAGAATCAATGTCTGGGCAATTTATAATAGTAAGTGGGAGATTATTCCACATTTGGACCACTCTATTGCTAAAACATTTTTTCCTTCGTAGCGTATTCCATTTAGTCATGAGTAATTGTTTGTTATGTTTCCTAGTACTCGTTCTGAATTCACTTGATGAGATCCCATTTTATCCTTAAGGGCAGAATCATTCATAACTTTATAAAGGAGGCACATATCCTCTCTAAGTCGCCTGTACTGCAGGGTGTATATATTTAATGATAGCAGTCTGTCCTTATAGGACATATTTTTTAATCCAGTTATGGCCTTAGTGGCTCTGCATTGTACTCCCTCTATCTGTGTAATATATTCTTTTATGTAAGGCGTGTCCAGACCTGGATACAGTACTCCAGGTGGGGTCTAACCAGGGCAGTATACAATGGCAAAATCATGTCCCTATTTCTGGTAGAAATGTTTCTAAGGATACAATTTAGCATTTGGTTGGCTTCTTTTTATTTGGTAACTACAATGGGATCTGTATTTCAAATCGGGTGTTGCAATTATACCCAAGTCTTTTTCTTGATCAGTTACCATAAGATCATTGTTCCCTAACTTATATGAATAATGATAGTTATGCTTCCCTAAATGCATCACTTTACATTTGGTAGTATTCAAGAATAGTTTACTGCAATCTGTCCAGTTGAAAATTTCATCAAGAGCTAGTTGAAGAGCAGCATAATGTTCTGGGCCATTAACCACCGTACCTAATCGACAGTCATCTGGAAACTTCAAAATCCAACTATTAGCTATATCTATTTTGAGTGAAGATGTATAAATGTTAAAAAGACAGGGGCCCAAAACGAATCCCTAGGGGACCCCAGTAGTGACCAAGGCCCAGTCAGATAGAACACCATTTATTGATACCCTCTGTTTCCTTCCCTTAAGCCAGCCAGATATCCAATTTGTGATATTAACATTTAGTTTGTAAGATGCAAGAGCTTCAATGAGCTTAGTATGTGGGAGCCTGTCAAAAGCCTTAGCAAAATCCAAAAACACTATATCAACGGAGTTACCTTGATCAATTTCCTTGCTAACATTCTCATAGAAAGCTAGCACGTTAGTTAGACAGGATCTAGCTTTGATAAATCCATTGTTGTGTGGAATCAGTTAGGCCAGATTGTTCAATATGTTTTAATATATCATCTTTAATAATACTTTCTAAGATCTTGCATAGAAGTGATGTTAAACTTATTGGCCTGAAGTTTTTAGGGTTTGATTTTGATCCCTATTTCAGTATGGGTACGACTGTAGCAATTTTCTACTCTTGGGGGGATTTCACTGGTATCAATAGAGTGTTGAAATAAATTGGTTAAGGGAAGAAAAATGAACTCAGCTACCTCTTTTAAAATCCTAGGGTGGATTTCATCAGGCCCTGGTGATTTATTTATATCAAGTTTCTTAAGTCTGTCAAGGATCTCTTTAGGGTCAATGATTACCTGCCCGCAGATTGATGGTGAAACTATTTTTGGATCAGTATAAATGTTATTGAATACAGTGCAGAAATATCTGTTCTGTATGTCTGCAGCTTTCTTATTATTAACCATTTGTCCAGAATTATTAAAAAAAGACCTATATTATTTGTTCTCCCCTTTATTTGATTTATATAGGAGAAAAAGGCTTTTTTATTATTTTTAACCTTTCCTACCAGTTTGGACTCATACCAAGATTTGACTTTTTTAATAGAGATTTTTACTTTTTTGACTAATTCCCTATATTTAGCTTGCTATTGAGTTTTGCCACACTTTATGTCCTTAAACATTTTGCTTTTTCTGTTAATTAAATTTTTTTATTGTAGGATTCATCCATGGAGTTAATCTTTTGTTACCATCATATTTTTATGGTAGGGATATATGTAATAATAAGATTTTTCAATCTATTAAGCAGTAAATTCCATTTTGAGTCAAGCGAGAGGTTTCGAATTCCTTAGCCCAATCCCAGGTAGCCATGCCAGATTTAATATTATTGAACTTTGCTTTTCTGAAATCTAATATTTCAGTGGAACTGATGGCTCTTTTTTGTTGATTACCTATGATTTGAAAATTTACTATGTTGTGGTCACTATTTCCCAAGGGTTCACTAATAGATGTCTATTAAAGGGTTTTGTTCCAACAGAGTGCAAAATAGTAAATGTCATTCCCATTCATAAAAAAGGTGTTAAATCAGACTGGGAAAACTATCGAGCTATTAGCCTCACATCACCTTTATGTAAAATATTTGAAAGTTTGGTCAAAGACATCTTAAATCCCATTTTAAATAAATCTGATGTTGAACAGCATGGTTTTATTAAAGGTCAAAGCTGCTTGACTAACAATGTATTTTTACACAAATATCAGTCACTTAGTAGACACTAAGATATCGTGTGACATTGTCTTTATAGATTTCACGAAGGCGTTCGACGTTATGCCACACTGGGCCTTAAATATTAAGCTACAAAATTTAAACATTAACACATATATCTTTACGTGGATTTATAATTGGCTCACTGATCGCACACAGCATGTCATTATTAATGATCAGTTATCCAAAGTTGGCTATATCACAAGTGATGTACCTCAGAGAACAGTGCTCAGCCCATGTTTGTTTCAGGCCTTCATTTCTGATCTCACTACTAATTGTCTTTCCACATCCATTAAGTACGCAGACATTAAAACTGGAATACCTTGAGCTAATTGCAAGGATTCTGACACTATTAAACGTGATCTGGATAACATTTCAGCCTGAGTTATTGCATGGGGCATGAAGCTTAATGATAACAAATGTAAGGTAGTGCACCTTGGCCCTAGGAATCCTATGAGAACATATGCCCTAGGAAATTACCCCCTTGTGTCCACCACAAATAAAAAAGACCTAGGAGTAACAATCTTTTGCAATATTGAATATGCACATCATATAAATTAATTGGTAAACAAAACTCATGAAGTTATCTGGGCCATAAAACTCTACATCTCTACCAGAGATCCAAAGGTAATGATGCCTCTGTTCAGAGCTTATGCCAGACCACATCTGGAGTACTGTCTCGGCTCTGGTGCCCTTACAAGAAGTCCCCATATCATATTAGAAAAAGTACAGCAAAAATTTACCAAACGTATCGAAGAAATGTACAATTTAACCTATAGGAATAGATTAAGTAACCTCAATTTATTATCATTAGAGACTCGTCAGTTACATGGGGACTTATTATTTCTCTATGATGTTATTCAGGACCCAGTCTTAATGTCAGATCTTGGATTACAATTCATAGAAACAGAAACATACAGGTTTGGCCAAGCCTTGTAGCCCCATTTTTTTTCCAGGGGCTGGAGCCCCCTTCCTCTGGAGGGGCTCCCGCCGGACTGACTCCAGAACCAACAGACTTCTCTGTTTTGGGAGCTTTTTGCAGCTCCTGATTGGCTGAAGCAACTATCCTTCTGCAAAATTAATATGCATGAACCTTCTTCAATGCCTGATTGGCTGTGCAAAAGGGTGCCAAGTATTTCCCCAGCTTTTTCCCCCCATAACTCTTTGGCACAGTCCCACAAGTCCTCTGAAGAATCCTGGCCCTCTGATAGGCTGAACAGATGTCACCTGGATGCAATCATGACTGCCACAGTAAATAGTTTAACTGCAGTCCTCACAATGTCCCAGTTTCAAGTCCTGATGCAGTGACAATAAACATTTTTATTAATCATTGCCCCTCTGAATTGTAGCAGCTCCTGTGCCCTGTTGATTCACTACCCTCAAACAAACATGTATTTATTCCCCTGCCTGTTGCTATAGTACCCATGTGCTCTGGCCCCAGGCAAGTTTCCTCATTTATCTTCAGTTGCCCCTCACATTTCTGCCCTGATGCAGCCTGTATACACATTTTTATTTACCAATAGCCCCATGGTCTTGTAGCAGTCCCTTTAACTCTCACACAACGGCAGGAGTTAGAATTTTTATTTGCCTCCCTGCCTGTCCCTGCTGTCGAACTCACTACCCCCCCCAAGAAGCAGACAGGCTTGCCTCATCAACATTCATTGTCTGAATTAATATTTATGAGGCTGCTCCCTGATTCAAAGTGCTCATAGGCTCTCTCCACAAAACACCACTGCTGCTCCCAATACACCTCCTTCCCTGTGCTGCCTAACTAGGGGAACAGGAGCACTGGAAAGGCATCTAAATAGCTGCAGGAATGGCCAAAAAAAATCATGTGCGGGCCACCGCCATTCATCTAACATTACAGGCAGTGTGGTGGTCCCATGGTTTAGCTCCTTCAGCCCCATTTGGACCAGCAGAATATCACAGGGGCCAGATGGAGGATGATTTGGGGCACCAAGGGATATGTGCCAGGATGCAAGAACACAACAGGGGAAAATAGAGCACTGCTGCAGCAGGAGGCATGCAAGAAAAGCCCCCCAGGGGGATTACGCAAGTATGAAATCATGGTTCCTCCCAACTCAACCCTACCCTAGGAAAGAAAAGAGGAGACTAAAAGGAGGTGGGCGGAGGAAAAGGCAGAGGAGTCCAGTTTGGTGTAAAGCCATCACGGAGGAGATGGAGAAAGGAGAGGTTGGGGAGGAAAGGAGGGGAGGACCAGTTACAAGACCTAAGAGCTTATAGGACCTTGACCATGGGATCAGTACAACAGGGATAGAAAAAAAAGAAGGAATGAGAGGAGGGAGTACTTTGGAGTCTAAGACCACACTCATCTACAACACAGTACCACCCAGAAGGTGGGGAAATGGCATGGAAGAGCACCCTCCTGGACCACTAGAATGATGCCATGTCTCTGACTTGGGAGCTGGAGGTCCCCTGGTGGTGAAAAGGGATGGGGAGAGGACAAGCATGCCAGACAGTCAGCATATTGGTATTTGCCCTACTGTGCTACACTGTCAAGTATGATTGTGTGTATCGTACAGCTGATTACAGTCATTGGCGTGACCGGTCTACATGACTACCACACCATTCTTTACAGTTTTATACAATTTTCTGTTTGCACTGATTGTATTCACTCTGTTTATGCTTTTTGGTTGGCTGTTTTGCATGATTTGTCATCATTTTACACTGTATTTATACCTAATTTGTGTATTCTTTTTCTGTGTTCCCTAGGATGCATCTGGAAAGGAGCTGCCTTCCTGGCTTAAAATTGTAAGCCAACAAATTAAAAGAACAGTAACGTAAGAACTTAGTGTAACAAGTAGATTGAGAGAATTTCCTCTATTAGGCCACACCTTTAGAACTGTAAGCCATCAGCATCAGGACCACACAGGAACTTTTTGCTAGCCAGGAGCTGTCCACAATGAAGTGCAGCATCGATACGTATATAATGTCGGCGACCCCAACACTCTTCAGTTCCTGCCGAAGATTAGTCTGGGTGGGCCACTAACCATGAGAAACCAGAAGATTAGACCAGAACTAGGCAAACAAGGAGAGGCATGGGACTGGAAACAGGATGCATGAAGTAAGACCTTTGGCACAGCATCTGATGTAACCCTCAGAAACTAAAAGGAGGAAGGAAGGAAGGAGGGAGGGTCCAGCATGGCCTAATGGAGGAGATTCTCTCAAAGATCTACTGTTATGGTAATTTTTTACATACTGTTCTATCTTCATCAAGGATATCTCCTCCATTAGACCACGCATTTGGAATGACTCCCAAGCAGCACAAAGTAACCCAGAAGGATGGCCCAGTCTGATATGTGATTAGGACAGTAGGCTTTGCAGTACAGCAAGCTCAAATCCAGTATATCTACGAGAGATGACATCCAGACTGTCATGTTTAGTGAAAGTGCACATTGCTGCATGTGGCTGCAGCACATATGTCAGCAGCTGGACATTCTTGAAATAGGCAATAGAAGTGGCCATACCCCTTGTGGAGTGTCCAGGAACAGCACCAGAAAGTTCCTTACCATACTTCCTATAACAAAAATGCAATATATTTTTGCAAGTCATTTAGAAAGGCATTGTTTATACACAGAAGTGCCCTCTTTCCTAGGGGCAAATGAAACAAAAAGCTGAGAGGACTTTCTGCAGTCCTCGGTGTGACCGATATAGTATCTCAGTGTTCTATGTACATCTAATGTATGGAGCAGTGCCTCAGCCTGGTTGGCATAATCAGGATAATAAACAGGAAGGTGTATCATTATATATAGTGTAAATTCTGCTCTCCCTTTCAGTAGAAACTTAGGACTCGTATGCAAAAAGACTGTCTTTATGAAAAATCAAATAAGGAAGCTTGCACATCAAAACCTGAAGCTCGGAAATTCTCTGAGCAGAGGACACAGCAACTAAATATAACATTTTCCATGGCAGGAAATGTATGCCACAGCTCTCGGAAGGCTCAAAAGAAGACAATGTCAGATTCTCAAGTATGAAATTACAGTCCCAAGGCAGAACTGGATTATGGATAGGAGGTTTCATATGAATGATGCCTTTCAGAAAAGCATGGGACACCTCTTATTGGGCAACCATATGACCATCAGTAAGGGCATAGAAAGCTGATGTAGCAGCCAGATGCACCAAGGAATGCTGCAGGCCTGAATCAGATCAGGAAAGCAAGTGTTCCAGCACAGAATTTATAGGACATGTAAAAGTGTCGTTATTCCAGGAAACAGACCACAGATATAAGTATATCTGGTAGAGAGCCTCCAAGCTGCAAGTAGGACATCAGCAACCTTAGGGGATACCCCAAAATATGCAGTGGCTATGTTTTCAGGAGCTATGCATGCAGATGTAGGGACTTCAGATTCAGATGAACCAGGGACCCCTTGCCCTGTGACAGCAGACCCCGACACAGAGGTAGAGGGACAGGATGCTCCACCGCCAGCTGTTGAAGGAGTGGAAACCATATCTGGTGAGGCCAAAATGGAGCAATGAGGATGAGAGTGGCACTCTCCTCCCATAATTTGAGCAGAACCCTCTGCATTAGAGGAATGGGGAGAAATGCATACAGGAATTTCCCTTTCTAAGAGAGGGACAATGTGTCTTAACAAAAAAAAAACACCAGGTCTCAAAATGAGCGAGCAGAAATGCAGCAGTTTTGCATTGTGTGGGGACACAAACTTGTCCAACTCTGGATGAACCCCTCTTGCAAAAAGGTGATGTACCACGGAGGTCAGAAGTTTGCACTCTTAAACCACTGAGTGGGATCTGCAAAACTAGTCTGCCAAGATGTTTTGTAGACCTGGGAGAAATATGGCCGACAAATGAAGGTCATACGCCAGTGCCCAATACCACACTCTCATCGCTTCCCTGCAAAGAGGAAAGGAATGAGTGCCTCTTTGTTTGTTGATGTAATGCATCACAATGACATTGTCCATCTGGATTAAAAGAGGCCCAGGGCAGAGATGATGTTGAAATGCCTGGAGGCTGTATAGGACAGCCCACATTTCTAAAACATTTATATGCCACTCAGTCTCCACCTTGGTCCATGACCCTAGTGTCTGGTAAGGGCCCAGATGAGCGCCCCAGCCAAAGTCCATGGCAAGTATCTGTACAGGAGCTGGTACAAGGAATGGACTGCCCTTGCATAGATTGTCATGGTCCCTCAACCATAACAATGCTCTATGAAGAGGAGACGTGACTAGGACCATTTGCTTCCACTTATCCATCAATTGATCTCACTAGACCCTTAGGATCCACTGTGGTATCTACACATGCAGACGGGCTAGTGGTATCATCACTATGGCCACAGCCATAAGACCCAGGAGACATAACATTGTTCTCGCAGAGATGCAATGGCTCCTGTTCACCAAGTGAATGGGGGAACGGCAGTCCAGATAAGGGCAGGGATTGCTAAACCAAGTAGTGAAATGGCAGACTAGGTGGACTGGTTGGTCCTTATCTGCCATCATAATCTATGTTTCTAAGTGTGCTTGAGCTTGAGTGTTTGCCCTATCCTGTGGCAGGAAGGCATATCACTTTTCTGTGTCCAAGACAACACCTATGTACTGCAGTGCAGGTTGCAGAGTGAAAGAGACTTTGGTAAATTCATCATGACCCCCAAATCATCGAACAACTGATGTGTTTGGGACAGAGTATGCAGAAGAGCTTCCCTGGAACTGGCCTTCAGGAGCTAGTCATCCAACTAAGAGAAGACATAGAGGCTCTCCTTGCAAAGAGCTGTTGCAATTACTGGCAAGCATTTTGTAAAGACCTGTGGTGCAGAGGACCAGCCAAAGGAGCAATACTGTGAACTAATAATGTCCTCCTTTAGAAGGAACAAGTGGCCCGGAGGATAAAGGAAAGGTGGTGGAGGATGATCTGGTGGGATTTCTGTCAGGTCCAGAGCATGTCCTATTGCAATCATCTCCAGTATCTACTTGTTTGTGGTGATTTTTTGCCACTGTTTTAAATGCAGGAAGATCCTTTGCCTCACATTCACCCCTAAAGGCAACAGCTGAGGAAGGAAGAGACAGAAGAGTCAGGCAGAGCCATCGAAAACGGATTCCTTTTGGTGCTTTGGCATGGGCACCAAGGAGGGGGGAGGACCCAGAAGGAGACCACCACCTCTGCTGATGGTATGGACAGTTGCCTCTCACAGCAGGCCTAAGAAAGGAGCTCCTCCCATACCCTGTAGCTGGTGTCGGGTAGAGGGACTTAACAGACCTTAAAGTCATCTTAGAAGATTGAATTCCATGTAGGGCTTTTTCAACATCATACCCAAACAGTTTGGAGCCCTCAATAAGCACATTCAAAACTGCCTGTTGCACATCAGTGGCAAAGCCAGACACTGAGCTAAGAATGGCATCTCAGGCAAATACCAGAGGCTGTAGCCCTAGTAGAAGCATCAGAGTCATCGTAAGTACAGCACAGCAAACGTTTGCCAACTTCAGCTCTAACAGATAAAGTTTTAAGTAAATCACTGCTGGCAGAGCTATCAGACAGACTGGATATCAGTACAAACAGCTTTCTACAGGCTGTTCTAGTATTTAATCATGTTAGCATGGTAATTTACAATCCTAAGGCCCAAGGATGCCAAGGCATAAGTACGTTTGTCCATAACATCCAGTCTCCTAGATTCTTTATCTGGAGGCAAAGTGCTCATGTGTCTAGGTGCTTTAGATCAATTGTGAAGAGCCATGATGACCACAGTGTCAGTTTCAGGCTAATTAGCATAATAAGGCTTAGCACATTGAGAAGGGTACTGCTTATCAGACTTCCTTGGAACTGCAGGTAGGGAGTTAGATCTGTGCCATGCAGCAAAAGTAACATATTTCAAGGCAGGATATACAGGTGGAATCATAATAGAGGGAGTTCAGTACAAAGCACCTCCAAAAATTCCATCAGATTCCTCTTAGTGGAATCTTCAACAGCGAAACCTATGGCAGACTGCATTTGCTGCATCATGACCTGTAAACAGGGTCCTCAGGAGAAGACCTCAGTGTATAAACCACTGTGTACTCACTGCAGGACAAGGGGTGGAGCTGGAGGGCAGGTTTCCTTCTTCAAATTGCCCTTCACCCTCATATTCCTCCTCTTAACTCTCCCTCAAGATCCATGAGGTCAGGATTATACTCCATTTTGTTGTGTCATCATGAACGACGATGGGAACTGCAGAGGGAGCCAGCGATGCCAGCTGCGGTTGAGAGGCAGGAATCTGTGGCATGCTTGTGGAAGTTATTGACAAAGGCCCTGAACCAGACAGTCCCAAATAGTTACACTATTGGAACTATTTGGAATAAGGCACTTCTTGTGGAAGCAATACACGAAAACAGGAACACAAAGTGACCTAGATAACTACAGAAGGATTCGAAACAAGTGTAAAGTAGAAATTGAAAGGGTTAAACAATTGTATTGCAAAGAAAACCAAGTAAACAGTTTATCTAATCCTAAAAAGTTCTGGAGTTTGTTTAAAGATTTTTTTATCAACCAACGGGTGATAATACAATAAAAATAGGCTTAAATTTGGAGACACACAAATAAGTAATGAAACAGAGGTGGAAAATACACTTAATGATTGTTTTTATAGACATGACACAGTATAAAGCACAAACTGAACAAAACTGTAGCACTGAACTATTCAGTGGTGGGAACAAAAAATACCCATGGGAGGCGATGGATATATCATCTGAAAACAAAACTGGCTCCTGCACATTTGGCTTTTACAGGGTGGGGGAAAAGATGTTAACTCTCTCTTAAAAAAATTAAATGGAAATAAGGGTGCGGGAATGGATGAATTGCCCCCAAAATTGATTAAAAAAAAAAGCTGCAGATGGGCTGACAAAACCAATAACCTTTTTAATTTGTCTCTGTGCCTGAATGTAATACCAGACCAATCGAAAATGGCATTAATAACGCCGAATTTTAAGTCAGGTGATAAACAGTTGGTTACAAATTACAGACCAATTTCAGTACTACCTGTGTTAGCTAAAATGTTAGAAAAAAT
This sequence comes from Neoceratodus forsteri, assembly GCA_016271365.2. Taxonomy (NCBI): domain Eukaryota; kingdom Metazoa; phylum Chordata; order Ceratodontiformes; family Ceratodontidae; genus Neoceratodus; species Neoceratodus forsteri. The sequence goes on from JADMNL010000023.1 coordinate 420,092,915, forward strand.
AGTGTGTGGTCAATTAACAACTGCTTAGAAATGAATTACTGAGCCAGCCTGGTGGCACTGAGAGGTGAGGCGTTGGACGCCACACCTCGTGCCACGCTGGTGACCCGAGTTTGGGAATGGACTCGGGTCACTTGGCTGTCAGCAGGGGTAAGGAAGGATTGAGCATCTGTAGACAGCTCTCCTTTTTTTTTTTTTTTACACTTTATTTATTCACCCAGTGGCCAGGACATCACTCAGAGGTGCCCACTCAACCGTCGCCTCTGCTCCCTACCTGAGACCTCTCTCCCCCTGGGCCCTCTCCCAGGACCATCCAGCCCCTTGGACCACCCCCCCCGGGGGGAGGGCCCAACCACCTACCTGGCAGCCTATCTGTGATTAGAGGGTTGATCCTGGTTGAAAGCCTGGGAGGACCGGAGAGATGGTCCAGTGCTGGGCATGTGGGCTAGGTCCCTGGAGCCCTTGTCGCTTCCCTGTTCCTCCGAGGTTTTTATGTGCTGGTTTCTCCCCTGGAGCATGGATGTGCAATGATGTCCAGGCACTAACATCTGCTGCCGCTCCAGCCCCTCAATGCTATACTGCATGTTCCTGGTACTGCCCCTAATATCAACTAGGGGCCACTGAGGAGCGGTGCTAGTCTCAGATCCCTCCCCAGGGAGGGAGAGCAGTCCTCCAGATGCTCAATCCCTTCCCTCCCCTACCAACCCCTGGCAGCCCAAGACCATTCCCGAACCCAGGTAACAGGCACAGCACGAGGTGTGGCATCCAGCACCTCAACCCTTAGTGCCACCAGGCTGGCTGACAGCTCTTCTTTCTTGGGGAGGGGGGGCACAGTGCTGCATGCTGTAGACTGACACCAGGCAGTGGCTAGGTGTCGGCACAGGATGCAGCCAGAAGGGAGTGGGACCCATGTTCAGGATGTGAGGCTGCCTCCACAGAAGCGAAGCCCATTCATGGGTCCCAGGGAGAAAAACCAGGAAAAAAATGGAGCTGGCATGCTTCATGATGGCCCGGCTGCCCCTGCACTATCCCCTGGAATCTGGATACTGGCTTCCAGGGAAGGGGATAAGTTGTTGCTCCTCTTGGCCCTGTCACAGGGAGGGGGGATAACCCGTGAGGGATCTACCAGGGAAGGATTGGTATGGGATGCTGGGCCGGAGAGGTGAGCTCCTGCGAGGGAGGAGCCAGAGCCGCCTTCCAGCTCTGCGGGAGGCAGAGAAAATTGTACAAAAAAGAAAAAAAAAAAAGAACTGAATTAATGACCCAAGATCAATACAGTTTTAGAGAGGGCTACATCACGTTGATGGCCTTGGTCAGATTGACAGGAGACATCTATGATGGAATTGAACAAGGCCTGCTTACAGGCGGAGTTTTTATTGACCTGACCAAGACCTTCGACTTGGTGGACCACCCCATCTTGATACAAAAAGTACAAAATTTAGGAATTTCTAATTATGCACTACCTTAGTTTAAACATTACATACTTGGTAGAAGTCAACTGGTGAAAATTGGTACTGCTAGGTCTATGGTAAAGGAAATACATACTGGGGTACCGCAGGGTTCAGTTCTGGGTCTGCTCCTATTTTCTATATTTTTAAATGATTTGCCAAGCATCTGCAAGGCAGTGTCAACTGTAATGTATGCAAATTATATGATATTGTACTGTATGGGAAAGACAGGAGAGGACCTAGAACTGAAAATGCAACCAGCCTATTGGGGTTTGCAAGAATGGTTTGTTAAAAACAGACTATTGTTAAACGAAAAAAAAAAAAACAAAGACTATGATTTTATGTAACTAAACAAAGGCTGCAAAATAACACTATGGAAATAACAGGGACAAATGGTGTAGGGCTGGATGAAGTAGAGACCTTGAGTATCTAGGTATAACGTTAGGGAAGACATTATCCTTTGATGAACACATCACTAAGGTAACAAGTAACATACATAGGAAATTGGGTTACCTATACAGAAATAAACATAGCCTAGCAGAGATTGTAAAAGGAACAATAGCACATCAAGTGATTCTGCAAGCTCCAGAATAAAATTCATTACTGTTATTAAATGCATCAAGCACAGTATTGCAGAGGTATATAGTTGTTTTAATAATATTCTGAGATTTGCAACAGGAAGTAGCAAATTTGAGCATCACTGCAGGTTGTATGAAAAGTCTAGAATGTTGCCACCTCAACAGAGAATACAGTTCTTAGCAGTGATGTTCTTGCATAAAACTGTAAACCAAGAAATATTATATAGAAACATAGAAACATAGACTTTGACGGCAGATATGGACCGCTTGGCCCATCTAGTCTGCCCATTTCCCTACCTATAAAATAGGCAGCAGATCCTAGTTAACCAACAGCCTATTTCTTCCTACCCTCCACAAGAATTGCCTTATGTCTGTCCCATGCATTATATGTTCTTTTGTATGATTTTGGACATGTATTGTAATTTACCCAATGTTCCACTACTGTTTAGTGTACAAAACCTTTTAGAAAATGACTAGGAGAATCCTAGCTCTGTGATTGGCTAGGACACAGATGTTAGCGGGCCGGTATTTTTGAATGGAGCCCGTAAAATAACAAGTTCTCATTCAGGGTGCCCCATTACTTTGATTATTCTTGGGCACCCCGAATGTTCAAATGCAGGAGCAGACATCTTGCATCTATCGACAACGGACAATTGACTGAGCGAGAAGCGAGGCTCCCCCCCATATACACAGCAGATGGCGGCAGAAAGAATTATCCTCCCCACTCCCTGTACCGCAAAATGAAAGTTTTCCGCAGACATAAAAAAAAAAACAAGCACTCATGGCTCCCACTACTCAAAAGCCTCCAGGACCCTGTACACACTACTCCTGCTCCTCCACCAAACTCCCGGCCTGAAAGTAAATTAAAAATATCTCAGCAAAAGTCTCTCTGAAACAAGTCATCTGCATTCACTTCTCACTCCCCAATTCTTCCTGTTGCCGTTATTAAAAATAATGTAAAAAAAACGGAACCGAGTAGGGCCATTCTGTAGAGCTACTGATTCAGCCACCTCCCCCCATGATCATCCCAATCCAACTACAACTCCCAGAAAACAATGGGACAGCCATACACCTCAGCAACACAGATTGTATTAAATAGCGGTGCCCTCTACTGCCAAGAATACCACAGTACAGGGAATACTTAACAAGAAAAAAATATTCTTTTTGGGTTTTTTTTTTCATTTAAAATACATATTTTCAAACCTTTTTTATAATACTTAAAATGTTGCAAATGAGCCATTTTCTAAGTGCAATAATACTCTCCAGGGTGGGCGGTATTGGGAAATACCATACCTTCCAGGTGTTATAAGGCCTTCTGCCTGTGGCATCGGGCCTCATTATGCCCCTGGGTGTTCCGGTATTTCCCAATACCGCCCACCCTGTCAGGTATTACTGCTTACATGTTCCAACTGTTGCACAATCTTACAATGCTGTATTGTTTGTACTACCCACATACTATTGTAACTGATCACCCTTCACAACCCTATGTAATTCCTCCCCCCAAGGTTGCACCATGAGACGAGCAGCTTGTTATTCAGTGTATTCTCCTGGTGAAACATTTCAATAAATAAATAAAAAAATAAAAGAAACACCACAAATTTTATGTGATAGGTTTAAAGGAGGGAATAAACCCAAAATGCTTAGAACAACTTCACTTAATTTATTTCAAGAAAATAGAACAGCTAAAACAGCTGAATGATTTATTACAATTTATGGCCCCAAATTTCTAAATAACATAATAAAATATGGGCTTGACATTAATGAAAAGAAATATTCCTTTAAAAAGGGAGTTAGGAATTATTTGGAAGAGCAATCAAGATGCTGCTGTATTGATAATACCTGAAGATTGCACAAATGCATGTAATTGTAATTTGTAAATATTGTGCTTAGTACAAAAGTTTTAAACTGTATGAATATACGATTTATTGTGATTCTTCAAATGTTGTACTGTATTATGATTATTTTGTATGTATTCCTATTGTTGCTACCCTTTCCCAGGCGTGGCTGAAAATGGCCTTCTGCCCAGTCCACTTTCCTGGTAAATCAAATAAATAAACAAAGGCAGCAAAGCTACCTGCTGTGGCAACCCTGGTAGCAGGAGACTATCACACGAACATACGAACCTGCCAGCAGATAAAGGCCCTATGGTCTATCGAGTCTGCTTGAATGTGCAGCTAGCAGCCTCATACTGCAGCTGCCCCTCCCTCCCTCCCCCCTTCAATGACCCTCCCTTACCCTGTCCTATCCCCTTTGAAGCAGCCCACCATATTACAGGATACCACTTCCTCTGGTAATGCATTCCAACCTGCCACCACCCCCTCCATGAAAAAGTGTCTCCTCATTTCCCTCCTGAACCTACCCCCCTCCAATCTCAGATTGTGCCCTCGGGTGTCCCTCCTCCTCCTTAACTGGAAAAGCCCTCCTGTTTCCATCCTATTTATCCCCTTCATGTATTTGAAGGTCTCAATCATGTCCCCCTGTCTCTCTTCACCTCCAGGGAGTATATGTTCAGCTCCTTCAGCCTACTCTCATAGGGCACCCTCTAACCCTTGGATCATTTTTGTTGACCTGTGCTGCACGGCCTCCAGTAGCCTAATGTCCCTCCTCAGGTACGGCCACCAGAACTGCACACAGTACTCCAGGTGTGGTCTAACCAGTGGCCTTTACAGTGGCAGAATCACCTCCCCCTCCTGGAGGATATGCCTCTGGCAATACAACCCAGCATCTTGTTAGCCTTGGCTGCTGTCTTTCTCCTCCTCCGTCTTGGCCAGCTGAATATCCCCTATCTAGTAGCTCCTCCTTGGGTTCTTTGCTCCAAAATGTAGTACCTTGCATTTCTTAGCATTGAACCCCAGCTGACAAGTGTCTGACCAGGCCTCCAATTTCACCAGATCATCCTGTAACCCTTGCCACCCCTCTAGGTCATCCATTACTGCTCCCATCTTGGTGTCATCTGCAAACAGACTGATCTTGCTATTGATGCCTATCGAAATGTCTGCTATGAAGATCCCAAATAACACTGACCCCAACACAGAGCCTTGTGGAACTCTGCTTGTCACTGCCCTGGGCGATGACAGCTCCCCTCCCACCACCACCCTCTGCTGTCTCCCATGCAGCCAGTTCACTACCCATCCCACCAGCTTTGCCCCGGCCCCTGTGCCCTCCAGCTTACTACCTAGCTTCCCATGTGGCACCAAATTGAATGCCTTGCTGAAGTCCAGATACAGGACATCCACTGCATGGCCCCCATCCAATTGCCTGGTTACTCAATCATAGTACTCCACCGGGTTAGTCTGACAGGATCTGCCCGACGCAAACCCATGCTGCCTGCTGTCCAGCAGCCCATTAACCTCCAGAAGGGAAACCAGCCTCTCCTTCAAGATTGTCTCCATCAGCTTTCCCATGATGGATGTGAGGCTTACTGGTCTGTAGTTCCCCAGTTCATCCTCGCCACTTCTCGTGAAAGTGGTAATCTCACGGTGCTATCCTCCAGTCCTCCCAAGTGTACACCCCAAGTCGTATCTGAAAACAATGGAAACATAGCCTGGAAGTCAACAGTGCCCTGAAAAGGGTCTAGGACTACCTGCATCAAAGGGACGGAGTCAGATGACAATAGCAATGTACTGTCCATAGTAGGTACAGCAGTGCCTTGAGCCAGACCCAGACATTGGTATCTTGATGATAGTCAGGGGGAAGCTTTTGTTGATACCACTGGAGCAGGCGTTGATGAGGATGTACCTGTTTTCAACTGAGATTGACACCTCAACAGTGAAGCAGCTTTGCCTTTATCTTTCTGTTTGTGCTTGTGACCAGATGATGAGGAGGACCGAGATGATGTCCCTCCCTTGTCCTTTTCTTTTGGTCTTGATGACTGGTTATCAGTTGGTGGCGAGGGAGAAGCAGACCTGAAGTCCTTTTCCTTCTCCATGGCTTTTAATGCTTTCTGAGCAAGGAAGGTTTCTACAGCCTTCTGACAGTGTTGCCTTGTAGCCTGGTTGAATCTCTGGTAAATCTTACAAGTCTTCACGTGCAAAAGACTTAAAGAGCACACTCAAATGGAATGTGTGTTGTCTTTGTAAATCTTATAACTGCAGACACAATATCTGAACAAAGGGTCATTAGACTTTGGTGGCTCACAGAGATGATGTCAGTAACACTGAAAAGTATAAGAAATTAACAAAAAAACACCAGCTTTGTTGATGTTTCCTTCAGCAGGTCTGACGAGGATGATCGATGGTGGAAGAAAGAAATGAGAAGTAGTGGGGCCGCCCACGTTATATATGTGTCAACACTGTGGCGGCCCCTGTCTAGCAAAAAGTTTCCATGCTGATGGCTTACAGTTACAAAGGTGTGGCCTAGTGGAGGAGATATCCTTGATGAAGATCAAGATATATGTTTATGATCCCTTTGTCACCACTGGCCCCCCAGTCCACTCAGACCTGTTACCCACCATCTCCAGGACTTGCATGGTTCAAGCTGATACCTGATGAGTGGTGGATAGTCTGTGCAGGGCTGGCAGGTGTCATCCAGGCTGGTTGGGTTTTCCACCATGTTTTTAGTCCCATTCTCTGAGGTCTGCAGGCATGCCATGGTGTGGACATTTGTCATGAAGATGCAGCACACTCTCAGTGCCTGTGTCTGGACCTCTGAGAGGCAGCTGCTGCTGCTGTACCACCTATCCTTTGTTTGGTGGTAGCCAAGCAATGGCACATGCTGCCCCCCCTACCCAAAGGAGGAGATATGTCTGTGCATGCTCAGTCCTCCTTCACCCTTGAGAGACCCAGGTCCATTCCTGAACCCGGGTCACCAGTGCAACAGGAAATAATGCAACCAGTGCTTGAGCCCACTACACCAGTGAGCTGGCTTCTGAGATGTTACTTTTTTAACTGTATGTTCTCTCACCCACGGCCACCTTTCTGGACATCCTTCAACTACTGGCAGTGCCACCTACCCAACCTTCGGAGCTGTTTGTAGGTGCACCTCTTGGGATTCTCCTTGACCCCAGGCCACCTTCTGGACATCCTTCAGCCACTGCCAGTGCCACCTACCCAGCCTTCAGAACTGTTTGTTGCTGCACCTTTTGGGATCCTCCTTGACCCCAGGCCACCTGTGAAACACCATGACTAGTCCCTTTGGTTTGCTGTCCTGGAGGCATCAGTGAAACCCATTTTATCCATGGTGAAGGTCATCCCAGGGCCATCTCTGATGTCCAAGAGAATGCAAGCACGATGAGGTCATTGGAGGCAAGTGGGGCTTCATCTGTCAAACAGACACCAATTTCTACCCTTCTCTTCCTCCCACTAAGAGCATACACCAACCACTGCCTACAAGCCTGACACTGATGCTCTCCCCTTCTTCATCCATTTGCAAGCAACCAAGACTACACCATCACCTGCAGTCACCCCGGAGACAGTAATGCAGCAGGTTGTGCAATCCTCCCTCCCTGGAGGACAGCATTCTCTGGGAAGCTCAGTCCTCATCTCCTGCTGGCCCTGGGCTCATTGCTGAACCTAGGTCTCCAATGTCATGAGCGGCATGCCTGCTGCTGCATCTATGGGCCCCCAAGAGGCTAGCTTTAAAAGAAGAATCAAGGGACGAGGATCAAGAGTCCCAATAGACATGCACTTCCTTGGGTGAGCTAAAGATGCAGCTCCCACTGCATGACCACCGCTTGGGTGGCAGTGACAAGAGGTGTAGGCGGAGCTCCTGAATGGTGGGAAGATGCCAAATGGCTCAACAGAACATCACCATGCCTTATGTGTGCACATCTGTCATGATCCTGACCTGGCATCTCTTAGAGAAGAGGGAAAAATGGTGGCAATAGCCCATAAACGTGATACAGGAGTCTCTAGTGGCACTCTCAGACTCCGACAACCAAACTGTCCATCCACCTCCAGGAGCCACATTATTCAGGGGAAGCCAGCCCCCCCGCTACTCAAATTGGAGGAGAAAATCTGAAGGCAAGAGGAAGTGGAGTAAGAGAGAAGGCATGTGTGGGGTTGGGAGATCACCAAAATAAGTGCAGCTAGGGGCAGCTGTGGGCAGAAAGGGAAGTATTAATAAAAAAAAAAAAAACCAGCAACCATCTGGCTACCACTTGAAAAGTGTTTTTATATATATATATATATATATATATATATATATATATACACACACACACATATATCCTCTAAATTACCCAGGGTGGCATCAGTTAGGATGTTATTACCCATTTGGGTAAGGGGGGATTTAGTAAGCCTCCGTGTTCTCTGGGAGACTGTAAGCAATTTATTGGAGTCACTCCACCAGAGGTTCTGTGGCGTAAGGAGACTGCAGAGACAGTTATCATCCTAATTGACCAAAAAGAATCCTCGATAGTGAAGTCAGCCCTCTAATGTATAGGATCTCTGGAAGAAAGAGATTCTAACCCCAGGAATCACTCATTATGATTAAACTGATGCAGTCAGCCTTCAGTGTTGAACTGCCCAGAGAGATGGAATGCTATGCAAATTATGGAACTCTAGTTGGCTCATGCCAATTTCAAACTGCTGCCCTAGCAACTGCTGCACTCTGAGTGCTTCAGATTCTTTACTTCACCTGTCTATTGAAGACGTCCTGGAGAGCTCTCCTTCAACTTATTTCAAACACTTTAATTTGGTTGATAAGTACCATTTTAAGTTATTAATTTTAGATTGCTGCCCTTGTAAGTTAGTTTGGTGTAGTTTCCTAGTGTTTTATTGTTTTTTATCTTTGTTTTGCAGTTCCCTCATGGTTCTGTGGAACTGAGGGACTCGGAGTTATCTGTGAGGTTTTTACCTCAAATTTAGCATTAATTCTTGTCTATTCGACAGTTACCTTTCAGATCTGTCGACCATTCATAATTGTATTTAAATTTAGCATATTTTCTGTTCCCTCTCCTCTCAGGGAACCGATTAGTGTTCAGTTCCAGGAAACGTTAGCGGTTGATTATATTTAAATTTGTCGGTTCCAGGGAACTGATTATTTTCGCAAACATCTAAATTTCTGTACTTTTCTCAATGTCAGAGATCCCTGTTAATAAACCTAAAAAATGCACAGGATCCACGGGGTTTAAATATCGTGAGTCTTGTGGTCCGGTTATAGCAAAAGCAGACAAGCATTCTCTTTTGTGTATTTTGTTTGGGAACTAGTCACGTTTTTTCAAACTGTGAAATTTGTAAAACTTTCTGTCCCAAGACTTTGAAAAAAGAGATCTAAAAAATTAGAGGAAATGGCTTTTGCAACTGCTAGTACTGCAGAAGGAACCCCTTCTCCCTCTGTCCCTAATAAGGACAGGGGTAAGCCCAATGATACTGACAAGGGGTCAGATAAGACTGAGCAAGGTAAATCTAAAAGAGCTGTTGACACAGTAGCTGAAACTGTCCCACTTAAGAAAAAATACTAAGAAAAACACGTCACTGCACCTCCGGCCGAGAAGGCTAAGGAGCTCCCAGCAGACAAACAAAATATGCCCTCAGCTGAGGATATTGCAAAGGTGTTACAGATTTTACAAGCCTTACAGGCTGTGGTCCCGGTTCCCACACCAGTTACACCGATTCCTGTGTCAGTTCCAGCACCACAGGAATTGCAACCTCTGTATTGTAATCCAGAGGAGGATGAAGAGAAGTACGAAGGGGAAGGGAACCTATAGAACCAGAGGTCTCCCCAGAACAGGACTTTAGCTCCCCTCTCAGGGGACCAGAAGACTACACCTCTCATTATGCCTTTGTAAAAAAAAAACATGGTGGAAACCCTCAGTCTCCCCCTCCAAGAGACAGAGGAGGATATGGAGGAAGCAGATTTCCTGGATATGATGGGACTAGCTCCCACAAAAGGCCTTCTGTTGCCTATGTACAAATCTTTAAAAAAGGCTGTGTACCTGGAGTGGACAAGAAAATAGATAAGAAATATCAGCTGGATAGAACCACTGCTGATTTTCTGTTCATTCACCATGATCCTGACGGGGTGGTCCAGGCTGCTGCCTGTGATAAGGCCAGGATCCCCTTAGCAACCCATCCTCCTGACAAAGACTCAAGAAAGATGGATACCACGGGAAAGAAGGGATATATGGCTGCCTCACTCATTGTTAGGCAGGCAAATTATATGGCCTATGCCATCCAATATCAGAAGACGCTATGGGAATTCTGTCCTTGCTCTGTCTGATAAAGTCCCAGATGAAGTGACAGTCGACTTGCAAGAAACAGCAAGGGCTGCCCTTGATGCCACCAAATATCAGTTCCACATGGCAGTGAATGCTAACGACACCATAGCCAGACTGATGGCTTTATCTGTCTCCCTCAGGAGATTTGCCTGACTAAGAGCTACCAACCTAACTTTGGACACTCAAGCTAAGGCTATGGATTTTCCATGCAAGAAAAATTCCTTATTTGGTGACAAAACAGAGGCCTACATGAAAAGGGTGGAGGAATATAAGGCCACCTATACAAGTAATTCTAAAGAAAAGTCTTCCACCTCTTATAGGGCCCAAAATTGGGGAGGCAGGGGTAGGGGATCCTATCCCAGACCTTTTTTCCAAGCACAGGTCTCACAGGTCTACCAGCAGCCGAGAGGCTATTTCAGAGGGAGGGGTAGAAGGGCCATGAGACGGGCTTCTCCCTTATCACAAATCCAGGCTCAGCCCACACAGTATCCCTGATGGGCTGGTACAGGTCACTTCCCCACCACCACCACCACCAGTGGGTGGCAGACTGGCTCACTACCTCCAGGTTTGGCATGCCATCACCACAGACAAGTGGGTCCTGGAAGTAGTGAGCCAGGGGCTGTCACTCAGCTTCAAATCACTTCCCAAGCTGAGAGGACGAACCTTTGCTCCAGTCACCTCTGCAGACAGAATCCTACTGGAGTCAGAGGTAAAACACCTATCAATCAAAGCAGAGGAACCAGTGCCCCTAAACCAAAGGGGCAAAGGCTTCTACTCCAGATACTTCCTTACCAAAAAGAAAAATGGGGACTGGTGACCTAACCTGGACCTAAGGGTTCTGAACAAGCACATCCTGAAGCCAAAGTTCAAAATGGTGACCCTCTCAGTAATCATACCCACAGTGCAAAAAGGAGATTGGTTAGCTTCCCTGGATTTAAGGAATGCCTATTTTCACATTCCTGTCAAATCAACTCATAGAAAGTACCTAAGGCTCAAACTGGCCTCAGGTCATTACCAAGTCACAGCACTCCCATTCGGTCTGACTTATGCACCAAGTGCATTCACAAAATGCCTAGCAGTGGTGGTTGAATACCTGAGAAAACAAGGTGTGACAGTCTTCCCCTACCTGGACGACAGGTTAGTTGTAGGCCAGTCCCTGCAACATGCAAGGCAGTCACTGGCACTCACAAAATACCTGCTGGAATCCCTAGGTTTCCTCATAAATGAGCAGAAATCACAGCAAGAGCCAGTACAAGTGCTGGACTTCATTGGAGCAGAGCTGGACACCAGCCTGGGCAGAGCTTTCCTACCCCAGGACAGAGTGGACAGCATCCTACAGATTGCAAGTTCCTTCATGCTGGACAAGCCCAAGCCAGCCAGAGAATTCCTCAGGCTACTGGGACACATGGCAGCTGCCACCATAGTGGTGTCAGGTTCCAGATTTCAAATGAGAGACATCCAATTTCACTTGAGACAGTATTGGTCACAAAGGACAGACCCTCCATCCAGACTGGTTACAGTCACCCACAGCTAACTGCAAGCACTTCAATGTGGCTGGACGAACACAACCTCAGGGTAGGTGTACCCTTTCTAAGGGAACAGCCCTCCCTAGTGCTCACAACAGATGCTTCCCTTCTCGGTTGGGGGCACACATGCTGGATCACACAGCAAGTGGCACATGGTCTCCTCAAGAGTCCCTGTTGCACATAAATCTGCTGGAGCTCAGAGCAGTGTACCTGGCTCTATTGGTATTTACCCCTCATCTGCAAAACAAGGTGGTGCAGGTCAGGACAGACAACACCACAACCATGTACTATATCAGCAAACAAGGAGAAACCAGGTCAGCCCCACTTTGCACAAAGGCAATGAAGCTGTGGTCCCTGGCATACTCCATGCAGGTATCTCTATCAGCCATACACCTTCCGGGGAAGGACAACGTATTGGCAGATCCACTAGTGGTCTCTGAACCCTCAGATATTCAGTGCAGTTTTCAGAAGGTAGGGCACTCCAAATGTGGATCTTTTTGGCTCTGCAGAAAATCACCAATTGCCCCTGTACTGCTGCAGGCCCCCTCACAAGGGTACAGTTCCCCTGGATGCGATGGCCCTGGATTGGTCAGGGAAGTTTGCGTTTGCCTTCCCTCCTTTCCCAATGATATGCAGGACCCTACTGAAATTAAGGTCCCAACCAGCAACAATGATACTGGTGGCACCAGACTGGGCAAGGCAGCACTGGTACTCGCTTCTACTGACTCTGTCAGTGACCTCCTCAATTCACTTGCCCAGGAGGCACAACCTGCTGACCTCCTCTCAGGCCAGAATCCTGTATCCCAGCCTCAAATCGCTGAGACTCAAGACCTGGTTCTTGAGGACTTAAGAGTTTGCTAACCTCAAGCTGTCAGAACAAGTCCTCAAGTGCTCAGGGGCTCCAGAAAACCTTCCACTAGAAAAACATATTCCTCCAAGTGGAAGAGGTTCTCCATTTGGTGCTCAGGTAAGGGTACTGACCTGGCTGTTCTCCTGGATTACCTGACACACCTGCACTCATTAGGATTGAGGTCCTCGACCCTTAAGGTCTTCCTGGCTTCAGTCTCGGCTTACCTGTCAGCTGGTAAGGAAAGGTCCCTGGTCTCTCATCCAGTTTTCAGGAAATACTTTAAGGGCCTCAACCTCCTTCACCCTCCTCTGAGAGAACCCGTCCCAGCCTGGAATCTAAATATCTGCATTTCCAAGCTAATGGAGCCACCATTCAAACCTATGGCAACTGCAGACCTGAAGTATTTCACCTGGTAAACTGTGTTTCTGGTGGCTATCACCTCTGCCAAAAGGATCAGTGAGCTGCAAGTCCTGTGTACAGATGTGGACTACATCTCATTTCACAGGGATAAGGTGGTTCTCAGGACCAATAGGAATTTCTCCCCAAAGTGGTATCTGATTTTCACTTGAATCAGTCTATGACTCTACCTGTTTTCTTTACAGAGAACTCCAGTTCTTCAGAAAGGAAACTTCACTGCCTCAATGTCAGGAGGGCACTGAGCCATTACACTGACAGATCCAAGACATACAGACCAGGACAAACACAGCTCTTCCTCACTTATGGTGAAGTGGGTAAAGGTAGAGCTGCCACAAAATGTACAATTGCTCACTGGATAGTGGCATGTGTTCAGTTTTATTACAGTAAAGTGAGTAAACAGGCACCCCTGGGCCTAAGGGCACATTCCACCAGGGGTACAGCTGCGTCAGTGGCAGCTTCAAGAGATATCCCACTACTGGAAATCTGCAAAGCAGCTACATGGAAAACAGTGCACACTTTCACAAAGCACTACAGCCTGGATCTACAATCCAGAAGTGATGCCAGGTTTGGCACAGCAGTTCTGCAGAACCTGTTCCACCAGATAGGTCCTCTGCCCAACCGCCATAGATACTGCTTGGTAGTCTGCATCAGTTTAATTGTAATGAGTGATTCCTGGGGTTAGAAGAAAAAATTACTCACCATAGTAATCTTGTTTCTTCAAAGGGATCACTCATTATGATTAACTCTGTCTCCCCACTATAACCTTAAACATAAAAAAAAAGTGGAGGGAATTTTTGTACTGCATCTCTGCTTTAAGGTTATATGTAGGCCAGGTTAGAGACTCACCCTTTAAACCAGTTGGTTTCCTTGTGGTCTTATTTTAGGTCTCTCTTGAGGATTTTTGATCTGGGGGGGCAGTCTTTTTTCTTTATTATGTAAAGATTAGCTAGGGGGTATTATACCCAGTTAGGCTCTGTAAGAATCTGAAGCATTCAGAGTGCAGCAGTTGCTAGGGCAGCAGTTTGAAACTGGCATGAGCCAATTAGAGTTCCATCATTTGCATAGCATTCCATCTCTCTGGGCAGTTCAACACAGGAGACTGACTGCATCAGTTTAATCATAATGAGTGATCCCTTTGAAGAAACAGGATTACTAAGGTGAGTAAGTTTTTTCATCTCTGCTGCTGTATTCCTGGCAGTGGAGAGGGGTAAACACAGGTGGATAATGTGAGATATTTAACCCCCCTAACCTGGTTGCCCACAACTGCGTAAGGTGCCACCTGTGCAGCTTCCGCTGACACTCAAATTGCAAAGCGGAGACACAGCTCATAGTCTAACAGCATACTAGTTCTTGTAAGTTTCAAGTGCATCAAGTCTTTGGTGTTGATTGTCCACATCCCTTGTTAAACTTCAGACAATTCCAGTAGCTTTGTTTGATTGATTGATTGATTGTTAATATTGTTAACCAAACACAAACAGTGTTGGTTGAAGTTTTCATACATTTTAAAAAAACATACATTATACATAAAATCGCAAGACTACATATTTTCTTACAACTTAATTACATCAGAAGTCAAAAATTTAAAATACAGCAACTAATGTGTAAAACACACTGATACGTGTTTACTCTTGCCTCACCCAAAGTAGTCCTTAAGTCACATCTAAATAATGCACAAAGACTTACTATAAGTTTGAGTTCTCAGTAACATTTTTTTTCCCACCTTGACAGTTTGCATAACTGATATCCAGTAGTTTCTTTTGGTAAAAGTAAACAATGAAGCTTATCTTATGCACTGGATCACATACCTTTCTGAAAAATTCTCTTGCCACCTTTCCCCATCTTATTAACCTGCACTTAACGCCTCATTATAACTCATTTCACACCCCAACACTACTCTGAGTCCCCTTTCCTGTATCTTTTCTAGTTCCTGTTTCATTCTTTGAAAGCCCGCCATGCCACATGGCTGCACCATATTCCAATACAGGTCTAACCACTGTAGAATAATAATATATTGAATCAGATAGATTTAATCCAGTCCTTTTCAAAGTAGTCAAAAATATAGCCTACTATTTGCCTTTTTAGCCATGGTTGAGATTGATAAATAACTTCAGGGCAGGAAAAAGAGCATTAACAGATAGTCTGATGCCAACTGTCTTTATTTTGAAGGAAACTGGGAGAACACATTAACCTCTCAGCAAAACCTGACCTACCAATACTTGCAATAAACTGGGCAGAATTGGGCAATATAAATAAACCATGTCATCCATGTTCCCCTGTATGTTACCTTGTTTGCGATGCTGACATTGTGTATGCTGGAGAGAGAATTATAAGTAACTGATTATGAAAAAAACTGTCATGTTCAACAGATCTATTTCACAATCATCGAACGCTGCTTTGAAATACAACAAAGCTTTTTTTTGTTATTGTTGTTGTTCCTTTCCTCAGTCTAACTACAAGAGAAGACGTTCAACTGTGAGAGTGTCGCTAAGATATGGAATATGGTGACAACAATGATTAAAGAATGCTTAGACCAGGCCATGCCTATGAGAGGAATAATAAGGAAAGGCGATAAGCTATGGATTATTGATTAATTAAAAAAAATGATTACTGTGAGGCAGATTTCACTTAAACAAAAAGATACAGTGATATATAATAGAATAGGTAATGAAGTGCATAGGATGGGGAAAGTGGCTAAGAAGGCATTACTATGAAAGAAAGGTGGAAGAGTTAAGGAAATCAGACTCACAAAAGTGGTGGAAGAAAACAAAAGATTTTCTGGGTATAGGCAAACAAACCAAACAGATAAATGGAAACAATCATGTGGGTATGAGGATTTAGAAGGAGGTGCCCCCTTTTTAACAGCATTAAACAAAGTGTTATATGACATGAGCAAGGAGTTAGCCCCCTTAGAAGAGAGGGACGCATTAGAGGGGTTTGTTCCAGATAGATGTTTAGTGAGAATTGATGAAATGACAAATAAATTGAAAAATAATTAAAGTAAATAAAGCTATAGGACCAGATGCCATCCCAAATTGGATTTGAAGAAGGAGCAGATTTACTTATGCCATAGGCATGTCACATTTTTAATAAGTCAATTATAACTGGAAAATCCCCCTTCAGTGGAAACAAACAAGAATTGTCCCTCTTCCAAAGGTTTCAATACCAAAAAAATCTGTTTACAGATTTTAGGCCAATAGCTTTGATGTATACAATATCAAAAGTGTGCAAGACTTTTATCTGTAAATGGATTATGGAGTTTGTAGAAAGTTTGTTAGACAAAAATTAATCCAGATCCCTGCTGGGAAATTCAACGACTGACGATGCCTTGACATTTCTAGAATTAAGCATGAGAGCATGGGATAAAGAAATTGATGTTAGAGGAGTATTGGTAGATTATAAGAAAGCTTTTGATCTTCTTGATCATAAAACAGTAATTATGAAACTGGAAGATTTTAATATGCCTAAATGAATTTTTTTTATTGTATTTTTCTCCTCCCGTGTTGACCTGCCCCCCTCCACTGGTCCCCCCAACCCCATCACCCGGTGTTCACCAGGACTTGCCTCAGTGGCACAGAGGTGCCCAGCTGGCCAGGTGTGGAACCTCAGGAGGACTGGTGTCATCCTGCCCGTCAACATTATTTTCTACCCCACCCCTCCCCCTGGTGGCATGGACATGCAAGTGTGCATGTGGAGACATGGGCATGCCATGTACCCATGCTCCTGTGCCTCCCTAACTCCAGTGCTGCCCCCCAGTCTCCACTAGTTGAGTATACAATTTTTGGGAGGGGAAGTCTCAATGGACTGAGTTGGAAGTTATGACATCTGAGGTGGCATCAGTTTGGGGGGAGCTCCCCCAGGCACCAAACTTGAGGACATTGTTGTTTTTAGTTATGGTAAATTATTTGGTTATGAAGGGTCCATGTATAAAATATGTGGATGATACTATAGTTTCATATTTTGGGAAAATGTACAAGATGCACAGTGATTTGAATTATACAGAAACATTTCATGAAAATAAATCCAGGTAAAATTGGGATGCAGAGTAAATGTGAGGGAGTAAATCAGTTAATGTTTGGGGGGGTGGAAGTTGAAGTGGTTAATAAAGTAAAATTATTGGGCATTATTTTTCAAAATGATTTTAGTTGGGCAGAGCAATTCTCTGCTTATGACATAATTTCCATGGCAACAGGTAGCAGTGTCATAAGTTGTAAATTATAACATCATGGCTGAATGAGCAATGTAAACAGATGATGTCAAAAGGGGAAAATCCTGTATAATAAAAATGACTTTAATAATAAATTAAAACAAAAGGACATCCTGAAATGCCCATTTTTAAGGGATTTGAGTTCTGATGCCAACTGGGAATTTTTAATTTGCTTATACTTTTTGGCCCCTTCCTGTCTCTGGCACTAATTTCCATCAGGAGCTCCCAGGGCACACTCAATCCACATGCACTGCTACCCTGCAAACATCTGGCCTCCACAGAGCCTTGGTTTCCACCCAGGTGGGGGCAGTGTGTGTGGGGTTATCCCCACAATGTCTGGGACATCGGAAGGTGTCATGGCAGAGCTGCAGGAAGTGGATTTACTGGGGTCCATTGTCCTGGGTGTTGGTGACATTTTCCTCATTCTCTCAGCCCAGTCAGCATGCTAGGGGCACAGTGCAGGGTGCACATGATAGCATGCCATCTGCGCAGCTGGCCAATGACCCCCCTTTCCTTTCTCCCTAATGATGCGCTGCTACCCAAGAGCAGCCAGGTGGCAGCACTGCAGTACAGTCAGCGACCCTCCCTGCCTGGAGAACAATGTTCTCTGGGTTGTTTGATCCTCCTCCCCTATTTAAATCTTCAGTGACCCGAATTTGTTCTTGATCCCAGGTTTCCTGCGCCAAGAGCAGTAACCCTACTGCTGTGCCAATTAGCAGGTGATCAGGGAATTGTTTTGCTGAAAACTGAAACATCTCTGAGCTGTAAAGTTCAAATGACAAAACAAAAAAGAAAAAGCTGTCCTGGACCCACTGGATCACCTGCTTTTCTGCACCTGTGATATTTCAGCTACCCGGCACTCACTCTACCTAAACAAACCTACCTGAGTTGTCTTGTATAGAAATATGTTGTAATCTAAAATTAACTTAAAATTTGGTAGGGTTTACAGTTATTATGTATATAGCTATAGAAAATTCAGTCTTCCCCTTAGGGAAATATTGTTCATTAAAGCTAAACCATGTTAGAAACATGACAGAGTATTTTGTAACGTGCTACTAGCAGCCTTTTCTGCTGGCAGTTTTCGTATGTTCATAATGTGAATGTATTTATTTGATATCATTTATAATAGCCATGTGGCTGAACAAACATGAATCCAGCAATTTGACTTACATAACACCAACTGCGGGATTGCACGTGGGTGGTCCCCCCACCTCACTCTCTCCCCATCGTGATGTTCATACACACACAGAGCCATGATATTAGCCCCTGCAGCAGTTGTATAAATTTTAAATTCAGAAGGGAGAACTAAACCCTCACTCTATTCCTGCTCCATGTATTTCGTCATCATGGTGATCTGGGGCAGTACAAGTATCTCACTGGCCTGACAGGCCTTTCTTGTGGCTCTCCAGAGGACATTTGAGCCTAGAGAATTGTAGTGAAGTCACAGTCAGAGACAGTTGTTGAATATTTAAGTTTAGTTTAGGTCTCTATTGTTTTTACAATTTGCTCTTTACAGTGGTTAAATGCATCATATAGTACAGAATGCATCACAAAATAGAAGACAGAATGTAGATAAAGCACACAGTGCACATAGTCAAGCTCTTTTTGGGCTTCAACATTTCAGCCTCAGTTATAATAAAGATTTTGATAGAGCTATTTTTTCAGCACACTAAATGATGCTACACTTGTTGGTTGATTATCAGATGAGGAGCATTTCATTCCATTAGGCAAGTGTCAGTCTTATGTCAAACAGAATTTATCTTCATAAGAAAAAGCAGAAGGTATGAGACTTTTTTTGCTTTATAGTTTTTATTTTATTTAAAATTTGTTATTAGTTTTTAAAGAAGATGAACAAAATAGCATTACATAAATCTTATGTCACTGGAAACAAGAAGGATTCGAGGAGATGTGCTCTTATATTATGACATCATGCAGGATAGTTATCTAATAAATGAACTCGATCTTCAATTCAAAAATGGTACCTTGTGAACCAGGAGACATCCTTTGCAACTGAGACCAAAAAAATTATTCATAAATAAAAGAAAAGTCTATTTCACACAGAGCTGTAGTTAATCCTTGGAACAGTTTGCCCTTGGAGATTATAGTTAGTAAGGATACAAAGCAGTTTAAAAAAAAAAAAACTAAACTATATACTAGCAGGAAATAACATGAGCTATTATGAATGAATGATAGGAGTCCAAATGGGAATACTGCCTTCTTGACTCCTTAAACCTTAGTAAGATCAACAATCATTTCTAATCGAGAATACGATGAAAGGTTCATTATCAAGAAATACAGCTACTGTCTAGACCTGCATCATGAAATTATACACTTAAGTCTTTAAATTTGCAGCAGAAATTACATTTAGTGTATGATGGAGTCTTGTTACTGTTAAAAATCCATAACTTTCCAAATGCTGTTATGCTGCACTAGAGACGTCCGTTCTATTTGTTATGCTGCAGTTGCTAAGTATGTACTGCAGCATAACAGAATAGAACTCTCCCTCAAGCATTGTGTAGAAGCGCCCGTTCATGCCAAATCATAAGCCTCACAGTTGCAAGTCACAGTTAAAACCCATCTCAAAACATACAGTGAAAATGGCAGCAGCAGTATTTTCTATAGAACTTTTAATGTCCCCCCACATACAAGCTGCACGGTGTACTCATATTTAACCTCTGACCTAATGACCTTTTGTTTTTCCCACAAGGCACGCAGTTTGGTCACCGCGATAGGATGTAGTGAACGCACGTTGGATTTTCAGTTTGTCTTGTTTGTTCCTCAATCTGTTACATGAAGTTTAGCTTAAAACTTGGCCTGCCTAAAGTTTTTGTTTTTATGTTTTAGCACTTTGTGTAGTTGTTTTATTTTCCATCAAGAAACTGTGTTTGTGGGAGCACTGCCTGTCACATGTCTACAGCAGAAGTAAGTGAAAGCTCTATTACAGTGGAAAATCCTATTTTGGCTCTGATATTTTTTTTTTTTATTGATGTATTGCAGTTTGTGACCCGCATCATACACTGTAAAAAAAACAATGAATACCTGCTTATCAGTAACAAGCTGGTCAGTACATCTCGAGGTTGCCAGTGGTGACAGAACCTCTCAAGCTGATTGTTTCTGCTCGTACCTCCTTGTTTCTTTTGTCTGCGGTTCTTCTTTTTCGGCAGGGGAAGGGCCCAGCCACCCACCCCCATCCCCAACCACCCCACACTATACTCCTTTTATATGGTAGCACAGTTGTGACATTTCCTGTAGCAAAGCAGGAAGGGGTGGATCAGAGGGGCATGCACACAGTGACCTCATTTACAGGGGCACTAGTAATTTAACTTGTTATAACAGGTTATACAAAAACAAGCAAAACAAAACACAAAATCAAACCTTTGCTTTCATTTTGTTCCTTCTAATTACTCTGACCAGGTTATAAAACCAGCAAATTATCTGGAATAGATATCATTAACTGCAGGTACTGTGGAACACTTTTCAGAAGGGCAGTTTTACAGGAATTAGGACACTGTCCTACATGCTGGGCCATTGGAGATCTAAGGGCTCAGCTCCAGGCAGCATATGCAGAGATTGTGTGCCTCAAATTGCATATTAAAGATGAAATATATTATAAGAACTGCCTGCCATTTCCCCAACATCCAACAGAAGCACCTCGAACACAGAGGGCAGTCGGTCCGAGAGGTTGGCAGATGGTAAGAAGGGCCAAATTGGGTGCCCCATCACTCAGTGCTCTCCAACGTATCATCTCCACAAACCATATAAAAACTACAACCAGGTATCTGCTTCTATCCCCGGAATCAAATGAATGGGCAGAGGACACTGCAGAGCAGGAACCAAAACAAAAAAAGCAAAAAGGAAATCCAAAAAACTTCCGATCATAGGAGACTCCATGATTCGGGGAGTTGATATGTATCTCCAGCCAGGGGTAATGGTCAGATGTCTCCCAGGTACATCAGCATGGAGAGACACTGACTGCATTGCTAAAAATGTGCAAGAAGCAGGAGGAAACATTGATGTCCTGGTACACATAGGGACTAATGATCTGTCTAGCAGGTCAGTTGTGGAGACCATGGAACACCTGACCAGGCTGGGTGACAAACTATCATCCATTTCGTTCGGCATCTCCTTCTCTGAGATCCTGCCAGTCTGGGAGAGGGGGGCAGATGGATGGAAGGTCAGAGAAGGGGAGATAGGGAAGCTAAACATGTGGCTCAAGAGGTGGTGCCAGGAAAAAGGACACACATTTGTAGGAAACTGGCAACAGTTCTGGGAGCGAATGTTCTTTAAATTTGATGGACTGCATCTGGCTAAGGAGGGAATCAGCGCATTGGGGAAGAAGTTTGATGTCTTTGCAGAATATTTAAACTAGCAAATGGGGAGAGGGGTGCAGCACCCCATACATTGAATGAGAAGAACCCCCCCAAACTAGTGGTCAAACAGGAGTTCAGCATGTTTGTAGTTCATTTGCATCACCAGGTAAGGAGAAAGGTCCGACTCCCCATATGATGCACAAGGTAAAAGCCAGATCTCACCCAACAACTAACGCACCAAAATCTGGCCAATGGAAAATCATGTACACAAATGCTTGCAGTCTGGGAAATAAGATCCCAGACCTGCAGGCAATAATGACAGAGGCTAAACTGGACATAGTAGCCATTAGCGAGACATGGTTTACCAGTAACTACACATGGGAGACTTCAGTACCCGGCTATGTACTGTTCAGAAGAGACTGAGGTGCAAAAAGGTGGGGTGGAGTGGCCCTTTATGTCAATGAAAATATCAAAGCTACAGAAATTCAGAATATACATAAGGAGCCAGAACAACTGTGGGTCACACCTGGAAACAGGAAATGGGACAGCTATATGAGCTGGGGTTGTGTACAGGCCTGCAGACCAGGGGGAGGACATAGACACATTACTGTTAGAAGATATACAAAACATGACAGTTAAAGCAGAGGTTCTGATAATGGGAGACTTCAACATGCCAGATACAGATTGGTCAATACCAGCAGGAACATCTGCCAGAACTAGACACATGGTGGATTCCCTGCAGGGGGAGGGACTCAAACAACTGGTACAACAACCCACAAGAGACAGGGTTATCCTAGATCTAGTACTAACTAACTGGGAAAAGATCACAGATCTCCAGGTAGAAGGTCACCTGGGGGCCAGTGACCATCACATGGTATGGTTCAATTTGGCCACTAGAACTAAATCATCCCATTCCAAAGCAAAAATATGGGACTTCAGAGGAGTTGACTTTGAAAAGATGGCCAAGCCCTGGCAAAAAGAAATACAGGTGAGGAGGTATAGGCAAACTAGGCAAGCATTAAGGATGCAATACTTGAAGCAACATCCTATTGTGTTAGAGAGAAAAGGAAGTGTAAAAGAAGGAAACCACTTTGGTTCTCAAAAACAGTAGCAGAAAAGGTCAGAGGCAAAAGGCCGCTTCAGGAAATATAAAGTAAGGAACGCAGCAGGATGAAGATAGGGAGGCATACGAAATTTCCCCTAAGGGAAGCAGGGAAGGCAGTAAGGTAGGCAACGGCCCAAACTGAGGAAACACTAGTACAAACAGTAAAAGAAAGTGACAAGACTTTCTATAGATACATTAGTGAAAGGAGAAAGTCCAGAGAGGGTATTGCTAAGATCAAAGGGGATAAGGGGGCGTGTGAGGAAGAGGATCATGTGAAAGCATCTATCCTAAATAGATACTTCTGCTCAGTATTTACTGAAGAGAAGGTAGGGCAGACCCCACACCTCAGCACCATGGACACAGGGGGAAGGAGGTGTGCACTAGTTCCTTCATAAAAGAAAGGGTCCTACAAGAGCTCAATAAGCTCAGGGTGGACAAGGTAATGGGACCTGATGGCATACATCCCAGGGTACTAAAGGAGCTAAGGGTGGAACTAGCAGAGCCATTATCAGAACTGTTTAGTGAGTCTCTGAGCACAGGAGAGGTCCCAGAAGACTGGAGAAGAGCTCATGTGATCCCACTCCACAAGAGTGGTAGCAGGGAGGAGGCAGGGAACTACAGACCAGTCAGCCTTACCTCAGTAGTGGGCAAGATTATGGAGACACTCCTTAAGGAAAGGATAGTGCAACACTTGAATCCATAGGAGCACAGGATCCAAGACAGCATGGGTTTACAAAAGGAAGGTCCTGTCAAACTAATCTCATCGATTTCTTTCACTGGGTAACCAGAGTGGTGGACCAAGGGGGAGCAGTTGATGTCGCCTACCTTGACGTCAGGAAAGCTTTTGATACTGTTACACATACTGTAGAAGATTGATTAATAAGCTGGGTAGACTCAGGGTGGGTCAGAGGTTGGTCAACTAGGTGGCAAACTGGTTGACGGGCAGAAAACAGAGAGTGGTGGTAAATGGTATACAGTCAGAAGAGATGCAAGTCACAAGTGGGGTTACCTCAGGGATCAGTCCTGGGGCCAATCCTCTTCAATATCTTCATCAGTGACAGTGCAGATGGACTGGAGGGTAAGGTTTGTCTGTTTGCAGATGGCACCAAGATCTGCAACAGAGTAGATGATCCAGATGGGGTGGGCAGAATGAGAAGAGATCTGGATAAAGTAGCAAAGTGGTTGGAAGAGTGGCAACTGGAGTTTAATGCAAAGAAGTGCAAGATCGTGCAGATAGGGAAGAGAAATGCTGAAGCTACCTATAGGTTGGGAGGGGAATTGCTGGCAGACATAAGGGAAGAAAGAGACCTGGGTGTCATCATCACAGATGACCTGAAATCATCCAAGCAGAGCACTATAGCAGTAGGTAAGGCTACAGGGATGTTGGGGTGTATTAGTAGGGATATCACAAGTCGGAAGAGGGTAATAATCCCTCTTTACAAGACACTGGTTAGGCCCCATCTGGAGTACTGCGTGCAGTACTGGAGGCCACACCTTTACAAGGACATTAACCAAAATGAGGCAGTCCAGAGAAGGGCAACCAAAATGGTGCAGGGACTGCATCAGAAAACATATGAGGACAGATTAACGGAGCTCAATATGTATACCCTAGAGCAAAGGAGGGAGAGAGGTGATATGATCAAAACATTCAAACACCTTAAGGGCATTAACAAGGTGAAAGAGTCTAACATGTTTCAATATAAGAAAAATAGCAGGACAAGAGGACACAGCATGAGATTAGAGGGAGGCCAATTAAGGGGTAATATAAGGAAGTTCTTTTTCACAGAAAGGGTGGTGGATACATGGAATGGCCTACCTCAAGAAGTGATGGATATGAATACAGTGCAGGGCTTCAAACGGGCATGAAATAGGCACAAGGGAGCAATACAGATGAGTATGAATAGATAGGCCATTGATAGAGCAAAGGCCAATGGCACATTCATAAGGCAGAAAAAGAAATGGGCAGACTAGATGGGCCTTGCGGTCCTTATCTGCTGTCAGCTTCTTTGTTTCTATGTAAACTTCACTTTCAAGGTTCATAATGTCGCCACGGCAACCTCTAAATGAACTAACTAGCTTGTTACTGATAAGTAGGTACTCATTATTCTTATATAGCATATCTAATTCTAAAAGAAGTATATTCAGACATACATAACGGTGCCATACTCTTCCAGCTATTTATGTAGTTTTAAATTTCAAAAAGGGGCCCCATACCTGTAATATTGAGGGATCTATTTCTGATTTCCAAAGGGTAAGGATTAAGCATTTAGCTCCCAGTAGGGCTGCCAACAGCCACAGTTTTGTTTTTTCCCCCCAAATTTGTGTTATCAGGGATGATACTGTATCTAAAATAAACAAAGATGGTCTGAATGGGAGTTTTACCTTAACTACCTCTGAACACATGGCATGTATTGAAAGCCAAAAGCATGTGAGCTTAGGATATTTCTGTTTTTTCGAAAGGTATTTTACCCCTTGCAAGGCCGCGGACTGCTATATCAGTCCAAAATTCCTATATGTTCTAATTCTGTTGGCAACGTAAGGGTTAAGTGCTTTTTCCGATTTCTTCCCGATCCCAATCCCTCGCGCCTCCTGATATGATGCACATGTGTGAAGGCATGTGCACATCACACCCCACCCTACTAGTCACTCCATTACTGCCTACACCTGCCACCAGACCTCCATCCAGTGATGGTGGGACTGCGGACAGGTGACCCTCCCTCCCAGGGAAGGAGAGCCAACGTTTGATCCTGTTCCTACCCTCCCCTCCATTTCAACATCTCGACGACCTGAGGTAATTCCCGAACCTGGGTCACTGATGTAACATGAGGTAAGGCAAGGATGCCTCACCCCTCAGTGCCACTGGGCTGGCCAGCTTAGGACATTTCTAGAACATGTGGGATAGGTCTGAGTACTTATGGGAACATCTCCAGCATTTCCCATCCTTGAGGAACCCCATACTTTCTAATTTAAATGAGGAGTAGTAGAAGTAATGACAGGTTTTATATTGTATTAATCTCCCTTGTGTCTCTTTGCTAGAAAGTTTAGCATTTTCCCATACATTTTTTTCCATACACAGCCCCATTCCATTTGGAGATGACAATATTAAATTCATTTTGCCATTTTTCTTTTGGAGAGTTTAACAACCCATCACTAGGCTGAGTTAGGAGTTTGTATAGTATAATGGCTCCCTTTTTAACTGTTGCAAATTTTCTAAACTTTAGCCATTCTGGGGAGTTCATGACACTGAAATTCGCATTAAGAATCTGATTCAGTGCTTCTATAAATTGCAAGTAGAAACATAATTGGAATCTATGTATTCCAAATTTCAACCTGAGCTCACTAAATGAATTCAGAGTTCTTGCATCTTCATCTAGAACATCAAATAGATGATGGATTCCTAATCTACCCCAACCTGGGTCTTCTAGTGGTTTGCCATTATATAAAAGAAACTAATTGTTCCATAAGGGAAATTTGGGGTTCGGGGTAAATCTTGGGTAGTAGTATGAATAGGCTTTCTGGAGCACTGCAATGGAACCAGTTATAACAGGATTATCTTTAATAGTGTTTATGACTGGGATAAAAATGAAATCCAGTAGGTGGTGTGGGTTCAGTAAGCAGGATTCTACATTAAACCATAGTGGGTAGCTAGATGGGTTGGTGATTTTTAGGTATTGCAATGTCTGTTTAGCAAGGAAGGCCCAGTGGTATTTCTCCCACCAAGGTAGAGGAAACCCTTTACTCTCCAGTGAAGTTCTCAGTTTACTAACAGAGAGGCGGGGTGGCTTTTGTTCCCAGACGATGTCATCTCTGGGCCTGTTGTAAGAGATTTCTTCCGTGACCCACCAGGACAGCCACATGTTGGACCTGGTCTTCTCACTGGGGCTTGAGATTAATAACCTCAAGACTGATCGGGTCACTTGGTCCGATCATTGCACAATGAAGTTCTCGCTTGGGCCTCCCCCTAGAGCCCTCCCTCTGCAGAGATGGTAAGCTACCACCCTTTGAGGGGTTTGGCCCTGGAGAGATTTCTGGTGGTAGTCAACCTATCTACTGTGGGTAGTGCATGTGAGAAGGGCATGGGCAAGGCAGTCATCGCTTATAATGGGGCGATGTCTGCAGCACTTGATTCTCATACACCGGTCCATGTATGACCCAAGTCTTCTGACTTGAGATTCCCATGATTTGACAGGGAGCTCAAGGTGATGAAGATTATGGGTCGGAGGTAGAGTGCTGCTGGCAGAAGACTGGGCTGGAGGTGGACAGACTGGCCCTATGTGCCCACTACGGTGCGTACCAGGGGGCAATCACCCATAAGAAGGCAGAGTTCCTGTCCAGGGAGATTGCTGCTGGGAAGAATCAACCAACTGTGCTTTTTTGGACTGTGGACAGGCTATTATATTCAGCCTGTCTACAGCTGAAAAAAGACTTTTCAGATGCTTTATGTGAAGAGTTTGCTCTTTTCGGACAGGGTGTCCACCATCTGGCTGGAAATTCAACCAGCGAACCACAGTGTGGCTGACAGTGATCACCCTGTACATCTGGAGAGCACTCCGCCTAGTTAGGGGGAGTTTAAACCAGTGGAAGTGGCCAAGGTTAATGGGGTTGCTTCCAAGCTGAAGCACACATATTATGAACTGGACCTGGTGCCAACACATTTCTTGATGGGATGTATTGACTCAGTTGTGCAGTGTTCTTTGGTGGAGGGGGTCTTTCCAGGTGCCTTGAAGGAGGCACTGGTTAGACCCCTTCTGAAGAAGCCATCATTAGACCCTTATGTCCTCCCAGGTCGCTCCTGTAAAAAAGCTTTCAGCTTGGTGTGCTATACCTGGTTGAACAACTAAATAAAAATGTCAAGGTGAATTACCAACCTATCTCCAACCTTCCATTTCTGGGGAAGATTGTGGAGAAGATTGTGGTGCAGCAGCTTGAGGAGCACTTCATGGCTTTTGATCTATACGAACCTTTCCAGTCGGGGTTTTGTGTGAGGCATAGCACAGAAACTGCATTAGTTCTGGTGCATAATGACCTCCTCAGGGCAAGGAATCTAGGAGAGGGGACAATTGTCATTCTCCTCAATCTCTCCTCAGCCTTTGACATGGTAGACCATTGTGTGTTGCTTGACCACCTGTGGGAATTTTGTGGACTCACCAGCACTGTCATCTGCTAGTTTGAGTCCTTTCTCATGAACAGGAGGCAACGGGTAGTGATGGAAATTTCTCCTCCTCCCCTAGCCTTCTGTCTTGTGGAGTACCTCAGGGTTTGATCTTGTCACCAATGTTGTTTGCTGTGTATAGACTGCCCCTGGGAGAGCTCATTAGGAAGTACAGGTTGGGTTTTCACTGCTATGCTGATGATACCCAACTGTACCTCTTCTTTGTCCCCGGGACATCCAATGCAGTGGAAATGCTAAATAATTGCCTAACTGAGATCATTGACTGGATGACCCTCAGCTGGTTAAGATGGAAGTACTGGTGGGGGAGTCAAACAAGGGGCATGATAGGGTGGCCTCTGACACAGCAATGGGATTATTCCTTGGATCTATGCCATTGAAGTCTTCCTCTAGGGTGTGCGATCTTGGTGTGACCTTTGACAGCAGATTGACATTTGAATCTCAGGTGTCATCCGTAGTCCAGACCAGCTTCTACCATCTGAGGAATATTATATGAGGTCCATTCACCCTAATTGGTACCCTCAGAGGTACACCGTAGACAGCTAGCACTTAAGTATATGTTATACTAACATATAGGGCTAAGGGCATCTACTGTACAAGAGTAGATGTCAGGATATGAATGCATATTGTTGTAATACACTTTGCTTGCTAATACATATATTCTTCTATGTATTTTCTGTGTATGTCTTACTTCTAAGATGCCAAGGCATCTATGTCCTTGGAATAATTATGATATGTAAGTTGGCATTGCCACCTTTTGGTGATTTGTACTACTACACTGAGTTATGTAAGACTCTGTATAAGAACTATTTTGTTCACAAACTGATGACTATACAAAATTGTATAATGTTATCTTGGACCGTGGAGCCACCTCTAATTTAGCCAATAGGGCTCATCTCTGTAACTAGAAATATTTCTATCTTACAGTAACCATAGTAATTATCATAGGTATATAATGTAATACACTAGTTTTGTACCTCGGAGATCCCAGGAGACACAGAGAAACCTCGAGGTATAGGGAACGCTTAGCACTGGCTCCTGGTTCGTATTGGTAAGAACTGCTTAGGGCAACTGTGATTTATCCTTTGGTAGTAATAAACTTGTTTATTACTCTTATGCAACGTGTCTGTGATTACCTGCATTCCCAATATTGCCAAGAACCTGAAAGTGAGATTTGGACCTCGTAACAAATCGGCGACCGTGTGCAGGCGATATTTGGTGTTTGTAAAGTGTTCACTTGTTGCTAGAACTTTTCCCTTTCCCACGGGAACAGTAGGTGTACATTCCCGTATCACCTCTCCCATTTTAAACCCAGCTTGTAGTCACTTACAAAGTCTGGCTGTCATCCTTTCAGGTGTGGTCGATGCCGACTCGACTCACTCAATAACAGCTTTGATTTTTAAGTTTACAACTTTTACAGTAGCCCAGCTGTGTATAAAGTGCTCCTGCTGTGGATCAATACACAGCACAGCGCCTTTTTCACAGTTTGATTTTTCATTCCCTCCCACAGAATGGCGAGCATATCAAATATCTGCGCAGAACTGAGACATGGTGTCTCGAACTTCCTTACCTCCCATGGAGGATGGGCTGACTTCACGCGGGACACAAGTCAATCCAAAAACACTATACTGGAGATTTCAACCCAGTACATGGAGATGAGACAATCAGCCAATAAGTGCCAAGCTAAAGGGTTGATGGTCGCGGCTCTCTATGCTGCTCTGGAAGCCTCCGAAGTGAGGTTTCGAACCCTTGATCTGCAAATTTCATCTCTTAAGCAACAGATGGGTTTGTAGGAAACAGAATATGTTAGACTGCAGCAGAACTTAGAGTCTGAACTCCAAACTCTGCAGAATGAAAAGGATTCACTATTGCATCATTCAGCTCAAGCTGGAGAATGGGAACTGTGTATGTTGAAACAGGAGTGTGAAAGTTTGAGACAGGATAAGGGACAGGTGTTGCAAATGAATGATTTGCTAAGTGCTGCAAATGCTCAATTGAGTGAGGAGATGGGTGAGCTACAGGACGAGATAAACCAGGTACGTAATGACTTAGAAGTGTCTATCAGGGACAATCGCGAACTGAGCGCCGTGTATAGAGTGTTGCAAAAGCAAGATGAGGTTGATATGGATGTTGCAAGTGTGAGTCATACTGAATGTCAAACCAAGATGGTGAAACTGCACCATCAGCGGGGAGGTTCTGGCTGGCCATGTTAAGGCAATGGGAGGCGTAGCCCCTGCCTTACATACGTCATCTGAAGGGGAGTTGTCAGATGACGACATTTCTCAATACAACGCCCAGTCACACCCCTACTATGACCCAGAGACCCCACACAGCCATCCACAACATGGCGGGTCCCCACTACACCCTCACCATGTCATACATCATCGATGTCGTGACGCCCATCATGGGAGACACCAACATGGTGGCCCCCATGATAGGGGGGAGCAGGCCCAGACCTGGTCCTGACAGCACCACTGTGAGCCATTATTAATGTGGAAGATAGGCATGAGATAGAAACCATGATTGAAACTGTGATAGGCAATGTACCTCTTCCTGAGAGAAGTAAACGGGCCATTAAAACCCAGATTAGGCAGCTTCTGCAAGAGGCTGGCACTCAGGAGGGTATTGTCCATACTGCGGCCAAGGCTGCAGCTCGGGGCCACCCTGGACGGCACTTGAGACAGTCTACCTCTGCCTGAACAACCCAGTAATCCCCTACAAATAGCCTACTCTGTTCAGCAAATAGCTGACAGCATTTGTTCGGATGAATCCATCTGACAACCTCAGCTGTCACTTGGAAAAGGTGCGTTCTAAATGCGAGATGCTTAGCCTCACTGCAGAATACCAGGTCCAAATACTACGCCAAACCATTGATCCTAGTTTGTGGGCCAAACTCCCCGATGTCATCTGCCAGGATGGGAATGCCACCTTTGATGAGGTTGCAGCTGAGCTCATTTCTGCTCACAGCCCAGGTGTAGTAGGAGTGATGCTTGCATACCTTGTAAAACAGAATGCAAAGGAAAATCCAGCGACTTACCACCAGAGACTTTGGATGGCCTACCGAGCAGGAAAGCACTTGGCACAAGAAGCTGCGGATGTAGATCTTATTGAATATAAGACCCTGTTCCTTAGGAACATGATTCCAGCAGTACGAGAAAAAGTAGAGCCAACCACCTACCCCAATACGGATAGGTTTTCCGACATCCTTCGGAAAACTGAGAGAGTTTACCAACTCTATATCCGTGATCTGGGCTCCGGTTCCAAGAAAGTAGCCACCGTGGAGCCTGCTCCAGAGGCCACGATGCACTACACTGTGGAAGGGCAGGCCCAACACCAACAAGCCCCTCCAGCTGATAACCAACATCGCCAACAGGCCCATCAACAACAACCGCAACAGCAACAACAGTGGGGTGGGAACCGGAATTGGCATAAGTATAAAAAACATAAGGGTAAAGGTAAACCACAACAGCAAAGAACAGGCCTTTCATATAGGGAGATAGCCAAAGAGAATCAAAAATTCCGAGAGCTCCTGGGACAAGTGCGCTCTGTAGCGGATGCTGTTCCCGCACAGGCCCTTGCGGTGGTACAACCGGCAACCCAGACCCCAACGGGTCATGGGGACACTGGTGGTGCAGGCCCTCAGGCCCATACAGGCCTGAACCCAGAAGCTCCTCCCTATATAGCATCAGTGCAGCATGGTGAAGTGATTCACAAGAGTCAGGCCCAACCTCTCCATGCTCCTAGCAGTACAGATTGACAATTATAGGCCCCAGTCCAGATTGTAAACAAGCTAGTCTTGGATACAAAATGGAAGGCCCTGCACCGAGGCTGAGATCGGGAGCCACCTACTAGTAGTCTTGCTACATACAGGTGCAGCTGTATCTGTGCTACATGATGAACACCCAAACACATCCCCCTGGTCCACTGGATGGAGGACCAACATGTCAGGAGTTGATGGTGCTAGGCTATTTGCATACCATTCTCTACCCCTAACGGTAGAGCTAGGTCATCTAAAGGCCTCACACACTTTGCAACTAATGGTATTGCATGATCATCCTAGTATCATAGGGATTGACTTCCTTGCACCACACAGCTGTGTGGTGGACCTAGCTAACATGCTACTAATACAGATTCGAGGTCAATTCCAACCATACCATTTTGATTCCTGATTCACATGTTGTGGCAACAATATCTGCCAATGACAAGGGGTATGACGTCATAGATTTGTTCAAAACTCACAAATTTTTTTCAAAGCTTTCCCCCATTTTGCAATGACATTTGGAAGCGTTTGCAATTAACAAACATGACTGTGGCAGAATGCACACTGTCATCCAAGTGCCAGGCCCAGCACATGAGAGGCAAAGGCAATATCATTTCCCAACTGAGGCCTTGCCTTCCCTTAGAGAAACAATCGAGTCACTCCTCAAGCAAGGAGTAATCAGAACTTGTGTTTCCACTGCCAACTCCCCAGTGTTGCCCATGAAAAAACCCACAGGCACTTGGAGACTTACTATTGACTACAGGAAACTGAATCAGGTCACTCCCAGTTGTTCTCCAACTGTGGCATCAGCACTTGATGTGCTACGACTTCTGACCTCTGACCTGAAATGGTTCAGTGCCCTGGACATTTCCAATGGTTTTTGGTCATTACCATTGGCCCTTAAGAGTCAATATAAGTTTGCCTTCACCTTTGAAGGAAGACAGTACACGTGGACTTGCTTGCCACAAGGATTTCATAATAGTCTGTCCCTGTTCCATCTGCACATGATGGATGCCCTCGAGAGTTTCTCTACTCCCCAATGTCTCTTGCAATATGTGTACGACCTGTTGCTGGCAACTGCCACACAGGAGCAACATCTGGATCTCTTGGACGAACTACTGACTCTCGTCCAGAAAGCAGGCTTGAAATGCAATCCAGCAAAAGCACAACTGTGTCAGAAAGAAGTACTCTTTCTAGGTCTAAAAATAACTGACCAAGGTCGAAGCCCTACCTGGAAGAAGATACAGGGATTGCAAGACTTGCCATTGCCCACCAGCGTGGCAACTCTTCGAAGGTTTCTAGCTATGGTGAATTGCTCGAGAGATTTTATTTGTGATTTTGCTCAGAAAGCTGCTCCTCTGTATGAGCTACTCAAAAAGGACATCCCCTGGACTTGGGGCCCTATACATCCCAGGTTGTGACTTCACTAAAGCAGACCTTGGCCTCCGCCCTAGCTCTGGTCAACCCCAATCCAGCACTACCATTCCATCTGGAATGTGCCACCTTTGACATTGCCATGTCAGCAGTGCTGGCCCAGAAGGTGCATGGCACCCTGAGACCCATTGCATATGCATCACAGCTCTTGACCCCAGTGGAACAGAAGTACGGCCTTTGTGAAAGGAACCTTCTGGCTACCTACTGGGCCGTCAAGCACTTCCTGTATATCATTGGGTACTCACCACTGATCATCAACACCAATCATACACCAACTACCTTTCTGCTCTCAGACAGAGTGAAGGATGGGTCAGTCTCTAATACTAGACTGACACACTGGTCACTTCTTCTCCAGGATAGAGACATACAGGTACAACTGACAAAAATTCCATCTATGCTGGCTCATGGACTCTATTTCCAAGGAGAACCCCATGACTGTACACTGCAGTCACCTGATTTTCCAGATCCAGGTCCTTTCCTCCCTGTCACACCACAAATACTTGATAACACTTCTTTGTGTCATGTCTTTACTGATGGTTCAGCATCCTATTATCAGGGAGAACAAATTGCAGGGATGGATATCTTAGTGATTTACCCTTATGGGAACACTGTCAAAATATCTAAGCGCTGTAGTGTAGCATCATCACAATATGCAGAGATGGCAGCAGTGGACTGTGCCCTCGAGTTCATCCAGCATGGGACTGAGGATACCATAATTTTTACAGGCTCTAATTGGGTTTGTTGTTCTGTTACAGAATTTCTTCCTTTCTGGCAGAAGAACTCCTTCCTCTCCTCTGATGGCAGTCCAGTGAAGTACAAGGAATTGGTAATATACATACATTCACTGGCACAGAAATTTGCGTACAAACTCTATGTACATAAAGTCAAAGCTCATTCTCTCCATGACCCCTACCATGCCTTCAGTGACACAGCAGACACCCTTGCTAAGGAAGGGGCCTGGGGGGCACCTGAATGATGGACCATCCAGCGGCCAATGCGGCCATACAGATTGCAGCACTCAGGAAGAAACCTGAACCTTTTTCCCCCTTGGACCTCTCAGCAGCCCAGCATATTGACACTGAACTCAAAGAAATGTTCAGATTCCTTGACAAGAGTACCAAAGAGAAACTTCCCACACACAACCCCTACTGGAGGCATGAAGGTAAGTTATGCTTGTCACCAGATGACAAGCTCATCTGGTTCCAACCAGATGACTCCACCACCAAGTTGTGGGTGGTCCCCAGACACCTAAGATCTGAATTCTTGCACCAAGTGCATGATGCACCCACTGGTAGACACCAGGGAGTTGAAAATACCCTCCCAAAGGCTCAAGACCACGCCTGGTGTCACCAAAGATGTTAAACAGTACATAGACAATTGTCTCGTTTGTGCACAAAACAACCCAATCCCTACCAAATGAAATGCCAAACTTTTACCACGACGACACACTGGCCCTTGGCATGCCATACAGATTGATTTTATTGGCCCTCTGACAAACACCAGCAGAAATAATAAGTACGCTCTTGTGGCAACTGATCTCTTCTCTAAGTGGGTTGAAGCTTTCCCCACTAAGATATGTACGGCGAAGACCACTGCTAAAATTCTGGTGGAACAGATTTTCTCCAGGTGGGGCCTACCTCTTAAGGTAGACTCTGACGGAAGGAACCAGTTTTACAGGTGAGTTGATGAAAGAATCTCTTGAACTCCTTGGAGTTCAACAGAAGTTTCACATACCTTACCACCCCCGATCCTCAGGTCAAGTAGAAAGAGCCAACAGACGGATTAAGCAAATGCTTTCCAAATTCATTGAGGACAATCCCAAAACCTGGGATTCCCTACTGCCGTTACTCCTTATGGCAATTAGGGGTACACCCTCAGCCACCATGCAGCTCACACCCTTTGAGGTGATGACTGGAAGACAGATGAGATTACCTGCACACCCCTGCTGCAGACTGTGTGTCTGGAGACCAATATGTGGAAAAACTCAGAAAAGACCTCATACACACACACTTGTATGCTGCCAACTGCATGGGCAAGGCCCAGCAACAATCCAAAACACAGTTTGACAAACATCCACAAGAAGTGGATTGGCAGGTTGGAGATCAGGTAATGGTACTCCGATTTGCACATCCCACCCACTCCTTCTCCAACAAGTGGGAAGGCCCATAACCCATTGTCAACAAGCTCAGTCCAGCAGTCTGTCAGGTTAGACTACTGCATAACAATAAGTTGACTGACAAATGGTTACATGCAAACCAGCTGAAACTGTATAAAGGAGCTTAACTACTTTTCCTCACCCCATTGGGCAGAATAGTACTAACATACTAATCTTTGATCTTCCTTTTCAGATATGCTGACAAGATGGCTATCTTGTTCCATTATCTCCTCATCTCAGGAGTTATCCCTTGCATCCAAGGCACGGTACCGAACCTCCTATGACACCTCGATCCTCCAGCACCTCCTCCAGAGGGAGTATCCATCAATATACCAGATAGTCTGATCACTGTCCAGGAAGGTTCTGATGCTTACCTCACTGCCTCGGTTGTTGCTCCTGATAAATCTACCCTTCAAATTGAGTGGCAAACCACATCGCAAGGACAAATCCTCCCTGTGGCCAAACTCTCCAAAGGAACTTTCCAGGGTTGTCCCAATGCTAAATTATCCCCAAATGGTTCTCTGTCCTTGTTACAAACTGCATTAAAACATTCTGGTTTGTACAACATTACAGCCTTAATTGATCCTTCATACTGCAATTCTTTGTCTAGAGATGGTGCTCGGAAATTTTGTGCAATACACCACATGGCTTCTGCAGCCATGTACCTCTCTGTGTTGCAGCCTACTGATAAACAGATTTTGGAATGTCCAAAGCATTCCCCTGGTCCCTGTAGTGGTCTACCAGCCACTTCCCTTCCAGGTTTATTGATTAATAACTTACAGTTTATGCATATACCTGTTTTGTTTAATCTTATTTACTGGAATATGAAAGAGTTTGGTATGTGTCACAATACTAACACTTCAGCATTTTATAGTACATTATTGCTTGATAGATTAGCTGCATTTCAGATTCGTACTCAAGACCCTATTGCCGGGTCCATTCTACTGAACATAGAGGCAACTTCAGGAGAAAACCCACTCCTGATGATCTAATTCATAAACATAGGACATGTGAAGTTGACAGTTCTGATGTTACAGGTGCAACAGGTACTGTCACAGGCCTTTTTGGTACAGCTATGTCTATTTGGAATAAAGCAGACATTGCTGCTATCAAAGCTCATTCTGCCAAGTTCTCCACTGGTTTGGTTAATGATGTACTACCCCCATTATTGCATGGTGTGGATGGCCTTAGTCAGGAAGAAAGATACACTGTATACAACATGCATGACATTGCTAGGGCATTCACTGATTCAAGAGATAAGATCAACGCACTCATACAACAAAACAATAAAGAAGCAGATAAACAATATACTGCTAGAGAAATCCTTTGCTCTGCCTATGGCTCATACATTATCACTACCGTCAATAATCTCTTCCGTGATCTAGAATCTGGAAGAATCCCTGATATCATACATGACAGACGCATTTCCAAATGGTATTGTCCACGATGTAAAACCCCTGGCTGTATTGCTATATATATGCAGCAGGCTTTAACCATTCCTCTTTCTACAGCTAGGAATTTGGGGTTTGTGACCAGACACCCTAATACTGGTCCTTGTTTTGCTACTAAGAAATGCTCCATAACAGATACCATGTTTGTTTCTTTTGCTGTCTCTTTACCACGTTTTGATCCCACTACAGCTTTGTTCGACAAGCTTGCACTGGTCCATTCGATTGGGCATTTGGACGAAGACATCTACAGAGAACGCCTGGATCTACCACCTCTACTGGTTTTCCATCCTTTCCTGGATGCCTGGGTGGCTCCGCACACGGACTACTGTGTGAAGAAGCAATACATTTACTTGTGCTGATGTGATGTATTTGATGTTATTCTACCTGTTTGTGGTTATTCTCCAGATAGCATTGATTGGACTTTCACCATGGATGATGACATCACCAAGAATGGCACTGATCCTTTGGATTCAACTTTGGCTCCGGATAAGCTCTACCAATCATATCATGAGGAGGTTCATCACCTGTCAACATGGATTTCGAAGACGACCTACACCTGCCTGGTCCAGTTGCAAAAGTGGAGACTCCCTACTGTTTGCTGTCAGTATAATTCTGATGGGGAGTACTGTGTGGTTACACATTTTAAAAGCTGTACTTATGGATCTGTTACATGTGTTATTGATTACCCCGATTTCTGTTTTGTCCCCCACCAGAAAACTGTCATTGGACATACCGTCATAACCCTCGTCCCTCTTCTAGATGCAGACATCATTGATGCTAACCCTGATTATCTGCTTATACTGTCTGAATACTTACCATATTTTAATGTACACATAGACCCACTCACACTTACAGTAAAATCACTTTTAGACAAGAAAGACACACACCTCATCCACATCAGCAATAATATGACCAAGGCCAATGAAGTTATTCTCTCATTGATTAATGATGGTGACATGAATGACACATTGACTAACACCTGGTTAGAGATTACCTTTAAAGGTTTTGTTATTATACAAGCATTTTTAATCTTTATTTTGCTTATTATGTTCTGCTGCCTATGGTGCACACTGCACCAACACCGTGAGCAGCTCGAATTCCTTTACAAAGCTCGTGTGTCGGGTTTGTAAATGACCACTGCTCCCTGGCCTTTCCCTAGATTTGCCTGTGTTGCCCTTGGAGGCAACAAGGGGAGGGATGTTACACGAGGTCCATTCACCCTAATTGGTACCCTCAGAGGTACACCGTAGACAACTAGCACTTAAGAATATGTTATACTAACATCTAGGGCTAAGGGCATCTACCGTACAAGAGTAGATGTCAGGATATGAATGCATATTGTTGTAATACACTTTGCTAGCTAATACATATATTCTTCTATGTATTTTCTGTGTATTTCTTACTTGTAAGATGCCAAGGCATCTATGTCCTTGGAATAATTATGATATGTAAGTCGACACTGCCACCTTTTGGTGATTTGTACTACTACACTGAGTTATGTAAGACTCTGTATAAGAACTCTTTTGTTCACAAACTGATGACTATACAAAATTGTATAATGTTATCTTGGACCATGGAGCCACCTCTAATTTAGCCAATAGGGCTCTCTGTGTAACTAGAAATGTTTCTATCTTACAGTAACCATAGTAATTATCATAGGTATATAATGTAATACACTAGTCTTGTACCTCGGAGATCCCAGGAGACACAGAGAAACCTCGAGGTATAGGGAACGCTTAGCACTGGCTCCCAGTTCGTATTGGTAAGAACTGCTTAGGGCAACTGTGATTTATCCTTTGGTAGTGATAAACTTGTTTATTACTCTTATGCAATGTGTCTGTGATTACTTGCATTCCCAATATTGCCAAGAACCTGAAAGTGAGGTTTAGACCTCCTAACATGAATATCGCCAGGATGAAACCCCTAGTTCCCACCCATGGACCTCCCCACCTTAGTGCATGCCTTCATGACGTCAAGGCTTGATTACTGTAATGCGCTGTAACTTCAAGGTCTCGGGAGGTACCCTCTGCCAGCTGCAGCTAGTGCAAAATGCAGCTGCCAGGTTGTTGACAGGGCAGTCTAAATACTGCCACATCGCCCCGGTGCTGCGGGAACTTCACTGGCTGCCGGTCAGGTGGAGAATCCTCTTTAAGGTGGGCTTGCTCACCTTTAAGGCCCTACATGGACTGGGCCCTTGGTTACTTGTCAGACTGTCTTACACCTGCTGCCTCTGTCCACTCCCTCCGTTCCTCCTCACAATTCTGAGAATGAGGCTGAAAACTGCCAGCGACAGAGCTTTTAGTGCTGCCAGTCCCATCCTCTGGAATTCACTTCCTGCAGCTGTACAGGAGGCCCCTTCAGTTGAGGTATTTAAGGCCCGCCTCAAGACCTTTCTGTTTAGTCAGGCATTCCCAGACATGGTCTACTAGATCCTATTCCTGGGATTACCCCCACCCCACCCCTTTTTAGCAACTGTTTTTAAGCTCAGGCCTTTTTCACTTTCTGCAGCCTGTTTATTTATTATTGTTGTTATTTATTATTTTTGTGTTCATTTTATTTATTGCTTGTATGTGTTTTACCTGTACAGTGCCAGAGCCTCTGGGATTGGGCACCTAAAAATAAAATTTGCCTTGCCCATAAAAATCTCCTCATGGAGCTTTCTATTTTCTTAAAATATTATTCGCGAATGGCTACTGGTCGATTTTGAAATACATAGATTAGTTTAGGGCACCAACATTTTGATAGCATTTATTTTCCCTAATAGCAATAAGTTAAGTGTATCCCATCATTCTAAGTCATCTCATATTTCCTTTAGTACAGGGAGGATGTTAAGGTCTAATAGTGATTTAAGATTGTTGCTAAGTATTATTCCTAGATACTGGATTTCTCTTTTTAGCATACTGTCCTGAAACTGATTTTTCAGACTAACTTCTAGGATTCGTGGACAAAAGAGTGGCATCAGCTGAGTTTTTTTTCTGTTGACCGTCAGCCCAGATAAAGACCTATCATCTTGAAGAAGTGCTTCAAGTGCAGGGTATGAATATAACGGCCTACTAAGCATTAATAGGAGATCATCTGCATAAGCAAATACAGTCTGTGTCATGTTTCCGAATTGTACTCCAAGTATCTTTGGGGAGTGCATAATGGCCCAAATCAGAGGTTCAATGGACAGAATAAACAGGTAGGGGGAGAGAGAGGGCAAACGTGCCTTGCAGTTTGAAGGAGGTGGAGACTAACCCATTAGTGACAACCACTGCTCAGTGGTTATTTTAAAGAAGAGCAACCCACTTCCTGAAGTTTTCACTAAACCAAAACTCCTCCAATGCTGCATGCACAAATCTCCAGCTAAGTGAGTCAAATGCTTTCATCATATCTAATGATACAGCAATGTCAGGTATCTTATTTTTGTTGGAAAACCAAATTGTGTTTATTAACCTTCTCACATTATCTGCTCCCGATTTCCCTTAAAAAAAAAAAAACTTGTTTTTTCCCGCAACATTTTGCTTACAATCAGTTTTTTTAACTAAAATCTCTAAGATCTTTCTTCCTCATCTCCTTCCTCAGTGAGATTCTGTGGTTTTCAGGCATTAGGCCTATATCTCCCACTCCCTGACATACTATTGCAAGTGTTTTTTTTTTTTTTAGACAGAACTACCACACATTTTAAAATCTGCTACTCATGCTTGTAAAGCAGCTACGCCCTACAAGCTAAGGAACGCTGGTCAGCTCTCCAAGATCCCGCTCCACTCTTGCACTGCCTTCTGATCTGTGATGTCTTGGGCTAGGCTTTACTACCCCGGCATTCATCAGTCTTTAGTCCCTTGGGGCTGCTGTATTCCAAACCGACTTCCCTACCCTTTCATTCTGGTTCCTTTTTACCCATAGTGTGTGTATATCTAGATTGTTTAAAGTTTACAATTGAAGGTTCTA
This sequence comes from Neoceratodus forsteri, assembly GCA_016271365.2. Classification (NCBI taxonomy): domain Eukaryota; kingdom Metazoa; phylum Chordata; order Ceratodontiformes; family Ceratodontidae; genus Neoceratodus; species Neoceratodus forsteri. Next base: position 420,133,408 of record JADMNL010000023.1, read on the forward strand.
GTTAAACTTAATTGCCTTCTTTAATTTCAAGTAATGTTGAATGAATCCTTAAAAGGCCCACCGTTAGTGTCATTCTGTATTCACCTGCTCAATACGTCACGACTAGGCTTGTGTAATTTTGAATTAAGACTTGGTACAACTGTGGAAATTAAACATTTAATTTTATGCATAGGTTCTTCTAAGTTAAGTCTATACTGACAATTATTAAAAACTGTGGCTAGCAGCTGTAAAATAGAATCTTGGAATGTTCAAGGATTGGGCTCATCCATCAGGAGGAAAAAGGTGTTAAGCAGATATTGCCTTCCTTCAAGAGACGCATTTAGTTCCTGCTGAAGCCACAAAGCTGTGTAAGCGTTGGGTCTCACAGTTTGAATATAGCTGTTTCAATTCCAAACAGAAAGGAACAGTGATATTAATAAAAAAAGGAATAAAGTTTGTAAAACATAAGTATTTTACTGATACAGAAGGAACACTTCAGATACTATCTGGGACCCTTGAGGGGAAGACGGTGGCCTTGTGTAACGTATATGCACCTAAAAGAGATCAAAAACTATTTTGTTACTATTTGTCTATGCAGTTAGACAACCTGACAGGTTATGAGATTATATCGGAAGGGGATTTTTATGAGGTTCTAGACCTAATTATGGACAGACTCACACCTAAGAGAGTGCACTGCATAGACCCCACCCTGGTGGGAAGAGCTCTGTTAAAAACTACTAAGGATCTAGGTCTCACTGATGCATGGTAATTCATTCACTCACAAGGATAAAGACCACACTTTCTTCTCTAATAGATACAAGTCTTTCAGCAGGCTAGATTATTTCTTCCTTGCTTCTATTCTCAAAAACTCCCTCCTCTCTGCTGACATCCAAACACTCTAATTTCTGACCATGCACTTGTAAACATAAATTTGGTCCCTGAAGACACAAAAACTACACCCAGGTGGAGATTTAACACCTCACTGATTAATGATGTCAAATTTGTTACTTGGATCTCTAAAGAAATAACAGAGTTTTTCAGCCTTAACGACACTAATGAAGTGTCACATGCATGTTTGTGGCACATATTTAAAGCATTTTTTTAAGGGTGGAGTAATTAGTTATTCATCTGGTAAAAAGAAAGAAGGCCAAAAAAAAAAAAAAACTTGGTGACCAAGAAACCAAACTGAGATCAGTTGTCACTTTATAAGCAAACGATAGGTAGTAGATCTGAACTGTTGAGATGCATGACCATCTTGAAATATGAAATGAATAAGACATATACTGCATCAGCTGAATATGCAGTTTTGTACTCATCAGTCGTATTGGGAATCTGGAGAGAAGGCTAGCAAACTTCTAGCATTTCACCTTAAAAAGCTACAGAATAATATCATCCCAGGAATTGGATCTAAAACAGGGGAGACTGTCTTTACTGACAAGGGAATTAGTGAATTTTGATAATCAGCAGATCCATTGCCTAGAGACAAAGTCTCTGCTACAAAGATTATTATCTCAGAATAGACTTGCTGTGGACCATTACATTCTCTCTCTCTAACTTAATCCTGTTTTGTCCATTTTGCTTTATAGTCTGTGTGAGGATTGGGGTTAATGTTACTGTTTTCAAGAGTGGGGGTTGAGGGTATTATTGTTGATTGTGCAGTGATTATATGTGTGTGTGTTTGATGATTGTTGTGTTTATCACTTTTATTGTCTAGTTGCTATATGCAGTCATGTGTTGGCAGAGGTCGCAGATGGTCAGACATTATTCTCCCACCAGGCTCAGGGACCTCTGACCTTTTAATTGACTACTTGCTGATGTGTATATGCGCTGTCATGCATTAGGCATAATGAGGAGAAGAAAGAAGGGGGAAAGAATTGAGCCTGGTGGGAGTGCTGCGTGGAGTGGGATCAGGGAGATGCCCTGGGTGAAATGGGTCCAGGAAAGGGGTCCTCCCTGCCTGGTTCCTATACCCAAGGGTTCCACTTTCAGCAGACAAGTAGCATGGTCAAACTTGTCTGCTCTTCCCACTTGGGCGGTTCCATGCAATGCCAGGTCTATAAGAAAAATGACAGCTGTGATTGCTGATCTTGTGGGTACAGTCAACCTGGATGCATCACTAATACCAGGCTAGATAATAATGCTGGCCCAGTTTTGGAAACAGCGGTTCTGGCTGGGTACTCAGGAATACACCGCCCGATGGTGGATCACAGGGGGCGGGGGTGTAGCAATTTGCTTTAAGTCGGAACTTGGCCACGCTGATATACTGGTGGGGGTAACTAGATCTTTTAAGTGTATCATGGGTGCAAGTGTAGGTTGTAGGATACTTCTCATCTATCGTCTACCTGGAGATGGGATGGAATTCCTGCATGAAGATGTGGACTTCACTGTCGACATGGTGTCGGAGTCCCCTAGAAGGCTGATTCTTGGTGACTTCAATGCCTGGGTTGATGATGAACACTTGCAATTTGGTCAGGACTTCCTCCAATGTATGTCTTCATTGGGCCTTATGCAGGTAATCACCTCTGTGACCCACAATCATGGTCACTCATTGGACCTGGTTTTCCTTCTGGGGATGGAGATTTTCGACCTGGTGCTGGAGTCAGTTGGATGATTGGACCATCATACTATTAGGTTCAATTTTGGGGCTCACCCCAATAGACCTGCCCCTATGAAGATGGTCCGATACCGCCCCTTAAGGGGTCTGACCCCGGATGGTCTTAGGCGGTACTGGACCTACTGAATATGATGAGTGTAAGCGGGGACCCAGGGAACCTTTTGCTTGCCTATAACAAGGTGGTGATGGGGGCTTTGGATGCCCTAGCTCCTCTTCAAGTTCGCCCACTCACTCATCACCCTAAGTCCCCCTAGTTTGATGGAACTTTGAAGGAGATGAGGTGAGAGGGTTGAAAGCTGGAGACTTAGACTGATGGTCCATTATAAAGACCATCAGTCAGCAGTCTCCTGTCAGAAGGCAGAATTCCTATCCAGGGAGATTGCTGGCGTGCAGTGCTGACCAGTTCAGCTCTTCCAGACTGTTGACAGACTGTGCAATCCAACCTGCCTTCAGTCTCTGAGAGTGTTTTCACAAAGTAAATGTGATGAGTTAGCTTGGTTCTTCTCAGATAAGGTTGCCACTGTTAGGTCCAGGATCCATTTGGCGCCCTCTAGTGGTGTAGTGGAGGTCAGCAGGAGGTTGCTAGCTCCTAGTTTGGCTGGTCTGACTTCGACTGGCTAGCAGCTTTCAATATCGTGACGATCATCCAGGGTATGCGACCAGCCTACTTCAGTCTGGTCCCGAGCCCATTGTGTCTCATTTTGGGGTGTGCTGACATAGTCTGGCATTCATTGGTTGACAAGGGTACTTCTGGACCCCCTGAAGGAGGTGGTTGTGATACCTCTCCTCAAGAAACCCTCCCTTGACCCTGATTGCTTTGCTAACTACAGACCTGTCTCTAACCTGCCCTTTGTGGGCAAGGTTATTGAGAAGGTGGTTGCTTTGCAGCTGAAGGATCATCTTACCTTTGATATTTGATATCTATGACCCTCTCCAGTCGTCCGGATTTCGTAAAAGGGATAGTACTGAGATTGCACTGGTTCGGGTACTTAATGATCTCCTGATAGCAAAGGATCAGAGGAGTCATTCAATCTTAGTACTCCTGGACCTCTCTGTAGCATTTGACACTATGGACCATGGAGTGTTACTTGAGCACCTGCGATTGATCTGTGAATTGTCGGGTACAGTCCTCATGTGGTTTAGATCTTTCCTCACAGGCAGGACTCAGAGAGTGGTAACAGATTTCTTCCTCGGCTCTTCTACCCCTGTCCTGTGGGGTTCCACAGGGCTCCGTGTTGTCACCCATGTTGTTCACTGTGTATATGCTGCCATTGGGAGACGTTATAAGATGGTATGGGCTGAGTTTTTATTGCTATGCAGATGATACTCAGTTTTACATGTCCTTTGTGCCCGAACAAGCTGAGGCTGTTTTGCTCTTTTATAGCTGCCTCTCCGAGATCCAAAACTGGATGAGTGCTAATTGGCTGAGGTTGAACCCTGATAAAACTGAGGTGTTGGTGGTGGATCCAGGTTGGCAGGGTCTGGAGTTGTAGGCCGGACAGCCATCCAGTCTTTGGCTCTGTGGAAGCCAGCTGCTGTACTTGACGGTGGTTTGATGCTTAAGGCTCAGGTGTCAGCTGTTGTCAAGACCTCTTTTTATCATCCAAAGAATATCGCCCGGATTAAACACCTGGTTCCGCCCGCCAATCTTCCAACTTTGGTCCATGCTTTTGTGACCTCCTGCCTTGACTATTGCAGTGCCCTGTATCTTGGGCTTTCCGGGGTTGATATCCATCACTTGCCGCTGGTGCAGAATGCAGCGGCCAGGCTGTTGACTGGCCTATCAAGAACTTGTCCCGTCACACCTGTGCTCCATAACCTGCACTGGCTGCCGGTACAGTGGCGGATCACCTCCAAGGTCGGTCTACTGACCTACAGTGCCTTACACGGATGGGGACTTTGGTACCTGCAAGATCTTCTTTGTCCTTATTGCCCCCTCCGCACACTCTCTTCCTCTGATGAGGGATTGCTGGAGGTTCCCAGGATTCAATTAAAATGCTCGGGGGCCCGTTCTTTCACTTTTATGACCCCCACTCTGTGGAACTCTCTACCTCATCAGGTACGAGAGTGCCCAACCATCGAGAGCTTTAAATCCACTCTTAAAACTCATCTGTTTGGTACGGCTTTCCCTGATTTCGATTAATTGGTTTCTTTTTAATAATTCTAGCTTTTTTCTGTAATTGTATGTATTTATATTTTAGTTTTTAGGATTATTTAATTGTACAAGTGCTTTGATCTTTTTAGAATTTCCCTTTCTATAATTAAACGACTGACTAATTGATAGTGAGGTTTTCATTGCTTATTATGCGAAACTCTGTCAGTACGCAGATAATAGTGACAAACTAAAAGTTAATAACTGTCTGTCAGATTTGAAATTACCTTGTGTTTCGGAACAGGAAATCACTGAAATGGACAAGTCAAATTCAGCTTAATGAGGTCATTTTTGCAATTAAAGCGTTACATAAAGGCAAGAGCCCTGGGCCAGATGGTATTCCAGGGGAAGTACAGTATATAAGCTACTGTGCCCTCAAGTGGCATCAGTCTAACATAAAGTTTTTCAAGAAGGGTAGGATGAGCAAACTACCACACTCTATGTCAAAGGCCTACATCTCACTGATCTCCAAAAAAGACCTGTTAGAATGTGCAAACTATAGGCCGATGTCCCTGCTAAATCAGGACTATAAGATACTGGCCAACTGATTATAGTTTTTATTGTTTACACAGGAAAATACAAGTCTAACATAACACAGTGTAAGACTAACAGATCAGCTATTCACATTTCTTATTGATTACAGTAACGTCTTAGTAAGGAATAAACTTAACTAGATCATCCAGAATATAGACAAATTCCATGCTGTATGCATTTTTTTTTAACCAGGAGAGAGACACTAAGCTGAAAGCTTGTTTACAGGTGTGACCTGGGAGCACATGGAAGTTAAGTGACTTGCTCAGGGTCACACAGCATGCAAGTGGGGGATATGGGATTCAAACCCAGGTCTCCAGCTCAGAGCCTTAAACCACTGCTCTATACTGCCTCCTAAGAAGTAAGTGCCTCAGCTGGGACATTTAACCCATTCCCATTTAAACAGTATATTTAGGTAAAAAAAACTTGAATATATGTACTAGTATTCTATATACATTAAAGGGACACTGTCAACCCCCTCTCCTTAGGCATCAAACTGTTTTCACTTTAAAAAACACATTTCACAACCACTTACCTTCTGCAGAGATTGCTGATGTAGCTGGTAGATTCCAATTCCTTTTTTTCTTTTTAAAAGTGAAAAACAGACTGTTCACTATATTGGTGTTATCACACAAAAACGTGTTTGTTTACATTCTTTGATCAACTCCCACTGTATCTTTCCTAGACTTGAGTCCCCGCCCCCAAACACACACACAGTCTAGGCACTGTTTCCTATAGGCTTTCATTAAGTGGGTTCAGCTGTTGCATCATTCCCTTTCAGCTCATGTTATCTGTAATAGAACAGTTTCTGCCCCTATTGTTTAAGAGTTAGGTACTCGCCAGGGTTGCACCATCTCCCCAATTTTATTTAATTTATACTTGGAACCCCTTATTCTCAAACTTAAAGTCCACTGCTGTAGTCACAGGTATTTCTGTTGGCTCCCAATTTTATTCAGTGACTGCATATGCAGTTGATATTTTGTTACATCTTACAAACCCTCATATTTCAGCCCCTAAGGCTTTGTCTATCACTGAAGAATTAAGCAGTTTTTCTTCTTATAAAATCAATGATAATAAAACTGTCTTATTTCCATTTAATAACCAAGTGGACAAGCAAGTCATGACCTTACTAGGCTTTAGATGGGAACCTAACTTTCAAACAACATGAAGTCTTGCTATATTATGACATATGCAGTTTGACCCAGCCTTCGAACTGCTCCGGAGGTGAAAGAGTTAACTTTCCATGCCAGGCATGGAATTTTGAGCACGAGCTCGGTTGAGAACTCTGTTGTTCTTCAAACTCAAACTGTCAGATTCTTTACTCCGCCTCACTGAACAGTCGCTCCGGAGATTTCTCCTGCTGCTCGGTTAATTTTGTCGGTTAAAAAGTGTAATTTCTCGGTTTTTAAACCGCATTTTGTCTATATTTTAACCGCAACCGGTCGGTTCAAGCTCTGTCTGTGGTATCGTAAGTAATAGATAGGTTTTACATTATTTCTGTGTGGAACTTGCAAACGATATTATCGGTTCGGTTTGAACCAATCAGGTTGTTGTTAAACTTTATTAAATTGCATTTAGAGTGCGGTCTGTTCTTATCGGTTCTAAAAACGGATTTCATTACGCTTTTTTCCACGACTCCATGACACGGTTGGGAACCGATAAGGGTGTCTTGTTTGGCAGATTGCCGTGAACGGGCAAGTTTTTGGTTAGGCTGGCACTATGTCTGAGAAACCCAAAAGAAAACCAGGCCCACTGGTTTCAGCACTGTAGTGTCTTGGGAAGCCTTTGCCAAGGCTGACCCACACCACATGTGTTTTTGTCTGGGGTTTGACCACTTCAATGCAGACTGCCAGATTTGCAAGAATTTCCTGCAGCTACCCTGATAAGAGAGTTAGGCTCAGGGAACGAGAGGCCAAAAAGTCCGCTGACCCAGATTGCCAGCCCGGTTCGGTGCCAACCTAACCGGAGGGAGTGCCCTCTGACCAGGGCGAGACTTCCTCGGGCAAATGGAGGGCTAACTCGGAGGAGTCAGTCCCAGCAAAAAGGACTAGAAAATCAGCAGGTGTGGAGCCAAAATTTCCTTCTCGAACTGCTGCAGAGATAGCCAAAGCAATCAGAATTGTCCAGTCGCTTTCCCCGGTTCCGACTGAACCGGCACCATCAGGTAAGCAGTCGGTGCCACCGGTTCAAGAATATGATATAGAGGAATTTTATGAACTGGAAGAGGGGGAGGAAGATTATGAAGAGAGTGAATGTGATTTTGAAAGTCTGGATGTGCCCATTGAACCAGACATCTCCCCAGACAGACCTTCAGGAGTGTCTCCCCCTAGGCTTTCTGAGTCCCCTTCTCATTTTATGTTTTATAAGAAAGTGGCTGAAACCCTCCAGCTCTCTTTGGAAGAAGCTGTGATGAACAGGAGGAGCCTGACTATGTAGAAATGATGGATATCCCAGAGTCTAGAGATTGTCTATTCCTTTACATAAATCTTTTAGGAAACAGACAATAAAAATTTTAAAAGTTCCTCACACTATACCTCCTGTGGATAAAAAAATGGACAAAAGGTACACATTGTCAGGCCCTGATACGGAGTTCCTTTCACAACAATGCAGCCATGTTGGAGTAGTGCAGGCTGCAGCCTGTGATAAAGCAAATATTCCCTTGGCTTCACACCCCCCTGACAAGGACTCCAGGAGGATTGATGCCATGGCAAAGAAACAGTACATGGCAGCATCCTTGGGACTCAGACAGGCAAATTATATGGCCTATGTTGCAAGATACCAGAAATCCAGATGGGATACTGTTATGGCTCTAGCGAAACAGGTCCCTGGCCAGCTTGCCAAGGAGCTGGAGCAGGTGGCTGCTGATGGTATTGAGGCATCCAAGGTGCAATTCCATGCTGCAGTGGACTCTAATGATGTATCTTCAAGAGTCATGGCTACATCTGTGGCTTTTCGCAGAATGGCTTGGCTCAGGTGTACTAGCCTGTCACAGGATACCCAGGCTAAGGCCATGGATTTTCCTGTTGTGGGTAACTCTCTGTTTGAGGAGCAGACAGAGAATTACATGAAGAAAATGGATGAGTATAGGACCACTTACAGGAGTGCACAGGCCAAGGAAAGGCAGGCCACTCCTCAGAGGCAGCTTTCCAGGGGCAGGGGCAGGCCTTTTCACAGACCTTTTTACCAAGCCCAGGCCTCCTCTTCAGCCTATGCCCAGAGGGGGTTCTTTAGAGGGAGAGGCAGACGGGGTACGAGCAGGCCTGCTCCCACCCCTCAGCCTAAAGCCCCTGCCAAACAGGCACCCTGATGTGAGGGCCAGGGCCGATTCTCCATTACCTGTAGGGGGCAGGCTGGCTTACTTCGTCCAGGACTGGGAGTCTTTAATATCAGACAAGTGGGTCCTGGAAGTAGTAAGCCAGGGACTGGTTCTCAGCTTCAAAAAATTTCCAAAGATGAGAGCTAGATCCTTTCCACCTGCAAATCCATCAGAGGCTCTCGCTCTGGAAACAGAAGTCTCAACCCTTCTGGCTCTCAGAGCTGTAGAAAGGGTACCTCCCCTACACCAGGGCAAAGGACTGTACTCCAGGTACTTCCTTACCCCAAAAAAGACAGGAGAATGGCGGCCCATCCTGGATCTCAGATACCTAAACAAGCACCTTTAAAATCAAAATTCAAATGGTGACTCTGGGAATTATTTTACCTCTCTAAGGCCAGGGGACTGGCTAGCATCCCTGGACTTCAAGGATGCTTTACTTCCATGTTCTCATCAGAAGCTCCCCACCGAAAGTACCTCAGATTCAACTGCCCTCAGGCCATTACCAGTTCAGAGCAATGCCCTTCAGCCTCACCTCTGCCCCAAGGGTATTCACAAAATGCCTGGCAGTAGCAGTTGCTCATTTAAGAAGGCAAAAGATTGCCATCTTTCCTTACCTGGACGACTGGCTCATAGTGGGCCAGTCTCCAGACCAAGTCAAATTACACCTTCAGGTTACCCAGCAGCTGCTTACATCTCTAGGTTTCCTTCTCAATCTCCCAAAGTCAGTTCTAGAGCCTGTTCAGCTATTCACTTTCATAGGCACAGAACTGGACACAAAGCAGGCCAGAGCTTTCCTCCCTCTAGAAAGAGCAAAGACCCTGGCGGCTCTGGCCTCCTCCTTCACTCTGCAGGTCTCTCGACCAGCAAGGCATTTTCTGCAGCTCCTAGGGCACATGGCTGCCTCCACAGCAGTAGTGCAGGGAGCAAGATTTCAGATGAGGGACTTTCAGTTCCATTTGAGAGCCTTCTGGTCTCAAAGGAGAGATCCTCTAACCAAATTGATCCCAGTAACTCGAACCCTGATCCAGGCCCTCACAGTGGTGGCAGGATCAGAGCAACCTGAGACAAGGGATTCCTTCATCCCTCAATCTCACTCCTTGACCCTTACTACAGATGCGTCCCTCTTGGGGTGGGGAGCTCACATGGGCAACCTCACCACCCAGGGATTGTGGTCCCCTCAGGAATCTCTGCTCCACATCAATCTGTTGGAACTCAGAGCAGTTTTTCTAGCACTTCAGGTTTTTTCTGCATCTGTTCAGAACAAAGTGGTACAGGTCAGAACAGACAACACCACTACAATGTGGTACATCAACAAGCAAGGGGGCACTCGGTCTTCGGCCTTGTGCACCGAGGCAATGAAGTTGTGGTCTCTGGCTTATTCCCTGAACACCTCCCTCATGGCAGTTCACCTCCCAGGCAAGGACAATGTCCTGGCAGATGCTCTCAGCAGGATTTCCCAGGGCCATCACGAATGGTCTCTGGACCCCCTAGTACTGGAGGTAGTATTTGCCAGGTGGGGCACCCCTCAGATAGATCTTTTTGCAGCCCCAGACAATCACCAACTTCCGCTATTTTGCTGCAGGCCCCCAGTGTTGGGCTCAGTCCCCCTGGATGCCTTCCTTCTCAACTGGGAAGGGAAGTTTCTCTATGCCTTCCCCCCCTTCCCTGTCATTCAAGGTGCTAGTCAAAATCAGATCTCAACCTTGCAAGATGATTCTGATTGCTCCAGATTGGGCCAGACAGCCCTGGTATCCACTCCTTCTGTCCTTAGCAGTCCACCTTCCCCTGTGTCTTCCCAGGAATCACAATCTGTTAACCTGTGCCCAGGGGAGAGTTTGGTACCCGAATCTCAAATCCCTCAATCTCAAGGCCTGGCTCTTGAAGAGTTAGAGTTTGCTGACCTACACCTTTCTCAAGGTGTACTCGATATTTTGAAAGCTTCTAGGAAGCCTTCTACCAGGGCTACTTATAATTCTAAATGGAAAAGGTTTTCCATATGGTGCTCTGGAAATCACATTTCCTCAGAATCTGCTGATTTGCCCACAGTCCTGGATTATATGGTCCACTTAAATACTTTGGGGCTGAGGCCAGCTATCCTGAAAGTGCACTTGGCAGCTGTCTCTGCTTTTATATCAGCAGGAAAGCCCTCTTCTCTTTCTGCTCACCCTGTATTCTCCAAGTTTTTTCAAGGGCTTACTTCACACCAACCCTCCATTCAGGGACCCTGCTCCCGCCTGGGATCTTAATGTTTGCATTGCTCAGCTTATGCAACCCCCCCCTTTGAGCCCTTGTCTTCAGCAGAGCTTAAGTACTTGACTTGGAAAACTGTGTTTCTGGTAGCCATCACTTCTGCCAGACGCATACGTGAATTACAAGCTTTGTCAGTGGAGTCTGATTTTATCTCCTTTCACAGAGATAAAGTGGTCCTCAGGACCAACAGGAAGTTCTTACCTAAGGTGGTTTCTGATTTCCACCTTAATCAATCTATATCTCTTCCAGTGTACTTCACTGACCATTCCTCCTCTGGCGAGAGGAGGCTGCACAGCTTAGATGTGAAGAGAGCCCTTAGTTACTACATAGAGCGCACCAAGGGTCACAGGTTTGACTCCCTCCAACTGTTCCTCACTTATGGTGAGGTTGGTAAAGGGAAACCTGCCACTAAAAGATCCATTGCCAGGTGGATTGTCTCTTGTATCCAATTTTGTTATCAAAAACTGGGTAAGGTTCCCCCTTCAGGCCTGAGGGCTCACTCTACTAGAGGTACAGCTGCGTCCCTGGCTGCAGCCAGGGACATCCCCATCATAGAGATATGTCAAGCAGCTACCTGGAAAACAGTTCACACTTTCACCAAGCATTACTCCCTGGACATCCAGGCCAGAAGTGATGCTCGGTTTGGCACAGCTGTGCTTCAGAGCCTATTTCCTAAGTAGGTTCTGTCCCTCCTCCATGGAAGTACTGCTGTGTAGTCTGCATATGTCATAATATAGCAAGACTTCATGCTGTTTGAAGAAAAAATTACTCACCTTAGTAATGTTGTTTCTTCTAATGGAGTCTTGCTATATTATGACCTCCCCCCTGTTTGCCCCTCTCAGAACCTCTGTTTTTGGGATGTGGGTGGGCAGTGCAGTGTTGGCACTTAGTAGATGCCCACCTTGTTTTTTCACCCCCTTTTTGGGATGTTTGGGTGATGTGTTTTTAATTTTTGGATCCCCTGACTTGAGTCTTTGTTTTGGGACCAAAAAATGTGTTAATATTTTAGTAGCCAGTTGGCTAGTGTAGGTTTACAGCTTCCACACAGAATCTTAGTGAGTTTTGCTCGTAAAGATCTGACAGTTTGAGTTTGAAGAACAACAGACAGAGTTCTCAACCGAGCTCATGCTCAAGATTCCATGCCTGGCATGGAAAGTTAACTCTTTCACCTCCGGAGCAGTTTGAAGGCTGGGTCAAACTGCATATGTCATAATATAGCAAGACTCCATTAGAAGAAACAACATTACTAAGGTGAGTAATTTTTTCTTTTGACTTACTTAGGTATAAAAGTTTCTAGAAATAGCTCAGATTCGATATCTCTAAATTTAGACCCTCTGTGTAAACTTATAAAACAGGACCTCGCACGGTGGGTGACCCTTCCTAGTTCCCTTTTAGGTCGAATTAATATAATAAAAATGAGCATTCTGCCCTGTGCGTTGTACCCCTTAAGCATGCTTAATTTGGCTTTTCCCTTAGGTAGGTTCACCAAATTGCATGCTTTGATTTCGCAGTTTTTATGGTAAGGTAAGAAGGCTCACCGTATGTATAAGTGTTTAGCGGCACCTAAACGTCTGGGTGGTTTGCATCTCCCTAATTTTTTGTTTTATTATTTCATTTCCCATGGAAGCAAATATCTTCAATGGGGTAGTCCTCAAACATCTGAACAGGGTATGTATAAACCTCAATCGCTGTGTATTGAAGAATAATTAGCACGCAGTTGTGGAGTGCAGCTTAGTTCCCTTTGTTCCTTAGACTCGAGTGCCTGCGGTGCTTACATCTACACCTATAATGTGGTCTGTGAAAGCACATAACCAAATGTGTAGGCATATGGGGTTACAGCTATCTAAAGGTGGTTTCCAGCCCTTGTTCTTTAATCCTAATTTCAAGGTTGGTGGCAAAGGTTTGAACCCCAAATACTGGAATACTATTGATATTCCTTCTGTTGGTCAAATGGCAGCCCAGGGTTCCTTTGTCACCTACCAATTGTTTATATAACACTGGAAGATCTCAACTCCTTTTGCTTTTAAATTTTCACAGCTGAAACGTATTCTTCAATATATGGGCACTTCACCTTGGTTGGACTCAGGGGGCTTGGCTCTTACTCTCCTCATATCAGTTTGTAATCAATCACACCCCATTTCTGGCCTGTACACTGCCCTCCAAGATATGGATCCATTAACCATCCCGGTGACGCTAGAGGTTGAGGTGCTGATCTCTACATCTCACACTACGCTGGCAACCTGGGTTTGGGAATGAGCCCAGGCCACTGGTCGTTGGAAGAGGGGGAGAGAGGATCGAGCATCCAGAGGACTGCTCTCCTCTCCTCTCTTGGGGGGGGAGAGATTTTTCCCATTAGCTGACTGCTCTCTGGCAGTGGCAGGAGGGCAGTACGGGTTGAGAGGCTCCATCTGACATCATCGCATCGGTAGCGGATGGGGACAGGGGAAAAATGGAGGAAAACAAGCCTGGCAGGCTCAGTGATGGTCCACTGCTCCCAGGGGCTGTCCCAGATTCTGGATTGGGTCTCCAGGAGGGAGGAGAAGCCAGCAACCTCCTTCCTGGCCCCGCATCAGGGGGCAATCCATGGTGGAACTACCGAGGATCAGCAAGTACGGGGAACAGCGGGACCAGAGAGAGAGTCCCTCTGTCAGGAGGGCCGAAGTCACCTGCCAGGGCTCCAGAGGATAAAAACCTCCATGAAAGATATGGATCTGTTTATGCCATCTCCAAAATGCCACTCATGGTCTAACATGCTGGAATTAGATATGAGTAAGGAGCAATGGCAAAAGCTGTGGACCGATTTGTATCAGTATACTGTGCAGGACTGCCTCAGATTGCAGCAGTTTAAAATTCCACATTCTCTTTATAAAACTCAGAAACAACTTTTCAAATGCATAGATTAGACTAATATTTGTACCAAATGTAGACAAGAGGTTGGCACGTTATAGAATATTTTATGGACCTGTGAAAAGGCTAAGCCCCATAGGTGCCGCCGGGTTATATGGGCCCGTGGGGCATGGGCCCCAGCAATATTTTTTTGAAATGGGCTGAGCTCCACCAATAATTTTGAACATTAAAAATGGTTTTGTCTTTTTTTTTTATATTCTGGGCGAGTGACCTGCTGTGAAGTGAGAGCGCTTTCTGTGACACTTGTTGCGAGCAGGAGTGCCCTCTGACTCCATCCAACTCGATAATTTTTTGATGGGCTGGTTAGGGCATTTTTTTTTTACATTGCGCCATTTCGAGTGCATGGGCACAGCACAAAGTTTCATAACTTTCTGTAGTCCCCCTCCCCCAAGCGATCCCAACCCAGCCCCATTCAAATTCATATCAGTCATTAGTAGTTCAGTGGTATTTTTTTTATTAAAAATTGGCATCAAATTGTTTCATGCACATGTGCCCAAAGAAGAGAGCGGGCAATATGATTGGGCGGCTGGCAGGAGGACTTTAACTTGAGGTGGGTGAGTCAGGCCGACGAAGTGAGCAATGGGAAGCCAGAGAAAAAACATGGTGGTGATGCGAGCAGCGGTTCGGTGTGAGGACTGGAGGTAGTGCTAGGCAGCAGGTGTAGAAGGGATGTCTGGGAAATCCACAGGCACCAGGCAGAATGACGGCGGTGCAAGGGAGCAACAAACAGCCAGGCCCAGAGGCAGCATTAGTCCTGAATGCCAGGGTCCTGGGTCCGGTCAGGAAGCGTGTATGTGTGTGGCGTGTGGGCAGCAGATGTGTAGTCCATGAAGGCCAAGGCCATGAGTGACCAGGTCTGGGTTGTGCTGATGGTCAGGCAGCTAGCTGCTAGGACTCGGAGAGGACACATGGTGACAAGAGATTGGAGTCAGAGATCGGAGGGGCCATAGGGAGAGAGAGGACCATCAACAGTCTGTCAGGAGAGGGACAGCAGCAGGCTTGGTACAGGTAACGTATAACCCCCAAAGGCATCCATACCAAGAAGAGCTGTAGTGCTAGTGCCGGCGGTAGCCAGTTAAGGGTGGGGATGCAAATGAAGCTGAGGCCTGGCAACAGAAGGAGGGAGAGGACAGAGCAGACTATTCCAGGCCAGCAGTGTCAGGCAGGCCCAGGCCAACGAGAATCATTCATAACAGTAATTTGTGAGGGTTGGGGTTCTAGCATGCACAGTCTTTTTCAGTACAGGAAGGAGAAATGCATGCAGCTGTGAACATGATCACTGGATTTTCTGGTTCGGGGGGGCTATAAAGGGAGGAAAACAAAAGGAAATTAAATCCACTAACTCGCATTGATCATTCTGCTGTACAAAATGCTTTCCAGCTCAGAGCTCCCTAGCTGCAAGCCTCCAGCAACTAAGGAAAGAGTTATGATTAAAAATGCTGAGGCTGCTAGGGAACTTCTTACTACTGTGCCAGGTTACCTGGCCAGGGTGTAGCTAGGAAAATAAAATTTGTAATCCAGAACTCTTTGGTCCCTCCTTGCCATCCCCTCTCATTACATATTTATTATCCAGACCCCTTGCACACCTTATATCACTAAGTTTTATGTATTTTAGAGTACCGCAATCATATTATAAACCCCAGTAATGGTGGCTATAAGACTGATGCAGTAACCAGGATCAGTAGTCCGAGCCCAACATGCTGTTCCCACTCCAATAAACTTGTAAACCAAGGCTTATTTGGTGTGTGCATTCCTACACCCATGTTACCTGGCTGTATCCCATGTTGAGTTACATTGAGGGAAGCATGAGGGCGCATCCCCTCTCGCTGGGTACTACTTACGTGGTCTATTAAGTGTAATACCCCTACCCTGCTACAGCAGGGAATGCCATGGAATTTGGCCTAAAGATGACAAGATAACAGTAAGAGCCCTGGAGTTACTCATAATGGCAATAGTGGAGATTATTGGACTAAGGCAAGTAAGGGAGGCAGTATAGCGCAGTGGTTTAAGGCTCTGAGCTGCAAATCTGGAGACCTGGATTTGAATCCCACAGCCCCCACTTGCATACTGTGTGACCCTGAGCAAGTCGCTTAACTTCACTGTGCTCCCAGGTTGCGCCTGTAAACAAGCTTTCAGCTTAGTGTGTCTCACCTGGTTAAACAATTGGGGGGAAAAAAGTCAAGTAACATTGCACAGAACTATAGTGAATAGAATCGCCATGTGCTTGCTACAGTGTACTACAGCTCCTGTGTTACACTACTTGTGGAATGTCTTTGCTGTTGATTTAGGGTTTGTCATCTTGTTTGAGTTGGGGGGGCTCTGCCACCCACACCCCTTTTTCTTTTTTACGAGGGGGTGTAGGGGTGAAATCCCCCAATTCAAATAGACTAAAAAATAAAATGACAGAGCACAAGGTAGACATGTGCATTAGTGTCATGTCACAATGTACATTGGTTCACTATGCTAATAGGGGAGGTGCTGCCTTAATCCTATAACCTCCACTATCACCCTTGTAACCAGGTTGCCTAGATCAAGCATAGGGCAAACTGAAATAGGTTTAACTTCTTCCTTTTGGATTTGGTGTTGTGTGAGGGTGGTGGAACAGAGGTGCATCCCTCCAGTTGTACCTCTCCACAATTTCTATGCCATTCTGGAAAAGTGTGGTTCCTCTATGGAGGCACCCACAGTGGAGACCAAGGAGAATGCTGGGAACCTCCACAAAGGAGACCCACAGGAGGGTGGCATGGGACCCCAAAGGGGAAGGAAACAACTCCAGGTGGGGGACTCCATTGTTAGGAAGGTAGAACTGGGGGAGGAAGGGGAGAGGGAGGTAAGGTGCCTGCCTGGTGCCATAGCTTGGAGGGACAGGGTGTGAATCCTCAGGATCGCAGGAGCAGCTGCACAGGGGAGGGAGCTGGATGTCATTGTCCACCTAGGGACAAATGACCTGGCTAAGAAAGGGATCAAAGCAGTGCAAGAAGCGTTTGTGAAGATGGGGAGGGGCCTTAGACAAATAACACACACGGTAACCTTCTCGGAGGTGCTGCCTGTCTATGGCACGGGTGAGAATAGGGTGCTCCACACCATGGGATTCAATCAGTGGTTGAAAAACTGGTGCAGAACTCATGGATTTGGCTTCATTGGGGACTGGGGGTCCACCTGGAGGGATGCAGGCCTATACTGGCGTGATGGTCTGCGTCTGTCCAGGAGGGGAACCAGGATCCTAGGTGATAGGTTTAAATACTTCATTGGCAAGCATTTAAACTAGCCAAGAGGGGAAGGCACTGGAAAGGAGCAGGAAAATCCTAGCGCCCACAAAAAAAAAATCAGGGTACTAAGTGAGGTAGACATCAACATAGAGATGTCAATAGGGAGCAGCGCAGGGGTAAATGAAGAAAGTGACAAACGCAATAAGGACAGGGATGGGGCCAAAAGGGGTAAGGCCATCAAGAAATGGAGGGTAATGAGTACCAACGCTTGTAGTCTGGTCAACAAGCTCCCTGAACTGGTGGCCTTGATGGAAGAGGGATGCCTGGATATCATAGCAGTCACAGAACATGGTACACAGAGAACCATGACTGGGATGATAACATACCAGGGAACACAACCTACAGGAGAGACAGGGAGGGCAGGAGGGGGCAGTAGCTCTCTATGTAAGGGAAGGAATAAAAGCAACTGAACAAAAGAGTAAACAGGGAGGACAGGAGGCACTGTGGGTCACCTTAGAGACTGGAAATGACACCACAGTCTGCACAGGGGTTGTATACAGACCCCCATGTCAGTGGGAGGGAATGGACAAGGATATGATAGAAGGCATACTTAGGATGGCAGAGAAAGGGGAGATACTATTGATGGGGGACCTTAATATGCCAGATGTTAACTGGAGCACCTTTGCTGCAGCCACATCCAAAAGCAGGGCCATTCTTGATGCCCTTCAGGTGGCATGCCTCAGACAGCTAGTTTTGGAACTTACTCATGAGGGAGCAATCTTAGACCTCGTACTCTCAAATGGGGACAGTGAGAGGATCTCAGATCTAGTAGTGGGTAACCATTTGGGAACAAGTGACCACCAAACAGTGTGGTTCACAATAAACTCGGCTACAGAGTCAAGCCATACAAAAGTGAGGGTTCTGGACTTCAGGAGGGCTGACTTTGGCAAGATAGGAGAGTGCCTTAGAAAAGCACTAGCAAACAGGCTAGAAGGAGGGGTGGAGCAACAATGGGGAAATATCAAAACTGCCATCACAGAGGCAACAAGCCTTTGTGTGAAGCAAATAAACAAATCAAAATGAAAGAAAAGCCACTATGGTTCTCAAAGAAGTAGGTGAAGGTTAGGAGAAAATATAGCATTTAGGAAGTATAAGGAAACACAGAAGAAGCAGGACAGAGAACTATACCAGTTAAGGTAGAAGGAAGCAGGGAAGGTAGTCAGAATAGCAAAGGCACAAACTGAGGAAAAGATAGCCAACTCGGTTAAGAAGGGGGATAAAACCTTTTATAGGTATATCAGGGAGCGTAGAAAGACAAAGGGAGGGATAGAGAGGCTGAATAGAATGGAGGATGGGTGGGCAGAGAGTGACAGTGAAAAAGCAGGGATACTGAATGAATACGTCTGTTCAGTATTCACAAAAGAGGAAGTGGGGGAGGTGCCTAATCCAATTAACAGAATCACTCTGGAGAGGGGGTTCGATCCCAGTCCTTTCACTGAATAAAGGGTTCTGAAAGAACTCCTAAAACTGAAAGAGGACAAAGCAATGGGGCCAGATGGAATTCACCCCAGAAATCTTAAAGAATTAAGCAGAGAACTAGTGACACCACTGACTACCCTTTTTAACAAATCATGGGAGGATGGTGTGGTACCTGAGGACTGGAAGAAGGCTGATGTGATTCCCCTTCACAAAAGTGAGACCAAGACAGAGACAGGAAACTACAGACCTGTCAGTTTGACTTCTGTGGTAGGAAAAGTGATGGAATCACTTCTGAAGGAAAAAATTGTTGAGTACCTAGAAGCCAGTGGGGCACAGGACCCAAGGCAGCATGGGTTCACAGTGGGAAGATCATGTCAGACAAATCTAATTGATTTCTTTGACTGGGTGACCAAAGTAGTAGACCAGGGAGGTGCTGCGAACATGGCCTACCTAGATTTTAGCAAGGCATTTGACAGTCCCACACAAAAGATTAGTAGTCAAATTAACCAGCCTGGGAGTAGGTCCCAGGGTGGTAGCCTCGGTAAAACATTGGCTGAACAACAGGACACAGAAGATAATTGTAAATGGAGTCCACTCTGAAGAAAGAGGGGTTACTAGTGGGGACCGCGAGGTTCAGGCAGGTCCAGTCCCTTTAATGTCTTTATAAGTAACATTGCAGAGGGACTGGAAGGAAAAGTATGCCTCTTTGCAGATGACACAAAGATCTGCAACAGGGTTGATACACAAGGAGGTGTGGAAAGGATGAAAAGGTACTTGGCAAGGTTGGATGAATGGTCAGAAGTATGGCAGCTTGGATTCAATGCAAAGAAGTGCAAAGTAATGCACCTGGGAAACAAAAACCCCGGGGAAGATTACACAAGGGGAGGGAGGTAGTAACAACAACAAAAATGGAAAGGGACCTGGGGGGTAATCATATCAGATGACCTTAAGGTTGGCAAGCAATGTGAGAAGGCAGTAGGGAGGGCTGGGGGATACTGGGATGTATAGGAAGAGGCATCACCAGCAGAAAACAGGAAGTTGTTATCCCCCTGTACAGACAGTCGGTGAGACCCCATCTGGAGTACTGTGTCCAGTTCTGGAGACCCCATCTCAGCAAGGATATAGACAGGATGGAGGCAGTTCAGAGGAGGGCAACTAAAATGGTACAGGGTCTGCAAGAGAAGCCATATGAGGAGAGACTAAAGGAGCTTAATATGTATACCCTTGGGGAAAGGAGGGAGGGGACATGATAGAAACGTTTAAGTACCTCAGTGGAATCAACAAAGTCCAAGAGGGTAGCATCTTTCAGAAAAAGAGATGTGCAAGAACAAGGGGACACAATTTGAAGATAGAGGGGGGACGGCTCAGGGCAATGTGAGGAAGTATTTTTTCACAGAGAGGGTGGTGGACACATGGAACAGCCTTCCTGAGGAGGTTGTGGGGTCTAAAACTGTGGGAGAATTCAAGAATGCATGGGACAGACATAAGGCAATTTTTGTGGGGGTAGGAAGAAATAGGCTGTTGGTTAAATAGGATCTGCAGCTTATCCTCTAAGTAG
The DNA here is from genome assembly GCA_016271365.2 of Neoceratodus forsteri. Taxonomy (NCBI): domain Eukaryota; kingdom Metazoa; phylum Chordata; order Ceratodontiformes; family Ceratodontidae; genus Neoceratodus; species Neoceratodus forsteri. Next base: position 420,153,403 of record JADMNL010000023.1, read on the forward strand.
GGAAATGGGCAGATTAGGTGGGCCAAGCAGTCCTTATCTGCTGTCAAAGTCTATGTTTCTATGTGCCAGCCTCGTCACTTTGCAGTTAACTGAGATCTATTGTCAGAGTTGAGATGGCTGTCATAGTCATATAAATATAAGTTTTGTCTTCAAAAATGCCTGTGGGGAAACCAGAACATCCTGCACGGATGCTGCTGCGGTTCATGCAATAACATGAAAAATCTATTTTTGTTGTTGTTATCTAAAGCTAAAAACGAACCTCCAGTGACACAGATCTCAAATACTTGGGCCCGGATATTCAAACTGCGCCATTCTGAGGCGCAAGCCCTTGCGCTGCTCAAAATAGTTGGCAAGAGGGTAGGGCGATGGTCAAAGCGAGTTGGCGCTATTGAGCAACCTTTGAATATCACCCCCCAGCCACAGCCACTGTGCATGGCGCAGTGGAACTTGCGCCACTGCAAGTTGTCAGAGTTGAGCATTAAACTTGCGGTGGCGCAAGTACCATTGCGCCATGCGCAAATTTCCGATATTCAAAAGGTGACATGCAAATGGGGCCATAATTCATGCAAGGCGAGGGGGGCCATTTGCATCTGATTATGGCCCCATTTGCATGCCATTAGCATGTAGGTGCGCCGATCCCCGAGGACTTGCGCCTGGCCGCCCTGCCAGGCAGCAGCCGTCGGGGACCGGCACACCCTGCAGCTCCGATCGTGGAGCATGGCGTGAAAACAACCCCCGCCCACATCTCCAATGCCCGATCGCGGGCAGAAAGTATCATGAAACCCCGCCCACATCTCCCAATGCCCGATCACGGGCAGAAGTATCATGAAAACCCCGCCCACATCTCCCAATGCCCGATCGTGGGCAGAGACGTAAAGCTCCCCCCAAACAGCTCCCAATGCCCGATCGCGGGCAGAATGTAAAGACCCCCAACCCGAATATCTCCCTGGTGGTCCAGTGGACCGAATGCCCGATCGCGGGCAGAATGTCCAGTGACAACCCCCAAACATCTCCCTGGTGTCTAGTGTCCCCCACCCCACTCCACTCACGGCCACCACCCCCGCCTCCCGGCAGCCGGCGGGCGGCAGCATCCCACCCGCCTGCCGCCTCGCTGCTCCGCCGACGACTGTCCAGACAGCCTTATTGGTAGAGCTAGAGCCAATGGGCGCAGCCCATACAGAGATGATAGTCCAGATTTGTGAATGAACCCATTCACAAATCTGGACTGTCACGTACGGTATGGGCTGCACGCCCATTGGCTCTAGCTCTGCACCAATGGGCGGCATCCCACCGGACAGTCAGTTGGCGGGCGGGCGGGGCAGGCGGGGATGCTGCCACCCGCCGCCGCCGGGGGGAGCGGGGTGGGGCTTCGGGTGGGTGGGTGGGGGCACTAGACACCAGGGAGATGTTTGGGGGTTGTCACTGGACATTCTGCCCGCGATCGGGCATTACGGTCCACTGGACCACCAGGGAGATATTCGGGTTGGGGGTCTTTACATTCTGCCCACGACGGCATTGGGAGCTATTTGGGCGGGGGTTTCATGATACTTTCTGCCCGGATCGGGCATTGGGAGATGTGTGGGCGGGGGTTCATGATACTTTCTGCCCGCGATCGGGCATTGGGAGATGTGGGGGAGATTGTTTTTACGTTTCGCCACGATCGGCATTGGGAGATGTGGGGGTTGTTTTTACGTTCTGCCCGCGATCGGGCTGGTGGGGGGGCACAGGGACTGAGTTGGGGGCCAGCCACGGGTGGCAGCTGCTGTGTTGCGCCCTGCAATACAGCAGCTCACCTGTGGGTGGCCCTCAACTTGATCCTTTTTTGGCTCAAAGTTGTGCAGGCGCAGGTTGGGGGTTGCGCATGCACAACTCTGCACAACCCGACTGAATATCGGGTTGCATGAATATGCATGGTTCCTCCCCCTCCTGTTGAGCATGCATTCATTTGCATTGCGCTGTTGCTCAACCTGTTTTCAGTAGCGCAACTGCCTCCTGCTGAATATCGCAGAATGGCGCAATGTAGGACTTGCGCATGCGCAACCCTGTTGAGCATGGCGCAACCCTTTTGAATATCTGGGCCTTGGTTGTATGAGGTGTGTGGCATGTGTAGGGGTGTGCGTGTGTGTATTTTGCCGCTGGGACAGCTGGTAAGAATGTGTTGCATTCTAGTTTTTACTTTGGTAAATATTTTTATGTGATATGCTGGTTATGTTATGACTACAATAATTTTATTCACAAAAAGATGCAGATTAGTGTATCTGTTATAAACTAACATGCTCATAACTGGATAAAAGGAAAATTACTGCAACCCTATCATGATGGGACCCTGAGTGGTAAACTGAGAGATTTTCCTACTAATCTGTCACCAGTCCAGGCTTAATGGTGAATGAATGTTATAAAAAATTTTAGCAGCAGCATGAAGTAAGTTGGAACTGTGACCATGATTAAACGAACAAAAAAAATTTGAAAGATTATGACTTGGGGAAGGAACGGCATAGAACAAGTCTATGGTCTTTCACTGTTAGAAAACTTTTATTCTTTTTATAACTTGGTAAGGCCCAAGTTCCTGTTTTCAGGGGTAACCCTGGGACACCAGGGTGGTTAAGTGATTGGTCAGTCACATCGTATGCAAGTGGAGGTTGTGAGACTCAAATGCAGATCTGCTAGATGTAACAAGCTCATGCACAGCTCGTTACTCTACCCTCTAAGCTATATTACCAGTCTCTTGTGGTCCTCAACAGGATTGTTTCCAAGGCAACACCGTTCAAATCCAAAGGCAGTGAACTGCACTGAGGGTCCTGAATGTTATAAAAACTAGACACTCGCCAGCTTCCTAGAACTGTATCTGGGATGCGACTGAGCCACAACCCCCACTGCTGACCAGCTGGCCCCCAACCTTCGCCCAGAGCTGCAATTGTATATGAAAGCATTTTTGAGTGTGTTGAATGGGCAGGTCCTGTAGTGTTGTACTGTGCTGCACTGGAGTGGTAGTTTGTTTCAAACTATAGGAAGGGAGGAAATATATGTGCAGGGCAGCAACTACAAGTTGGATGAGCCACTGAAAATTAGTTTCAGGGTAGTAGAACTCAGGAAGGACTCTGGATCTTTTTTTTTTTCCAGCAATTTTTCATTAGTTGGGAGTCTGATTAGAAATAATGAGCATGCACCAGTGAAAAGGAGAGCAAGCATTTATTGAGGGAGCACAAGTACAACATAAATAGAATGAAGATAGCAAAAAGGAATATACCGGTACGCCAGATTAATAAAGAAAAACCATTAATGAACTGGCTACTATTAGACAGTGCTGTGTATACAGTACATAAAAAATTAATCAATAGACAGTGAAACAGAGGTGAGGGTTTGGGAATGAAGAGGTGACCAGACCAGTAATGAGGAAGTGCTGCTGCACATAAAAAAAAAACAGTAAATGTCTGTCAGTGTGTGTTTAAGTTCTGATAGGCAATTTGTGTGGGCTTGCAATGCTCTGATGTACTACCTGAATGGGCATCCAGGGGATCAGTTCTGGTATGGAAGGGTGACAGGTGTGTGTGGTAATGATATGACTCTGATTTGTGGCCCAGGAAGCTGAGGTACGATCCAGTAGTGACCATCCTTATTGAGAGGCACCTGATTTTGTGCATTTTGTATCCATATGGCATATTGTCATCACTGCAGTCCTGCAAAATCATCATTGAATGGGTGCAGTCCAGCACTACATTTCTTATATTCAGGACAGGTTGACACATGAGACATGAGCATTTTAGCAGACAGAATCAGGCGCTCGCCCAGCGTTGGGAATGGAATTATACTTCATGAGCTCTGGGAGTGTGGGGTGGGGATATGACTCCATGAGAGTGTTACTTTTAAACTAGGCCCCCACCCTATCCCATTATAAGACAATGTCAGTATGGCACTGATGCTATGAGCTCATCAGAGCTATACAGGTGCTGAACCCTACAAAGCCCACTGTAATTCCAGCACTCTGAGACCCCTCAGTCGGGTACCAGCCCACCTTTAAAAGAATGGAAATGTGCGTAAATCACCTTTGTTTTCTCTGGAAGAAACAGTAATATGCAAAGTATTCCAAATTGTACGTGGAATGCTGATGTGAGTCTCTCCCTCCCTCCCTCTCTCCATTGATATTTTCCAGTTGGACCCCCATTGGGCCCTGCCCACTGCATCACACTCAGACCCTTCAGACCCTCTGTGAATTTCCAGGCACATTCCTCTCAACTGTCCCTGATCACGAGGTTTTCTTTATTTTTTTATTTCATAAATCGGATTTACAACCTTTGAGTCAGAGACTCATTTACAAAGGCATCTCATCGCAGGGAGGATATACAACAATTGATGGTGAAGTACAACATTGGAGGACGATACAGGTGAGATACAATAAAAGACAAATACAAAGCAATTCCAATATTACATAGAAAAAAGGAAAAGACCAGTGGCTTGCAGTTAATTACTGATTCAATCTAACGCTCATATAAAATAATAAGGCACTCTCTAGAGGGTCTATGGAGCGAGTACCTGGGGAGAGTGAGGACCAGGGTTGCTTGAGGGAGGAGGCTGTCCGGGAGGACGTTGTCTGATACAGAATGCCAGATGAGTTCAGGCTCTGGGGCAGTCAAAGGCATTTACAGTTCCGAGTGTCCATGAGGTAGTTACGGAGGGCGATTTTAAAAGGGCCAATTTTGGAGATGCTTGTGATATGAAGGGGGGGAGGGAGTTGTATCAGGAGGGGGGCTCTGTAGTGGAAGGACCTTTGGGCGAGTGAGGTCCTGGTTCTCGGAACCTGGAAAGTGGCCTTGGCTGCGCTTCAGGTGACAACCGCCTGGAAGGCTGGTTTTAGGGAAGTGGTAACCCCAGGAGGGAAGAGCCCAAGTAGTGATTTTTTGGCCAGTATACAGGTGTGGTAGCGCAGGCACTCATCAAAAGTGAGTAGATTAGAAGAGGAGTAGAGTTGGCATGTGCGTTCTGCTAGGGGCCCCTGTCAGGAGCCTGCAAGCCTTCTTTATTGAGATCTGGACTTTGGTGAAGGTGGTGGTGTCAGCCACAGCACAGATAGGAAGCCCGTAGTCAACCAAAGACAGGATAGAGGAGGTGATAGCCAGCCGGAAGGCATTCTGAGGGAGACAGTCTCTGTGGCGGTAAAGGAGTTCAATCTGGGTGTTTACTGCAGTGGACAGGGTTTTGAGGTAGGAGTGGGAAGTGAGTGCTGAATCGAAGGTGATGCCCAGGTATTTGTATGCTGTTACCTGTTCAATGGGGTGAAGGGTGCTGGGGAGGATGAGGAGGGCAGCTTTTCTGGCATTACTCTGACGATGAGTGAAGAGCATGGATTTTGCCTTTTTGAGGTTCAAGACTAGACGGTGGTTGAGGAACCATTTTTCAGCTTAGCTGAAGATGAGCTGAAGGAAGTCCTGGAGGGTGGAGGGGTCAGGGTGGGAGGCAACGAGGACCACGTTGTCAGCGTATAGGAGCATTCTGCCTGAGCAGGAGCTAGGAAGGGTGTTGAGAAACAGACTGAACAGAGTAGGGCCCAGGATGGACCCTTGGCGGAGTGGACAGGTAGAGCAGTTGATAGGGTACTGTTTATCTTGACCCATTGGGATCTGTCATGGAGGCAACTGGAGAACCAGGCCAGCGGGCTAGATGAGAAACCCAGCTGGTGGAGGGAGTTGAGCAGGAGGGGGTGGCACACAGTGTCAAAGGCCTTAGATAGGTCAATGAACAATGCCCCAGTAACATTGCCAGAGTCAAGTGCAGAGTGTATGTGCTGTGAGAACTCCAGTAGGGCCGATGTAGTGCTGTGTCCAGAGGGTGGAAGCCATGCTGCTCTGGACACAGTATGTTGTATTTGGTAAGGTATTCCATGAGTTGGGTGGAGACTATTTTTTCCAGGGCTTTAGAGAGTGGGGGGGAGTATGGAGATTGGCCTGTAGTTATTAGGTGCTGTGCGATCTCCATTCTTATGAATTGGGGTGATTTCAGCTGATTTCCAGGCACTTGGAAACTCAACAAGACAAAGGGACTGGTTCAGCAGGTTAGTGAGAGGGGTAAGCATGAAATCTAGAGTTAGTCGGAGAATCCTGGAGTTGATCGGGTCACACTTGGGATTGTGGCTGGAGAGGGCTTTTAGCAGGAGAGGTTTGGCTTCATGAGGGGATACGTTGTGGAGGAGAAATGGGGGGTAATCCTGGGTGGGGGGGTTGAGGTAGTGACTGGGTCAAAGAAGTGGACAGGAAGGAATGAGCTGAGATCAGAGAAGGCCGTGTTGAGGCATTCAGCAATATGTAGGGGGTCAGTGGTGATAATGCCATTGATCGCTATCTGAGATGGGGGGGAGCGGGTTTTTTCCATTGAGTTCCTTAATATTGTCACAGAAGGCACGTGCAGAGCCCCAGGAAGAGTCCAAGGTGGTTTGATAGTATTTGTCCTTTGCTTGCTGTATGGCCCAGGTGCATTGGTTATGAGCAGCATTATAGGCCTGTCTGTCCGCTGGCCTGCCTGACTCTACTGCGATGTGCCACAGATTGTCTCTCTGTCTCAGTTGTTGAATAAGGGAGGGGGAGATCTATGGGGCATTTTGTCCTCTGGGGAGGATGCTGGTAAAGGGGGCAAAGAGGTCACAGGCCTTGCAGAAAGCACTGGTGAGGTAGGTTAGTGTGGTGTCTGTATCAGTCAAGAGTGATTTCGGGGTCCAGTCTATTTGGGATAGGTGCTGCCTCAGTTTACTGAGGCCCCCTGGGCAAAAGCGGCAGCGGGAGATGACTTGGGGCATAGGTTTTTTTGGGGGTGAGGACTAGTGACAGAGGATAGGGGAGTGGTCACTGAGTGAGTTAGTTAAGATATTAACATCCTTGATTTTGTGGGGGCGGTTGGTACATGATAGACGTCCCCCATTCCCCCGGGTTGCCCCTGAAAAGGGACTGTTCTATCTCACTGGGCCTACCCGGTAACCAAAATTCAAATAAATAATTTTACCCCACCAAACTGCTCTGTCCCTCATCGATCCTCATAGACTATGTGCTGCCATCACACAGAATCTGAGAGCGTCCAGCGCTATAAATTGAGACATTAAATAAGAACTGCACTGAATCTGCGAGTAATTTTCCCAGTAGAACTTGCTGTTAGGAACAAATTCCAATTGTGTTATCTTCTCTTTACAACCCTGCCAGTAACCACAGTGGGCATTTTTCATTTACACTCCGGTAAGTGGCCATTTAGAACTGTATGATATAGTTTGCGTCCCTCCCAGTCACAGAGTTCTTTAGCAGAACACAAGTGCATTGTGCCAACAATGAAAGAGCAGAGCAAGGGACATAAAGTACATCATTCGCATCTAAAATGGTAGTTTCCAAATGTGTATAAATCAGATAAACTGGGACCCCATAGACCACTGCTTGGGGGGCATTGACCCCTGACCACTGGTGTGACTTTGATCCCTGACCTCTGGGCCCCACCAAAGACTTTACAAAGCCGGCTCCTATGCTAAGCCCTTGTGGTCTGAGATTCAACATAGATTAGATCCTCTCCTGGGGCTCCAAGATGCATTTAATCCTAGAGTTTGTTTGCTGGGCCTATATGATAATGCAGTGTTTGGACCCCGGAGAAGATGCATCTCTTTGATAGCCTCAGTCGACAAACTTATCATTCTTCGGCACTGGACCAATGAGGACACTCCGTCCTGTGCAGAATGGCAACAAGAGATTTTGTTGCCTTTAATGTTGAGTGTTCTACAGCGATTTTACTCTATAGATATTCGTTTTTCCATAAAAAAATGTGAAGCGCGACTTCCGGTTGGGCTTCCAAGCAGCATGGCGGTGTAAATGCAGAGCTCCGCTACACCCCTCGCTAATCTCCTCGATTTGACGCCTTTAACGACAAACAACTTAAAAAAAACAAGATCTAGATATTGGGGACATACGTAAGAAGTATTGTAAAGAAGAAAAATAAAAGAAATTGAACAACTTATGGCAGCAGGGAGCAGAATAAAATCGAGCAGCAATGTCGGCCCAGGAGCCCTCCAACTCGGAAAACTCTCAAGCGCCAGCAGAACGGCAGGACCAGACAACCATACCAAATAATAAAGTGAGAAACAAACGCATAAAGTTAGATACTATATACAGGGAGCTGTTATCGTTTCGTGCAGAAATTAAAGATCTTTACGGAGAGATTCGCAGAGATGTAGTGAGCCTGGAGCAATGAGCTGATGCATCGGAGAGACACGTAACAGCAGTAGAGAACAGAGTAGACAACATGGAGAATACAATTCAACTCTTACAAGATCAATGTATACAATTGCAAGAAAAACAAGAAGATATGGAAAATAGAGCATGCAGAAGGAATCTAAGATTATATTGCATTCCTGAAGGCTCAGAGGGTCAAGACATTACTGAGTTTACTATTGCTTTGCTCAAAACAGCTCTTGAATTGCCCTCAGATATTCAATTATCATTAGAGAGAGTTCACCGTGCACTGGACCCACGGCCTACAGATCCAAATGCCAGGCCTCAATCTATTATTATGCGCTTTCTTAGCTACGCAGTCAAGGAGACAGTATTAACAGCAGCATGGCGAAAGGGCAAGGTCTTTTACGGACAAATTCGCTTCTATGTTGATAACAATTACGCTCCACAAACTATGTGTAATCGCAGGGCATGTGCAGACATTTTACCAGCTTTGAAGGAGGCAGCCATTATATTCACAACACTGCACCCAGTCTGACTTGTGGTGCAACTTCGATCGGGAAGGAAGGAATTTCATACTGCGGAGGAGGCCAGAGAGGAGCTCCCTAAAGTGGGAATTCAAATAGAAACAAAATCCATGTTAGGATTACAGAAAACTGACCCACCGCGCTGGCATATGGTGAATTTGGGCAGAACACGGAATGGCGGAGAAGTAACAAAGAGGGGGAACATTTCTAATCATCTGGCAACTTTTCACTGATCGGCAAGGAGAAGAACCTGACTGACAGAAGCTGAAGCTTGGCTTATGATTCCTCGATGGTCCTCTGGTTAGAGGTCTTTGAAAGTTTATGTCTGATGAGAGGGACTGGGAATTCAGTTGTCTGAACTGGGATCTTTATTAGATGACAACTCTCTCACAGGAGATTGGACAGAGAAAAGAACGCTTAATAAGTGTACTTGCAGAGAACTTTGCCATAACAAAGAAACAAGTAAAACATTTGATCTGGCTGTTTGAACTGGCTCTGACGATCACTTTGAAGGAGGCAACGGAACTAATTTTTAAGAGGAGATTATTGTGCTCTGCTTGATTTGTTTTCAGGGTTAACCTGACATAAGGGCCTGAGAAAAGTTGCCCTAGTTGAATAATACAGAATTTAGTTAATTATAAAATAAACAATTTACTTTGCGGGGGGAAGGAGGAGGAAGCATTGCCAGATGTTACAGGGAAGCCCATTTCAAATCAAAGACAGACAGGCAGAATATTTTGAGTTAATATTTGGATTTTTATTTAGCTTGTCTACATATTTCTTTTTAATTTTTATTAGGGGAGCAGTATATCCCCAGGAGGCCTAGGCATTTGGTGTTACCAGATACCCGGTGACCCCAGACTATCAGGAGACACACTTAGGGAGTAGGTTTTTAAACCTCCCCTACCTTGGAAGTCAATTTTATTTGGTATACAATGTATGTACATAGTTATCAAGACAAAGGTCAGACATATACTGACAATTTGCTTCAGATTTCAAAAGGTTTGATAAGATCGCAGCAGGAGATGTTTAAGAATAATCTAGACGGGAAAGGCATAAAATGTTTAAAAAAAAGTGACGTTCAGAAAGATGGCTGTGGGGGGGGAGCATCAGTATGGGGATCACTCAGGAATGGGATTATTAAGATTGGGACAACAGAAGAGAATATGTTTCCATAAGGGAATAAGATGGCTACTCAGATAGTAAAAGCACTCTCGCTTACTATAAATGGGCTTAATAACCCATTTAAAAGGGCCAGACCATTCCAATATATCAAGAAACACCCCAGTGATTTTTATTATCTCCATGAAACATACTTAACAGATACCGAACATGCAAAATTGAATTGGGGGGGCAGGTTTTGGGTATATGCGTTGTCCTTTCCTAAAGGGAAACAACAAGTAGCAGCCATTTTAATACCTAGGACCTCTCCTTTTCATTTAGAAACACAGTGCGTAGACCCAGAGGGAAGGTATGTAATCTTAAAAGGTACCCTTTATGGGACAAAGGTCACGTTAGTGCACGTGTATTTTCCCCCTCTTACATCTGTTTGTCTTTTTAAAATATTTTTTGCAAAGCTCCTAGACATTATGCACGGCTGCCTTATTATAGGGGGAGATATTAATTTAACTTTGACACCTCGGTTGGACTCCTCTGCACCTTCCAAATATAGGCTAACATCAGCTCAAAGATTATTTATTTCTCAACTTAGGGCATTGGGTCTAATCGATGTATGGAGACATTTTTATCCTCTTTCGAGGGATATACATTTTTCTCCCCTAGACACAATTTGTACTCAAGATTGGACTACTTTTTCATTTCAAAAGCACATTTGGACTGTTTTCAAGACTTAACTATAGGACCCAGATTTCTTTCTGTTCATTCTCCCCTATTTTTGAGGCTAGATTTTAAAATACCAAAGAAATCCACTGGGTGGCACTTGAATACATATTTTTTAAAGGATAAAGCTTTTAGGGACAGCTTTAACTCAAAAATAGCTCAGGTTATTGCAGAAAATTTGTCCCAGGAGACATCCATTACAATAGTTTGGGATGCTGTGAAGGTTATGATCAGGGGGGAGATAACTGCATATTCAGCATACAAGAAGAGATATTGGGAAACAAGATATGGTGAATTACATGAGAAATTAAGGGAAATACAAACAAAGTTTACCCCTATTACCACAGAGGCCCAAGCCCAGATTAATCAGACAAAGGCTGAGCTCCAGGAACTTTTAGACAAAAAAACACAACAGGCACTATTTTACTTAAAAACATATAGGTATGAGGGAGGGCCAAAAGGGGGGCAAGAAATTTAGCCCGGAGGCTTAGGGGACATAGGACAGCCACAATCGTAACACATTTAGTGGATCCGGAGAGAAAAACAAGAGCTCTTAACTCACAACAGATACTGCAACTGTTCCAGAAATATTATAGGCAGCTATATGAGAAACCACAAGGTCCAGAATTTAACAAAATCGAGGAATTCCCCCCCCCCCTTACATTAAGAAAGCTAACTAAGGAAATGGAAATCAGATTAAAAGCCCCTATCAGATCAGAGGAAGTCAGACGTGCCATAAAAGAAAGTAAATCATTAAAAACCCCTGGCCCAGATGGATTTCAGTCCAAGTGGTACAAGACTTTTAGTAAACAACTGACTCCTTTACTACTAAATACCTTTTTAGAAATTCAACAGGAGAGCCCCCTCCTCCATCATGGGATTACACTAATATTTCACCTATCTTAAAAGTAGGCAAAGCAGCAGAATTAACTACTTCATATAGGCCAATATCCATATTAAACATGGACTACAAGTTATTTATGTCCATATGGGCACATAGACTAGAGGAACTGTTATTTGATTAATTCAGATCAATCATGGTTCATTCGAGCCAGAGAAACCACAGATAATATACGTAAAATGATCCATTTGTTGGACCACTTAAATCAGAGACAGATAACAGGCAGTGTTGCTCAGCCTCAACGCAGACAAAGCTTTTGATCCCGTGAGTTGGCCTTTTTTATGGGAAACTTTGCGCAAGTTTGGATTTTCTGGGGAAGTCTCTAGCATGATACAGAGAATTTATGCCTCTCCAAAGGCATATGTTAAAGTGAATGGACAGTTATCTTCAATGATACAGCTGGGAAGGGGAACTAGGCAGGGTTGCCCACTTTCCCCCTTACTGTTTGCAATATACATTGAGCCATTGGTTGAAGCCATAAGGCAACATCCTAATATTCAGGGGGTCCCTTTAGGAGGGAGGGATTTTACTATATCATTATATGCAGATGACGTATTATTAACACTCCTAGAACCTGAAAAGTCCATTCCTGCTACTTTACAAGTGATAGATAAATTTTCAGAAATAGCCGGATACAAAATAAATATACAAAAAACTGAGTTGTTATCTTTAAATTTCACCCCCTCTCAGTCTCTGAAGAACCAGATCCCTCTGAAATGGAGAAATAATAAGATTAAATATTTGGGTATAAATATTCCCCAGAAACTGGAACATTTGGAACTGTTCAATTTAGAGCCTCTATCAATAGAGATAGAGAATTTAGTTGGGAACTGGACACATCAGGTATTATCTTTTTCAGCTCGAATACAAGCTATTCGGATGACCTTACTTCCTAAGATATTATATTATTTCCAAACTTTACCGATTATTCCATCACAATTCTACTTTGCATCCTGGGCCAGAATTTTTTCGAGGTTTTTATGGGCTGGAAAACAGCCAAGGGTCAGATGGTCTCTGTTACAGTTACCAGTGGCAAAGGGGGGTTGTAATCTTCCAAACCTTAGAAATTACCATAAGGCAGTAACATGTAAAATAGTGATGACATGGCTGAATCCTCAGGTAGAGAAACCATGGAAATTTATTGAGTTTATACTAAATGATCTAGTAAACATTATCCTTATTATATTTGCCGCCCAAAATTCTTATCCACAGTTACAAAACTTTACATTTGGAACCCGTTATACGTTAAAGGCTTGGTATGAGATAAGGACATCTACTACATTAACTGAAGTTTCGGTTATTTTAAACTAATAGGTACAGAAAGTGTATCTTTGGAGATGGGTGCTGTTCGGGTCCATCAAGAATGACAGAAAAAAGGTCTGCTTTTGATATATCAATACCTGGATTGTGAATGGAGTACTGCCATTTGCCACATTATAGGCAAAATATAAATTCCCCCATACACATCATTACAGTTATTTACAGATTCGGACATTTATACAGAAATAATTAGCATTAAATACTCTGCCCTCTCTCATGCCTATGTTGATGTCACTTTTTAGGGACATTATAGAAGGCAGGGAACAAATTAATTTAATTTGACAAATACATAAAGCAATAAGAGATTTTTGGAAGGAATCCACTGAGGATATCTTAGAGAGATGGAATAGAGAATTAGGGACTCAAATAACTTATGAGAAATGGTTGGAACCTATTCCTCACTCGATGAGAGTATTACAGTCATCATACTGGTCAGAATATATATGAAAATGTCGTAGTAGATATTTTTATACCCCTGACAAAATTGCTAAATTTGTATCTTTGGGGCATGGCCTTTGTTGGAGAGAATATGGAGAAAAAATGGCAAATACAACACACATTTTTTGTGCCTGTCTGAAAGTTACCCAGTACTGGTTAGATATAGAAAAGAGCATACAAAATATTGTGGGACCAGAAATTAAATTATCCAATCAGATGATTCTGCTTTATATTGGGGAAGACGGAAAAGTTCCACCAAGTAGAAATAAGTTATACCTGTACCTGGCAGCAGCTAAAAAGGTTATAACTTGCCTATGGCGAACGGCTAAAGTACCCACCCTCTCTGATTGGCATTCATTGATGACTGAGATATACTATCTAGAGAGAATAGTAGCTTCTAGAGCTGAAAGGAGGTCACAATTTGAGCTCCAATGGAGGCCATGGGTTTTCTATATCTCTCCTCTGGATGAAACATTTGTTCCCTGATACAGCTATTTGAAAGTGACCAATTTTTGTGGGATATGAATTTTGATCTAGTGTCATTTGATATATAACAGAATGATGTTGTAGAAACATGAATTGGCAACCTGAAGAACATTCTGGCCCAGATATTCAAAAGGGTTGTGCATGCGCAAGTCCTACATTGCGCCATTCTGCGATATTCAGCAGGAGGCAGTTACGCCACTGACAACAGGTTGCGCAACAGTGCAATGCAAATGAATGCATGCTCAACAGGAGGGGGAGGAACCATGCATAAACTGCGCAACCCGATATTCAGTAGGGTTGTGCAGAGTTGTGCATGCGCAACCCCCAACCTGCGCCTGCACAACCTTGAGCCAAAAAAAAAGGATCAAGTTGAGGGCCACCCACAGGTGAGCTGCTGTAATGCAGGGCGCAACACAGCAGCTGCCACCGTGGCTGGCTCCAACTCAGTCCCTGTGCCCCCACCAGCCCGATCAGGCGGGCAGAGCGTAAAAACAACCCCCACACATCTCCCAATGCCCGATCGCGGGCGAAAGTAACTAGAACCCCCGCCCACATCTCCGATGCCCAATCGCAGGAAGAGCGTGTATCAACCCCCAGTGCCCAATGGCGGGCAGAATGTAAAAACCCCCCAACCCGAATATCTCCCTGGTGGTCCAGTGGACCGTAATGCCAATCAGCGGGCAGAATGTCAAATTACAACCCCCAAACATCTCCCTGGTGTCAAGTGCCCCCCACCACCCACCCACGAAGCCCCTCCACCCACTCCCCGGCAGCGGCGGGCAGCAAGCATCCACCCGCCTGCCGCCCGCTTTCTCCCGCCCGACTGACTGTCCAGTAAGGTTGCCGCCCATTGGTGCAGAGCTACAGCCAATGGCATGCAGCCCATACCGTACATGACAGTCAGATTTGTGAATGAACATCATTCACAAAATCTGAACTATCATGCTCTGATATGAACTACACCATTAGCTGTAGCTCTGCACCAATGGGCGTGCTGGATTTGGCAAGAGAAAAACACACTAAAATGAGGGTCCTGGACTTTAAGAGGGCAGGTTTTAAAGAAATGGGGGACTGCCTCAGTAAACACCTCAAAGAAGGGGATAGCCGGGGTTGGGGAGTGGTGACCCAATAGAAGAAGATCAAGGAGGGAACAGCTAAGGCAATGGCACACTGTTTGAAGAAAGCAAGCAAGGGAAGGAAGAGGCCACTAAGGTTCTCAAAGGAGGTGGCTAAGTTGGTAAAGGAGAAAAAAAAACAGCATTTAGTATGTACAAGGAGACCCAGATGGAGGGGAACAGGGAGGTATATCTGGAAAAGTAAAAGAAGGCAGGAAGGAGGGTGAGGGCAGCTAAGGCACAGAGAAGAGGATTGCAGAGGAGGCCAAAAAAGGGATAAGACTTTCTTCAGTTAGGTGAGTGAAAAAAAGAAAGCAAGCGGTGGGAGAGTAAGAATCAGGAGGATGGGGTGGACTGTGCAGAAGATGATCAGAAAAAGCTAAAGTTTTAAATTAGTGCTTTTACTTGGTCTTCTCAATTGGGGTGGGGGATAGACCATCAGCAGGCACTGGGGGACACAAGTCCATTTTCGGAGGAGAGAGTTCAGAGGATGGAAACCCTAAAGGAGAATAAAGCAATGGGACCAGATGGAATTTACCCAAGGGTTCTAAAAGACCTGAACATGGTGCTAACTGCCCCTCTGGTAACACTATTCAGGACCTAATTAGAGGCGGAGTAGTTCAAGAGGACTGGAAGAGGGCACTGTGGTCCCTCTGCAAAAGAGCGCATCAGGGAGAGGCAAGCAACTATAGGCCAGTCAGTCTCACATCAGTGATAGGGAAATTAATGGAGGCCTTGCTAAAGGAGAGGCTGATGGAGCACCTGGAGGTATATGGGCTGCAGGATCACCGACAGCATGGTTTAACGGGAGGTAATATGCCAAACAAATCTCAGATTTCTTTGATTGGGTTAAGCGAGGTGGATCGGGGAAGACAGTGGATGTGGCATATCTAGACCTCAGTAAGGCCTTTGGTAATGTGCCACACAGGTGTGTAAAGAAACTAAGCAGCCTGGGGTTAGGAGAAAGTGGTAAACTGGATATCAAACTGGTTGAAGGACAGGAGACAGAGGGTGGAGGTAAACAGCATACACTTGGACAGGAGACTGACTAGCAGGGTGTCACATGGTTCAGTAACTGAACCTGTCTTCTTCACTGTCTTCATAAGTGATACTGCTGAGAAACTGGAGGGGAAGGTGCATCTCTGAGAATGACACAAAAATCTGCAACAAGGCAGACACTCAGGAAGGGGTAAAGAGAATGCAAAGGGATCTCGGGAAACTAGGGGAGTGGTCTAGGGTGTGGCATTTGGGTTTCAATACCAGAAAGTGAAAAGCCATGCTCTTGAGGCAGGGAAACCAGAGTTTTGTATAAGATTGGGGGGGGGGTTACTGACAGTCATCATGCAAGAAAGGGGCCTTGGGTAATCATATAGTACAGTTACACAAGAACTTACCGAGGAGCTCTTGTAGCAGGCTACACCATAAGGACTGAAGCCGGCAGGCACCAGGACCCCATGGAAAACTTCCTGCTAGCAGTCTATAGTGGGGGACCGCCCCCTGACATCAGCCCGCCTCACAACGTCAGCCAATGGTATAAAAGGGGCAGATCCCCAGCCCAACCTTAGTTCTCCCGCCGAAGACCCCAGAAAACTCAGAAATGGAGAATCGAAGAGGTTCCTCTGAAACATAGAACTGAAAATAGCCAATGGAGAAACAGTCACCAGGGACAAGGTGAGAGGGAAAGCACGGCCTGCTGCAAGAGCTCCTCTCGAAGATCTACTGTTACGGTAAGTTCTTACGTAACTGTACTATCTCACTTCGAGGAGAAGCTCTTGCAGCAGGCTACAACATAAGGACAGAGTCCCAAGCAGTGGAAGGACTAACCCCTGTCAGCAGGGAGGAGGTAAAAACCTGCTGAAAATGCTCAAGAGAGCAGGCCTTGTAGGACAGTGAGGCCAAAGCCTGTCCTATGAGGAGAGGCAATGTCCAAACTGTAATGACGAATGAAGATGTATACAGAACTACAAGCGGCAGCTGTGCACATATTAGCCACAGACACATTTTTAATGGGTGCAAAGGAATCAGCCATACCACTGGTAGAACGGTCTTTGACCGGTCCCAGCAGAGGCTTCCCATATTTGCGGTAGCAATAAACAATATAGTTGACTAACCATTTAGACAAAGTTTGCTTAGAAACAGGAGCCCTTCAGTCCTTGGGACAAAAGAAACAAACAACTAACTGGTCAGCTCTTCAGACAGTGCGGGTGCAAAGCAGCTGGTGAACATCCAGAGTATGAAGTACAGTTTCCTCTCTGTTAGAGTACTCTGGATAGTAAACTGGTAGGTGGATGTCCTGATTCCGTGTAAATTTAGACACCACTTTAGGCAAAAACTTAGGATTCGTCCACAAGGATACCCTGTCCTTGTGGAATACTAAGTAAGGCTCTTTACACATCAGAACCTGAAGCTCAGAAATTCTTTGAGCAGAAGTAATGGCAACTAAAAATAACGCTTTCCATGACAGAAAGTGTAGCTCGCAACTCATGGCCAGTTCGAAGGGAGGCAGTTTAAGTTTTTCCAAAATAAATAAAAGGTTTCATGGGGGAATAGGGTCCCTAATGGAAGGTTTGAGGTGAAGAATACCCTGCAAGAAAATGTGGGAAAGATCCAGCTGGGCAAGAGTTTCGCCCTCTACAGGTGCATGATACACAGAGATGGCCGATAAATGCACCTTAATGGAGGCATAGCTCAGCCCCGAGTCGGACAGCGAAAGGAGGTACTCCAAGACAGAATTCACTAGACAGGTGACGGGATCAAGCTGGCGAGTGGAGGTCCAAATGCAGAATCGCTTCCGCTTCACTGCATAAGTGGCCCTGGTGGAAGGCTTCCTTGTGGCCACCAAGACATCTGCCACTCTGGGGGAAACCCCAAACTGAGCAACTACTAGGTCTGCAGGAGCAGCGTGCAGGTACAAGCAACCTGAGGTCTGGATGACCCAAGGTGCCCTGCTCCTGGGAGACAAGCTCGTGGCAGAAGGATCGGGGTTCCACTGCCAGCTGCTGAGGTAGTGGAATCAAATCTTACATGGCCAATAGGGAGCAACTAGGATCATCACCGCTTCCTCTGACTGCAATTTGAAAAGGAAAGAGGGAAGGCATACAGAGATTGCCCTGCCCAAGAGAGGGACAATGCGTCTTGTCAGAAAACACCAGGCCCTGGATCTAGGGAGCAAAAACTGGGCCGCTTTGCATTGAGTGGGGACATGAAGAGGTCCAACTCTGGCTAGTCCCACCTGGCTCGAACAGCTCTTCGCCCCACAGATTGGAGAAAGTTCCTATTTGTGTACCGTGGACTGAGACTGGCTTAAACTGTCAGTCAAGGTGTTTTGTACACCTGGGACATGCACGGCAGTGAGTTCTAGATGATGCTCGTACGCCTCATACCAGACTCTCATGACCTCCCTGCAGAGGGGTAAGGTGAGTTCCCCTTGCTTGTTTATGCAGAAGACCACTGACATGTTGTCCATCTGAATAAGGAGAGGGCCCAAGAGCAGATTAGTCTGGAATGCCTGTAGGGCATAGAGTATCACCCGCATCTCCAATATCAAATCAAATCTGGGTGGGCCATAGGCCCTTATCTGCCGACACTGTCTATGTATCTATGTATAAATCAAGTTTTTATTTTTAAAAAACGCTATTCAAAAAATATCATAGCGCTTGTACAGTAAGATTTTAAAACAGATATAAAATAAAATGCAATCATAGTCATTCATTCCACTCCAACTCGGGATAAGCCCGATTAAAAAGATACATTTTTAGTGCACATTTAAAACTCTCCATGGACAGGCACTCCCTTATCCGACGAGGTAGAGAATTCCAAAGGGTCGGGGCTGCAAATGCAAAATGCTCGAGCCCCAGAAGTCTTCAAGCAGACCCTGAGAGCCTATAGCAATCCTTCATCAGAGGTGCAGAGAGGGTGGTAAGGACACAGAAGCTCTTGCAGATAGCACAGTCCCTGTCTGTGTAGGGCTTTATAGGTCATCAAACCAACCTTGAAGATGATCCGTCACTGAACAGGTGGCCAATGCAGATTACACAGCATAGGCGTGACATGGCTAGATCAAGAAAGACCAATCAACAGCCTGCCGCTGCATTCTGCACTAGCTGCAAGCGGCGGATATCAACCCCCGGTAGCCCTAGGTATAGGGAGTTGCACTAGTCAAGGCAGGTGGTCACAAAGGCCCACATTGGAAGGTCATCAGGCAGAACCAGGTGTTTAATCCGAGCGATATTCCTCAGATGGTAAAAAGAGGTCTTGACAATGGATGACACATTATGTTGATATGGAGATGTTACTCTTAGGGAGACCAAGTTCCCTGGGTCTGATGGTCTGCCCAAATGGGCATCCCAGCTCTGGCCAGACATGACCATGGCCAGAATTTGATGAGGAGACTCTGCCGAAAGTGGACCCCTGTGGAAAGACTGGAGGGGTTCCACCACTATGCCTGTTTGGCACACCGGAGTGGAGACTGTCACAAGTTGCTGCAAGTCGTCTGTGCGTTGGTCCCATTGAACCTGAAGGGGCCACTGGGGAACCCTCATGTGCAGGTGTGCAAGAAGGACTGTTGCAATGGCCGCTGTCATGTGCCCTAGCAGCCTTAGGAATACTCTGACTGGGATTTGACGTGATGAGGAAACCAGGTGAGCCTGATCCTAAAGGCTTTTTGCCCCATCTGGAGGCAGGAAGGCTTTTCCTTCAGTGGTGTCCAGAACTGTCCCGATGTACTGTAGCCTTTGGCTGGGCCACAGGGAGGACTTTGGGAGGTTGAGAGTGAACCCTAGGTCTCGAAACTAGGTAAAGGTGTCTTCCGTGGTGCTGATCAGCTGATCTCTAGAGGGAGCTGCCAAGAGCCAATCGTACAGGTAGGGGAAGATATAGTGGCCTTTCACCCCTGAGGGCTGCCACCACTACTACTAGGCACTCTGTAAAGACCTGGGGAGCTGAGGACAAGCTGAATGGCTGGACACAGAATTGGTAGTGGTTGCCTTGGAAGCGGAAGTGAAGGAACCTCCTGAGAGGCTGAAAGACCAAAATGTGGAGGTAAGCGGCCTGCATATCCAGGGAGTACAGCCAGCCCCCCTGATGAAGGAGGGGGAGCAGGACTGGACCATCCTGAATCATTTGTATTCTATACACTTGTTCAGGTGGTTGAGATCCAGGATAGACCGTAGGTCCCCTGCTTTCTTTGGAACCTGGAATAAAAGCCCTTCCCCTCTTTAATCTGGCAGAACTGACTCTATGGCCTGCTTCAGCAAGAACACTTGGATCTCCTCCTGAATGAGGGAGAGGCGTGACTGAGGGTAATGGGAGTTTATGGGTGGGTTGTCTGGTGGCATCTCCACAAACTCCAGAGTATGCCCTTTCTTGGTCAGTTGAAGAACCCATCGATCTGTGGTTATTCTGTGCCATCCCTCTAGACAGAAAGAAGGTTCCCCGAGATTCTGCCGGGGAGCGATTCAGGTCGAGGAACTGGGGATACAGAAAGGGCCTGGGAGGTTTTGGAGACTTTGGGACCCAGAACCTCCTGAGGCCTAGAAGTGGCCTACGTTTGAAGCACCTCTGGCTGTTGCCCAGAGGAGTGATGGAATGGCTGGCGGCGGTTTTCCTTCTGGTTAGATCTGTACATGGTATGGACAGATCTGACAGCCTTGCGGATTCCTCAAGGCGAGTTATAATCTTTCTGATTCTTCACCAAAGAGGACTGAACCTTAAAGGGCGTCCATAATGCCCGCCTGGATGTCCAGGGTGAAATCTGAGACACAGAACCAGGAATAATGGCAAAGGCAGACACTGGTGGCCGCTGCCCTTTCTGCTGTATCACAGGAGGAACGTAGGACATGAGTGCCTACATCCAAACCAGATTTCAAAATATACAGCGGCTCAGCTTACTAAGGACTATCCTGCTGAGTCTGAACCACTTCCATGGTCTTCTCCCACAGGGCATTTAGATACTGGATCATGTGGGCGAAGAAATTCGGGGAACAAGCGGCTGCAGGTGGCGTGAGTGTAAATTTTCCTGCCGAGCTGGTCTACCTGCTTGGAATCTTTGTCCGGAGGCAGAGTGCTGAGATACCGTGGCCTGCTGGACCAATCATGGGCCGAATGACCACAGAGTCTAGCATTGGTTGCTATCAAAGAAAGGCTCATCATAGAGGAGCATTATAGAGGCGATCAGCCTTCTTGGAAACAGTGCACATAGTAGATGGGCATTTCCAAGTTGATATAATAATGTCCTTGAATGGATCCACCAGAGGAGGAACCACCATGGATTTTGGATCCTTTTGACGGAGGAAATGGCCAAATGGCACCTCTCAGGGTCCAAATCTTTGGTGTTCCAGCCCATGTTGGACTGGATGTGCTGCATGACCTCCATGGCAGCGTCATCAGTAGGAGATCTGGGGGTTCTATGGAGAAGGGTACACTCCAAGTCAGACAACACCGAGGAGAAGGAAGAGGCACACTGGCCCAACTCCCAGAAGAGGAAGATCGTGAGGTTGAATGGCGGTGCCTGCAGTTGTATGACCCTCGTTGGCGCTTGTCCCGATGACCTGGAGGACGAGCAATGGTGTTTTCAACCGTGATGCTTAGAGCGGCCCCTGCTAATGTCATCTGGGTTTGGGGTAGGCTCTTAAGGAATTGGCATGGACTGTCGAGGAGGAGTCCCTGAGGGAGGAGGTTTCTTAGGAGGGGCGTGGGAGGCCTGGTATCAAATAGCCCTTGACTACATTCCAACAGAATGTGAAGAGAGCTCAGAGGTCTGGCAGAGGTTCTGGGGCATAGAGGATTAGTGAGCATTGGTGGGTGGACGTCAGGTGGCCCCAGCATCGGTCTCTTTGGTGGCTGCAACCCAGATGTCAGGTCTTGAGGATTTGGGTTGACCAGTGGTGGCCCAGTGGGCATCTGGTTATCCGGCATTGGTCTAGTAGATGTCGTTAGACCGAATGCCGGACCCCCTGGTGTCGGCTGAGAAGTAACGTTAGGGTCAGCCGGTGACATCAGGTGTTCAGGCGACGACGGATTGGGTGTCGCTGGGGCCAACATCGGTGTGGCTGTCGTCAACCAGACAGGCATCGATTGACACCAGTTTGGGGAGGCAGTTGGTGCCTTAGGAGGAGTCTGCTGAGGGGAGATAACTCCTGAATGGGGCAGAGATGTCGACCTCCTGGGGGAGGCGAGCGCATGCCCCTGTCATCGCTGGGTGGCGCTGGCCTGCAATTGGGAGCCCACTTAACAGACACTGATGCCAGGTGGATGACGGGCAAGGACCTGCCACCTGAAAAAGACCCGGCCAAGCCAACTAGCTGAGAACCCGCTGTTTGATGGGAGGACCTGAGCATCTGAGGCTGAGGACGAAGTCCCAGACCCTGAAAAACCACCGCCTGACATCTGGATGAGGGCAGGTGGTTTGACCACTGGGAGCCCAGAAGGAGTGAGGACTGCCATGGAAGTAAAGTCCGACCTCCTGCGGGAGGAAGTCCCAGAGCCGGTCGCCATCTGGGGAGGGGGCAGGGAATGAGAAGCTGACCGGGTTTGTCCTTATGTCTATCCCAGTGTTTGTGCTTCCCAGATTACTTCTTCTTCTTGTGAGAAGCAGAGGAAGTCCAGACCCCTGAGATTGAGGAAGAGGAGGTACTTTTACCCGGGATCTCTTTCTCCATGGCTGCTACTTTCTTTTCGAGCAAGAAGCTTTTCAGGGCATCTAGCGGCGGATCCTAGTCCTCTGGTTAAAGTTCAAACAGTGCTGGCAGGCTTCTGTATCGGGGTTGGAACCTAGACAGAAAAGGCAAGAAGCATGACCGTCCTTCAATGGAATCTGCTTGCCACAAGCACACTTGGACCGCTGCAGTTCTACAGACGAAGTCAGAGAAGACGACATGCAGAGAAATACTGGAGAAACTAGTATACTGAGGAAAATAACAAAGCGTGGGTTATCGTGAAAAAATGGTGGTCGACTAAGGCAGAAGGCATCCGTGGAGCTGATGTGCATGGGTCGATTGGTGGAAAAGAATGGAGGCTGGGCTGGGGGACCACCACTTTTATACCACTGGCCGATGTCGGGGGTGGTCTCTTGCTATAGACTGCTAGCTAGAAACCATGGGGTCCTGGCACCTGCTGGCTTCAGTCCTTATGATGTAACCTGCTGCAAGAGCTCCCTCTCGAAGTGAGATCTGCTCATCTCAAGGTGGCAGGGCACTGTGACAAGGCAGTAGGCAAGGCTAGTGGGATGCTGGAGTGCAGATGGAGAGGGATTTCTATCTGGAGAAGAGGGTGGTATTGCCACTTTTTATTGCTCAATAGTGAGACCACACCTACGTGACTGGGACCAGTTCTGGAGGCCACATCTCTACAAAGACATTGATAGGGTGGAAGTGGTCCACACAAGGCCTACCAAAATGGCGCTGTGGTTGCACACGGCTATACAAGGAGATGCCGCAGCATCTCAACATGTATTCTCTAGAGGAGAGGAGAGCGAGAGGGGAGGATTGGGACATAAAAGTACCTCATAGGAGTGAACAAGGTGCAGGTGGGGATTCCCTTTCAGAGGAGAAAAAGCACCAGAACACAGGGGCATGCAATGATGTTAGAGGGGTGGTGAAGTTTAAGAGGGATGTGAAGAAATATTATTTCACAGAAACTGTAGTGGATTCCTGGAACAGCCTGCCACAAGAGGTCACGGGGAGGGGGCAGCTTCAAGCATGTGTGAGATGGGCACAAGGGCAAAATAAGTAGAGAAAAGGGTGGTGGGAGGGCCCTGACAAATTCTGTTTCTATGTAATAAATCCAGAAACCTGACTGGTTGTCTAGGATCTTTAGCCGTGGCTAAATTCTGGCATAATCCATGGGTAAAGATCGAGCCGTCCCAGCCAACCACTGCACAACACCAAAAAAATCCTAAAAATCACTACCCTTTTTTTAACCTCTCTGTGGCCGACATCTTGAAATACTACCTCTCACTGTCACACAACTACACACATTCACAAGACAAATTTATTTTTTATACTAGCTCTTCCATGACCCCTGTAAACCCACCTTTTCTGTCATTCTTTCATCATCAGCATTGTGAGCCACCTCATATCTCCTATCTCACACAGCAGCACTTAACAACAGCTCTCAATAAAGCTTCCAAATAACTTTTCTCCAGATCTATGTACTTGTTATAACACAGTTAAGCTGCACCATGGTCCATAATGCTCACAACACGTTGATTCAAACTGAAATATGCGAGCCCCTCACTGCTCGCGACAAACTTGCTCTGCTAAACACATGTGGCATCTCCTTACAACCAGAACCACACTCTAATGCTCTATCTCACTATCAAATTAAACAAAAACTAGCCATTAAAACAAGCATCCCAGAGTGAGTGTGTGTGTGTGGTGTTCCACCCTATTCTACCTAGAAACAGGGACTATTTAGGATTCAGAGGAAGAGCCAACCCAGTGGCACCGAGGCACCTTACCTCTTGCCATGCTGGCGACCCGTGTTCAGGGGGGGGGGTTGGCTGGGAGTGGGAAGGACTGGGAGAGGATAGAGCAACCGCCAAGTAGCTCTCCTCTCCTGGATTGGGGAGGTCGGCTCTCCTGGCCAAAGACCACCACCATGTGGAGGTGTGATGGTGGTGCAGGCATGACAGGAAGTTGGGCGCTAGGTCAGGGGTGGGTGGGGCAGAGTCATCCAGGCCAAGGCATGTGTGCAAGCCTCCACACACATGCCCGACCTTGTCTGGGGCTCTGGGAATAAAGGGGAGAAAACGTGGAAAATGCAGGCGTTGCGGCTGGATGATGACCCCAGGCCATCTCCAGTGATTCCGCCGAGGCAAAGTGGGAGTGGCCTTGGATGCTCGGTACGGACGACTGACACAAGCTGCCAGCCTGCTGGGGAGAGATAAACATCTATATGGGAAAAAAAAAAAAAGATTCAAAGGAAGGATATTATACTAAAAATCAATAAAGAAAGTTCAAAAATACATCATCTTTAAAAATTATTTTTTTTAAACCTTTACTTCCTACCAATTACATAATCGCAATAATCCACTCCAGGATGAGGATTATGCTGAGGATTACCCACTGCTGGTGTGGTTAAGTCACTTGGCCTGCGGCCCCATGACGCATCACAACAGGCGTGGGTAAATCGCAGCATAAGCCACAACGTCTCATGGATTACTACTTAGTAATAACTGGCTTACGTTTTTTTCCATAGAAGGACCAGGTTATAATTCGACGTTATAACCTGTGGGTTATAATGGTGAACACGTGCTACCTGCTCCTTCTCCTGGCTCACGCTACACCTCAGTGCTCTACAGACACAGTATTCAGTCAAAATCTCCTATAGACACCTTTGCAGTACGCAAAGCAGCAGGAAAACAAATGTGTCTGTAAAATAAAGCACTACTTATGAGCCTCAGTAAAGTAGTTACGTAAGAACTTAGCATAACAGTAGATCTTGGAGAGAGGTTCCTGCAGTAGGTCATTACATGTAGGACTGTGCCACCAGGCATCAGGACCACAAGGCATACTTTTCCAGCAATGCCTGGCAGGGGACCGCCACCCGACGTCAAGAAACAGACATCAGCGTGACTCATATAGTGGCGGTCCCCACGCCCACCTTCCAGTTCTCCTCCCTGGAGATCCTAAAGGAAAGACAGGAGAAAGGGAACATAGTTCTGGAGTCCCAAAAGAAATTTGGGGAATGAGGAGGAAATATATGACTTACTGTAGGAACCTTCTCGAGTATCTACTGTTTCAGTATTTCACGAATTGTACTATCTTACTGTGAGGGTACCTGCAGTAGGTCATTACATGTAGGACTGAATCCCAAGCAGTCCCTCACAAGAGAGGCCAAGAGAAACACGGAGGAGGAGCAACAGAAGGACAGAACAGGACAGCCTAAGACAGTAGGCCCGCAGAACAGCGAGGCTAAACCTCACCCCTACGCCTGGAAGCAATGTCCAGACTGTAATGTTGGTGAAGGTATGGACCAACTCCAGGTTGCTGCTGCACAAATCTCTGCTGCAGAAACATTACGAAGATAGGCCACACATGCACAGCCATGCCTCTCGTGGAATGACCTCTGATTGCCCCCGGCAGAGGTTTGTTGTACTTCTGATAACAGAAGCTAATACAGTTAGCTAACCATTTCAAGAGACATTGCTTAGAGACAGCCATCCCCAAGGTTTTGGGAGCAAAGAATACAAAGAGTTGGTCAGCCTTACAGGAATCCTTAGTCCTGTGGACGTAGCATCTCAGGATTCTGTGCACATCAAGAGTGTGCTGAAGCGCCTCACCTTTGTTTGCGGGAGCCAGATAGTACACTGGAAGTTCCACTGACTTAGTGTGAACTCCGAAACCGCCTTGGGCAGAAACTTAGGATTTGTTCTGAGGACCACCTGGTCCTTGTGGAAAATCAAATAAGGATCCTTAAACACCAGGGCCTGAAGTGTGGAAATCCTTCCAGCGGAAGTAATGGCAACAAAAATAGCGCGTTCCAAGAAAGGCAAATCACAGCTCATCGCTTGTTCAAAGGGAGGAAGCGTGAGCTTCTCAACACAAAATTCAAATCCCAAGGTGCGAAAGGTTGTGGATGGGGGTTTCAGGTGGAGGATCCCTTTCAGAAATGTTTTCGAGATCTCCAACTGAGCCACGGGCTTACCATCCAAAAGTATGTGATAAGCTGAAATGGCGGAAAGGTGAACTTTGAGGGAAGAGTAGGATAACCCAGAATACAAAAGATGGAGCAGGTATTCCATAATGTGTGGGGCTGAACAAGTAAAAGGGTCTCACCCCTTAGAAGCCCTTTAGAAGCTGCCCAGATAGAAAAACACTTCCACTTCATCGCATAAGTGGATTTGGTGGAGGGCGTCCTCCCCTCCACTAAGACCTGGGCTACTTGGGTAGAGACCCCATATCGAGACTGGATTATATCTGAAGGAGCCATGCATGAAGATGTCAGCCCTGGTTCTGAGTGAGGAAGTTGTGCATCAAAGGATGTGGAACTGGGGGCTCCCTCGCTAGCTGCTGTAGGGCTGGAACCATATCTGCCTCAGTCAGTGGAGGCGATCAAGATCATTCGAGCCCTTCTGCCTGAGGTTTGAAGAGCACCCTATGAAGAACAGGAAGAGAAGGAAAGCGATAAGAATTTCCCTGTCCAAGAGGCGACAACGTGTCGTGCCATAAAGCACCAGGCCCTGGAACGAGCAAGCAAAAACTTGAAAGTTTTGTGCTGGATGGGGAGGTGAACAGGTTGAGTTCCGGATGCCCCATCTCATGAAGAAAGAATCTGCCACTTCCTGATTTAGTTCCCATTCGAGAGCGTGGGTGTAAGTTCTGCTGAGGCTGTCCACCAGGATGTTCTGAACTCCTGGAACATGAATGGCTGTGAGAGACAGACCGTGTTGGACTGCCCAATTCCACACTCTCATCACCTCCCTGCAAAGAGGGTATGATCGAGTGCCTCCCTGCTTGTTGATGTAACAGATGACCAGCATGTTGTCGTCTGGACTAGCGGTAAGCCCCTGGGAAGGATGGACTGAAAGGCCTGAAGGACATACAGGATTGCCCTCATCTCCAGGACACTGATGTGCAGAGTCATCTCGATGTGGGACTGTAATACCTGAACCTGGTGGTCCCCTATATGGGCTCCCCACCCCCGATTGGAAGCATATGTGGTTGGCGCACAGAGGGGAGCTGGCCCCCGAAACGGGAGGCCCTGAGACAAATTCAGGGGATCCCTCCACCACTGCAGATCCCTCTTGACAGCGGTGGAGATCAGGATCGGTTGTTCCAGATCATTCCTGAACTGATCCCACTGGACTCGAAAAGTCCACTGAGCTATCCTCAGGTGTAGCCTTGCCAGGGGAACTATAGAGATGGAGGCCACCATCAACTCCAAAAGTTGGAGCACAGCTTTGGCTGGGAGAAAACTGGAGGAGGCTACTAGGATAGTCTGCTCGAGAAGGGCTTCCCCTGTCCGAAGGAAGAAGGCCTTGCCCTGGACCATATCCAGCACTGCTTCAATAAACTGGAGCCTCAGAAGGAATGAAGTGGATTTGGGGATATTGACAGTTATCCCCAAACGCGAAAAGAGGTCCAAGGTGAGCGAGAGAACCTCCAGAAGGTTGTCCCTGGACGAGGGTGAAATCAACCAGTCGTCCAGGTAGGAGAAGAAAAAATTACTCAATACAGTAATCTTGTTTCTTCTAATGGAGTCTTGCTGTATTCTGACCATATGCTGTATTCTGGCAATATGCAGTTTGCCCTTCCAGTTCAACTGCTCCAGAGATGAAGGAGTTAACTCTATGCAGAAGCATAGAATACTGATCTCGAGCTCAGTTTTCAAACCCCTGCCACCAGTACATTCTCTGTAAACTCTCAGATTCTTATGAGCACTAAGTGACACAAAGTCTAACTATTAATAAATGGTGGAATCTGTCCCAGGCGTAGAACGTGACCTGCATTGCTGAAAACCATGTGTCCATAGGTGGATGGTGCTGTGGCGAAGTAAACAGGAGGGATTGGAGCCAGGGGCGGTTGAAGTAACTTTTATGTGAGGGGGCCAAGTAACCTTCACCAGCAAAAAGACGGGGGGTCTGGGGGCCACAAAAGGACCCAGAATATTTTGCATTTTTAATTTGTGTTTTTTTTTGTGTGCATTTTATTTGTATTTCACAGTGACAACAAAAATAGTTTATGTCCTTGTTATATATTGTATATAATGTACCAGTCAAAATGAAGACTACTGCTACTAGTACTACGAACAACCCCAAATTTCAGCATCAGAAAGGCACCCCAGGCCCCTTCTCAGCTGCCAACCACAAAGCTTTCTGAACTCCCCATTTTGTAACTAGCCTCTGAAGCACAATCCATTCCAGCTGCTAAAATCCCAACTTTCAGAACATCATCTCTGCTAAATTTACAAAGAAACATAAAATACTGTATAACAATATGATATTGCAGCATTTAAACAGTTCCACTGATGTACATCTTAAATTTTAGAGCAGCAGTAGGGAACTGAGTGCCCTGTGCACATACGTGAACTGTAGCTGAATAAGGATGCAGTAGCAGGTTGTTTCTCTGGCTGTCACTATGATTAAAATATAAAATAAAAAACAGGAAACTCCAAATACCTGTAAACCATTTGTTAGCATTGCCATGCAGTGCCCCTGTAGTCGTCTTAAGGTGATACCCTGAATGAATGAACTTCATTAATTATTGGTTACAATTCAGTTTTGTACACTGCTAAAAGACTACTTGCTCAATGTTGCAGCTCTGGGAATCGTTAACTGCAAATGCTACCGCAGATACCTTGACAAGTCAGGTTCAGGAGATCCTATGGGGGAAACATTGTTAAGTGTCTAAAGTGGCAGCTTACTAAAATTGTGTAAATTAGGATAAGGCATTCTAACAGAGAATTCTAGATTTTACTTACTAATGCACATAGACATATAGAAGCTAGCCCTAATGTAATTTTAACAAGGAAATCCCCTCCCCCCAATAGTGAAGCATTAAAAAAATACATTCTTTTTTTTTTTTTAAATAAAGGTTTTTTCCCTCTCCAGGACTGACTGAGTGGGTACTCAGCCTCATCCCTGGTAGCATCAGCTGTCCCATGCCTATTTCTATCAGGAGTTGCCCATGGACTGCCCACATCGATTGGGCCAGGAGGGAGGGTTGTTCCCTCCCCAACAGTGATTCTCATCCAGAAGTCCTCACTCCTAACTGGAGTGGCAGGCGTGTGGAACCTCGATCAAGGTTTCATGTAGTGCTGGTCCTCACTTTTCATCCTCTATACCACCAGGCCGGCTAAAGAAAACTCATATAGTCAATGCAGCCAGCCTGCACACAGATACGTTTAAAGATATTTGATTTAAAATAAAAACAAATAATTTTACAGCACGGCAAAACCCACATACAAACAATCACCAATGTGTTTTGCTGGTACTTAGTGCTTTTCAAGGTGCTAGTGCCTCCTAGTGGACAGGTATGAATACTCATTCAAAAATGTGACTCTCTCTCAATAAGAGTTGATTTCAGTATCAGGTGGCATATTTTACATCACTGTTCCCATGAAAACAAGATGAGCAGTGCTACTGTGATAAATATCTAATTAAATAAAAATATATACACACTTCCTGTGAAACAGATGGATAAAATAACATGCATTAATCACTAAAAGAGTTTTATATTGTCACTTAGATGCAATATAATATAAATTAATCTATTACCTAACAGTACTGTGCTAATTTAATGGTTAAAAAGCTTTGCCCCATACAAGAGAAATGGTGTGAGGGGCGTTGGGGATGGTGAATGGGTTGGCAGAAGGAAGGGACGAGAAAAGGAGGTACAGGGTGGTGAGGGTAGGTATGTGGGATAGTGGGGTGGGTAGTAGAAGGGAGTGGGGAGAGGGATAACAGAGAAGGTGAAGAGGGAAGGGAAGGAGGAGGGAGGGAAAGGAAATATGTAGGCTGTGTGGATGTGGAGGGAGTATTGTGGCTGGGATATTGGTTATTAGGGAGACATGTATCGGGAAGGTACTGAGGCAGTGAACTGGACGGAACAGCAATTGCACATGTCCCAATAAATAAAATACAGACAGCGACCAAAACATTTTCAAGATCTAAATTTCTAACTCCTTGGGCTTATCTGGTAATTTTATTACTCCGTGAACTATTTTTGATAACGTCTTATTTAACCGGACTAAACCACAGGTTACCTTACAATGCTAATTGCACTATAGTGAAATAATTTGATTCTTTAAAATCACATTAAGTACAGCACAGCTCAGTTTAATCAAATTCAGCATCTAATAACGTGGGGCATAATCAAAATAGAAGTACAGATGTCCTACAAGCAGTATTAACTATCACAGTACCAAAACATTTTTTCTATTCAGTGTAGGCACATTGTTTCTTGTCACGTATTCTCATTTCAGATATGGGCCAAATTGAAAAGATTCATTTAGTCCTGGACTCTTATAAGCTCCGAAGACATATTGCTAATATGTTTCTCTTCTGAGGAGCTTGTTTTCCAAATCTCCCCCTCAAACTCCTAATATTGCATGTCTTGTTCTTCCAGAAACAGTATCTAGGTGGTCCCATGGTAATCCAGTTTCAGAGTTCCAGACTGCCTGGCCAAGCAGCCCATATATTTTGTTCTCCTAGGCCCTCGTAATATAATAACATAACCTGACTGGGCCTGGAGCTTAGATACTAACAACCTCTGAATACCAGCATAGTTACAGCCTGAGCCCCAACTGAGCCCTTGCTGCAAAACTAAATTGCAAAATAACAAAGCAGGAACCTATGACATAATGTCAGTCATAGTGTCAGTTATGAAATAATATGGGTCTGCAGGCTGTAACTGACTTACTTCTTGCTCTCACTCAGCTGATGGTAGCTATTTACAAAGGTGTCCCAACCAGGCAGCAAAGCCCTTAGCCTTAATACATTTGACTGGTCAAGTGAGGCATTAAGGGTTAAGTTACTGTGTGTAAATTGTGGTCTGATGGGGTGGGAATTGGTCTCTGTTGTCAGCTTGTGGGGAACTTCTATTTACACAGGATCAGGCAGTATGGTTGCCGTAAAAGGTTATTAAAAGTTACTTGCTGGACACAGCTGAGATTAGAATCGAGCCGATTTGCAGGAAGATGAGATTGTTAGGCAGTCTCTTGCCTTGCATTCACAACCTACAGTGTCTGCTGTGGCAGCATGAAAGGGTACTAATTGTGTGAGGGCTGGCAAATGTTTCAGCCCCCCCCAATAGCTTCTGACACCCATGTAAGGTTGCTTCAGGTCGGAAGAGGGAGACACAGAGAGCTGCTAAAAATGAGACTGAGGGAAAGCTTATTTATGGATGGGGTAGAGGGACTTTGTTGCTACTGTACCTCCAGCCTGATCAACTGTGTCCTGGATCGTTAACATAGAAACATAGCAGTTGACGGCAGATAAGGACCGCAAGGCCCATCCAGTCTGCCCATTTCCTTTTCTACATTATGAATGTGCCATAGGCCTTTACTCTGTCAATAGCCTATCTATTCATACTCATCTGTATTGCTCCCTTATGCCTATCCCATGCCTGTTTGAAGCCCTGCACTGAATTCATATCCACCACTTCCTGAGGTAGGCCATTCCATGCATCCACCACCCTTTCTGTGAAAAAGAACTTCCTCACATTACTCCTTAACTGGCCTCCCTCTAATCTCATGCTGTGTCTGCTTGTCCTGCTATTTTTCTTATATTGAAACATGTTAGACTCTTGCACCTTGTTCATGCCCTTAAGATGTTTGAATGTTTCGATCATATCACCTCTCTCCCTCCTTTGCTCAAGGGTATACATAGTGAGCTCCTGAGCTGTCCTCATATGTTTTCTGATGCAGTCCCTGCACCATTTTGGTTGCCCTTCTCTGGACTGCCTCCATTTTGTTAATGTCCTTGTGAAGGTGTGGCCTCCAGTACTGCATGCAGTACTCCAGATGGGACCTAACCAATGTCTTATAAAAATGGATTATTACCTTCCTCTTACAACTTGTGATACCTCTACTAATACACCCCAACATCCCCATAGCCTTACCTACTGCTTTAGTGGACTGCTTGGATGATTTCAGGTCATCTGTGATGATGCCCAAGTCTCTTTCTTCCCTTCTGACTGCCAGCAACTCCCCTCCCAACCTATAGGTGGCTTCAGGGTTTCTCTTCCCTATGTGCATGATCTTGCACTTCTTTGAGTTAGACCCCAGTTGCCACTCTTCCGACCATTTTGCCAGTTTATCCAGATCTCTTCTTATTCTGCCCACCCCATCTGGATCATCTACTCTGTTGCAGATCTTGGTGTCATCTGCAAACAGACAAACCTTACCCTCCAGTCCATCTGCAATGTCACTGATGAAGATATTGAGGAGGACTGGCCCCAGGACTGATCCCTGAGGTACCCCACTTGTGACTTGCATCTTTTCTGACTGTATACCATTTACCACCACTCTCTGTTTTCTGCCCATCAACCAGTTTGCCACCAAAGTTGACCAACTTCTGACCCACCCCGAGGCTACACAGTTTATTAATCAATCTTCTATGTGGAACAGTATCGAAAACTTTGCTGAAGTCAAGGTAGGCGACATCAACTGCTCCCCCTTGGTCCACCACTCTGGTTACCCAGTCAAAGAAATCTATGAGATTAGTTTGACAGGACCTTCCTGTTGTAAACCCATGCTGTCTTGGATCCTGTGCTCCTATGGATTCCAGGTATTGCACTATCCTTTCCTTAAGGAGTGCCTCCATAATCTTGCCCACTACTGAGATAAGACTGACTTGTCTGTAGTTCCCTGCCTCCTCCCTGCTACCACTCCTGTGGAGCGGGATCACATGAGACCTTCTCCAGTCTTCTGGGACCTCTCCTGTGCTCAGAGACTCACTAAACAGTTCTGATAATGGCTCTGCTAGTTCCACCCTTAGCTCCTTTAGTACCCTGGGATGTATGCCATCAGGTCCCATTGCCTTGTCCAACCTGAGCTTAGCGAGCTCTTGCAGGACCCTTTCTTTTGTGAAGGTACTAGTGCACACCTGCCTCCCCCGTGTCCATGGTGCTGAGCTGTGGGCCCTGCCCTACCTTCTCCTCAGTAAATACTGAGCAGAAGTATCTATTTAGGATAGATGCTTTTCCTTGGTCCTTCTCCTCACACTCCCCCTTCTCCCCTTAGATCTTAGCAATACCTCTTCCAGACTTTCTCCTTTCACTAATGTAGCTATAGAAAGTCTTGGCACCTTCTTTTACTGTTCATGCTAGTGTTTCCTTGGTTTGGGCCTTTGCCTGCCTTACTTGCTTCCCTTAGGGAAGTTTGGCATGCCTCCCTATCTTCATCCTGCTGCGTTCCTTTATATTTCCTGAAGGCCAGCCTTTTGACTCTGACCTTTTCTGCTACTGTTTTTGAGAACCAGAGTGGTTTCCTTCCTCTTTTGCTCTTGCTTTTCTCTCTAACACAATGGGATGTTGCTTCAAGTATTGTATCCTTTATGCTTGCCCACTTTGCCTGTACCCCCTCACCTGTATTTCTTCTTGCCAGGGCTAGCTTAACTCTGTTGGCCATCTTATCAAAGTCAGCTCCTCTGAAGTTCCATATTTTTGCCTTGGAATGGGATGATTTAATTCTAGTGGTCAAATTGAACCATACCATGTGATGATCACTGGCCCCCAGGTGACCTACCTGGAGATCTGTGATCCTTTCCCCGTTAGTCAGTATGAAAAAATTACTCACCTTAGTAATTATGTTTCTTCTAATGGAGACTTGCTGTATTTGGGCTGTTGCAGTTAGCCCCAACCTTTAAACTGCCCCGGAGAACAAAGGGTTAACTTTCTATGCAGAGTATAGAATGCTGAGCTCGAGCTCGGTTGGGGTCTCTGTCTGCAGCCCTTGAAATCCAACCGTCAGATTCTTACGAAAGCAAACTCACTAACTATCCTATGTGGAAACTGTAACATTTTTACTAGCCAACTGGCAACCAGAGTTTTGAATTCCCAAGGAAGACCCAAGTCAGGAAACCCAAAACCAAAACCAATCCAAATAAGAATAACAATAAAACAAACACCCAAACAAAAAGGAGGGTGTAAAAGAAGCACCCCTGAAGTGCAACACTGCACCTGTCCACCCAGTTCCCAAAAAAAGATTCTGAGAGGAGGCAGGGAGACAGAATACAGCAACACTCCATTAGAAGAAACATAATTACTAAGGTGAGTAATTTTTTCTTCAAACAACATGAAGTCTTGCTGTATTCTGAGTATTGCAGACCACCAAGCAGTGCCTCTATGGAGGAGGGACAGAATCTACTTTGGGAATAGGCTCTGAAGTACTGCTGTGCCAAACTGAGCATCACTCCTAGTCTGGATATCCAGAGAGTAATGCTCGGTAAAGGTATGGACTGTTTTCCAGGTGGCTGCTTGACAAATTTCTAAGAGAGGAATATCCCCGGCAGCAGCCAGGGAAGCAGCTATATCTCTGGTGGAGTAAGCCTTCAGGCCTAAGGGTGGAATCTTTCCTACTTTCTCATAGCAGAATTATATACAAGACACAATCCACCTGGCAATAGTTCTCTTGGTGGCGGATTTGCCCTTTCCCACTTCTCCATAAGTGAGGAACAACTGGAGGGAATCAAACATGTGACCCTTGGTACACTCTATGTAGTAGCTAAGGGCCCTTTTAACATCTAAACTGTGTAGCCTCCTCTCTCCTGAAGAAGAATGATCAGTGAAGAAGACATGAAGAGAAATAGACTGATTCAAGTGGAAATCTGAAACCACTTTGGGCAAGAACCTTCTATTGGTTCTAAGGACCACTTTATCCCTATGAAAGGAGATAAAATCAGGTTCCACTGACAGGGCTTGCAATTCACTGATATGTCTGGCAGAGGTAATGGCTACTGAAAACACAGTTTTCCAAATCAAGTACTTAAGCTCTGCTGAGGACATAAGTTCAAAGGGAGGTTGCATAAGTTGAGCAATGCAAACATTTAAGTCCCAGGCAGGGGCAGGGTCTCTAAAGGGAGGATTGGTATGAAGCAATCCCTTAAAAAATGTACAGAACACAGGATGAGATGATAGTGAGGAAGACTTCCCGACTGACAGAAAAGCAGAAACAGCTGACAAGTGCACCTTGAGAGTAGCTGGTCTGAGGCCTAAGCCATTCAAATGAACTATATAATCCAGAACTGTAGGCAATTCAGCAGTGTCTGGGGAAATATGTTGCTTGGAACACCAAATGCTGAATCTCTTCCATTTGGAGTTATAGGTCTTTCTAGTGGTGGGCTTTCGAGAGGCTTTGAGGATATCCAGAACCCCCTGAGACAGATGCAAATCTGCATACTCTAACTCTTCAACAGCCATACCTTGAGAGAGAGAGAGAGAGAGACTGAAGATTGGGGTACCAAATCCTCCCTTGAGAGGAGGTTAACAGGTTGTAATTCCTGGGAAGAGACAGGGGAAGATGGACTGCTAGGGACAGCAACAGGGGGTACCAAGGCTGTCTGGCCCAGTCTGGAGCAATCATAATCACCTTGCAAGGTTGTGACCTTATCTTGACTAAAACTTTGAACAGTAGAGGAAAGGGAGGGAAGGCATACAGAAATTTCCCTTCCCAGTTCAGAATCAGAGTAGCCAGAGGGAATGAGCCCAAGACTGGGGGTCTGCAACAAAAGAGAGGAAGTTGGTGATTGCCTGAGACTGCAAAGAGATCTGTCTCTGGAGTGCCCCACCTTGAAAAAATCACCTTCAACACCAGAGGGTCCAGGGACCATTTGTGATGGCCCTGTGAGATCCTGCTCAGTACATCTGCTAGCATATTGTCCTCCCTGGAAGCTGGACTGCTATCAGAGAGGTTTGCAGGGAATAAGCCAGGGACCACAACTTCACGGCTTCTGTGCACAAGGCCGTAGACCAAGTGCCTCCCTGCTTGCTGATGTACCACATGGTGGTGGTGTCTGTTCTGACCTGAACCGCCTTGTTCTGCACTGACTGAGAGAAAGCTTGCAGG
Source organism: Neoceratodus forsteri (assembly GCA_016271365.2). NCBI lineage: Eukaryota > Metazoa > Chordata > Ceratodontiformes > Ceratodontidae > Neoceratodus > Neoceratodus forsteri. The sequence goes on from JADMNL010000023.1 coordinate 420,189,728, forward strand.
GCCAGAAAAACTGCCCTGAGTTCTAGGAGATTGATATGTAGAAGGGATTCCTGAGGGGACCATAGCCCCTGGGCAGTGAGGGCCCCAGATGGGCTCCCCAACCCAGAAGGGAAGCATCTGTGGTAAGGACCACTGAATGAGACTGTGACAAATAGGACCCCTTGCCTTAAATTGTCCTGATCCTGCCACCATTGAAGGGCTTGGATCAGAGTCCGAGTCACTGGAATCAGTTTGGTAAGGGGATCCTTCCTTTGGGACCAAAAGGCCATCAGATGGAACTGAATGTCCCTCATCTGGAATCTTGCCCCTTGGACCACTGCTGTAGAAGCTGTCATGTGGCCAAAGAGCTGAAGGAAATGCCTTGCTGGTCGGGACACCTGAAGGCTGAAGGAAGAAGCCAGTTCTATAAGAACTCTTGCCCTTTCCAGGGGACAAAAAGGCTCTTGTTTTGACAGTATCCAGCTCCGCCCCTATAAAGTTAAGGAGCTGCACTGGCTCGAGAACTGACTTGGGAAGGTTGAGAAGAAATCCTAGAGAAGTGAGCACTTGCTGGGTCACTTGCAGGTCTGACTTGACTTGGTCTGGAGACTGGCCCACTATGAGCCAGTTGTTCAGATATGGAAAAATGGAAATCTTTTGCCTTCTTAGAAAGGCAACAACTACTGCCAGGCACTTTGTGAAAACCCTTGGGGCTGATGTTAGACCAAAGAGCATTGCTTTGAACTGATAGTGGCATGAGGGCAACTCGAACCTGAGGTACTTTCTGTGGGAGCACCTGATGGGAATGTGAAAATAGGCATCTTTGAGGTCCAGGGAGGCTAGCCAGTCCCCTGGCCTTAGAGAGGGAAGAATTATTACCAGAGTTACCATCTTGAACTTTGGTTTTAAAAGATGTTTGTTCAGGTGTCTTAGGCCTAGGATGGTCGCTACTCCCTGTCTTTTGGGGGTAAGGAAGTATCTGGAGTACAGACCTTTGCCCCAGTGTAGGGTAGGAACACTCTCTATGGATCTTAAGGCCGGAAGAGATGAAACCTCTGTCTCTAGGGCAAGGGTTTCTGAGAGACCTGCAGGTGGAAAAGATCTGGCTCCCATCTTCGGAAATGTTTTGAAGCTGAGAACCAGTCCCTGTCTTACTACTTCCAGGACCCACTTGTCTGAGGTAATAGACATCCAGTTCTGGACAAAGTAAGCAAGCCTGCCCCCTACTGGAATAGGACAGTCAACCCGGGCAGACCCATCAGGGTGTCTGCTTGGCAGGGGCCTTAGGCTGAGGAGTGGATGCAGCCCTGCTCATCCCCCTTCTGCCTCTCCCTCTGAAGAACCCCCTCTGTGAAAAGGGAGAAGAGGCCTGTGCTTGGTAAAAAGGCCTATCAAAAAGCCTGCCCCTGCCCCTAGACTGCTGTCTTTGAGGAGTTGCCTGCCTCTTCTTGGCCTCAGCACTCCTACAAGTGGTCCTGTACTCGTCCATTTTCTTCAAGTAATTCTCTATCTGCTCCCAAACAGAGAATTACCCACTAGAGGAAAATCCATGGCCTACTCGGTGTCCTGTGAGAGGCTAGTACATCTGAGCCAAGCCATTCTCCGAAGAGCCACAGATGTACATGACTCTTGATGACACATTTTGTTGGAGTCCACAGCAGCATGAAACTATACTTTGATGCCTCCATCCCATCAGCAGCCACCTCCTTGGCTGGCTGGGGAGGCCTGTTTAGCCAAAGCCAGTGCAGTGTCCCACCTGGACTTCTGGTACCTGGCTGTACAGGCCATATAGTTCACCTGCCTGAGTCCCAAGGAAGATGCCATGTACTGCTTTTTTGCCATGGCATCAATCTTCCTGGAGTCTTTGTCTGGGGGGTGTGAAGCCAAGGGAATATTTGCCTCGTCACAGGCAGCAGCCTGCACTACCCAAACATGGCTGCATTGTTGGTATAAAAACTCTGTATCTGAGCCTGATAGTGTGTACCTCTTGTCCATCCTTCTGTCAACAGGAGGTACAGTATTGGGAGACTAAGATTTTGAGTGTCTGCTTCCCAAAGGATTTGTGGAGGGGAGTAGACAGTCTCCTGGACTCTGGGATGTCCATCATTTCCACATAATCAGGCTCCTCTTGATCCTCCATAGGAAGCTGGAGGGTTTCAGCCACCTTTCTGTAAAACAGAAAGTGGGGAAGGGACTCAGAAAGCCCAGGAGGGGAAACAGCAGAAGGTCTGTCTGGGGAGATGTCCGGTTCCACAGGCACATCCAGACTTTCACCATCGTCACCATCATCCTCGAACTCTGGTTCATATAAATCTTCAGGGGTATAATCTTGAACCGGGGGAACCAACTGAACAAAACCCTGCCAAACGGTGCCGGATCGGTCGGAACCGGTGAAGTGATTCCACAATCTGAATCGCTTCTGGCTATTTCTTCGGCGGTCGGAACATGAACCTCTGGATCTGAACCGTCGATTTCTCTTATGCTTCCTTTTGTAGGAACTGACCCTCAGGATCGCTCTCCTCTTGCCCGAAGTCATATCGCCCTGGTCAGAGGGTACTTCTTCTGGTTCGGTCGGAACCGAACTGGGCTGGCCATCCGGATCAGCGGACTTCTCAGCCTCCTTTTCCCTCAGTCTACCTAATCTCTTTTCAAGGGTAGATTTAGGAAACTTTTTACAAATTTGGCAGTCTGTATTGAGGTGTTCAAACCCCAGACAGTAAACACAGGTGGTGTGGGGATCGGCCTTAGCAAAGACCTCCCCACACTCACTGCAGTGTTGAAACCCAGTGGGCCCGGTTTTCTTCTTGGGTTTCTCAGACATGGCCAACCTAACCAAACTTACCCTTTTTATGGCAACCACCAAGCAAGACTCCCTTTCAGTTCCTAACTGTCACGGGTGTTGGAAAAAAAACGTTCAAAACACGTCTTTTTTTTAGAACCGATAAGGACCGGTAACCACACACTAAGTAAAGAACAGAAAATTCACTAAAAGTGATCGGTTCAGCCGAACCGATCAAACAAGTTTACAATTTCCACACAGAATTTAGGTAAAACCTATCTAGTACTCACGGTACCGCAGACAGAGGCTGAACTGACTAAGCGGAACAAATTCAGCTAAAACAGACAACTTTTACTGACACTTTAACCGACTTTTGAACCGAGCTGAAGGAGAAATCTCCGAGCGACTGTTCAGTGAGGCGGAGTAAAGAATCTGACGTGTTGGATTTCAAAGGTCGCAGACAAAGACCTCAACTAAGTTTCGAGTTCAGCATTCTATGCTCTGCATACAGAAAGTTAACCCTTTGTTCTCTGGGGCAGTTTAAAGTTGGAAGCTAACTGCAACAGTCAGAATACAGGCAAGACTTCATGTTGTTTGAATAGATCTAGGATAGCCCTATCTCTTGTGGGTTGTTCTACCAGTTGTTTGAGGCCCTCCTCCTGCAGGAATCTACTATGTGTTTAGTTCTGGCAGATGTTCCTACTGGTATTGACCAATCTGTATCTGACATGTTGAAGTCTCCCATTATCATAATCTCCCTTTAGCTGTCATGTTTTGTATATCTTCTAACAGTAATGTGTCTATGTCCTCCCCCTGGTCTGGAGGCCTGTAGACAACTCCAGTTTGTATGGCTGTCCCATTTCCTGTTCCCAGGGTGACCCACAGTTCTTCTGGCTCCTTATGTGTATTCTGAATTTCTGTAGCTTTGATATTTTCATTGACACAAAGGGCCACTCCACCTCCCCCTTTTGCACCTCGGTCTCTTCTGAACAGTACATAGCCAGGTACTGAAGTCTCCCAAGTGTGGTTACTGGTGAACCATGTCTCGCTAATGGCTACTATGTCATTGTTGCCTGCAGGTCTGGGATCTTGTTTCCCAGACTGCGTAGCATTTGTGTACATGATTTTCCATTGGTCAGATTTGTGCGCATTTGTTAACAGGTCTGGCCTTTCCCCTGTGCGTCAGATGGGAAGCCGAACCTTTTTTCATACCTGGTGATGAAAATGAACTACAAACATGCTAAACTCCTGTTTGATCACTAGCTGAGGGGAGGGGTTCCTCCCATTCGATGTATCAGGTGCTGCACCCTCTCCCATTTGCTAGTTTAAATATTCTGCAAAGACGCCAAACTTCCGCCTCAATGCACTGACTCCTCCTTAGTCAGATGCAGTCCATCGAATTTAAAGAACTTTTGCTCCCAAAACTGTTGCCAGTTACCTACAAATTTGTGTCCTTTTTGCTGGCACCAGCCCTTGAGCCACATGTTTAGCTCCCCTATCTCCCCTTCTCTGACCTTCTGTCCATCTGCCCTCCCCCCCTCCCAGACTGGCAGGATCTCAGAGAAGGAGATGCTGGATGAAACAGATGACAGTTTGTTACCCAGCCTGGTCAGGTGTTCCTTGGTCTTCACAACTGACCAACTGGCGAGATTGTTAGTCCCTATATGTACCAGGACATCAATGTTTTCTCCTGCTTCCTGCACGATTTTAGCAATGCGGTCAGTGTCTCTCCATGCTGATGTATCTGGAAGACATCTGACCATTACCCTTGGCTGGAGGTAGGTATCAACTCCCCGAATCATGGAGTCTCCTATGATCAAAAGTGTTTTGGATTTCCTTTTTGCTTTTTTTTGTTTTGGTTCCTGTTTTGGGTGAGTTTTGTTGTGCTAGCTCCTGTGCTGCAGTGTCCTGCTCTGCAGTGTCCTCTGCCCCTTTGTTTGATTTTGGAGATAGAGGCAGATACCCGTTTGTAGTTTTTATATGGTTTGTGGAGGTGATACGTTAGAGAGCACCGAGTGATGGGGCACTCGATTTGCCCCTCCTAACCACCACCGGTCAACCTCCTGGACCAACTACCCTCTGCGGTCGAGGTGCTTCTGTTGGATGTTGGGGAAATGGCGGGCAGTTCTTATAATATATTTCCTCCTGAATATGCGATTTGAGGCACACAATCTCTGCCAATGCTGCCTGGAGCTGAGCCCTTAGATCTCAATGGTCCAGCACGGGACAGTGTCCTAAGTCCTGTATAACTGCCCTTTGAAAATGTCCCGTAGTACTTGCAGTTAATAATGTCCATTTCAGATAAGTTGCTGGATTTATAACCTGGTCAGAGTAATCAGAAGGAAATGAAAGCAAAAGTTTGATTTTGTGCTTTGTTTGTTTTGTATAACTTGTTATAACAAGTTAAATTACTTGTACCTGTAAATGACGCCTCTGTGGATACCCCTCTGATCCTCCTCTTCTGCTTTGCTACAGGAAATGTCACGACTGTGCTACCCTATAAAAGGCATGTAGCGTGGGTGGTTGGGGATGTGGGGGTGGTTGGGCCCTTCACCTGACAAGAGAAGAACCACAGATGAAAGAAACAAGGAGGTAAGAGCAGAAACAATCAACCAACAACAAGTGCAGTAGGCATGAAAGCTTATCCTAATGATAGATAAAACTGTAAAACCTGTAAAGCACCACCTGTAATAATTTCACAGAAGATGTACCCTGTAAAAACACTTTGCTACAGAGAAAAATAAAGCAGTAACAGAAGATGTACCTTGCAAAAGACAATTTGAATCAGAAGATTATAGCAGTAATCTGTAAGCACAAACTTGTAGGCACACCCTGTAATAATGCAGCAGAAAGTATACCCAGCAACAGCAATTTGAATCAGAGAAACATAAAGCAATACAATGTTAGCAACAAACAGTAACAACCCCTGTGAGTACAAAAGAAAATAACACACAGTAAATCTGCCTAGCCAAAAGAAGCCTTAATCTTTTTCCTTGCTCTGTCCTTACCAGCAACCTAGAAGAAAAGAGCTGAGGTGAAGCTAGGTACCTTTGCCAGCAGACCTAGTCTTCCACCAGGATAACTGCATAACTAATTGAAAAAATGTGGCACATTTTTATTGATGCCTCCACCCCCTGCCCCAAGGAGGTGAGGCTGTGTTGCTGGATCCAACTGAGATTTAACACAGAAATGCTGTCTCTAAAACCCAAGGCCACCACGTACCCACATTGTAAAAAAAATAACTATTTAACAAAAACAAGCTGCTAACTTGATGATAGGTAATGGAGCCAGTAATGGTACACATTATTTTGTACGTTCGTTTCATAAAGCAAATCGTAGTAACGCTGACATGGAACTGATAATCAGAAATAAACATTTACCTCAGCATCGCTCTGCTCTTCACACCAGGCTGACTGTTTAGTCACCACTGTGTGCCCGGTTTGTGCTACAAGCGACTGCTGCTGTGAATCTATTGGCCAGCACTGTCTGCGAGACTACTACACTGGGAGCCAATAGATGTAGTTGCCATGGAGAGTAGCACAGTAACATGGCAAGGCAGGTAGCCCGCTGCATTTATCAAGTTATCAGCATGAGTGAGAGAGGAGCTTAATCTTTCAAGTCTTGCAAAAGAATAGTGGGGCAAGATCTAATAAGGCACATGCTATATTTTAATAATTCCTACCGAGCAGCATCCGCGAAACAAATTTTTTTTTTTTGTAAATGAAAAATTGAAAGTTTTTGAGGAAACTATTGGGGGTAAACACAATATGGCCTACCCGAATCAGGGCATGGCCAGTCTGCCCTCTGCTTTAGCCAGCTCCTTAATTGTAGTGGTCTATCTCCTACTAGAGACTCCACCAGAGTTCCAGAGTGCACCAATGCGCACTAAGTTGAGTCTGTCCCCACTGGAGCACCCAGAGGTCCTGTGTAGAGAGCCAATATGCCTCTAGTGCAGGAACAGCTCTGCCCTCCATATCTTTTGGCCATGAGTAGGGTGCTTCTCACCCCGAGCTCCAGTCAGCTCAGATAAATTTACTGACCTGCTTGAATGTCTGCTAACCACTGTTTAGCTAACTGCACCGGCTCATTGAAATAGGTATAATAATCTAGATAAGAGGTTCATTTTTACAGCTTGAACTAGGGCATACAAGGACAAAGGAAGCAGTGCCATCTCTATATCCTCTCCTATTTGCTTAATTAAGGGACATAATTATCTTGGAACAAAAGAGTGTTGGAGCAGTCTGGAGGGCCTTAAGCATCTCCTGCTTCTGGGGACCTCCAGAAGTGCCTGGGCTGCTGCTTTGGCCTTCCTCCAGAGAGTGTTCTGGAAATTAACCATATGAGTCTGGTAATTGGCTATTCTGAGGCCCAGTGTGGCAGAAGTGAAGGTCTTTTGCCCATGAGATCCAATTTTCTTGACTCCTTTCAAGAAGAGGCTAACCGAGGTGTTGAGGTCTCAGACCTATCATGGGGCTGCATTTATCACCACTGAATCTGCCTGTGGTTGCCCTGTGAAAACGCTTCCTTGAGGGTGCCTGGTACAGTTGGTCTGCCTTTCTAGGCATGGCATGAATCCTACTTGGCCTGTACCATGCAGCCATGGTGGCATCCTCTAATGTGGCCAGCAAAGGAACAATCAGAGAGGAGAATCTGGTATTTCCTGAAATTGATCAGGTTTCTCCTGGTAATGTCTTGCTTTTCAGCATCAAACCCCATAGCTGTTTGGAGCTGCTTCATCACTGAGATGAAGGAGGGGATCTCGCGGTATACCTGGTGGAATCCTCTCCTCCAGCGAAGAGGGTGGAGGTAGACTTAGATGGGCTCCTTCTGCCCATTTTCTCCTCCTGTCACATGAGGTCAGGATTGTACTTCTGATCCTTGTTGATGGGCTCGGAGTAGTGCAGAGAAAGCAACTAGGCCATCGACACCCTGGAGGGAGCAGGGCACGCCGACATGGAAGGTGTCGATGTGGGGGCTTGTCTGGTAGACCCCGGCATTGTCGGTCCCAGAGGAGAAGCAAGGCTCTAAATGATCTCCAAAAAGGAGGAGAACATGGTCAGGATGTCTACGTTGGTCCATGTTGATGGGTGAGGCCAGGTTCCTGACGTTGACTGAATGGCCTGGGGCGTTGATGTGGATGCAGGAACCCCAACATTGCCGGCTAAAGTAGGTCTGGTGGAGCCTGCTGCCAGCCACCATGAGAAAGAATAGTTATGCAAGGACTTACAGTAACAGAAGACCTTCGAGGGGATCTCAGTCATCAGGTCACACAGTAGGAACTTCACAATCGGTGAAGCAGGATCCACATGGAGGATTTTCAGCAGTACAACTGGGACCACCCACACTGAAGTCACATGACGATGTCACCAACCCTATAAAGGTGTGAGCGGCCCCGCTCCCTCCTCAGTTCTTTCCCCCAGAGAAAAAGGGAGCATAGCTGTAGCCATGGGAAATCGAGGAGAGAGAGAGAGAGAGAGATGCCCAGGCCTATAAGAAAGGCTGGATACATCGTATGGCCAGTTCCAGCAAAGAGCCCCCGAAAAAGGGGGATGGTTGGAGGGAAGACAAACCTGATGACTGAGATCCCCGCAAAGATCTACTGTTACGGTAAGTTTTTACGTAACTATTATCTTCAGGGGTATCTCAGTCATCAGGCTCACACCAGAAACTTGTCCCAAGCAGTTACAGGGCAAGAGTCTGGGAGGAAGACCAACCTTAAGCTTAAGACAGGAGGCCCTGCAGCACAGCCCTGCCAAATCCTGCACGGGCTCTAGAAGCAATGTCCAAACTGTAGTGCTTGGTAAAAGTGTGGACGGTACTCCAGGTGACAGACACACAGATGTCAGCGGCTGAGACCCCTCGGAAACAAGCCACAAAGACAGCCATGCCTCTTGTGGAATGAGCTTTGCCCGCTCTAGACAATTCTTTGCTGTACTTGTAGCAGAACACAATGCAATTAGCCAACCGTATGGACAAATGTTGTTTAGAAACCTGAACCTTTCTACCTGGGTCGAAGAAACAAACTGCTTCGATGTTCTACATTCCTTGGTTCGGAGCAGGTACTATTTCAAAGTTCTGCGACATCTAACATATACAGCAGTGCTTCCCTTGATAGGCAAGCTCTGAAAATAAACAGGAAGGTGGATAGATCGGTTCAGTAACCTCAGTAAACTCAGACACCACCTTAGGAAGAAACTTCACGATTCAGCGAGGCACACCCCATCTTTTGTGAAAATCAAATAAGGCTCCTTGCACCAGAGGGCCTGAAGCTCTGAAATTCTTCGAGCAGAAATAGCAACTAAAAATAATGTTTTGCAAGAAACAAAGCATAACTCGTAAGTTGCGCTGGCTCAAAAGGAGACAGGTCAACTCCTCCAAACTAAATTAAAATCCCAAGCCGACAAGACAATGGACTGGGGGTTTCAGATACAGGATGTCGCTGAAAAAGATATGGGAAACATCCAGCTGAATTATGGTACGGTCACCCACAGGCTCATGGAAAGTCGAGATAGCCAAAAGGTGTACCATGAGGGACGAGTACTGGAGACCAGAGTCAGACAGAGAGATCAGGTAGTCCAGGATCTGGTTCTCCAGACAGATGAAAGAGTCCCGATTATGCTTGGCAGCCCATATGGCAAACCGCTTCCAATTCACGACATAAGTGGCTAGGGTGGAAGGCTTTCGGGTGGCCACAAGGACGTCTGCCACTCTATTAGAAACCCCAAATCTGGTGGTGGCTACATCCTCAGGAGCCAGGCATTCAGATGGAGGGACTTGAGGTTGGGATGTACCAGAGTCCCCTGATCCTGGGTCAGCAAATTTCTGCAGAGGGGGAGAGGGACTGGAGGTTCCCCCGCCAGCTGCTATAGTAGAGAAAACTATATCTGGCGTAGTTAGTGAGGTAAACACCAAGACAGAGCAGTTGATAGGGAGAAGGGCAGGGGTAAATGGAGAAAAAGACAAAGGCAGTAAGGACAAGGATGGGGCAAAAAGAAATAAGGCTATAAAAAAAACAGAGGGTAATGAGTACCAATGCCCGTAGTCTAGGTAAAAAGCACCACGATATGGTGGCCTTGATGGAAGAGGGATGCCTGAGTATCATGGCAGTCACAGAAACATGGTACACAGATAACCATAAATGGGATGTCAACATACCAGGGTACACAATCTACAAGGAAGGTCAGGGAGGGAAGAAGAGGAGGAGAAGTAGCTCTCTATTTAAGGGAAGGGATCAAAGCAACAGAACTAAAGGGTAAACAGGGAGGAGAGAAGGCACTATGGGTCACCCTTGAGACTGGAAATGGCACCACAATCCGCACAGGGGTTGTCCACAGACCTCCGTCTCGGGGGGGGGGGGGCAGACAGGAAAATGATAGAAGGCATCCATAGGATGGCAGAGAAAGGGGGGATATTGCTGATGGGGGACCTGAATAGCCAGATGTTAACTGGAGCACCTTTGCTGCAGCCACATCCAAGAGCAGGGTCATTCTCGCTGCCCTGCAGGGGGCATGCCTCAGACAGCTAGTTTTGGAACCCACTCGGGAGGGAGCAATCTTAGACCTGGTACTCTCAAATGGGTACAGAGAGAGGATTTCCAGTCTAGAAATGGGTAGCCATCTGGGAACAAGCGACCACCAAACAGTGTGGTTCACGATAAACTTAGCTGTAGAATCAAGCCATACAAAAGTGAAGGTACTGGACTTCCGGGGGGCTGATTTTGTCAAAATGGGAGAGTGCCTTAGAAAAGCACTAGCAAACAGGCAAGAAGGTGGGGTGGAGCAACAATGGGGAAACATCAAAACCGCCATCACAGAGGCAACAAGCCTTTGTGTGACGCAAATAAACAAATCAAAATGAAAGAAAAAAACACTGTGGTTCTCAAAAGACGTGGCAAGGAAGGTTAGGGAGAAAAAGACAGCATTTAGGAAGTATACAGAAATAGAAGGAACAGGACAGAGAACTGTGCCAGTTAAAGCAGAAGGAAGCGGGGAAGGCAGTCAGAATAGCAAAGACCCAAACCGAGGAAAGATAGCCAACTCAGTTAAGAAGGGGGATAAACCTTTATAGGACATTAGGGAGCAAAGAAAGACCAAGGCAGGATACTGAGGCTGAATAAGGAGGAAGGTGGTTGGGCAGAGAGTGACAGTGAAATAAAGCAGGGATACTGCATCACTTCTGCTCGTATTCACAATGGAAGAGCAGGGTTGATAACTAATCCAGTCAATAGAAGCACTCTGGATAGGGGTGATATTAGTCCTTTCACAGAAGAAAGTGTTCTGAAAGAACTCCTAAAACTGAAGGTGGATAAAGCAATGGGGCCTGATGGAATTCACCCCAGAATTCTAAAAGAACTAGTAACATCACTGACTACCCTTTTTAATAAATCATGGGAGGATGGTGTGGTACCTGAGGACTGGAGGAGGGCGGATGTGATTCCCCTTCACAAAAATGGGAGCAAGACAGAAGCAGGAAACTACAGACCTGTTAGTTTGACCTCAGTGGTAGAGAAAATGATGAAATCACTTTTGAAGGAAAGAATTTGTCACCTAGCGGCCAGTGGGGCACAGGACCCAAGGCAGCATGGATTCGCAGCAGGAAGGTCATGTCAGACAAATCTAATTGATTTTTTTAACTGGGTGACCAAAGTAGTAGACCAAAGAGGGGCTGTGGACATGGCCTACCAAGACTTTAGCAAGGCATTTGACACAGTCCCGCACAAAAGATTAATAAACAAATTAGCTAGCCTGGGAGTGGTCCCAGGGTGGTAGCCTGGGTAAAACACTGGCTGTACAACAGGACACAGAGGGTAATAGTAAATGGAGTCCACTTGAAGAAAGGGGTTACTAGTGGGTACCACAGGGTTCAGTACTTGAGCCAGTCCTTTTTAATGTCTTTAAAAGTGACATTGCAGAGGGACTGGAAGGAAAAGTATGTCTCTTTGCAGATGACACAAAGATCTGCAACAGAGTTGATATGCAAGGTGGGGTGGAAAGGATGAAAAGGGACTTGGCAAGGTTGGAGGAATGGTCAAATGTATGGCAGCTTAGATTCAATGCAAAGAAGTGCAAAGTAATGCACCTGGGAAACAAAAACCCAGGGGAAGAGTACACAATGGGGGTGAGATACTGACAACAACAAAAATGGAAAGGGACCGTGGGGTAGTCATATCAGATGACCTAAAGGTGGGCCAGCAATGTGAGAAGGCAGTAAGGAGGACTGGGGGATACTGGGATCCATAGGGAAAGGCATTACCAGTAGAAAACAGGAAGTTGTTGTCCCTCTGTACAGACAGTTGGTAAGACCACATCTGGAGTACTGTGTACAGTTCTGGAGACTTCATCTCTGCAAGGGCACAGACAGGGTAGAGGCAGTCATGCATGTAGGAGGGCAACCAAAATGGTGCAGGGTCTGCACCAGAAGACATATGAAGAAAGACTAAAGGAGCTTAAGATGTATAGCCTCGAGGAAAGGAGGGAGAGGGGGAACATGATAGAAATGTTCAAATATGTAAAAGGAATCAACAAAGTCCAAGAGGGTAGCAACTTTCAGAAAAAGATGTGCAAGAACAAGGGGGCATAATTTGAAGATAGAGGGGTGACAGCTCAGAGGTTATGTGAGGAAGTATTTCTTCACAGAGATGGTGGTGGACACATGGAACAGCCTTCCTGAGGAGGTTATGGGGTCTAAAACTGTGGGAGAATTCAAGAATGCATGGGACAGACATAAGGCAATTCTAGTGGGGGGTAGGAGGAAGTAGGCTGTTGGTTAACTAGGATATGCAGCTTATCCGTTAGGTAGGGAAATGGGCAGACTAGGTGGGCCAAGCGGTCCTTATCTGTCATCAGATTCTATGTTTCTATGGCGATGCCAGAATGGAGCTACCAGGATCATGGTGCGCCCCCCCTCCCCATCTGCACTTTGATGAGCACCCTCTGAATCAGAGGAAACGGGGAAGAAGGCATAAAGAAGAGGGACAACACGTCTCACCAGCAAACACCAGGCCCTGGATCAAGCGAGCAAAAATTGAGCAGTTTTGCATTGCATGGGAGACGCAAAAAGTTCCAACTCTGTATGACCCCATCTGTCAAAAAGATCTGCGACAGATGAGAGAAGCTCCCACTCGTGCATGCTAGACTGCATCTGGCTGAGACTGTCTGCCAGTGTTTAGCACTCCTGGGATGTGGACTGCTGAGAAGGTCAGGCCATGGTTTAGCGCCCAATACCACACTCTCATGGCCTCGCTGCACAGTATGAATGTGTCTCCCCCCTGTCTGTTTATGTAGTACACAACACTGAGGTTGTCTGACTGAATCAGCAACTGACCTGGAAGAAGATGGTTCTGAAAGGCCTACATGGCATACAGAACCACCTGCATCTCCAGGACATTGATGTGCTGGGAGGCTTTGATCTGGGTCCAAGAACCCCAAGTTTAAAAAGGACCCAGGTGAGCCCCCAGTCCAAACCAGAGGCATCCGTGGTAAGGACTTGCTGAGGAAAGAGGATCTGAAAGGGAACCCCTGCAACAGGTTTAGGGGTCCATCCACCACTGGAGCACTTTATGGACTGGAGAAGAGATCAGCACTAACTGATCTAAATCATCTGTTCGCTGGTCCCATTGAACCTGGAGAGTCCTCTGGAGGATGCACATGTGGAGCCTGGCCAGTGGAATGGTGAGGATGGCAGCTGCCATCAGTCCCAACAGACTCAGGTACACCCTGGCTGAAATATAACAGCTCTGGGCCACCTCCTTAGCTCATGCATGAGGCACTCTGCCCTGTTTTGAGGCAGAAAGGCCTTCCCTGCACAGAGTCTGGAATTGCCCTATTGAAGCCTTTGGGATGGGACCAGGACTGATTTGGAGCAGGTTGGCGGTGATTGCTGGGGCAACTTAAGAGTTCTTTTTTCCATACACATTTTTCCCCACCTCAGCCCTGGCAGGTGCTTCAGTCCTCCCCAAGAAGGAACTCATTCTCAGGTCCCGCTGTACACAATTAGCCGCCTCAGTATTTCCATTGACTGCCCCTCGCTGCAGGGCCAGGGAAGTGGTGCCCCCTCCTCAGAGACCCAATCCAGAACCCCGGGGTTGGCCCGTGGTGCGGTGGACCGTCATGGAGACCTGCCGGTCTCTTTTTCCTCCAGTTTTCTCCTCGCCTCCCTTCCCACCGACATAATCATGTGGGAGCGTGCCTCCCAATCCGTATTGCCCTCTGGTCGCCACCAGAGGGCAATCAGCGAGTGGGACAGCGTGTACCCTTCCGCCCGAGAGAGGAGAGCAGTCCTCTGGACTCTCAATTCTTTCTCTCTCCCCCTGCCGACCCCCGGTGGCCCAGGCTCGTTCCTGAAGCCGGGTTGCTGGTGTGGCGCAAGGTGTAGTGACCAGCACCTCAACCTCCAGTGCCACTGGGCCGGCTCTGAAGAGTTCTTTCTAAGGTCCTCAGGAGCGGTTTCCTGACCAGGGCCTTTAGGAGCCAATCATCCAGATAAGTGAAAACGTACATTCCCTCCCTTCTGAGGGCCACAGCTACTGCTTCTAAGCACTTGGTAAAGACCCACGGCACAGAGGACAAGTTAAAGGGCAGCACTTTGAACTGATGATGCTTGCCCTGGAAAAGAAACCGGAAGAGCCTCCTGTGGGGAGGGTACACTGAGTTGTGCAGGTACACATCCTGCATGTCCAGAAAACACAGCCAGTCACCTTGCTTAAGAAGGGGCAGCAGACCTGGCAAGATTACCCTCTGGAACTTTTTGGACTGGAGAAAGAGACCGAGGTTCTGTAGGTCTAAGATGTGCCTCAAATCTCCGGTCTTTTGGGGACCAGGGTGTGACCCTTTCTATGATTTGAAAGAATCCAGGCATCTGACATGATGGTTCTCCATTGACTGAAAATGGAGAGAACAATCTCAACCACCATCCCAGTGCGTGGACCGGAAGAGGGGGCTCTGGCAAACAGTCAAGTTGAGTTTGCACATCACCCTCTGGGAAACTTGGCTGTGGCTCCAGCAGTGCAGAGGGTGGGCAATGCGGTGGAGGCTCTGTGTTTGCCCTGGACTGAGAGGGCTGCCGCCGCTCATTGGATGTCTCTATGAAGGAGGGCGCTGTCTGCTCTTATGTTGCATGTGGTAGAGTGAATGGATAGATTTGGGAGCCCTGCCAGATGCCTACAGGTCATTCATTATGTCCTGGACATCTGGGCCAAAAAGCTTACAGCCACTGAAGGGGGCATTAAGCACCTTCTGCTGAATGTTGGCAGCAAAGCCAGAGACCCTCAGCCAGAAGTGCCGATGGAGGCAAATGCCAGTGGCAGCAGCCCTGACAATAATGTCTGAAATATCAGAGAGGGCCCGCAGGAAGTGCTTGCTAATATCTTTAGTGGTCTGCAAGCATTTGAGAATCTCCTTCTTCTGGGAGGGCATGGACAGGGGACTTTTTCTTGCTCCTCTCCTTGTGCTTCCCAGAAGATTTGTCCAGGGCCTCAAAAGAATGCGAGCCCGTGGATGGTGTCAGTGATGCAAAGGAGCTTTTCACCTGGAGCTCCCTCTCTTTTCTGGCTATCTTCTGTGCAAGGAGGAAGGACTGCAGGGCTTTCCGACGGCGCCTGTGGTAGCCTGGCTGAAGCCTGTAGCAGATCTTGCAGGCCTTGATGTCATGGGCCTTGCGAGACAGTGGATGCAGGTGTCATGGTCACTGTGGCTGTAGATCTTCCTGCCACACTCGCAATATCTGAAGAGTTTCGCAGAGTTGGTCAGCTTACACGATGACGAGGATCACTTTATTTTATTCCTTAAAAAAAAAAAATTCATATTTAATTATATTAACATAATAATTATCCTTAAGAACATTAATTTTCCAATGTTGCTCATGTAACTAAACAAAGCACAAAGTCAGTTCCTGTTTTATAAGGCACTGTTCATTTCAATTCAGATAGGGTAATACTCAGTAACCGCTGCTTCATCCTCTTCCTCAAAATCTGAGCCGATATCTTCTGGAATTTGAACACTGCTTTCATAAAAAGTCTGAGCCACATCTGGATCATCAAAGTAGTGGTTCTTACCCTGAAATTGGATCCTCAGACGTGCTAGTGTGAGTAGAGCTGCTATGATTCCCACTTCTTAAATTCAGACATTATAGGGAGAATTGTTTTCGCTCAGCTTGTGCCAGCATAGAAAAATCTGGGTACAAGTGGAGCCGATGGCCTTCAAAAAACTATTTCTTCTGCCTAGCTAGCTGAGAAGTTTATTTCTTTCAGCCAATGTATGAAAGGTTAAAATTATACATCTTGCTCCAGGTTGCAGAGATAGATTCATCGGATCCTTAGGTTGCTGCGATGCTGGACGAAAAATAGTCTCTAAGGTGAGGGAAGGGTCAATTGAAAAAAGATCACTGTCAGTGTCTTCTGGGTTACTTCTTTTAGCGCTACATTGGAAACAGTCCCAGGGAAACCTATTAATCTCATGTTTCTTTGCAGCATATTGTTCTCCAGATGTTGTAATCTTGCCATCTGTGTTAGCTGTTCATGTAACGCTGCATTTGTAGCTCCTTCTAAGGTCAGGACTCTTGCAGACTGCTTTGATCTCCTGTATTACTTTCCACAGCTTTTTCTATGTTCCCCACCCACACCTCCACAACAGCACAATGAGAGGTAATTTCCATTAAATAATTTTCAATTCTAGAAGTCGATTGCCTGACCTCTGCTTGGAATTCATTCAAAAAAGGCCTGTATTGAGGCGAGAGTGGGTTTCTGCGATGCCTTAGATTTAACACCCACCTCCAAGCAGGTCATTGTAGCAGGGGAGATCCTTGCCCCGACTCCTTCAGCAGGCCCTCTGGTTGGACCGCCTCTCCTTGCTACTTTTGGGGAAACAAACTTATCCATATTGTTAGATGGAGATTCCATCCGATTATTTAAAGCCCAATAGAAAGTCTATTGAAAATATGCTTTAGTGGGTGTTCTGTCTCAAATAGGAGTCTCTAAATGAATGCGTTTAGCTCAGTCAATGACTCAGCAGCGCTTCGATGAGGATCACTTAAACAATAAAGTGATAATGAACTAGGGTGAGAAAAATAATAAAGTTGGAAAATTGAAGATTTGGTGGTCGAAGCTGCAGTGTCTCCGTGGAGTCCAATGTTGTGCATTGGTCGATGGTGGGAAAAGAACTGAGGAGGGCATGGGGCTGCCCACGTTTACTGTATATGGTGAGCATGTCGACATATGACGTCATCATGGGTGGCCCTTGGAAGACTGCTAGCAAAAAAGGTTCCGTGAGGTCCTAGGGCCTGGCGGCTATAGTTTGATAGGTGTGGCCTGATGAGCAAGATACTGTATACTCGAAGAAGATCTGTTCCTTAAACCAGTATAACTCTGTGGAATTCACCTCACTGTACCCTGTATGCACTTGAATGTTTTTATTGTATCCCCTCTCCCTTTTCTATCCTTCGGAGAGTACATAATGAGACTCGCCAATCTCTCCTCATCGGACTTACCCTGCTGCTCTGAAACCATATTCACTGTCCTTCACTGTATGGTTTTCATCACTGTCCTTCCTCAGATATGAGCTTCAGAATTGCGTTCTATACTTCAGGTGCTTTCGAACCAGGGACTTATACAGTGGCAGTATTACCTCCCTCCTTCAACTGGTGAACCCCCAACAGATGCATCCTAACATCCTCTGTCCCTTCCCATATGCTATACTGCAATGGGAAAAGGTTTTAGATTATTGCTAAATATCACCTCCAGGTCCCTATCTGTGCTTGAGTGTTCCACTATTACTTCATTAATGCAAAATGTTGCAGAAATCATATATCGATTTTGCTACCAATGTGCATTACTTGACAATTCTTGGCATTGAACTGAAAATGTAAAATATCGGACCACTTCTCCAGTCCTCACTGGATCTGTTTTGTCTGCAAAGTGGGATGTCCTTCAGTGTAATTTATGTTTGGCACTCAGTTAGGTGAATAGTCATTATATTTACCGGTGATGTTTGTCCATAGGTTCTTACAAATAAGGTCCCAGTTTGTCTTGCTCTTGAGCTGAAACACTAGGAACCTGAACTAAATCTGGTTACACTTTAAGTGTCCATTTCAATGTGACTAATCATTAATTACATGCAACAGGGTAGTTACATGCTTGTTGCATGCAACTACATTGCAACTGCAATGCAGTTACAGTGTAGTTACGCTATAACTACAGTGTAGTTAACTGACACTTAAATTATAACCTTAAATTTTAGAACAGCTAATAGCAATCTGTTATGGTCTCTTGCTGTAAAATCTAGCCTAGGTCAAAGAATGCTTGCTTACCATGCAGGTAAGCTTTGACATTCCTAACTCACTAAGAACTAATGACTCCCCATCAGCCTTTTAGAACAAATTAAAGGATTATTTCCTATAAAACTTTATTTGCAAATCTTTTAAGAGCCATTGGTAATTCTGCTATTATAGGCCCCGGTTTCTCCTGTAACAGGAACCTGTTTCCAGCAAGATTTAGCTGGTCAACAAGTATATTAATAAATATTTAAAGTAGCAGTGAATGTTACGGTGACAATCTTGACCCACATCTTTTATGCTACTTTAGAGTACTTTTTCCTTTGTCTTGTAAGATGCCCTTTTCCCCTTTAACATTTTTTTAAATTTAAAGTTACTAAAAGGAGCAGTTCTTTTCACCTGGCTATCCCCAGGTTTTCATCAGGATTCACAGGTGTTTATACACAACCACTGTTCCTTGAAGTGAAGGTACAGAGACTTTTGCATGCAAGTTCATTTTAGGCACAAGAAACGTAATGTTAAACAACTGGAGTTCAAAAACAGCTGAGAAATACTAATGGAAACCTGGGGACAGCCGTATTAAAAAGGTTCGTTCCTCTAAATGACTGATAATTAAAAAAAAAAAATACTAAAGCAGATTCAAAATGTGGAAAAGGGGCATCTCAGAGATAAGAAAAAGGGTGATCTTAAATAGGATTAAAAGGTATAGGCCAAAATGTTCATGGTAGCAAGCACTGTTGCTGTAAGCTCCTGTAACCCAGCCAAGATATAAAGTCACTACAGATTAGCTACAAGACAGGATTCTACCTTTTAATTCCTGATCCCTATTAAACTCATCAGACAGCGATACCACACGAAATCCAAGCCCATTGCTTGCAACAGTTCCCAGTCGTATCCTAGGCCGCACACATTAAGAATTTGGTTCATTTAAGTGTTTGACGAGCCATGTGGTGAGCAACGGTTTTTAAGCTGCGTCAGTGTGGCTAAGTTGGCAGCACTTCCACCTCTGAACCAGAAGGTTGGGGGGATTCTATCTCCACATTGGGACTGGTCTCATACACACAGTCTGGCACCTGAGTGCAGTACTAAGGGGTTACTGTGCTGTCGGGGTGTGCCATCCTTTGGATGAGATGTTGAACTGAGGTCCTTTCTGCCTGTTTTGGCTACTGTTTGAATGGAATTTACAGATCCCATGGCACTTCTCGAAAAAAGTTGGGGAATTTCCCCAGTGACCTGGCCAAATTTCCCCATTCACTGTAAAATACCATCAACAACTTGATCTGGTTCAATTTCAGTTGATTTGCATCTGCTCGCCCCCCACCACCACCAGTGATGCTGAGGGGTGGGTGGTGCGGTACAATAGTTAAAAAAAGTATGCAATACAGAAATAAAAAGCATACAATTCAGTAATTAGAACAATAAAATCAAATTTCGACTAAAGCTGCTGGCAAGTAAAAATCAGAGTCCATTAAACAACTGCTGTGATAACTGCCAAACAAACAAGACGTATGTAGTATATTGACCTTGACTGAAGAGGCACAGGAGCTATTCGGCGTGGCCCAGTGAAAGTCTACTAGAAGCTAGTTGTGGGGGAATCAAAGGTGAGCCTGGTCTGCTCCTGGACCTGCATCTTGAGGGTTATCTGCAAGGAAGCTGACTGGAGCAGAGTGCTGTAAGAAGTCAGTTCCAGGGGGAAGGGAGCTTCCAGGAGAATGCCACCTGTCCAGCAGCACAGTGACATCTAGGAATAAGGATAAAGCAGGGATTGGAATGACGGAGGAGTTAGGTCAGAGGGCAGGATATGTATGAGTAGGGAGGCCAGATAAGATAGTGAGAATGTTGGTCCAGAATTTAAAAGTCAGTTCTATTCCATACATGAACACAGTTTCAATGGTGGCCAAGCCAGACTGGAGTACAGAACACAGTGGGGGAGGGGGGGCAGTTAAGGGTGAAACAGCAGAAAATGTTGAAAATGGGGTACAGGCAGCCACCAGAAACTGGGAGCAAGCTCGGGTCTCTGAGTCGGAGACAGACAAAGCTAGGGCAGCTGCTCGTTGGCAGTCATGCACCTTGGTAGTGAGCCTCTGCTGCCACAGCGCTGTTGTGCCTGGGCCAGGAGACTGCTTTGGCAGCAGGGTCAGCTTTGTACATGTAAAGCCACTGGAAGGCTGTACTCACATCAGGAAAGTTGCATGAGACCAAAAAGGGCAGGGAAGGGGGCACTGTTGAGCACACCTACCGACCAGACGCACTAAAGGAGAGCTCTGTAAAAGTTTATACTTTAACAAACAAAACTTTAATTTCTTTCCCTGCTGCTACAATTTAAACGGTACTGGTGAATTCTGCATGGTGTGCTGATTACCTACATACCAGATTTCTTGAGATGGGTCACACAAATAAAGCAGTGGGAGGCAGTCAAAAAAATCTCCAGCTGACGGAGGTACAACACATGGTTGAACCACAAGCTACACCAGGGATGGAACCTCCTTGGATGGCGCTGCAAAAATCAATGCAGGCAATAGACTCTAAGGTACAGTCTATTTTGACCAGGCTTACAGAACAAGACTGCAAGACTGAAGCCGTTTCTGAAACTGCTTCTACGGCTGAGTCTTTGGCTACCAAGGCTATAGCGAGCACTAGTAAAATGCTGCAGGAGAACGCCCAACTCCGCTACCACCTGGAAGCCCTGGAAAATACGCAAAGGGCAGCCAATGTGTGAGTTGTGGGCCTACCAAAAAGTTGTACCGGAGACATCTATTGGCTTTTCTCACTGAATGGCTACCCCAGAATCTTCAACTAGAGGAAATATTGACAGCGGAAAATTTTCTTAAAGCCTACCGCATTTCTTCACCAGTGGCAGCCAGTCAAAATGACACACCTCGGGACGGTCTTGTTGGTTACCACTGGGGCCTCTACCAGAGATATAATCTTACAAGCAGCAAGAGGATCGGGTCAGTTAAGATGTGAGGGGAGTACCATACACTTATTCCTCAACCTTTCATTTGCCTCAAGAGCCAGGAGGAAGAAGTTTGACGGGGCGAGAACAGGACTTCGTAGCTTGGGCATTGCACACTCTTTACTGATGCCAGCAAGACTGCGCATAGAATATGGAGGACATACTTTACAGTTCACAGATCCGGACGAGGCAGGAAGGAAAGTGGAGGCCTTGGGATGGGAATTTGAATATTCGCAAGCTACCGACTCTTCCGTCTCTGATGCAGCCCCTCAAGAAAGCACTGCTGTAAAGAAGGGACTTCAAATGCTTAAAGTTTCAGTTTTTTCCCTGTTTGCAATGTCTATGTTCTTTAAATCACTGTGACTCATGCTTAAATGTTTTTATGTCATACCAGTTTTCATTTTTCTAATGACCAAAGAGGCAGTCAAAAGTGAAATGCTTTTAGATAAAATGAAGCATTGCACAAGGTTTTTGAAAAACTGTTCGTTTACACAGTGGAGTACAAATAGCAGGGTTTAGTGAGAAATGGATATATTTAAATCCTACAGAGGCAATAATTAAATTATATCTTTTCCTTCGATGTTTGTTAAGATCAAAATTTGCTGGCTTTCAGTAAAAGTTTATTCTCTTGGTGCTGCCCATGTTTTGAGGAGAACATTTTTGAGGGGGTCATAGCAGCACTGGCTGTTGAGTCAAACAATGTTTGGAACGATCATTTCCTATTTGAACTTGACCACCCATAGTCTTGTAGGGTGTGGCACATCGTGGACAATTTAAGTGGACTTGCTAATCTTGAAATACCTCCAAATCCTTTTACAAGAATGCATAGACTGGTTAAGCCTATTACATTGAATGTTTCATCTGTATTACCCTGTGATCTCTTGCATGAGATGATTATATACCATTGTTTTTTTATAATTAAAAGCAATAAAACACATAAAAAAAAAAGGCAGGGAAAAAAAAACATCTCAACATAATGGCTTGGACCTCTGGTACTTGCATGGATCCTAGTGTCTACTGCTACTAGGTCCTGAGCCACACAGTGGAGTGAAGAAGATGGCCCTCTTCCCCAGAGCCCCTGTCATGGAGGGAAAAACTGTGGGGGTAACTGGTGGTTACTGGAGTCTGGAGGAGTCAGAATATGTAGGCCAAAATGCAATACATTTCTGGGATCATGGTATGTCCCTGGAAATAATGTGAGCTGTCTGGCAGAAAAACCTCTACAGCAAGGAAAAAAGGGGACGCGGTACCCAGTCTGGCTATGAAGGATCTGGGCCATGCACCATAGACAGTATCACAATAATCAAAGACTGGAAGAATCTTTTTCAGAACAATTTCTGTCTGGCAGCCGGTGGAGGCAGGATTTCGTGGTGGGATGCCGAGGCTTGGGGAGAAGTTTGAGGTGATGGAGTCAAAGGGGTAGAAAAGTCAAGGGACTGATACAGCATATCTGTCACATGTCTTCAAGGGCTTGACGTCACAGAGAAAACTTTGGAAAACTATTTTTAGACACAATTCAGAATACATTTCACAAGTTTTACATGAAAACTGGATCACTGTCCCCTGGACTATCTGCTCTTCTTGCCTGTCTACTCTGGACATTATAATCATTTCCACAGCAATAGATTCTGATGTCACAAGCAGAGGATTATGATGTCAGGTGTGGACAGGCAGCCAGAGCAGATGAAGCCTAGGGATGGCAGAATCCCTGTTTTGATGTCAATATGCCTATATGTATATATATATATATTTATACAATAGGGGTGGCTGATAAACTTGCAGATAAAAACATGTATTCTCATTAGAGTGAGATAATGTTGACGAGGAACTGTGGTAGATATGCAGATTTACACACAGTTCCTACGTCAGCAAGTGATATTCTCACAGTAGCTATGTCATCAGGAAAAGATGTGCAGGCATTACAGTATCCTAGCAACTGAAGCAGATCACATTCACCTGTTACAACAGTTAAAATGTTAAAGCAGCTCGAGTTTCCCATGCTACTAACTTCACTGCTGTTTCTAATTACACACATTTAACAGTAAAAAAGCATTGCGTGGTGCTCAGTTACAAAAATACAACCGTGAATGCAGGACAGGTTTAGCGAACATGCAAACCATGAAAACAACAGCCCTCCTCACAAGAAAGCAAAGCACATTTTCTCTGATAGCAATGCAAAATAATAACAAATACCTGAAATACAGCAGCCATGGCAAAACTCCGAAGCCGTGAACAAGTCCGTTCACAAACTCAAAAGAAACTCACACAAGCACCCCATTTAAAAAAATAAAGTCGCATAATGCATACATAAGCGAAATTAAATAAATAAACTTATTTACAACTTTACGGTAAACCGAGACGCTGAAACACGGAAGTCTCTTCAAAAGAAAGACACCCAGTCTCACTACAAACCAATCAAAACACAACTCCCACTATCAATCACTACTACCGACCAATGGTACAACATAAATAGCAACCAATACGATACATTTCTACACAAAATCACACGATATACCAATGAAAACCACTACCATGCAAACGATAGCCAATCCAACAACAGACTCATTCGTAAAAACGGCACTCCCATTACCAACACAGCCTCATCATGGCGCAGCAACACTTAGAAATAAAATAACACACATTTCGTGCCTTCTACACAAATTGCCAACAAATACCGGTATTAGAGCAATCGAACATGATGGGCATGAGGAGATATAAATATTCTCACCTCTGCATCGTGAGGCGATATCTCACTGTGTCTTCGGCACCGTGAGACATCCATGCTCACTCTTGCAGGAGTGAGAATATTTTACATATCCCACTCATGCCCATCTATGTATCCCTCTATATATATATATATATATATATATATATAAAAAGGGTGGGGAAGCTACTATAAATAGAGGAAATATATGAAGCATCAGCTGAAATGTTTCTCAACATGAGGTTTTTCCTAAGTTTCCTCTGTGTAATGTCCAGTCTCTTTAACAGAGGGGCAGGAAGAGGACTAGGACCACTAGGTAAAGCAAAACTGCCAGGAAGAGAACCTGAACAGATTCATTTGGGCTGTCCTGCAGCCACTGTCTCCTTCTCTACTGTCCTTGTCCCCACTGTTGATTAACACGACCATGACAGCAGCGCTCAAAATGTAAAGTTCCTACTCAGTAGCAGTGATCTCAACTGAACACAATTTTGACTTCTTGTTACCTACTTTCTGTGTGTCACTGCACGCTGGTATCACATGAACTTATGGTTCGAGATGTACTGGTACTGGCATCTTAAAAGCTATACACACAGGTTGGCATAGCTGCAGCATGTTGCTCTGCCACCTGCAAAACTGAGGATCTTAAGTGCCTTCTAGAATGCCACACTGGGATCAGCAGGAGTTGGTGCATCGGGAGAGGAGAGGTGAGACGCCAACTATGGAGAGAGGGTGCAGTTTGCCTGGTATTCCCCCCACCCCATGGCCAACCTTGGTGCAGCACTGATGTCAGCTGTGAGGGTAGCTGCTCGCCCACTGTCATGGCCAGTGGAAGAGGGCAGCCGTGGCAACCCTCAAGTTGGGGTGGAGGGGCAGGAACCAGAGGGACAGAAATAGAAAAATAAAGTTTTATGCAAACTTGTACAAAAAGTATAGTTAAATAGCTGGCTTGAAGGTGCTGCAGCAGAGGGCACCACTTGTAACACAGGGCGACCTGAGTTTGTGTCCCAAGCTCAAACCACCACTTGGGCTAGCAGAATAAGGACTGAGCAACCAGATGACGCTTTCCTTAGAGGAGGGTGTGTAAGCAACTCCCTATGCAATACTGGTACCTAGTAATGACAGGTGGCATTCAGCCCAGTGTGCTTGAGGGTGGGGAGTGCACATGCTCATTATGTCCGTATGCAGATGAGTAAGTACATCTCTGCATCTTTGTAGGAGGAACCCCAGGAAGAAAATGGTCTCTTTCAGGAGATGGTATTGCCACCACCCTATCCCCATTGGTACCTCAGACTCCATGCCCCCTCTCTCTAATTCAAACTCCTCCTTTTAGGGGTCTGGCTATGCAGTGATAATCTTGCTCTGGAGGCTCATACATATAGAAACATAGACTTTGAAGGCAGATAAGGACTGCTTGGCCCACCTAGTCTGCCCATTTCCCTGTACCTACAGGATAAGCTGCAGATCCTAGTTAACCAACAGCCTATTTCTTTCTGCCCCCCACAAGAATTGCCTTATGTCTGTCCCATGCATTCTTGAATTCTCCCACAGTTTTAGACCCCACAATCTCCTCAGGAAGGCTGTTCCATGTGTCCACCACCCTCTTTGTGAAAAAATACTTCCTCACATTGCCCGTGAGCCATCCCCCCTCTATCTTCAAATTGTGTCCCCTTGTTCTTGCACATCTCTTTTTCTGAAAGATGCTACCCTCTTGGACTTTGTTGATTCCACTGAGGTACTTAAAAGTTTCTATCATGTCCCCCCTCTCTCTCCTTTCCTCAAGGGTATGCATATTAAGCTCCTTTAGTCTCTCCTCATACGGCTTCTCTTGCAGACCCTGCACCATTTTAGTTGCCCTCCTCTGGACTGCCTCCATCCTGTCTATGTGCTTGCGGAGATGGGGTCTCCAGAACTGGACGCAGTACTCCAGATGGGGTCTCGCCAACTGTCTGTACAGAGGGATAACAACTTCCTGTTTTCTGCTGGTGATGCCTCTCCCTATACATTCCAGTATCCCTCCAGCCCTTCCTACTGCCTTCTCACATTGCTTGCTAACCTTAAGGTCATCTGATATAATTACCCCCAGGTCCCTTTCTATTTTTCTTGTTGTTAATACCTCCCCCCCCCCATTGTGTAATCTTCCCCTTGGTTTTTGTTTCCCAGGTGCATTACTTTGCACTTCTTTGCATTGAATCCAAACTGCCATACTTCTGACCATTCCTCCAA
This sequence comes from Neoceratodus forsteri, assembly GCA_016271365.2. Lineage (NCBI taxonomy): Eukaryota > Metazoa > Chordata > Ceratodontiformes > Ceratodontidae > Neoceratodus > Neoceratodus forsteri. Next base: position 420,215,633 of record JADMNL010000023.1, read on the forward strand.
CCTTGCCAAGTCCCTTTACATCCTTTCCACACCTCCTTGTGTATCAACCCTGTTGCAGATCTTTGTGTCATCTGCAAAGAGGCATGCTTTTCCTTCTAGTCCCTCTGCAATGTCACTTATAATGACATTAAAAAGGACTGGACCCAGTACTGAACCCTGCAATATCCCACTAGTAACCCCTCTTTCTTCAGAGTGGACTCTATTTACAATTACCTTCTGTGTCCTGTTGTCCAGCCAATGTTTTACCCAGGCTACCACCCTAGGACCCACTCCCAGGTGGGAGGGAGAACCCCTAGAAGGAATGATCAAAATACTGTATGTGTATATGTACCTCTGAATCTTCTAGACCCATCCGGACCTAGCTTCATCTTGTCTGCATCTATAACCTACTGAGCAATTGTGTAACCAACTATGGCATGAGTTTTCTTAGATGCACCTGTTTTATGCTCATGTAGCACTTCATAAAAACTTTCAATAAAATGTTGAACTCCCCTCAAAACAACATTTGTATTCTTTATTATTGGTGTTACAGCACTTGACCAAGCTAAAAAATCATTGAATCTGTACAGGTCAGACCAAGCTAAATAAGGAAAAATCACTGAATTTGTATGGGTCTGACCAAGCTAAAAAAAAATCATTGAATGTGTATGGGCTAACTCAATGGTCCAGTGTTTGCCATACACAACACTTGGGCTCTTCTCTTGAGCCCAGGGCTGCCACACTGGGCTAGCAAGAGGATACAAGCCATCCTGTCAGGTCCTTTCTTCCTCAGCCATGGGTGACTGAGAACAGCTGACAAGTTACTGTCCCCTGAAGGCTAAGGAATCCATTGCATGACATAGTCATCATGTGGGGGTGAGGCAGCTGGCAGTTCTGCATAAGCTGTAAAGCAGGCAATGCTTACAGAAGGAGAAACATGATGAGCCCTGAGATAGATGACCTCAGGCCCTGCCCAACCTCCTGCCCATGGCGGTGAGCTTTGCTGACCCTGTGAGAAGACGCTCTTACAGCAAGGGGGCAGGGGTAGAGACAGTATACTTCCAGAGAAGCAGAGAGTGCTTGAGGGCCCAGGGTACCATGGATTCTGAGGAAAATGTAATTTAACTTAGATTTCTTAGACAAGGATGCAGTTAACTGGAACAAATGGAGGGAAGAAAGTCATTAGGAAATATAAAACTACTTTATAATGTGGCTTATGAATAGCCTGTTTAATTGATTGGCTTCTGTACATGGAAGCAGACTTCACTGAAGGATACTAACTAGTGGAAAACTCTTATGAAAGGACACTGGGTTGGGTGACACTGATTGGGGCATGTCGCACTCCCATGTGGGTTACCCGCCCACTTGCTATGGGCCATTGGAGCACTGAGAGGAATATGGAGGCAATGCTCTCTGGCTCCAGGAGGGGAGGGAGCAAGCCATCCACTGCATTAGTGCCTCTTGTAGTTGCAGATAAGGTCTGATGTTTTGGGTGACCATGCAACATCTGCCACCTTCCGAATGGCTGGCACGCAGGGTACACTCGGCACCCTCAGGGAGGTACGAGAGAAAAAAAACACAAGGAAAACCACCAGCCAGATCATTACCCCCCCCCCACAAGCATCTCACTCTGCAGCCATATAGCAGAATCATGCAGGTGAATGTTTCTCTGGCTTGGTTCCTGCGTGCCTTGTGGAGTCTCCTCCAGAGGGGACAAGCTCTGTGGCTCAGCTGGCAGTTGATGAATCTGGAGTAGCCAGGCATTTGGATGTGGGTAGATATACTGGAACAGCAGCGGCAGAAGCAGCCTGACCAAGCCGGGGCCAGTGCCAGGCAGAGGACACCTGTAGATTTTTAATCGGAGCTCTATCACATACTGTGTGTAGCCCCAGGGTTACAGGAAGTATTGCTGCACATTATAAGCAGCTCATGAACAGGTACTAACTACAGTAACTAAATCGTGGAGAAAACATGAGAAGTATTCAGGGTTCTGCATGATAGTAACTTCTTTTTTTGCTTTAAAAGGAATAACACCATCCCATTGCTGGCAAACTCTATCCATCTGTAACTAAAACTGAGCCAGACAGTGTTGAAATGAAAAAACAGAGTTGAATCCTGTGATCTCATATTTGGAAAATACAATGTTATCAGCCTCATCTGCATGTTGGCTGCAAGTCTGCTCTCAATGAAACCCTATGGAGCTGCATTTTGCTGGTGGCACCCAAGGTGCTCTCGGAGTTACTATTGCAGAATGTAAAGAGATAAAAATGTTTCTAATAAATGAAGGCCACATGCTGTTCTGTGTCTATCCAACTTGTCATCTCCCAGTTTTCATTACCAAGATCATAACGGACCTGTTGAGGAAGGGGTGTTATTCATTGAAATACTCTAAATATGGAGTTGTTGCTTTTAATAGGATCAATGATTTACTGCTTTCAAGGAAAATGGTAAAAATGGAATTTGCCATTTTAAACCAGCACTTGGGAGTCTATTTTGATGGCAAAAGCCTATTTGCACCACTTTATCACAGGGTACTGTTAAGAATTTAGTGGGGTGTGCTCTCTGAAACAGAGCACATGTGACTGAACTGCACCATGAAATTTGTGCTCCTACCACATTTTATTTAATAATTATCAATTTCCTAGTAGTAAATTATCAATTTTAAATAGTACTACAGGTACTGCCAGACTAAGGAGGGAGTGTCTAGGAGACTTACTGAATGATGAGATTTTAAGTCTCCCAATTTGTTTCTGCTGCTGCACACTGATTTTGTAATTTGTAAAACTACCTGCATTCCCCTGAACATAACACCACTGGCACCAGGTCAGAGTTACTTGCTACCTGCCATAGCCAAAGTATGGATAAACTGTTGCCCATCACAGTGCAGCCCAACTCTTCTACAATCAGGCACCTTCAGAGGTTAAAGATAAGGTTGCAGCTATTAGCCCGCCACGCTACTGACTGGAAAAATCCACTGGCTGCATATTTATTTCCGCTAGCCAACTTTGTACTTACTGAAATGTTCCGCTTCTCCAGTACAAGCCAATCGGCTAGCCAATAGAACCTTATTACCACAATACAAAATCTGCCATACCATCATATGGGTAGTGGGTCAGTGCCTATTTCACCCACTGACTTTTGGTCTCCCATTGTGGGTGGCTTACAAGTATGGGTCTGCTCTGGCCACTCCAAGTCCAGTCACCGACTCCTCTGTCCCTGCCTGAGTTACCAGTCCAACTAGCCAAGCAGCCACCAAAACAGAAAATATCAATGAGGTCAGAAGCAGCTGGTCCTCAGACTAAACGTTTTGGGTCAGAGAGACAAGGCAGGTATAGAGAGATCCCAGGCCTGTGGTGGCAGTTGTTTTCTGATGGCCAGCTGCCAAAGTCCAATGCACCTGTTGCACCTGGCAGTGGTTCACAAGATCTATTGCCCTAGTTCCCCCTCACCCCACAAATCTGATAACAGAAAAGTTAATGCCAGGGTAGTTTACCTGCATTATGTCACTAGTGAACGACAACCCCCTCCCCCCCCCACAACACACACACACACTCCATCAAAGAATTATTATATGGATATTGGTACCTTTTGCCACACCTCCAGATGACAATTCCCCCTGTCCCCCATTACAGTAGCAGTAGTGCAGCACATACATTCAATCATGATGTCAAACGGACAAACTCGAGAATTTATTTTGTAAAGCATGTCTCTTTCAGTCTGTGTGTATGGGGGGGGGGGTCACTCCCCCCACAACAGACACATCTCAAACTGCAAAGTTTCTTTGCCACACAGACTGCCCTCATTAAACAAACTTGAGAATGTCCCACCTCATGACTTTTTTTTATGACAAAAAAAATCAAAAAATCCATCTCACACTGCCAGACTCTTGTCTTGACTACCACCGACAAAGTACAGTTACGCGACAACTTACTATAACAGTAGATCTTCGAGAGTAGCTCTTGCAGCAGGCAACATTGATAGGACTAAAGCTGCCAGGCACCAGGGCCACATGGAAAACTTCTAGTTAACAGGCTATCACAGGGGACTGCCCCTGCCAACACGCTGACATCTGTCTATCCTATAAAGGGGTAGTCCCCCAGACCTACCTCAATTCTCCTGCCAAAGACCCCGGCACATAAAGTAAAAATGAAGAACCGAGGCAGTTCCTCAAAGCCGAGGAAAAGTATAGTAAATGCAAAGGAGAAGCAGCTATCAGGTGGAAGGAGGGAGGGAAAGCAGCGCCTGCTGCAAGAGCTCCTCTCAAAGATCTACTGTTACGGTAAGTTCTTACATAACTGTACTATCTTACTTTGAGGGGGTTCTTGCAGCAGGCAACACCAGTAGGACTGAGTCCCAAGCAGTACCAGAACTGACCAAATGTCAGCCGGGAGGAGGCAGAAGGTAATAGCTGATTGCTCATAAAAGACAGCCCTGAAGGACAGCTAGTCCGAAATTGGCCCTGCATCTGGTAGCAATGTCCAGACTGTAGTGTCGGACAAAAGTGTGAACAGGGCTCCAGCTGGCAGCTGCACAGATGTCTGCAGTGGACATTCCTGGAAACAGGCGGTAGAGGCAGCCATACCTCTGGTGGAGTGACCCTTAACTGCCCCAGGCAAGAGCTTGTTGTACTTCGGTAACAATAAACAATGCATTTGCCAATCATTTCGACAAACACTATTTTGAAACAGGTATCCCTTCTCTCTTAGGGGCAAATGAAATCAGTCTTTCTAACCAACTGGGTGCAATTTGGTAATAACGGAACACCCAAACTATGCAGTATGGCCTCCCCCTGATTAGAATACTCAGGGAAATAAACAGGTAGGTGGACGGATTAGTTCAGCATAAACTTAAGACACCACCTTAAGCAAAAACCTAGGATTTGTGCACAAAGATACCCTGTATTTGTGAAAAACCAAGTAAGGCTCTTTGCATATCAGAGCCTAAAGCTCGGAAATCCTCCGAGCAGAAGTAACAACTAAAAGCAATGCTTTCCATGACAGAAAGCATGGCTCGCAACTCACAGTCAGCTCAAAGGGAGGCAGAGGTAGCTTTTCTAACATGAAAAGAAGATCCCATGGTGGGACAGGGTCCCAAATGGGAGGTTTCAAGTGCTGTATACCCTGCAAGAATGTGCAGGAGACTTCCAGCTGGCAAACAGCCTTGCCCTCAACAGGGACATGTTACGTAGAGATGGCGGAAAGGTGCACCTTAAGCAAGAAGTACTCCAGGCCTTAGTCCAAAAGGGAGAGAAGGTACTCCAAAATCAGATTCACCAGGCAGATGAAGGGATTCGGGTGGCGAGCGGCAGCCCATAGGGAGAAGTGCTTCCATTTCATGGCATAGGTGCTTCTTGTAGAAGGTTTCAAGGCAGCCACCAGGACATTAGCAACCCTGGAAGAATTCCCAAAGTGGGTTATAGCTAAGTCTGCAGGAGACACACATGGAGATGCAGAGACTTGAGGTCTGGATGGACCAGGGTGGCCTGCTCCTGGGAGAGCAAGCCAGAGCACAGGGGCAAGGGTACTGGAGGTTCCACTGTCAGCTGCTGCAGCGGAGGGAACCAGATCTGATGCAGCCAGTAGGGAGTATGAGAATCATCTCTGCCCCCTCTGACTGAAGCTTGAGGAGAACCCCCTGCAGAAGTGAGAAGGGAGGGAAGGAGTACAGGAACCTCCCTTTCCAGGACAGGGATGGCGCGTCACACCAAAAAAAAAACCCTCCAGGCCCTGGATTGAGTGAGCAGAAAAACTGCAGTTTTGTGTTGAGTGGGGATGCAAAAAGGTCTAACTCTGGATGGCCACACCTGTTAAAGAGGTCTTCGACCACCAAGGATAGGAGTTCCCACTCTTGCATCCTCGACCTGGACTGTCTTAGACTGTCGGTCAGGGTGTTTTGGACACCTGAAACATGGACAGCTGAGAGTTCCAGGTCGTGCTCTATGGCCCAGTACCAGACTCTCATGGCCTCCCGACAAAGGGGGTAGGAATGAGTGCCCCCCTGTTTGTTGATATAGTATACTACAGACATGTTGTCCGTCTGTACCTATAGCAAGCCCGGTAAGAATACGGGTCTGGAAGGCCTGAAGAACATAAAGAACTGCCTGCATCTCCAGCACACTGATGAGGAGATGCTGCTCTGGCTTAGACCAAGTCCACTGGGTCTGACGGTCAGCTAAATGAGCTTCCCAGCCCAGGCCCGAGGCGTCCATGGTGAGGATCTGCTGTGAGGACATAGCACAGAGGAGAACCCCTATCAGTAGATTGGTGGGATTCTGCTACCACTCCAAGGTTCTCCTCACCCAGTCAGAAACCAGCACCGGCTGATCCAGGTTGTCAGTGTGTTGGTCCCACTGGACCCAAAGAGTCCATTGGGGAACCCTCATGTGCAGTCAGGGTAGGGGAACCATGGCTATAGCCATTGCCATGTGTCCCAACAAACAAAGGAACATTCTGGCTGGTACCTGATGGCTGGAAGATACTAGCCAAGCCTGCATTATCAAGCACTCTATTCTGTCCACCAGCAGAAAGGCTCTGTCCTGGGACGAGTCCAGGACTGCTTATATACTGGAGGCAGGTTGATCGTGATCCCTAAAGCCTGGAAGAGTGGAAATGTGCCTTCCAGAGTCTGCAGCAAGAGATCCCTGGAGGGGCTGTCAGCAGCCAATCGTCCAGGTAAGGGAACACATAAAAGCCCTATCTCCGCAGAGCCACAGCTACCACTGCTAGGCACTTGGTAAAGACCTGAGGTGCAAAGGGAAAGGCCAAAAGGGATGACACAGAATTGAAAGTGGTCCCCCAAGAAGCAGAAGCAGAGGAAGTGGTGGTGGGCCAGGAAAACCTTAATAAGGAGATAGGCATCCTGCATATCCAGGGAACAGAGCCAGTCCCCTCCTGATGAAGCCAGCAGCCCCTGAAGAATAATCATCCTGAATTGCTTGTACTCTATGTAGAGGTTCAGGTGGCTGAGGTCCAGGATTGGCCTCTGGTCCCCTGTTTTCTTGGGGATGAGGAAGAAGTGGGAGTAGAATCCCTTTCCTCTTTGAGTTGGGGGGGATGGGCTCTATGGCCTTTTGCACAGGACAGCCTGAATCTATTCCTGGAAGATGGAGATGTGGCCTGAGGGTAATGGTAAGCAGGGAAGGCTTTGCAGAGGGAGCTCAGAAACTCAAAGGTGTGACCCCGTTTGATAATCTGCAGCACCCACTTATCTGAGGTTACTGTGCACCACCCGTCTAGGTATAGGGAGAATTGACCCCCGACTGCCTCCTCCAAGGACTCTGCTGAAGGGGGGGGTCATGGAAGGAGTAAGGCAGTGGAATCAGGGGTGGGCAGAGCGGTTGTGGGTCTGGGGGTCCTAGGGGCAGCCGCTCTGGCTGGCAGGTTGTTTGCCTTACACTTAAAGGGTCCTTATGACTGCTGGCCCTTGGAAGGCTGGTGAGAGGACTGCTAAAAGGACTGACGTTGGGAAGACTGCGTCTGGGACCGTTATATAGAATGCACTGATTTAAGGGCCTTGCCCAATTCCTGAAGGTGGGAGGGATATCCTGGGAATCTCCCCCAAACAAGGCAGAGCCCCCGAAAAGAGGCATCCATTATTTTGGCCTGAAAATCAGGTGCAAAACCAGATACCCTGAGCCATGAATGGCGGCAAATGCAGATCCCTGCTGCTGCCCCACGCCTGGAAGCATCAACAGTGTCATATGCTGCCCTCAGCACATGGTTGCCCACATCTGGTCTGGATTTTGATAGAGTCAACTGCGTTTTAGCGGGAATCTTCAGAGAGGGTTTGGAACCAGATCCCTTTGCCTGATCCTGAGGGCATTCTGGTACTGTACCATATGGGCCAGATAGTTGAGGGCCCAAATGGCCAGTGTGGCAGAGGAATACACCCGCTTGCCCAATTGGTCCAACTGGTGAGATTTCTTATCTGGAGTGTGGGTGCTAAGATGTTTGGGCTTCTTAGTGCATTCATGGACCACATTCATGACCACTGAGTCCGCTGTGGGGTGTTTGCCAAAGAAAGGTTTGCCCAACGATGCATGATAAAGGCAATCTGCCTTCTTAGCCAAGGCCGGGGAGGATGAAGGGTGGTTCCATGCCACCTTAGTGACATCATCATATGAACTGATTAAGGGAGGACAACCAAAGTGAGGGTCTCCTTCTTTAGGCGGTAACTAGGCAGACAACGGGGCTCCAGGTCAAGCTCTTCCATCTCCTATCCAATCAAGGATTGGATATGGCGCATCACATGGCAGAAAGAGGGATCATCTGGGGGAGGCTTGGGGATCTCCTTAAGAGGCTCCTGACAATTAAAGATGCCCCTCGAATCCTCCGATAACTCCGAAGAGGAAGAGAAGGTATTGTCCCCCAACTGATCTCTGTCTGAGACCAGCATCTGAGGATGACTGTCATCCATATGCTGGTTACAGGTCCTTTTGTGACCCTCAGAAGACCCTGTGTATGGGGATTGCCAGATCCTTCCCAGTCTGGGTCCCAGGAAGGAGGTGGAGAAGAAGGCTGCCTGGGTGCATCATTGTTCTGCATAAAATGTCCACCAGGCTGGAAACAAGGCATTATAATCCACCAGTGGAGGAGGATTGTAGGTTGATAAGGATATTGAGGAGGAGGGTACAGGTATGTCAGCAGAGGAGCTGCATAGGTACCCTGGTGTAGTCCAGCAGGGGCCAGTTGGGGGTCCCTGGGAGGGCCAGTGGGCATCAGTTATTGCATAGGCTGGGGCTGAGCAGATGATGGCTGAGGAGTCTTCAGTGGAGGCATTGGTGTAGCCTGGCAAAGTAGCCGACGCTGGCCCAGAGGTGAAGCTGGGGCCTGCTGAGGGGTGAGAATACCCCGAGGCAGTGACAGAGGTGTTGCCTATGAAGAAGAGGTGAGCAGTTGCTTCAGGCAATGCCTGGAAGGGCTAGCGCTGGTCTCCAGAGTTGGGGACTAACGAAGGAAACATCTTGATTGAGGGGGTGACGGCCAAGACCTGCCACCGAAGACTCCAACCCCGTCGAGCTGCCTGTCTGAGGATCCGTGGAGCTAAGGGCCTGAGCATCAAGGGCTGGGAGGCAGGGATGAACACGCTGCGCTGAGGAGCTGCCATCCATGACGGAAATCAGGGTGGGCGATTGTACCACCGGCAACCCGGAGGAAGTGAGTGCTGCCGAGGAAGGAGGAGCCGACTCCCCACGGGAGGGAAGATCCAGAGGCAGAGGCCAGTCTGTGTGGCAACCGTGGGCGAGAGGCTGACCGAGGATGGTTCAGGTGCTTGTACCGGTGCTTATGCTTCCTGCTAGACTTCTTCTGGGAAGAAGATGATGATGCCATGGAAGACTGAGCTGGGGAAGTGGAAGTGCTTTTAGTATGAAGCTCCCTCTCCATCGTGGCCAATTTCTGCTGTCGCAGGTAGCTCTGAAGGGTCTTCAAGCAGCATCTCCATGTGGCTTGGTTGAAGTCCTGGCCGGCCTTGGTGTCATGGTTGGGGCCTAAGCAGAGCAGGCAGGAAGAGTGGCCATCTTTGACGAGTATCTGCTTGCTGCAGGTACACTTCATAGGCCGGTTGGAAGACAAGGCTGAAGAAGAAGACATAAACGAGATGAAAGAAACACCGAAAATCGATGCTATTACCACTAAAGAAAAAGGAAATAAATCGTGGGTAAAAGCAAACAAAATGGCAGTCGACTGAAGCAGGCATCTGTGGAGGTGTGTGTGGGTCGATGGTGGGAAAAGAACAGGTAGGTCTGGGGATCGCCCTTTATAGGATAGGTGGGCATCAGCATGTTGACGTTGCGGGGTGGTCCCCTGTGATAAACTGTTACGTACAAGTTTTCCGTGTGGTCCTGGTGCCTGGCAGCTTCAGTCCTACCAGCGGTGCCTGCTGCAAGAGCTCCCTTCAAGTAAGATCTTCAACTTTCGCTGGCACCAGGTGTGCAGTGCCTGTTTCAGAGAGTTCACTCTCGCCGTCGGCACATCTGCACACCTGTTAATCCAGCAGAACCTACACCTCCATTCTTCCAACACAGCAGAATTCTGCTCTTTCCAGGAGATGGCTCAAAAGATATGGCCTGGCTGCCCTGCACATGCACACACCACTGACACCACCTACTTCCATAAAAACTAGAAGAAAGATGCATGATCTTCTGAATGGATGGGATGTAAAGGTCAAACAAAACTATGGCAGGGCATGTCATTCTGGGACATGTAGTACAGCAATGGAAAAGGGACCGTGTTCCTAGTATGTTGCAGGAGCACAACAGCACTAAATTTAGATTTACAAACTGTGCTAAGGTAAGCAAATGTGCTCAGAGCATGGAGCACACCCTTAAAGTTACCCATGCTTTATTATGACCCTCGGGCAATCACTCCATTTGAGACAAATTTTTGTTAAAACGTGTGATTTGTCTTCACTTTTGCCCCCCCAACCCCTCTGAAAACAGATTTTAAGATTTTGCCAACCAGAACTGGCCATTTTTGAAGATGGAAAATCATTGGCTCTATGCTTCTACTTCGGCGAGGAGATTTAGTAACTTTGAACTTATGGTCTAAGCAAGTCACTGGAAACGAGACAGAACACCTTACTGTAAACTTACGTAGTACTCGACACCATAGATCATGACATCTTGTATGAAAGAATGTTGAGCCTGGGGATGGATAACAAAACTCTTCCCTGGTTTCAGTCATATTTAACAGAGGGTGCAGCAAGTGCAGATTGGAGATGTTCTCTCAAATCCGGGGGCTATTAAAAAGGAGTCCCACAAGGCTCGATTTTAGGCCCTTTACTATTCATAATGCATGTAAATGAGTTACGTAAGATAGTCAAATATTCTGCTTTGAGGATGTATGCAGATGATACTGTTTTGCTGGTTGGTGGGAAAACAAACCAGGAAATTGAGGAACATCTTCAAAAAGACTTTAGTAGTTTGGAAATCTAGCTGAGGCAAGCAAAACTTGTTTTAAACAATGAAAAAACAAATACTATGATATTTTCAACTAAAGGGAAAGCTAACACTACTCAGTACAAATTATCTATAAAAACAGTTAAAAATGAAATACTAACACAGGTTGAATCTTGCAAGTACTTGGGGGTTTATGTGGACCAAAATTTAAAATTTGATGTACATATTAAGGATTTAGTAAGTAAAACAAACAAGAAGTTGGGAGCTTTTCGGAGGTCTAAATTTTGTTTAAACCAGAATATGAGAGGGGATGTTATAAATCAACTGATTATACAATGGCATAAAAAATACTGTACTCTGATTGGCTGGCTGGCACGATTTATAACTGTAAATCCTAGTATGACCCACAGGAAAAGTGCCAGCCAGCCAACCAGCAATCAGCAACCTCTTCTTTAAAATCATCCAACCACCAAGACCAGGCAAGAAAATCACCGTGATTCGCTGATACCGAAATGTGCAAAATTGAAACACACATCACTCTCTCAGCCTTTCCATTAAGTTCAATTTGAAATCCAGTAATACAAAACATAAAAGGCAGTTAGCATTTTTTATGTATTTTTTTAAGAAACGTGGTCTCGCATTTTAAATGGGTCATTGCAGTCAAAAAGGTACAAATGCTGCTAAACCAAAGGAAAAAAAAGAGTGTCAAAACTGCTAGTGGGAAATTGAGTCTCAAGTTTCAACGCTGACTGAGCGTGTACACCACGATCAGGTAAGGGATACCGTTCTTTGCAGGGAAAAGAGAAATACAATGAGAGAGTGTGAGAGACACATGCCATGTTCCTCTGCTGTGAGTCTAGATCCCGATCCCCTGCCTGCAGTTCCTACCGTTACATCCCCTTACACTGCAGATATATACATTTTTTAACGTTCCCACTCCATTCCTAAAAAGCATTCTTCTTCCAGCCAACTCACAGTCTAGCTTCCTTCCTGTCGCTCAGTAACCCAGTTCGCTAGCTCACAGGAAAAGGACGAACTGCTCCTTGGTAGTCTCCTACCAGGGCTTGTGTGAAAAAAAAAACCAAATATAAACCCCATTTTCCTCTAATTGCGATACTTCTCCAACATTCCACTCACTCCTGCTGCAGTAACAACCCATATGTCCCTGCTGTGCTTCCATCGAGCGGAAGGACTATTTTTATCATAACGTTCCATAAGAAAATCTGTTCCACATAAATGATTTTTCTGAATACAAAAACTAACAAAAAAAATACAAATTGGACATTGTATAATTGCAATATGCCACTCGAGGATGTGGGTGATGCCAGGATGATTGACGGGTGGTGTTGTTGGTCCCCGCTGTGCCCTCGGGACCAAACAACACACCACCCATGGGTAAATCCTGGCATCACCCACACCCTCTCATGGTATATTGCTTAATTATTCTTGCATTGATTATGGAAGCATGTATATGGCATGGCCAATAAAACAGAATTAAGATTTATTAAAGTGTTGTACAACAATTTGGCTAAAATTGTACTAAATTGTGGATATAATTTTCATCATTGTGATATATATATATATATATATATATATATATATATACACACACACACACACACTCTCACTCTACTTGAATGGCCACATTTAGAGTAAAAAAGGGATCAAAAATGGATTAAACAAATTCACGGGGTGGTCCATAGTCAATCCCCCAGATACCTGGTAGATAAATTGTCTCATGTTACCTATAAACATCATCATAACCCTAGAAGAAATGAGGGGAATACATTTGTCATACCTAAACCAAGTAACAGATTTGGAAAAATGACTTTAGGTTCACAAGTCATTAAGTTGTGGGTTCCTATAGATGATGAAAAGAAAAAAATTCAACAATTTAAACACTTTATGAATGTCATTGGATATGATCTGAAAATCAAGTGTATGTGTAATGATTGAAGTGTTTTGACTTACGCATGAATAGATCAGAGTCAATCATTGTAGTATGTTTCTTGTAAAGTTAGGATATAGTTGTATTTATAAATAAGTATGTAGACATTAATATATTCTGTACTTTGGACTATTGATAAATCCCTAAATGAATGCATAAAGGTAGCTAAGGGAATATTAACTTAAACTGGTAAGTTATTGCTGTTACACCTGTTGTTTAAGTACGTTATTTATGGGATGATTGTGTAAATTGTGTAATGAAATTTGCCACAGGTCCATCTTGAAAACGGGTTTTCTCCCAATGATGTATTACCATTGCTACCTGTATAAAAATAAACTTTTACTACTTTTTACTCGTAAGACTCAGAGAGGGTTAAAATCCAAATATTTTTCTTGGAGTTGCATCTGTTCTGAGAGTGTTTCTTGATTTTCTGCTATCTGACATTAAGAACCAAATTATAGAAAAGGATGGCAAACACAAGCCTTTGCTTTTATAAGAAAACAAGAACACATGTCCCATTTTATGCCCCAGTGTACCTGCTGACTTACCATTCCTAGACACTGCAGGAAAGTAAAGTGATACAAGAAAAGGATTCCAGTTGACAGAAGGGCCCACCAAAAATTCCCCAGTGGCTCAGGTGTGTACGCTCCTGAAAGAGAAAGGGGTCTGTGAGTTACAGGAACCACATGCAAAAATTAATGACTGAATTTAGAAACATAGACAATGATGGCAGAAAAAGACCAGAGGTCCATCCAGTCTGTCTAAGTTCCCTATAATCTCTGGAACCTACTGTTCCCTCCAGAGTACTAACCCTCCCCGTCATCTCTCTCTTCTCCTCCCTAGTCCTGCTGTCCCCCCGTAAACATAGAAGTTCATGGCAGATAAGGGCCGCAAGGCCCATCCAGTCTGCCCATTTTTTCTATCTTATGAATGTGCCATAAGCCTGTACTCAATGACCTATCTATTCATACTCATCTGTATTGCTCCTTTATGCCTATCCTATACCTGTTTGAAGCCCTGCACTGTATTCATATCCACCACTTCCTGAGGTAGGCCGTTCCATGCATCTACCACCCCTTCTGTGAAAAAGAACTTCCTCACATTAACCCTTAATCAGCTTCCCTCTAATCTCATGCTGTGTCCTCTTGTCCTGCTATTTTTCTTATAATGAAATGTTGGACTCTTTCAACTTGTTAATGCCCTTAAGATGTTTGAATGTTTCGATCATATCACCTCTCTCCCTCCTTTGCTCTAGGGTATACATATTGAACTCCGTTAATCTGTCCTCATAAGTTTTCTGATGCAGTCCCTGCACCATTTTGGTTGCCCTTCTCTGGAATGCCTCCATTTTTTTTAATGTCCCTGTGCAGGTGCGGCCTCCAGTACTGCACACAGTACTCTAGATGGGGCCTAACCAGTGTCTTGTAAAGAGGGATTATTACCTCCCTCTTACAACTTGTGATACCCCTATTAATACACCCAAACATCCCTCTAGCCTTATCTACTGCTTTAGTGGTCTGCTTGGATGATTTCAGGTCATCTGTGATGATGATGATGCCAAAGTCTCTTTCTTCCCTTGTGACTGCCAGCAACTCCCCTCCCAAACTATAGGTAGCTTCAGGGTTTCTCTTCCCTATGTGCACGATCTTGCACTTCTTTGCGTTAAACCCTAGTTGCCACTCTTCCAAACATTTTGCCAGTTTATCCAGATCTCTTCTTATTCTGCCCACCGCATCTGGATCATCTACTCTGTTGCAGATCTTGGTGTCATCTGCAAACAGACAAACTTTACTCTCCAGTCCATCTGTAATGTTGCTGATGAAGATATTGAAGAGGACTGGCCCCAGGACTGATCCCTGATGTACCCCACTTGTGACTTGCATCTCTTCTGACTGTACACCGTTTACCACCACTCTCTGTTTTCTGCCCATCAACCAGTTTGCCACCCAGTTGACCAACTTCTAACCCGCCCTGAGCCTACCCAGCTTATTAATCAATCTTCTATGTGGAACAGTATCAAAGCTTTGCTGAAGTCAAGGTAGATAACATCAACTGCACCCCTTGGTCCACCACTTTGGTTACCCAGTCAAAGAAATCTATGAGATTAGTTTGACAGGACCTTCCTGTTGTAAACCTATGCTGTGTCTTGGATCATGTGCTCCTATGAATTCAGGTGTTGCACTATCCTTTCCTTAAGGAGTGCCTCCATAATCTTGCCCACTACTGAGGTAAGACTGACTAGTCTGTAGTTCTCTGCCTTCTCCCTGCTACTACTTTTGTGGAGCGGGATCACATGAGCCGTTCTCCAGTCTCCTGGGACCTCTCCTGTGCTCAGTAACCACTATTGCCTTCATTACGTCCTAGTCCTGCTTGAATCTCCTGACTGTTTTTACACCCACCACCTCAGCCAACAGAATGTTCCCAGGTTTTACCACCCTTTCCGTAATGTAGTACTTCCTCACATCCCTCCTGAACCTACCTCCTGTTAATTTCCATTCGTGTCCACGAATTGGTATTCAGTCTAAATAGTTCCCCGCAGTTTACTTTGTTTATTCCTTTAAGGAACATGAAGGTCTCGATCATATCTCCGCTCTCCCTTCTGGTTTCCCTTCCAGATGTCCCACCATTGCTTATTGAGTGGTCCCGGTGGTGTTAGGGTACTATTACTGGCCCATTGCATGTTCTTTGGGATACTTGCTGACGTTAACATCATCAGTGCAGTCTTCCTCATCTAGTGCTGCTGACATCATCTCTTCAGCTTTCCATATGACTGTTTTGTGGAGTTTTTGCCTCTGTTCTCTGCATAAATCCAGAGACTTCAGACTCACTTGCCACACTGTGTGTCCGTTATTGGGCCAATCCCCATCGTTGATATCTTCATTGTTGGGAGTTTTCTTTCCCTATTTCTGTGGAGATGTGTTCCGTCCCTCTTACTAGTACTGAGTTTGGGATGTAGCTCCTGCTTTTCTGGATGTGGTTGGCTAAACCTTGTAGGCCACCTCATCTGTTGCTTGCAGGTCTGACTCCTGTCCCACTGTTGTTTTGGAGGGGGCCCAGAGGCTGTGGTGGTTTCTAAGTCACATTGTCTTCCTGCAGACAAATCTGTGGTCGATGTTTATTGCCTGGGTCAGTTGACACTGCTTTAGTTCTTGCCAGCAGTTCCTGGGCCTCTGGATTTATACTATCCTGCCTTCCACCTTTGCCCGACATACAGTATAAATGGCTCGGTGGCTTTTGTGGTTGTTCTTAATAGATCATAGCCCATCATTTTTGTACAACATGCCCCATCACAGCTTCAGGTGCCTCGATGTCACTGGGTGCCTACCTCTTTGCCTTTGCTGCATAGGCTTCCGTGTGGCAGCTTTCTTCCTGATCAGTGTTTTTAGTCATTCATGGTCACCAGTGGCAGCTTCTGTCTGGATCCTCTTGTGGTCATCTTGCTTGGTGGTTCTTCCATGTCTGTTGCTTTGCAGTTGGTATTGTTGCACATGACTTGACAGCTGGCAGTCATTTCCTGTGCCTTCTGCTCCTTGCCTCATTGAATGCTTTTTGCTTTCTCTGTGGTTTCCAGGTCCTGTTAACCTATGCTACTGGTTGCCTGTCCCTGGTTTTACTGCCATGATCTAGCTTTCAGTGCTGCCTTGCCTTTTCAACCTATTGTTACTTTGCCTGGGGTTAGGTTTCTCTCAGGTGGTGGCCGTCGTACTCGCTCACTGCCAACCCTTTTTTCATGATACTACCCTACAGGTGTGCTCGGTTGCTTTTATGCGCCAATGTGCTTCCTGCACACCCTACTGTTCCCTGAGTCTGTGTGGCCTTGGTTGTTATAATCCAGATACTTTCTGGTCCTCCTGTGGCTGGATAGTCTCTGGCCTGTCCCAGCCTTTTGGGTTTTGTATGTGGCTGTTGTGTCCCCCATGATTTTGTGCGGCTGCTTCTTCTCCTGTTGTCATGGGGAGGGGTGCTTGTATGCCCTGATCTGCAGGATCATATTCATTCTGCCACTGCCGTTGACTCTGCTCGATATTTTCCTATATGGTAATGGCTACAACTGGTATGAGTATTTTCACTTCTTGCACCTTCCTAGACACCAGGTGTTGGCCATTGGTCTCACCAGGGGTTTGCCTGGTGGGGTTTTCTGGTGCCTGTATCCCTGTGCCTCTGGCCCACTGTTGCAGGGGCGTGGGTCACAGAGAGTCAGACAGGCACAAAAGTCAGGTTAAACGCCTTTGGCATGAACAGTTCAGGTCGCAGTTCAGTTTACTTCAGGATGATCGAGGCTGTTTTAACCGTGTGACAGTCTTTCATCAAGCAGCTTTCTTTAAATGGCAGGCAATTGGCCAGATGACGGCTCTCTGGTCGCCTGGCTGCCGTCACGGCCCCACGGCCTCCCAGCAGCACCTGGGCCGATGCGCGGTCACTGGATGCCCTCCCTGCTGGCGCCTTCCTCTTGGAGGAGGGACCCACCGGCGAAGGGTTCGCCCGGGCTACTCGGGGCTGCGATCTGGGGTCGAGGCAGGTTGTGGGGATGGCGGACAGTCCAGGTAAGGACCTTGAGGGCCCGAAGGAGGTGCCAGCCGGGGAGCAGAGGAGGAGGAAAAAAAAAAAAAAAAAATGGCAGGCAAACTTTTAGAGCATTAGGACTGCTTCTAACAGATAGTATTACCTCTTTAAAGCATAAGGCCTTTTAAGAGTTTCAAGGCCTCCTCATCTGTTATTTCAAAAAGCTTTGGTCTTTCTCTCTGATCAGAGCATAACTCTCAGCACCTCTCAGCTTAGCTCTTCACTTCCAACTGACTTTTGTAACTAAAAAGCACTCCCCTTTTTCAGCCCTCCAAAGTGTCACATGACGGACTTGTCACATGATTATTACATCTCTTTAAAACAATGAGGCTTTTATTTCTTCAAGCATGATGTTTTCCTTTCAGTGTCAACAGCTATACATTTAGGTATGTATATACTCTATGCTCATATGACTAACATGTTAGTAAAGTTATTCTGCAATCAAGCAAGATAGAGCATCTAATTGTATTGTAGCTCCATCTACAGTATGTGTATATCTTTCTGGACTGCATAATATAAAACAGGTGAGTAAAGGTCCATTCAGCCTTTATGCAAGCTGGATTTGCTTGGTGCAGAGTGCGTTTGAGAGACACCATGGTTTAATTATCTTTTCTTTTCATTTCTTCAGGTTTTGCAGTCAATAAATCCTTTTGTATAACAGTCTGTGTCTTTACTTATACCTAAGCAGTGCTATGCATATACTGTATACATAGTGAGCTATACAAGAATTTTAAACAAACGGTTGTATGTCAGCTTTCCTACTGTCTTCACATTTTATATGCACACTCAAGATAGAGAAACCACCACTCAGGCCTCAGGACAGCAGCGCTCCTCTGTTCTGGGCTGAGAGCGTCTGTCTTGTTTTGAGTAACTGCATTCCCTTTTCCATTTGTGAGGCTCAGTATTCTGGCTGACCTGCTAAGTGAATTGCAGTTACAATCAGTCCCTTGTGAAGTTTGGGGGGGGGGCAGTATACCAACCAGGAGCACATAGCTTCCTTTTACTTACTCACCTCCAACTGCCCTACACCCTGCTCAGGCATAGACAGTTTGAGGAGGAAAGATTCCTTTTTTAAGGTGTATTTAATTGTATGCATCAGTCCCTTTTTGGCTAATAGCATGGCCCCAAGAAGTGGAGCACAGTCTCTGCTGTGTTTCACCTGCCTGCAGTGGATTTATCTCCAGCAGCATGTACAGCTTAGGACCCCAACGTTAAGGCCCATTCCATTCTCGCGCCCTACTGGCTACCTGGACTTGGGCACGCCACCAAGCTGGTAGACCAATGGGACACCTTTGTTATAAACTTTAAAAGCAAATCTCTGAGACATATTGTATGTGTCACCTTCTCACTTTCTCTCTCTTGACTCACTCCTGCCACTAGCAATGCAGGTGGGGAGTAGGAGAGCACAGTGTCTGATGTTTTGTTTTATCCTCCCAGTAGGGAGATCATATTTAAATAATCCAATCACTCCTGCCAGGCCATTTCACTTGTCTGTTACTTTGGGGGTGGGGGTGGGGAGAGACTCAGAGAAGGAAAGAAGACAAAGACAACAGGAGAGGACAGGAAAGTGAAATGGAAAACCAGTAAGGGGGGGGGGACACACACAGGACAGAATATTTTTAACTTTTCAATTGGTGTCATGGGAGGGAGGCCCTTTTCATAGAGATTCCATTTATCACCAACCACTCCCAATTCATAACCTGTGATAGGTGCATCCACACCTGTGCTGGATGGATCTTCTTGCCTTTTGACCTCATTCAGGGTCTCACCTTTCCAGGAGGACATACATCGCTGCCTCTGGTGGACTACTTGCTTCACTTTATGGAATTTTTTCTTCACCTCTAGGCATCTCTGTTCTGCATCCATTCGTCCTTCTTTTAACGAGCCAGTTTGCCATATCTGTTAAGATTCTCACCATCTGCTTCACTTCTGTCACTGCAAAAAGGTTGCATTCAAACAACATGAAGTCTTGCTATATTATGACAGTAGCAGTTTGGTCCACCACTAGACCTGCTCCGGAGGTGAAATGGTTAATACCATTCCAAAATAGAACTTTGAGCACGAGCTCTAAAAAGCAGCTCTATCTGTGTAATTTCAAACCTGAACTGTCAGATTCTTTACTCCACCTCAGTGAACAGTCGCCCGGAGATTTCTCCTACTGCTCGGTTCATTTCTCTGTTTAAACAGTGTTTTCTCGGTCCGATTCAACCGAGAATAGTTTTATTTAACCGCAAAACCATTCGGTTCAAGCTCTGTCTGTGGTAATTAAGTAATTAAAGGTTTTGTCTGTGTGGAACTTGTAAGTTTATCGGTTCGGTTTTGAACCGATCAGCTGGGTTTAAAACTCATTAATTTTAAAGTTTTACATTTTAGAGTGCGGTTCCGTTCTTATCGGTTCTAAAAAAGACAGATTTTATTACGTTTTTTTTCCAATACTGAACACGGTTAGGAACCAATAAGGGTGTCTTGCCTGGCACTGCCGTTTAAAGGGCAAGTTTTCTGGTTAGGCTGGCATTATGTCTGAGAAACCCAAAAGAAAAACCGCCCACTGTTTCAACACTGTGATGTCTGTGGGAAGTCTTTGCCAAGGCTGACCCACACCACATGTGTCTATTGTCTGGGTTTGACCACCTCCAGTCAGACTGCCAGATATGAAAGAATTTCCCTGCAGCCACCCTGGAAAAGAGATTGGGCAGGCTCAGGGAACGAGAGGCCAAAAAGTCAGCTGACCCGGATGGCCAGCCCGGTTCGGTGCCAACCGAACCGGAGGGAGTGCCCTCTAACCAGGGCGAGACTTCCTCGGGCAAAAGAAAAGCTGGTTCTGAGGAACCAGTTCCAGTAAAGAAAACAAGAAAGTCAGCAGGTTTGGAGTCCAAAATCCCTTCTCCAACTGCTGCAGAGATAGCAAAAGCCATACAAATTGTCCAGTCACTGTCTCAGGTTCCGTCCGAACCGCCACTATCTGGCAAAAGGTCGGTTTGTCCGGTTCCAGTGGTTCAGGAATATGATGTTGAGGAGTTTTATGAACCAGAGGAGGGGTAGGATGATTATGAACAGTATGAATGTGGCTGGGAAGGTCTGGGTGTGCCCATTGAACCGGACATTTCCCCAGACAGACCTTTAGAATCTCCCCCTATGCTATCTGAGTCCCCATCTCATTTTATGTTTTACAAAAAAGTTGCTGAAACCCTCCAGCTTCCTTGGAAGAAGCTGTGGATGAGCAAGAGGAGCCTGATTTTGTAGAAATGATGGATATTCCAGAGTCTAGGAGATTGTCTATTCCTTTGCATAAGTCTTTTAGGAAGCAAACAATAAAATTTTAAAAGCTCTAATTCTGTGCCTCCTGTAGATAAAAGATGGACAGAAGGTACACATTGTCAGGTCTGATACAGAATTCTTTCTCAGCAATGCAGTCATGTTGGGGTAGTTCAGGCTGCAGCCTGTGATAAAGCTAATATTCCCCTGGCTTCACATCCTCCTGACAAGGATTCCAGGAAGATTGATGCCATGGCGAAAAAACAGTATATGGCAGCCTCTCTGGGACTCAGGCAAGCAAATTATATGGCCTATGTAGCTAGGTATCAGAAATCTAGATGGGATACTGTTATGGAATTAGCCAAGCAAGCCCATGGCCAGCTGGCTAGCGAACTAGAACAGGTGGCTGCTGATGGCATTGAGGCTTCTACGGTACAGTTTCATGCTGCTGTGGATGTTAATGATGTTTCCTCTAGGGTCATGGCCACATCTGTAGCTTTTCGTAGGTTGGCCTGGCTCAGGTGTACTAGCCTGTCACAGGATACCCAGACTAAGGCTATGGATTTTCCTGTGGTGGGAAATTCTCTGTTTGGGAGCAGACAGAGAATTACATGAAAAAGATGGATGAATATGGGACTACCTACAAAAGTGCCCAAGCTGAGGCGGCAAGCCACTCCCCAGAGGCATACCCCAGGGGTAGGGGTGAGGCCTTTTCTGAGCCTTTTATCAGACTCAGGCCTCCTCTGCCTATGCTCAGAGGGGCTTCTTCAGAGAGCAGGCGAGGGGTGGGCAGGCCTGCTCACCCCTCAGCCTAAAGCACCTGCTAAGCAGGCACCCTGATGGGGTGCCCAGGGCGGTCTCCTTTACCGGTGAGGGGCAGGCTGGCTTACTTCAGTCAGAACTGGGCTTCTTTAACCTCAGACAAGTGGGTTCTGGAAGTAGTAAGCCAGGGTCTGGTTCTCAGCTTCAAAAGTTTCCCAAGTTGAGAGCCAGATTTTTCTACTGCAAGTGCTTCAGAGACCCTTGCTCTGGAAGCAGAGGTCTCAACCCTGTTGGCTCTCAGAGCAGTGGAAAGGTTCCTCCCTGCACCAGGGCAGGGGTCTGTATTCCAGATACTTCCTTACCCAAAAGACAGGAGAATGAGTGCCATATTAGACCTCAGATATCTGAACAAGCATCTTTTGAAACCAAAGTTCAAAATGGTAACTCTGGCAATGACTTTACCCTCCCTAAGGCCAGGGGACTGGTTAGCCTCCCTGGACCTCAAGGATGCCTATTTCCACATCCTAATCAGAAGCTCCCATCGAAAGTACCTCAGATTCGAACTACCCTCAGGTCATTACCAGTTCAGAGCAATGCCCTTCGGCCTCACCTCTGCCCCAAGGGTATTCACAAAGTGTCTGGCAGTGGCTCACTTAAGGAGGCAAAGGATTGCTGTTTTTCCCTATCTAAGCGATTGGCTCATTGTAGGCCAGTCCCCAGAACAGGTAAAATCTCACCTGCAAGTCACCCAGCAGCTTCTCACCTCCCTGGGCTTTCTCTAAATCTGCAAGTCGGTTCTGGAACCAGTCCAGGTACTCACCTTTATAGGGGCAGAGTTAGACACAAAGCTACCAGAGCTTTTCTTCCTTAGAAAGGGTGACGAATTTAGTGGCTCTGGCCTCCTCCTTCACTCTGCAGGTCTCTCGACCAGCAAGACACTTTCTGCAGCTCCTGGGGCACATGGCTGCATCCACAGCTGTTGTGCAGGGAGCAAGATTTCAGATGAGAGACATTCAGTTTCATTTGAGAACCTATTGGTCTCAGAGGAGAGACCTCCTTTCCAAGTTGGTCCCAGTGACTCGAACCTTGATCCAGGCCCTCCAGTGGTGGCAGGATCAGAGCAATTTAAGATTGGGGGTCCCCTTCATTCCCCCTGCTCACAATTTGACTCTCACTACAGATGCTTCCCTTCTGGGTTGGGAGCCCACAGGCGACCTTTCCACTCAGGAGTGTGGTCCCCAGGAATCTCTGCTCCACATCAATTTGCTGGAACTCAGAGCTGTCTTTTAGCTCTTCAAGCATTTTCTGCATCTGTCCACAACAAGGTGATACAAGTCAGAACAGGCAACACCACAACAATGTGGTACATCAACAAACAGAGGCACTCTGTCTTGGCCGTGCACGAGACAATGAAGTTGTGGTCTCTGGCCTATTCCTGAACACTTCCCTCATAGCAGTTCATCTTCCAGGGAAGGACAATGTCCAGCAGATGCTCTCGTGGATTTCCCAGGGCCATCACGAATGGTCCCTGGATCCTCAAGTGCTGGGGATAGTCTTTGCCAGATGGGGCACCCTCAGATAGATCTTTGCAGCCCCAGACAATCACCAACTTCCTCTGTTCTGTTGCAGACCTCCAGTGTTGGGCTCCAGTCCCCTGGATGCCCCTACTCCTGGATTGGGCGGAAGTTCTTTATGCTTTCCCCCTTCCCTCTCCTATTCAAAATATTAGTCAAAATCAAATCTCAGCCTTGCAGGGTGATTCGATTCCCCGGATTGGGCCAGGCAGCCCTGGTACCCACTCCTTCTGTCACTGACAATCCATCTTCCCTTGCCTCCCAGGAATCACAACCTATTAACTTGTGCCCAGGGAAGGGTTTAGTATCGGACCTCAAATCCCTCAACCTCAAGGCCTGGCTCTTGAGGGTTAGAGTTTGCTGATTTACACCTCTCTCAGGGTGTTCTTGAAACCTAAAGGCTTCCAGAAAGCCTTCCACTAGGACTACTTATAGTTCTAAATGGAAAAGGTTTTCCATTTGGTGTGCTGGGAAAAATATTTCCCCAGAATCTGCTGATTTGCCCATTGTATTAGATTACATGGTCCATCTTAATTCCTTGGGTCTCAGACCAGCTACCCTGAGAGTCCATTTGGCAGCTGTATCTGCTTTTGTTTCAGCAGGAAAGTCATCCCCTGTTTCCACTCATCCTGTGTTTTCCAAGTTTTTTAAGGGATTACTCCATACTAATCCACCCTTTCAGGAACCGGCCCCTGCCTGGGACCTTAATGTTTGTATTGCCCAGTTAATGCAACCCCCTTTTGAACCTCTGTTTTCTGCAGAGCTTAAGTATCTAACTTGGAAAACTGTTTTTCTGGTGGCTATCACTTCAGCTAGATGCATAAGTGAGTTGCAAGCCTTGTCAGTAGAAACTGACTTTATGTCTTTCCACAGGGATAAGGTAGTCCTAGGACTAATAGGAAGTTTTACCTAAGGTAGTTTCAGATTTCCATCTTAACCAATCTATCTCCCTTCCAGTATTTTCACTGATCACTCCTCTTCTGGTGAGAGGAGGTTGCACAGCCTGGATGTTAGAGAGCTCTTAGTTACTATATAGGCGTACCAAAGGTCACAGGTTGAATCCCTCCAACTTTCCTTACCTATGGTGAAGTTGGGAAAGGCAAACCTGCCACTAAGAGATCAGTTGCCAGGTGGATTGTCCCTTTGTCCAATTTTGTTATCAGAAACTGGGCAGAGATCCCCTCTGGCTTGAGGGCTCACTCTACCAGGGGTACAGTTCGTCTCTAGCTGCTGCCAGAGACATCCCTATATTAGAGATATGCCAGGCTGCTACTTGGAAAGCGGTACACACTGCAAACATTACTCCTAGATGTCCAGGCCAGGAGAGATGCTCGGTTTAGCACAGCTGTTCTTCAGAGCCTATTCCCTAAGTAGGTTCTGCCCTCCTCCATGGAGGTACTGCTGTGTAGTCTGCTACTGTCATAATATAGCAAGACTTCATGTTGTTTGAAGAAAAAATTACTCACCTTAGTAATGTTGTTTCTTCTACTGGAGTCTTGCTATATTATGACCTCCCACCTGCCCTTCTCAGAACTTCTACTTCGGGGTGGGGTGCGGCAACTTGGTGTGGGCACTATTTTGTGCCCTTTTAGCGCTTTCTCCCCCTTTTGGGGGTTTGGGTGTGTTTTATTATACTGTTGTTTTATTCTCATGTTGTTAGAATTGTATTAGTAGTTCTGGTCCCTGACTTGAGTCTTGGGTGTTGGGACCAGCAATGGTTGTTAGTATTTAGGTAGCCATTTGGCTAGTGTAGGTTACAGCTTCCACACAGACCTTAGTGAGTTTTGCTCGTAAAGATCTGACAGTTCAGGTTTGAAATTACACAGATAGAGCTGCTTCTTAGAGCTCATGCTCAAAGTTCTATTTTGGAATGGTATTAACCATTTCACCTCCGGAGCAGTTCTAGTGGTGGACCAAACTGCTACTGTCATAATATAGCAAGACTCCATTAGAAGAAACAACATTACTAAGGTGAGTAATTTTTTCTTTTGGACACTCCATTGCATCTCTGGTTTACATACTGCTGCCAGCTATCTGCTTGGTGGTCACACCTACTCTGAACACACTTGTACTGGACACTGGGCTTGCTGTTCTAGCACCTTTCTGCCAACTTACTTCTTTCACTGTCATTTATTGACCCTCTGCTATACCAAGAACTGGCACATCCCTAAAATGCTCCCCGTCAGAGCATAAAGGGCATATCCCACCTCTCCCACCAGATGTCGCAGGGGTGTGGGTTACAGAGAATCAGACAGGCACAAAAGTCAGGTTAAATGCCTTTGGCATGACATGTGTTTATTGTATCTTTTAAAAATATGAACAGTTCAGGCTAGAGTTCAGTTTATTTCAGGATTATCAAGGCTGTTTTAACCATGTGACAATCTTTCATCAAGCAGCTTTCTTTAAATGGCAGGCAGACTTTTAGAGCATTAGGGCTGGTTCTAACAGATAGCTTTACATTTTTAAAGGATAAGCTTTTTCAGGGTTTCAATGCCTCTTTTTCTGTTATTTCAAAAAGCTTTGGTCCTTCTTTCTGATCAGAACATAACTCTCAGCTTAGCTTTTCACTGACCCTTCCAACTAACTTGTAACCAAAAACACTCCCCTTTTATAGCCCTCCCAATAGTTGCATGATGGACTTGTCACATGATTATTACATCTCTTTAAAACAATGAGGCTTTTATTTCTTCAAGCATGATTTTTTTTCCTTTCCATTTCAACAGCTATACATTTAGGTATGTATGTACTTTATGCCCATGACTGACTTTTTAGTAAAATTTTTCTGAAATAAGATCTTGAGAAATATAGAAACATAGAATTTGACGGCAGATAAGGACAGCTTGGCTCATCTAGTTTGTCCATTTCCCTACCTAATGGATAAGCTGCAGATCCTAATTAACCAACAGCCTTCTTCCTCCTACCCCCCTGTAGAATTGCCTTGTGTCTGTCCCATGCATTCTTGAATTCCCCTACTGTTTTTGACTCCACAACCTCCTCAGGAAGGCTATTCCATGCATCCAGACCCTCTCCATGAAAAATCGTCCTCACATTACCTCTAACCGCCCCCCATCTTCAAATTTTGCCTCCTTGTTCTTGCACATCTCTTTTTCTGAAAGATGCTACCCTCTTGGGCTTTGTTGATTCCTTGAGGTACTTGAAAGTTTCTATCATGTCCCCTCCCCTCCTTTCCTCAAGGGTATACATATTAAGCTCCTTTAGTCTGTCTTCGTATTACTTCTGGGTGCAGACCCTGCACCATTGAATTCCTCTCTTCTCCATCCTATCCCTATGTCCTTGCAGATGGGGTCTCCAGAACTGGATGCAGTACTCTAGATGGTGTCTCACCAACTGTCTGTACAGAGGGTAACAGCTTCTTGTTCTACTGGTAATGCCTCTCCTATGCATCCTAGTATCCCCAGCCATCCTTACGCTTTCGCATTCCTTGCCCACCTTTATAGGTCATCTGCCTGACTACCCCAGGTCCCTTTCCATTTTTGTTGTTGTTAGTATCTCACCCCCCCCCCCACTGTGTACTCTTTCCTGGGTTTTTGTTTCCCAGGTGCATTACTTTGCACTTCTTTGCGTGAGTCTAAGCTGCCATACATTTGACCATTTCTCCAACCTCGCCAAGTCCCTTCTCACCATTTCCACCCCACCTTGTGCATTAACCCTGTTGCGGATTTTTGTGTCGTCTGCAAAGAGATATGCTTTTCTTTCCAGTCCCTCCGCATTGTCATTTATAAAGACATTAAACCCTGTGGTACCCTGCTAGTAACCCCCCTTTCTTCAGAGTGGATTCAGTTTACTGTTACCCTCTGCGTCCTGTTGTCCAGCCATTTTTTTTTACCCAGGCTACCACCTTGGGACCCACTCCAAGCCTCTCTAACTTGTATATTAACCTTTTGTGTGGGACTGTATCAAATGCATTGCTAAAGTTTAGGCAGGCCATGTCCACAGCCCCTCTCTGGTCTGCTACTTTGGTCACCCAGTCAAAGAAATCTATTAGATTTGTTTGACACGACCTTCCTGCTGTGAATCCATGTTGTCTTGGGTCCTGTGCCCCACTGGCCTCTATGTACTCAACAGTTCTTTCCTGCAGAAGGGATTCAATCATTTTCGCTATCACTGAGGTCATATTAACAGGTCTGTAGTTTCCTGCCTCTGCCTTGCTCCCACTTTTGTGGAGAGGAATCACATTCGCCCTCCTCCAGTCCTCAGGTACCACCCCATCCTCCCATGATTTGTTAAAGAGGGTAGTCAGTGGTGTCACTAGTTCTACCCTTAGTTCTTTTAGAATTCTTGGGTGAATCCTGTCAGGCCCCATTACTTTGTCCAGCTTCAGGTTTTTTGGTTTTTTAAATTGCTGTTTATTCTCCTACATGCCAGAGCCCCACGCAGTCAGGAGATGCTTATGCACCAGCCCTATTTCTCTGCTCTTACCTGATTCCCCAGTGGACCCCCCATGGAGCCATATATATCCCCCAGGCGGGTACAAGGTGGGGCCCAAACACCCTGAGGCAGTCTAATTTCATCAGGTCCCCTTCAGTGGTCAGGTAGGTAGGAGCCATTAGGGTCTGTGCTGTGCTGCTCCTTCCCCTCGGTGCTCCGGCATTATTTCCCTGTTCTGTGGGAGTGGCATACACCTGGCGTCAAGGCAACTGCCGACATCCACCACTCCCTAACCCTCTCTGTCTGCACTGCACTTACTGTGCCCCCAGCTTCTGTCTGAGGCCAGACAAGTGCAGAGTCTGCACCCACCTCCCTCCCGAGAGAAGAGTGCTGTCCCTCGAATGCTCAATCTTCTCCCTCCTCTGCGGCCCCCCGGCTCATTCCCGAATCCGGGTCGCTGGTGTGGTGCAAGGTGTGGCATCCAGCGCCTCAAGTCTCCATGCCACCAGGGGCCGGCTATACACCTTCAGTTTTAAAAGTTCTTTCAGAACCCTTTTCTTCTGTGAATGGACTGGTATCAATCCCCCTATCCAGAGTGTTTCTATTGTTTGGCTTGGGTTCCTCCCCCTCCTCTTATTTTATGAATACTGAGCAGAAGCATTCGTTCAGTATCCCTGCTTTTTCACTGTCACCCTCTGCCCACATTCCCTCCCCTTTATTAAGCCTCAGTATCCCTCCCTTGGTCTTTCTTCATTCCCTAATGTACCTATAAAAGGTTTTATCCCCCTTCTTAACAGAGTTGGCTATCTTTTCCTCAGTTTGGGCCTTTGCTATTCTGACTGCCTTCCCTGCCTCCTTCTACTTTAACTGATGTAGTTCTTTGTCCTGCTCCTTCTTTGTTTCCTTATATTTCCTAGATAGATCCTTTTCTCCTTAACTTCCTCTCCACGTCTTTTTGAGAACCATAGTGGCATTTTCCTTCGTTTTGTTTTGTTGATTTGCTTTACACAGAGCTTGTTGCCTCTGTGATGGCAGTTTTGATTTTTCCCATTGTTCTTCCACCCTCCTTCTTGTCTGTTTACTAGTGCTTTTCTGAGACAGTCTCCATTTTGCCAAAGTCAGCCCTTCTAAAGTCCAACACCCTTGCTTTTTGTGGCTTGACTCTACATCTGCTTATTGTGAACCACACTGTTTGGTGGTCGCTTGTTCCCAGATGGCTACCACTTCCAAATCTGAGATCCTGTCTCCATCCCTATTTGACAGTAACAGGTCTAGACTGCTCCCCCTTCCCAATGGGTTCCAACATTAGCAGTCTGAGGCATACCCCCTGTAGGGTCTTGAGAATGACCCTGCTCTTGGATGTGGCTGCAGTAAAGGTGCTCCAGTTAACATCTGGCATATTCAGGTCCTCCATCAATATCTTTCTTTTTTTCTGCCATTCTAAGGATTCCTTCTATCATTTCCTTGTCCATTGCCTCCCCCTGAGACAGGGGTCTGTAAACAACCCCATGCAGATTGTGGTGCCATTTCCTGTCTCCAGGGTGACCCACAGTGCCTCCTTCCCTTAAGTAGAGAGCTACTCCTCCTCCTCTTTTACCCTCCTTGTCCCTCCTGTGGATTGTGTACTCTGGTATGTTGACATCCCAGTCATGGTTCTCTGTGTACCATGTTTCTGTGACTGCCACAATATCCAGGCGTCCCTCTTCCATCAAGGCCACTAGTTCAGGAAGCTTGTTACCCAGACTATGGGCATTGGTAATCATCGCCTCCATTTTTTGATGGCCTTACCCCCTTTAGGCCCATCCCTGTTCTTACTGCCTTTTTCTGGATTTGCCCTGTCCTGCTCCCTGTCGACTTCTCTACCTTTTTGTAAGATTTTCGTGCTTCTCTTCATGTTCCCCCTTGGCTAGTTTAAATGCTTGCCAATGAAGTATTTAAATCTATCACCTAGGATTCTGGTTCTCCTGCGGACAACTGCAGACCATCACACCAGTATAGGTCTGTATCCTCCAGGTGGACACCCAGTCCCCAATGAAGCCAAATCCCTGAACTCTGCACCAGTTGTTCAACCAGTCATTGAATCCCATGGTGTGGAGTACCCTAGCCTCACCCATGCCATAGACAGGTAACACTTCCAAGAAAGTTACTGTGTGCGCTACTTGTCTAAGGCCCCTACCCAACTCCACAAACTCCTGCTGTACTGCTCTGATCTCATTCAAACCCCAGGAAATCTTACTGTATTCTGACAAATACAGTATAGTCTCATCATAGGACTGCCCCAGAGCCGAAGTGGTTACTAGAATCTATGCTAATAGTGGAATGTTAGGCTCGAGCTCAGTTTTAAACCACTGTACCTGGTTGCACTTCCTGCAACCATCAGATTCTTTACTTCACTTGCCTCAGCAAGGCGTCTCGAAAGCTCTCCTTCACTTTCTTGAAGATTTTTATTTTGTCTCAGTTTATCGAAGTCCATGTAGTTATTTTGAAGCACTGTCCGTGGTTCAGAGGTAGACTTAGTCTCGATTAAAGTGAATTTTGGTGAGTTTTCTTGGTTCCTTATCGGTTCTTTTAACCAGGAAGGAATCAATACTGTTTATTTTAAGTTTCTGAGATTTAACTCAGTTCTTTCTACCGTCCGGTAAGGTGGTATATATTTATTTACTAAATATTTAAAAATTTTACTGGGGTAATTCTTGCTTCATCGGTTTTACCGACCGACTAAATGTCACAGACCAAGAAACTAACGGGCCCCATGGGTTTCCAGCATTGTACAGAGCATGGGGAACCATTGCTAAAAGCAGATCCTCATTTAATTTGTGTTTTTGTTTGGGGTTTGACCACCTCAGGAGGACTGTGAAATTTGTAAGAACTGCTCAGTCGATGCTTGAGAGCGACTTAAGCGACTGCAGAAGATGATGTCTGATAAGGCTGCTGACCCAGCTACAGACAAACCAGCTGCCAGCCAAAGAACCAGAGAAACAGCCCTCTTACGAGGGGCTTCCTATCTTCTAAAAACGCCTATCTATACTGCCACTGATCCAAACAACTGCAGGAAAGAGAAAAAGAAGGAAAAGCATACTACAACTGAAGAAAGCATTGGTTCCAACTGGTGAAGAGATAGCTAAAACTATCAGAATTATTTAGGTGCTCCAACCGAGTACCCAGTTCAGTTAAGAAGGAGCGTGTTTACCTACCTCTGGTGCTACTTTGGTTCCCGTTCCTTGGAACATGAAGAGGAGCCTTTGGTGAGGAGAAGGACAAGGATGCTGACGATGAGGATGAGGATTACGGGGAACCGACTGAACCGGATGTTTCTCCGGATCCTCACCATGCTGACTTCCCCGATAAGGGGAATAAGGACTATACCTCTGATTTTGCTTTCATTAAGCAACTAGCTCAATCCCTGGACCTTCCTACCCAAGAGTCAACCGGCGAGGAGGAGGAACAGGATTACGTGGAAATGATGGACGTACCAGTGTGTAAAAGACAGTTACTACCCATCCATAAATCCCTGAAAAAGCAGGTTTAACAAGGTCCTGCAGACCCCCTCTTCTGTGCCACCGGTTGACAGAAAGGTAGTTGAGAAGTACCGGGTGGCTAGGGGTGGAGCAGAGTTCCTGTTTGGACACCCAAGCCATGAGGGAGTGGTGCAGGCTGCAGCCTGTGCTAAGGCAGGCATTATTTTGGCATCTCACCCTCCAGACAAGGATTCCAGGCAGATGGATTCCACTGCAAAAAGGTGTACTAGGATCTTATCTGATCCTCAGGCAGGCTTCATACATGGCCTATGTTGCCAGATATCAGAGAACACTGTGGAATATTGTAATGGAAATCACAAAATCTGTCCCAGCCCCAATGGCAGCTGATTTGGAGGAGGCTGCAAAAAGGGATATAGAGGCTTCGAAACCCCGTTTTAGAATGGCCGTGGACAACAATGACACTGCAGCCAGACAAATGGCTTCTTCTGTGTCACTCAGGAGGTTTGCTTGGCTCAGGACTACTAACCTGACTGAGGACACTCAGTCCAACACCTTGGACTTCCCATGTGAGCTTACCTCTCTGTTTGGGGAACAGACAGAGGCTTACATGCAGAAAATGGATGACTACAAGACAGCATATAAGAGTGCTGCTGTTAAAGAGAAGGCATCTACTCCCCAAAAGCAACCAGCCAGAGGAAATAGGGCAGGGGACACTATAGGCCATTTTTTCAGCCTCAAGCTTATCCCCAGTACAACAGCAGAAGGTCACTTCAGAGGCAGGGGCAGAGGTGGCAACCGATCCTAGCCAGCACTCAGATAATCTCACCACAAGCAGACACCATGAGGTGTCTGCTCAGGTCGCCTCCCAACCCCGTAGCTGGCCCACTACCTCCAGGAATGGCAAACTATCACTACAGACAGGTGGGTCCTGGGTAGTGGGCAAAATCTGGCTCTCAGCTTCAAGCTTATGCCAAAGCTGAGAGCAAGGGTCTTCAGACCCTCCTCCCCATCAAAACAGTGTTACTAGAAGGGAAGTATTCAATCTCATATCCCTAGGAGCAATAGAACCAGTTCCTCTGGCACAGAGGTAAAGGACTCTATTCAAGGTACTTCTCACAATAAAGAAAATGGGAGTAGTGACCCATACTGGATCTCAGGCATCTGAACAGGCATCTGGTAAAGCCAAAGTTCAAGATGGTGACCCTGACAAGGAGACTAGTTGGCATCTCTAAACTTAAAGGATGCGTATTTCCACATTGCCATAAGGGAAGTCCCACACAAAATTCCTCAGATTCAGACTGCCATCAGGCTGTTACCAGTTCAAGGCAATGGCTTTGGGACTTTCTTCTGCTGCAAGGGTGTTCACAGAATGCTTGGCTGTGGTTGTGGCACACTTCAGGAGACAAGGAGTAGTAGTCTTTCCTTACTTGGATGACTGGCTAGTCGTAGGACAATCCCCTCAGCAGGTAAGGGAGTCTCTGGCACTTACACAGGAGCTACTGCAGTCACTGGAGTTCCTAGACAACCTGGAAAAGTCAGTGCTACAGCCAGTGCAGCTCCTGGAATTCATAGGAGCCTGGCTGGATTTGGTGAGAGGAAAGGCATTTCTGCCCCAGACAAGGGCAGACAGTCTGGAACAGTTAGCAAGTACTTTCAAGCTTCAAAGCCTAAGGCCAGCAAGGCACTTCCTACAGCTGTTGGGCCATATGGCAGCCTTAACAGCAACAGTGTCAGGAGCAAGGTTCCAAATGAGAAGCGATCCAGAATCATCTCAAACTACACTCGCATCAGAAAAAGATTCACTATCAAGGCTGGTGCCAGTCACACAAACACTTTTATAAATGCTTCAATGGTGGCTGGACATGGACAGCCTCAGGCAAGGTCCATTCCTACAGGAAACCCTTCCTGGTGCTGACCACAGATGCTTCCCTACTGGGGTGGGGGAGCATCTGGAGGAGCACACTGCTTATGGCACATGGCTCAAACAAGAGTCATTGTTTCACATCAATCTGTTGGAGCTCAGAGCAGTCTTCCTGGCACTTCAGGCATTGCCAGCATGCTGCAGGGAAAGGTGGTTTAGGTCAGGACAGACAACACACCACAGTGTACTACATCAACAAACAGGGAGGCACAAGGTCAACCCCCCTGTGCACAGAAGCCATGGAAATCTGGAGTCTGGCCTACTCTCTGGGAATTGCATTGTCAGCAGTCTACCTGCAAGGGAAGGACAATGTACTGGCAGATGCTCTGAGCAGGATCAATCAGAACCAACACGAGTGGTCCCTGAACAGGGAGGTGTTGCAGATTGTGTTCAGAAGGTGGGGCACTCCAGAGATAGACCTCTTCGCAGCCCCAGACAACTACCAGCTTCCTCAATTTTGCTGTAGACCCCCAGTGAGGGGCTCAGTCCTACTGGATGCACTGATCCTGGATTGGACAGGGAAATTTCTGTATGCCTTTTTTCCATTCCCGTTGTTGCTGAAGGTCCTGAACAAGCTCAGATCCCAGCCGGCTACAATGATTCTCATTGCCCCACACTGGGCCAGGAAGCCATAGTACCCCCTGGTTCTGCCACTATCAGTTGCCAAACCAATCCGCCTCCCCGGAAAGCACAACTTGCTGAATTCTTCCCAGAGCAGGATTCTATACCCCAGCCTTTGGTCTCTCAGGCTCAAGGCCTGGCTCTTGAGGACCTAGAGTATGCCAACCTGCATCTCTCGGAAGGGGTTATGAGATCCTTAGGGTTTCTAGAAAGCCCTCCACCAGGAAGACCTACATGTCAAAGTGGAAAAGATTCTCTCTCTGGTGCCGGAACAAGAATCTGGACCACATTCAGACAGGTTTGCCAGTTGTCCTAGACTACTTAACCCACCTTCATTCCCTTGGTCTGAGACCTTCCACCCTGAAAGTACATTTGACAGCTATCTCAGCTTACCTGTCAGCAGGCAAGGCATCATCGCTGGCCTTGAATCCAGTGTTCAGAAAATTCTTTAAGGGTTGCTACGCCTAGCACCCCAACATAGGACTCCCACTCCAGTGTGGGACCTAAATATGTATTGCACAGCTCATGCAGCCACGTTTTGAGTCTATGTCATCAGCTGATCTCAAGTATGTAACTTGGAAAGCTGTATTTCTAGTTGCAGTTACTTCGACCAACAGGATTAGTGAGCTCCAGGCTTTGTCCATGGAGACTGACTATATCACATTCCACAGGGACAAGGTGGTCCTTAGGACCAATAATAAGTTTCTCCCTAAAGTGGTGTCAGACTTCCATGTCAATCAGTTCATTACACTACCAGTCTTTTTCACTGACCATTCCTCTTCTGGGGAATGTAGATTGTATAGCCTGGATGTAAAAAGAACTATCAGCTACTACCTGGAGCATAAAAAGGTCACAGAGGAGACAGGACCCAACTATTCTTGACCTATGGGGAAGTAGGAAAAGGTAAACCAGCCATGAAAAGGTCCATAGCAAGGTGGATCATGGCATGTATCCAATTCTGTTATGCCAAAGTGGGCAGACAGGCACCACTGGGGCTCAGGGCCCACTCCACCAGAGGAACAGCTGCATCAATAGCAGCTTCAAGAGATATCCCTTTGCTGGAAATCTGCAAAGCAGCTACTGTACTTGGAAGACAGTCCAAACATTTACCAAACATTACTGCCTGGATACCCAGGCTAGGAGTGATGCCAGGTATGGCACAGCAGTCCTGCAGAGCCCGTTTCCTAAATAGGTCCTCTGCCCGCCTCCAAAGGCACTGCTTGGGTAGTCTGCATTTGTTAGAATACATTAAGATTTCCTGGGGTGTGAAGAAAACATTACTTACCATAGTAATCTTGTTTCTTCCAAGGGAATCTTATTGTATTATGAACTCCCACCCTTCCTCCCCGGCTAGGACCTACAGGGGGCACTGCATACTGTCTGTACGACTGATGTTGGAAACCTGTGGGTACCTACTAGTTTCTTGGGCATCTGCTGACTTGAGTCTTAGAAGATGGTCTCAGTTATTTAAGAGGTGTTTGCCCCTAAAAGGGGGATTGATTTGTTTTTGTTAGAATAGATTAGTTAGCTAGTTTGTTTAGCTTCTGCATGCTTCGTAAGAATCTGACAGTTGCAGGAAGTGCAAGCAGGGACAGTGGTTTGAAAACCGAGCTCGAGCCTAACATTCCACTATTAGGATAGGCTTTATTAACCATTTTGGCTCCGGGGCAGTCCTATGGTGAGACAATACTGCATTTGTCAGAATACATTAAGATTCTCTTGGAAGAAACAAGATAACTGTGGTAAGTGATGTTTTCTTCCCAGCCAGGTCATTTATCCCTAGGTGGACAATGACATCTAGCTCCCTCCCCCATGAAGCTGCTCCCACGATCCTGAGAATTTGCTTCCTGTCCCTCCAAGCCATGGCACAGGGGAGGCACCTTACCTTCCTCCTCCAGTTCTACCTCCCTAATGATTGAGTCCCCCACCAGGAGTTGTTTTCTTCCCCTCTGGGGTCCTGTGCCACCCTCTTGTGGGTCTCCTTTGTGGAGGTTCCCAACATTCTTCTTGGTCTCCACTGTGGGTGCCTCCATTGAGTACCCTGATTAGAGCAACTAATTGTATTATAGCTCCACCTACAGTATGTGCATATCATTCTGGATTGCATAATATAAACGGTGAGTAAAGGTCCATTCTGCCTTTATGCAAGCTGGATTTGCTTGCTGCAGGCAAGTTCAGAGACACCATAGTTTAATTGTCTTTTCTTTTTCATTTCTTCAGGTTTTGCAGTCAGTAAATAATCCTTATGGTAAAACAGTCTGTGTCTTTACTTATACCTAAGCAGTGCTATGCATATACTGTATACATAGTGAGCTATATAAGAAATTTAAACAGTTTATTTATTTATTTATTTAAGAGATTTACCAGGAAGGCATACTGAGCAGAGTACCGCTCGATTCCAGATGCGCCCTGGGGGTAGGGAGTTTACAATGGTACAGTAATACAGAAGAAACAAAAACATACATAATGTGTTTGGGACAAACAATGGATGAGGCAGTCATAATACAATAGTGTAGGTACATATTCATTAGCATTATAATAACATTAGGTGCTGACTGAAAATGGAGTAACCAGGCTGGTGAACAGCTGGTAGTTAGAAATTGAGAGGGGCTCAATGGGGGTGTCAGCTTTCTTGCTGTCTTTGCATTTTATATGCACACTTAGGATAGAGAAACCACTACTCAGGCCTCAGGACAGCAGCGCTCCTCTGTTCTGGGCTGAGAGTGTCTGTCTTGTTTTGAGTAACTGCAGTCCCTTTTCCATTTGTGAGGCTCAGTATTCTGGCTGGCCTGCTAAGTGAATGGCATTTACATTCACTCCCTTGTGAAGTTGGAGGGAGCAGGAAACCAACCAGGAGCACATAGCTTCCTTTTACTTTCTCTTCCAGCTGCCCTACACCGTCTTGTGGCATTGATAGTTTGGGGAGGAAAGGTTCGTTGTTGGTTTTTTAAAGCTACATTTAATTGTATGCATCAGACCCTTTTTGGCTAAAATTGTGGCCTCAAGAAGTGGAGCACAATCCTGCCATGTTTCACCTGCCTGCAGCGGATTTATGTCAGGCAGCATGTACAGCTTAGGACCCCAAGGTTAAGGTCCATTCCCATTCTTGTACCCTACTGGCTACCTGGACTTGGGCGCGCACCAGGCTAGTGTAGACCAATGGGACACCTTTGTTTTAAAATTTAAAATCAAGTCTCTGAGGCATATTGTATGTGTCACCTTCTCTCTCTCTCGATCGACTCACTCCTGCCACTAGCGATGCAGGTGGGGAGTAGGAGAGAGCACAGTGTACGATATTTTGTTTTATTCTCCCAGTAGGGAGACCCTATTTAAAGAGCTAGTGTACTGCTTGAAATTAATAGTATTTTTAGATGCAGTCAGCTAACACTTCCAGTATCTGAAGTATTTTTTTATTTTCTGTTTGCTAATTCGAAAATGTTCCACCTGGCAGTACTAAAGTGATATGTGAAGCAGCACTCTGGAGGAAAAAAAAGTCAATTCTGTTCCTCCCACTACATCGTCAGAAATGAGACCAAACACCTTGAGGCACCACAATCCTTACAGCGTGAGCAGTGACTTTCACAAGCTGCCAATCAAAATGCAGGAAACTGACATCACTAGTAACCAGGGAGAGCCAGTCCCTGCTGCTTCATGTGAAAGTGAAACCGGGCAGTAAGAAATGGTTCTCATTGTTTACTAGTGATGTCATAGTCAGTGTGGTCTCAGTGTTGATGTAGTGGGAGGAACAGAACTGACTTTTCCTCTCCAGATCATACCTCTCAACTGTCCCTGATTTTCAGGGATGTCCCTGATTTTGCCTCAGAATTTTCCACTGTCCCTCAGAAATTTGTGTTCTTGAGACAGAACAGTGGGGAATAAAAGCACAAAATGATGTCAAACATGAAAGTTATAGACTTGTTCTTCTTCAGAAATGCATCTTAACACAAACTTTAATTCTATCAGCTTTCTGAGTGAATAGTACCAATTTTTAAGATGTGTCCCTCATTTTGGGTCTTTGTCCCTGATTTTTTTAAGCCATGTCCCTGATTCATGAGGCAAGAGGTTGAGAGGTATGCTCCAGATAGAGTGGTGCTCCACACATCACCCCAGTACTGCCAGGTGGAAAATCTTCTAATTAGCAAACAGAAAAGAATAAATACTTGAGATATAAGAAGTGATAGCTGACTACATCTGAAAGTTACAATTAATTGCAGGCAGTTTCCAGGCAGTACACTAGCTCTTTAAATAATCCAGTCACTCCTGCTGTGTTTCATCTGCCTGCAGCAGATTTATGTCAGGCAGCATGTACAACTTAGGACCCCATGGTAAAGGTCCATTCCCATTCTTGTGCCCTACCGGCTACCTGGACTTGGGCACGCACCAATCTGGTAGACCAATGGGACACCTTTGTTTTAAAATTTAAAAGCAAGTCTCTGAGGCATATTGTATGTTCACCTTCTCTCTCTCGACTCACTCCTGCCACTAGCAGTGCAGGTGGGGAGTAGGGAGAGAGCACAGTGTACAATATTTTGTTTTATCCTCCCAGTAGGCAGATCATATTTAAATAATCTAATCACTCCTGCCAGGCCATTTCAGTGGCCAGCAAGGCAGGGGCTGCTTAGACCACTTCTCTGTTTCTTTTGGGGAGGTCTCAGAGAAGGAAAGAAGACAGACAACAGGAGAGGACAGGAAAGTGAAATGGAAGACCAGTAAGTGGGTGGGGGGACAGATGCAGGACAGAACATAGTATTTCTAACTTTTTAATTGGCATCATGGGGGGGTCCCTTTCATGGC
Organism: Neoceratodus forsteri; assembly: GCA_016271365.2. Lineage (NCBI taxonomy): Eukaryota > Metazoa > Chordata > Ceratodontiformes > Ceratodontidae > Neoceratodus > Neoceratodus forsteri. The sequence goes on from JADMNL010000023.1 coordinate 420,253,815, forward strand.
AATCCCATTTTCCACCAGTCACTCCCAATTCATAACCTGTGATAGGTGCTTCCTCACCCTATCACACCCACGTTCGTATTACTCCAGGTCCAGGCCATTTATGGCTTGCTGCTCAGTCTGTGGTCTTCTGGGCTCAACGATGCATCGTCCCTTTCCTGGCTGGGTCTTTCATATTATACTCCTAGAGAGTTTCCTGCCACTTCGTACAGCACTGGCCACGTCTGTGGATGTTTCTGGCCAAGCCCCCTCTCCCTCCCTTTATAGATTGGGCTTGTTTCTGTAACACAGGCTGCTGGTGGCTTCTTCGACTGCACACCCCTGTTTTTCTCGTGGATTCCCCTGCTAGCTTGGACATACTGTTGGTAGATTGGCCACCATCTTCTTGATGCCTCTGTTCCCTGTTATAGCTGCAGTTGCATATCTGGTGTGCCTAATACCCTGGACCTTTCTACTGTCCAGTCAAGTGTACTTTGGTTTACCTTGTCCTGGGACTCTGACCTCTGGTGTTTTGTGCAGATCTGCTCTTCTGTCTTTTCCATCTTTCCTCCCATGGGCACAACAGTTGCTTAGTTGGTGATGTCCTGGTGGCTCTTTCTTGATTCTGGAGTACCCTGAATGGGCACCATTGGGACTGGCTGCCACTTATGAAATGCATTTCTTTGCCAGCCCAGCACTTTATCTGGTTGCCGTTCCTCTGGCTCACTTAAATCTGGGGTTGCTAGCATTGGTTTCAGTCCCACCATTCCTTACTTATCTCCAGCATCAAATTTCCACTTAATACCCATCCTTAGTTCCTTTACACGTTGCTGTTTGACGTTTCACTATGTCAGGCTCTCCACCTTTCTGTGTTATATTTCCTTCTCCTCCGAATGCCGTCATAAGTTGTCCTGTATTCTCTGGATGCTCTTAGAGCCTTATGCTTCTAGTTGGCTCCTTCAGGCTGCGCTCAGGCCCACCATTTTTTTGTTTCTCTCATCACCAGGATAGTGGGCGCTCCTGTTTTTGTGTCATACCATTACAAGCTGGTTGGCATATTGCATTTCATTTTGTTTCAGGATGCATAACAAGGTGTTTCCTTTTCCTGCCTATCAGTCTGCCCTTCTTTGCATGGCTTCTTCTAAGTCTTGTTTCAGTCAACATGAAGTCTTTCTGTATTCAGACATAATGCAGTTAGCCCCAGTACTTGAACTGCCCCGGAGAGGAAAGGGTTAACTGTATGCAGAAACATAGAACGTTGAGCTCGAGCTCGATTTTCAAACCTCTGTCTGTGGTACTTCCCAGTGTAACCGTCAGATTCTTTACTCCGCCTAATGGTGAAGTCGCTCTGGAGATTTCCTCTGCTCGGTTTGGTAAAAGTAAAGTGTTCGGTTAAAACCAATTCTTTTTATTGTTTTTCGGATTTCCAGCCTCTGTCTATGGTACAGGTAGTGTTGTAGATAGGTAGTGACTGTTTTGTTTAATTTAAAACTGCATGGAAATTGTTTGTTTCTTCGGTTTTTTCGGGTCGGTCCTTGAACGACCTTGTTTTTCTTCATCTTAAATTTATATTTTCTGGGATTAGAGTGGTGTTCCGGTACCGATCGGTTTCAAAAGAACTGGGTTTTTTTCCTGGTTCTTTTTCAAAACCTGTGACTCTGTTTGTTACCGATCGGTTGTTATTAACTGGCTTGAAAGCTGCTATAGGGTAATTTTGGTAGGTTGGCCATGTCTGAGAAACCCAAGAAGAAAACCAGTCCCACTGGGTTTCAACACTGTACTGAGTGTGGGGAGGCCTTTGCCAGGGCTAACCCCCACCTCATTTGTGTTTATTGTCTGGGGTTTGACCACCTCCAATCAGACTGCCAAATTTGTAAAACTTTCCCAAAACCACTCTAGAAAAGAAGTTGAGTAGGTTGAAGGAAAGGGAGGCCAAGAAGTCAGTGGATCCGGGTGGCCAGCCCAGTTTGGTTGCAGCCGAACCTGAGGGGGTGCCTACTGACCTAAGCGATACCTCCTCGGGCAAAAGGAGAGCCGACTCTGAGGGGTCGGTTCCGTCAAAAAATAAACGAAAGTCTGCCAGTTCAGATCCTGTATCGCATTCTCCAACAGCGGACGAAATAGCCAAAGCAATTAGCATTGTTCAATCGCTTAGACCGGTTCCGTCCGAACCGGTACCGCTGGTTTGGTCTGATCCGTCTCTCCGGATTATGATCCAGATGTTTATTATGAGGAGGAAGGAAGACGAAGACTATCCCGTGATGATGGCGATGATAATGATGATGATGAGGGGTCTGGATGTGCCCATTAAACCGGACATCTCCCCAGACAGGCCCTCAAGTGTCTCTCCTCCCAGGCTCTCCGAATCCCCTTCACACTTTTTGTTCTACAAAAAGGTGGCAGAAACCCTGCAGCTTCCCTTGGTTGAAGCCGCAGAGGAGGATGAAGAGCCTGATTTTGTGGAAATGATGGATATCCCAGAGTCCAAAAGGCTGTCTGTTCCTCTTCATAAATCCTTGGGGGAAACAGACCCACAGAATTTTACAAACTCCTAATTCAATACCTCCTGTGGATAAGAGAATGGACAGGAGGTATTTGTTATCAGGCTCAGCTGTGGAGTTCCTTTATAGTCATTGCAGCCATGTTGGGTTGGTGCAGGCTGCAGCCTGTGACAGGCTAACATTTCTTGGCTTCACCCCGGATAAGGACTCCAGGAAAGTAGATGCCATGGCCAAAAACAGTATTTGGCATCCTCTTTGGGACTCAGGCAGGCTACTTATATGGCCTACACAGCCAGGTATCAGAAATCCAGATGGGCTGTGGTTCTGGAACTGGCTAAAAGGCCTCCCCAGCTAGCCATGGAGCTGGAGGAGGTGGCTGCTGATGGAACTGAGGCATCCAAAATGCAATTTCATGCTGCCATGGACTCCAGTGATGTGGCATCTAGAGTCGTGGCTACATCTGTGTCTCTCAGAAGACATGCTTGGCTTAAATGTACTAGCCTTTCACAGGATACCCAGACTAAGGCTGTGGATTTTCCTGCAGTGGGTAACTATCTGTTTGGGGAGCAGACAGAGGCTTACATGAAGAAAATGAATACAGGACCACGTACAGGAGTGCACAGGCCAAGGAAAGGCAAGCCACTCCGCACAAGCAGCAGTCTAGGGGCAGGGGCAGGCCCTTTCAAAGGCCTTTTTACCAAGCCCAGGCCTGCTTTCCCTTCCCACAGAGGGGGTCTTCAGAGGGAGCGGCAGGAAGGGGATGAGCAGTGGGGCTCCCTCCTCCTCTCAGTCTAAGGCTCCTGCCAAACAGACACCCTGATGTCAGCCCGGGTCGACTCCCCACTTCCAGTAGGAGGCAGGCTGGCTTACTACTTCCAGGCCTGGAAGTCTGTGACTTCAGACAGGTGGGTCCTGGAGGTAGCAAGCCAGGGACTGGCCCTCAGCTTCAAAAAGTTCCCAAAAAAGAGGGCCAAGTCTTTTCTACCTGCATCAGCCTCAGAGACCATTGCACTAGAGGCAGTGGTTTCCTCTCTTCTAGCTCTCAGAGCTCTAGAAAGGGTTCCTGTTCAGCACAAGGGGAAAGGATTGTACTCCAGGTACTTCCTTACCCCAAAGAAAACAAGAAGTCGACCCATCCTAGACTTAGATATTTGAACAAACACATTGTAAAGCCAAAATTCAAAATGGTAACTCTGGGAATAATCCTTCCCTCGCTAAGGCCAGGGATTGGCTAGCATCTCTGGAGCTCAAGGATGCCTACTTCCATATTCCTATCAGGTGCTTCCACAGAAAATACCTCAGGTTCGAGTTGCCTTCAGGCCATTACCAATTCAGAGCCATGCCATTCATCCTAACATCAACTCCAAGGGTGTTCACAAAGTGCCTTGCAGTAGTGGTGACTCACTTCAGAAGACAGGGTATCACATCTTCCCGTATCTGGGCGACTGGCTCTTAGTGGGTCAGTCATCTTTACAGGTCAAGTCAGCTCTTCAAACTACCCAGGACCTCCTCAGTTCCCTGGCATTTCTTCTCAATCTTCCAAAATCTGTCCTCGAGCCAGTTCAACTTCTCACCTTTTATAGGCATAGAGATGGACACTTCACAAGCAAAAGCTTTCCTTCCCCCTGGCAAGGGTGAAGGCCCTAGTGGATCTTGCTTCCTCCTTTCGACCTCAGGTCTCCCGCCCAGCAAGACAGTTCCTCCAGCTCCTGGGCCACATGGCAGCTTCCACGGCAGTGGTGCAGGGAGCAAGGTTCCAGATGAGGGACATTCAGTTTTATATTAGGTCTTTTTGGTCTCAAAAGAAGGAGTCTCTTACCAAACTGATTCCAGTGACTCAGACTCTGGTCCAAGCTCTCCAGTGGTGGCTGGACCAGTACAACCTCAGACAAGGGGTTCCATTTCTCCCTCAAGTCCCATCAGTAGTTCTAACTATGGATGCTTCTCTCCTAGGGTGAGGAGCCCACCTGGGAGCCCTGACAGCTCTAGGGGAGAGTCTCCATAGGAGTCTCTCCTTCATATCAATCTCCTGGAACTCAGGGCAGTTTTTTCTAGCCCTGCAGGGCTCTTCAGATTCAGTCAAGGGCAAGGTGGTCCAAGTCAGAATGGACAACACCACCACAATGTGGCACATCAACAAGCAGGGAGGCACTGTGTCCTCAGCCTTGTGCACAGAAGCCATGAAGCTCTGGTCTCTGGCCTGTTCTCTTCAGACTTCTCTGGTAGCAGTTCACCTTCCAGGGAAGGACAGCGTACTAGCAGATGCTCTGAGCAGAATTTCACAGGGACATCACGAATGGTTCCTGAGTCCTCACATCCTGAAGGTTATCTTCTCCAGGTGGGGCACTCCGGAGATAGATCTCATTGCAGCACCGGACAATCATCAACTTCCTCTGTTTTGTTGCAGACCTCCAGTCCTGGGGACGGTTCCCCAGGATGCTCTCATTTTGGACTGGAAGTGCAGGTTTCTCTATGCCTTCCCTCCCTCCCTTCCCTCTGCTGTTCAGAGTTCTGATCAAGATCAGGACTCAACCCTCACAGTGATACTGGTGGCTCCAGATTGGGTCAGACAGCCTTGGTATCCTCTACTGCTGTCCTTGTCAGTGTCCACGTCCCCTGTCTCTGCCTACATACAATCTCCTGTCCTTCTCCCAGGGCAGATCTGGTACCCCAATCTCCAGTCTCTCAATCTAAAGACCTGGCTCTTGAAGAGTTAGAATATGCAGCACTACATCTCTCTCAGGGAGTTCTGGATATTCTGAAGGTTTCCAGGAAACCTTCCACTAGAAAAACTTACCACTCCAAATGGAAAAGGTTCAGTATTTGGTGCTCTCAGAAAGGCATCCTGCCTGATTCTGCAGACATTGCCACAACCTTAGACTATCTAGTTCATCTGGATGGTCTAGGCCTTAGGCCTGCCACTCTGAAGGTTCATCTAGCAGCTGTCTGTGCATTTCTCTCAGCAGGGAAGGGCTCTTCCCTGGCATCTCATCCTGTTTTCAAAAAGTTTTTCAAAGGTTTGGTTCACATTAACCCTCCCTTTAGGGAGCCCACTCTGCCTTGGGATCTTAATGTCTGTATAGCTCAGCTAATGCAGCCACCCTTTGAACCTCTGGCTTTGGCCGAGTCGAAGTACTTGACCTGGAAAACTGTGTTCCTTGTAGCTATTACTTCTGCCAGGTGGATTAGTGAGTTACAGGCTCTGTCAGTTGAACCTGACCTCATCTCCTTCCATAGGGATAAAGTGGTCCTAAGAACCAATAGGAGGTTCTTGTCCAAAGTGGTATCAGATTTTCATCTGAACTAGTCTATATCTCTCCCTGTGTTTTGCACTGACTATTCTTCTTCAGGTGAAAGAAGGTTACACAGTTTGGATGTTAAGAGGTCCCTTGGCTACTACATTGAGCATACTAAGGCACATAGAAATGTCTGTTTTCAATTGTTTCTCACTTATGGTGAAATGGGGAAAGATAAGCCTGCCACTAAAAGAACTATTGCCAGGTGGATTGTTTCTTGTATGCAATTCTGTTATGACAAGTTGGGTAGAACACCCCCTTCAGGCCTGAGGACTCACTCGACTAGGGGTACAGCTGCTTCTAGCTGCGGCCAGAAATATACCTTTGTTAGAGATCTGTAAAGCAGCCACCTGGAAAACAGTACACACTTTCACCAAGCATTACTCCGTGGACATCCAGACTAGGAGTGATGCTAGTTTGCACAAGCAGTACTGCAGAGCCTCTTCCCAAAGTAGATTCTGCATTCCCTCCTCCATAGGGAACTGCTTGGTAGTCTGCATTATGTCTGAATACAGCAAGACTTCATGTTGTTTGAAGAAAAAATTACTCACCATAGTAATGTTTTTTCTTCTAATGGAGTCTTGCTGTATTCAGACCCCCTTCTCAGAACCTGGTTTTTGGGAAGTGGGCTGGCAGGTACAGTGTTGCACCTCAGGAGTGTACCTTGTACCCTCCCTCCCTCTTGGGTGGAATAGATGATGTTTTTATTTTTCTGGTGTTTTATACTTAAATATTGTCACTACCTTTCCTTCTTGGGTTCTCAACTTGAATCTTTTTGCCCCAAAAAGAATCTTTTGCCATTTGGCTATATGTTTGAACAATTTCCATACCATAGTATATTAGTTAGTTTGCTCGTAAGAATCTGTCGGTTACACTGGGAAGTACCATAGACAGAGGTTTGAAACCGAGCTCAACGTTCTATGCTTCTGCATGGAGTTAACTCTTTCCTCTCTGGGGCAGTTCAAGTGCTGGGGCTAACTGCATTATGTCTGAATACAGCAAGACTCCATTAGAAGAAACAACAATAGTATGGTGAGTAATTTTTTCTTCCTTTCCATTTCTGCAGGTGCTTTGTGTTGTGCTGCTGCATAGACTGTGATCCATCCTTTTTCTAAGTACTGCAGTTTGGATCTGGTGTCCTGTACATGGGCTGGCTTCAGCCTTGCCGTCCTTCTAGACCTGCTGCCCCTACTGTCTGGCCGTCCTCTGATTTGCGCTCTTGTACTACTTGGGAATCATTCCAAATTTGGTACTCTATAGAAGGAGATTTCCTTAAAGAAGATAGTTTTGTTACTTACGAGTAACAGTAGATCTTCCAGAGACTGCCCTTCATAGAGTGACAGCTCACCTTCCTGCTGGCCCCGACCATGTTTTCAGGTGGTGTTCTCTGGAAGGGATGTGTTGTTTGGCCTTCTCCTTTTCTGCGTCCTCCTAATGGGCTTTATCTTTCCGGAACCTCCATCTCTCCTGTTCACCTGGTCAGGGTTCTGGTCTGCTGATTCCTGTTGGTATGGTTCCATTCTGAGCTGTTCTCTGTTGTGAAAATTGAGGAGGTAAGGTGCCGTCCACGTTATACAGGTGTGGAGGATTATGTCATCGTGGGCTGTCCTGACTAGGCAGAAGTTTCCATGTAGTCCTAACGTCAGTGGCTTACAGTTCCAAATATATGGCTTTAAGGAAGAGACTCTCTAATCAAAGATCTGCTTTTACTAGGAAGTAACAAACCTTTTTTAGAGGTTTAAAGATGATGTTGCACTTGTCAAAGGAGATTGGCTTTACACTTGTGCACGATCACAACATCTCCATCCCCTGCTGGGATGTAGAGACTTCTGAAAATCTCTGAAAAGAAACTGTCACACGCACATGATGCTTTGAAAAATCCATCCCTTTTAATTCATTCCATCTGCCAGATTAGTAAAGCCCAGTGTTTTACCTCTAATGGGCTTCCACAGGGAAAACCAAAATCCAGTATTACAATTGTATGCAAAAAACCCTGAATTTAACCCTCAGGCTGCCGACAGAATTAGAACGCATAGAAATTCTGGACTGATATCAGTCCACGGCACAGCAAGGGTTAATATAATGTAATCTAATTTAAGTATAAATTCAAAGTAGAGCAAGTGCATATGAGAGCGCTTTCTTACTTTGAAAATTGCTGTATTTTGTAGTACGTACCTGCTATTCTTGTAACAAAATAAATAAAGATCTAATTTAGTTCCATCTTGTTAATTTTACTTCTTATACAGGTGTCTTAACACCATTATGCCATGTAAAATATTTATTTATCTATTACAATCATCAGAAACAATCTTTGAGCAAGCTGCTCTTTTACAAAGGTTCCACATCATACAAGCAAGACAAGTACCAGTATACAGAGACAAATAACTGAAGGTTCATTGTCCTCAAAGAGGACTTGGTTACAATATAGTTACTACCATAGTTTTTAAGGGACAACTTAAGGTAAAAAGGAAATTAGTGAGCAGCCCAAACATGGGGCTTGTTCATCGGAAAAAAAAAAAAAAAAAAATTCTCCAGCTATTAAGAAGAGACAGAGGGACAGATGGTAGGGAGGGTAGCACATAGGGCAGCAGGTGAGGAGAGTTGGCCAAAATAATGATCTAGTTGTAGTTGTGGTGGGCAATTACAACTGAAGTTGTAGATGTGCGCAGCTGAGGGGGGTAGACAGTTGGAAAGGAGAAGGCAGACTCAGAGTGTCGGGTTCAAGGCGAAATTCAAGAGCGGGATACAGGGTAGTGGTGGGGAGCGTGGAGGTTGGAGGTGAAGTGGTAGAGGAGAGTAATGTACTTAACTGATTTTGTGTAGAGCAGATGAAAAAGAATTTAAGGTGAGAGTACATCTTAAAGGGATAGACTAGGTCCAGTGGAGTAGGAGTTTGAGATAGGGGAGGCCATGAGCCTACAAACATGGATACGTACCAATGCTGACCAGATAATGCCTCAGTTCTGTCTTAAAGGCCCATATATTTGCAGTGTTCTGAATATCAGCTGGAATCTCATTCAACCAGTGGGGGGCCCTGAACGAGGATGAGCGTTGGCCAAGAGCTGTTCTTCAGAAAGGGATGCTGAGTGAACACTGTGCTTTCCTTCTAGTTGCATATGGAGAGTGCGCTGCTGATAGTGTTTCAGAGATACAGGGGGAGGTTTGGTCTAGCTTTTTTCCCCAAGGTGGCAAGTTTGAAACTTTATTCTGTTGATCAGGTTTAGCCAGTTGATTTGTTCATACAACACGCATGTATGAGTGTATTTATCGGCCCCAATGGTAAGTCTGCATGCCTTGTTAAGGGCTATCCCTACCCGCTTAAGTGCCATGACAGTTGCAGCCCCATAAACTACCAATCCGTAATCCACAACAGACAGGATTGAACTGGAGACAGAAAGGTGGAAAGCAGTTGGTGTCAGATACTGTATTGCCTGTGCTTGTATAGAATTCCTAGTTTGATGTTAACTGCCTTCACCACCATGTCTATGTGCTGCGTAAAGGAGAGGGTGTCATCTATAACAACCACAAGGTACTTGAATGAACTCACCTGCTCAAGTGGGACAGCATTGTTACTCCCCCACCAGCAGTTTCCTGCTCTGGCTGAAGCCGACACTCAGGATCCCCAACAGCCGATCCAAGTGGCTCAAAGTCAGTTTCAGGGAGACTGTAAGGGCACTGACATGTAATGTTACAGTTTAGCGCAGAGGCAGAGGTAGAAGCTTCTGCAACAGGAGACAGTTTCAGGAAGTAAAACTGATTCTGGGTCTGTATGAAGATTGGGTCTGAGATTCCCAGTGCGCTAATACAGCACTCCTGTTCTGTCCCAACCCTGAATCACCTCCTGTTCAGTCAGGTATTGTACATTATCCCATTCAGTCAACGGGATCTATCATCTTCAAGGAAACCTTATCATAGGGGCAGCCTACTAAACTGCTCGGAGGGAGCGCAACATACTCTGGGAACAACATACTGACTGAGAAAAAATATTAGGGTTTTTTTTTAGGTTTGTACCTGAAAAAAGATGTTAATTTGAAATTTTATACTGAGGTGTTGAGACCAACTTTCAGAAGCAATCCGCATTTTGGGGTTCTCCACAGCTGAAACCTTGGCTATATGAAGGTATAGTAGTACACATACACAGAAGTAATGATAGCTGGTTTATCTAGAGAAGTTTTATCTGGCAGTATTTTGCCAATTACAAACAGATCCAGATTAAAGAGGTCTGACAATACAAGTAATCAATTTTCTGATGTACTGCAGCTGTGATGTACTTTGTATGGGTGTCAGATGAAAGATAGGGGTCCAAGTAAGGCCCAGTCCACACTTATAATTAAAATTTAACGGTTTTTAAACCATTACGGGGCTTAACACGGTTCTGTGCCCGTCCACACCTCCTGAAATGAAAACGTGTTTTAACACGCTGTCAGCTCACTTGCCAGTGCAGATGAAGTGCTGCATCGTGGGCGCCAGGAGGATCACTGCAGGGAACACGAATCAGACGCCCATACACACTGGTAAGTGAAAACGTTTGTCACTTAAACCATTTTCAAAACCGTGCTAAAACCCTGATCATATCAGGGTTTAAACACGGTTTTGAAACTCTGTTCGGTAAGGTTACCAGTGTGGTCACGAACTGTGTTATCTGATTTTAAAATGTTACAGGGCATCTGTAACATTTTAATAAACTGCTCATGTCAGCAACAAGAGAGCTGATATGCATTCCATTTATTGAATGAAGGATCTGGCAATAGGTTCACTAATTAACTAGTCTAGGCAGGGATGTTGTAAAAAATCCAAACGTAGAGGGGGCCCGTTGGTGCTGAATGTTGAGGTGCTGGATGCCACACCTCGCACCACATCGGCAACCTGGGGTTGGGAGCAATCTCAGGTTGCGGGGGGTCAGCGGGTGAGTGAGAGGATTGAGCATCTGATGGACTGCTCTCCTCTCCCAAGGAGGGGAGGGTTATTGTCCCGCTCTTCGGCTGCCCCCTAGTGGAGGCCAGAGGGCAGCGCTACAGGTCAGGAGACAGAAGTGTGGAACGTGCTGTGCACATGCCTACACACACGCACATTCACGCCATGTGGGGAAGGGGGTGTATGGGGAGAAAACGGAAATAGAGGAGCTGGTAGGCTCCTTGAGGCTGCAGCACTGCACCTGGTTCTGTTTTCCCCCCCGGATCTGGATTGTGCTTGGAGGGACCTCCCTCTGGCCCTATCACTGGAGGAATATAGGAATATCTGTGGGGAATCACGGGGGCCCAGCGTGGCAGTGGCAGAGAACCGAGCCCTCGAGAGGGGCCATGGCCTGTCTGCCAGCCCCCACAAGGAAAAAGGAATATGGAAAAAGAAGAAGAAAAAATCCAAACGTAGAGTGTCCGCCTAACTGTATGTAGTTAGTGTCTAAATGAACTCACCAGCAGCATATATATGCTCCCTCCGATATCAATGCAGCAAATACTGGTAAGTCAAGTATCCTTATTTTTATATTTGCATTTTATGCTTCTTCTTCTTCAAGCAGCCTTCTTTCAGCTGCAGTCCACTGGCTTCACACCACCACACCCAGGACTCTCTCACTGCTTATTACCTCTGTGGTGAGTGGGTCCTGGTAGGTGCTGCGGAGCCTGCAGGGTCAGCGGGGTCATGCCGCTGTCTGATGGTGTTATCCTCCACTTTTCGCCTTCCCTGCTTGGGCCATCCCACGTGCAGTGACATGCACACACAGCGTATGGATGCCGTAAGCCTCAACGCCTGCATCTGGCCAGCGAACGTGGATGACTGCATACTGTGTCATCTAGCCTCCGCTGGGTGGCAGCCAAGCAGCAATACGCGATGTTCCCCCTCCTCAAAGGAGGAGAACAGTCTTTGGACAGTCAGTCCACCTTCCCATAGCCGGCCCTCAAGCAACCCCGGTCTTTTCCCGAACTTGGGTCACAGTTGTGGTGGGAGGCATGGAGCTCAGTGCCTCAATCCTCCGCATCACTGAGCTGGCATAACCTGTCTCCTTTTAAGGAGCTGCTGCTGCTGAAGGATGAATGTCTGTGTCTGCTGACACACGACACGTCATCGCGCACCTCAGCCAGGCACAGTGGTTGTTCTAGACAATAGCGAGCGTGTCTCATTGCTGCAAGGCTCAGAAATGTGTTCCTATTGCCACACATAGAGAGAACACTACGCACCTCTAGCAAGCAGATATATGTAAAAGCAGTACCTATTAGAAATGGAGTAAAAAAAACATCGGTTTAGTAAAGTAATGTGCTTCATAATAATGCTTCCATTTGGTTCACTGGGATCAGGATAAAGTTGATATCAATTTTTGCTACTTAGTAGCCTTAATTATAAGGTCATGAAATGCCTGTATTACTGAGACTGAGAGACAAAAAATATAGATGACACAGTGGTGGACGACTGGCGGGTCTCAAATCTAGGGGTCACGGCATCAACTGTGATACTGAGTCATTGTGATGCAAACCATGAGGGTGCAAAAGCTAAGTAATGAAGTCTAGAGTGCAGGACCAGTGTGTTGGGACTATCACCAGGCAGGATGGTGATGGGAAGGGGAGGAAGGGGCGGTAGATTAGGAGGTCTTGAGACTGTTAGAGTACGGAATCTATGGTAGGAAAGGGCACCAAAGAAATGCAGCCCTACAATAAAATAAAATTAAATAAAAGAATGGGAAAGGAGAAAGAAGGGGAGCATGTTGTGCAGGAAGGTGTATATTTCAGAGGGGGAGAAATAAAGCCAGGGGCAGGGTTTGAAGAGCGCAGGGAAGAAACCGGTAGGTAACGTAGTAATGGTTCAACATAAAGACACTGGAGGAAGATTGAAAAAAAAAAAACCTTGTGGGCTATCATAACCTCACCAACATGCCAGTCAGTTTTCTTCTTCAGTCATGCCCACCCACATCTCTGTTCAACACATGAAGTAAATAAATCCAAACCATTTTGTACCTTTCTAAAGACTTTCTTCTAGTCACCTCCCCGGGTTGGGGCTCTGACCTTCTTATACCCAAAATCTATGATGGGCTGGACTATAACCTGTCTGATTGTAATGCTGGAACAGAGGAATTCTGTTGCGATTCTGGATACTGCTTTTGTGTTCCTGTATTCTAACTTTGAGCAGTCTGGTCGTTTTGCTACACAGAGTTTGGAACAAGGGCACATGTAAGAAGTAAATGTCTGCATGAATTAGTGTTGTAGTCTGTGTGTTCCTTGATTTGAATTCTCCAATCTGTTCTGATCAAAAAAATCCTTTTGGCTAGTTTGCCACACTAACTACATCTACCACAGGCTGTCATGCCTAGTTTTAAAGGTCCTATCCGTAAGTGTCCCATGTTTGTTTGGTACGTACCACCCCATCCTTAATGGTTCTTACTCATTTTGAAGTAATGGTGAGGTTTTTCTGAAACACCTTTGTCCTCATAAGCCTAAGAATGACCCCATTTTTGTTGATTTCCTCAAACTACCCAGCCAGTGCACTGAACCATACAGCAAGGCAACAAAGAAGCTGGGATGTGTTGGGAGGGGATTTACAAGAGGATTGAGGAGGTGATGTTGCTCCTGTACAGGCAGTTGGGGAGGCCTCACCTGGAATATGGTGCCCAGTTCTGGAGTCCGCACCAGGGAAGAAACAGGGATGGAAAGATTATCCAAGGCCAACAGGGCAGATCCTATGTGAAATGGCTCAAGGCCCTTAACATGTTCTCGCTGGAGGCCAGAAGGGGAGAGGGGCGACATGATAGAGATGTGCAAGTTTCTGAGGCAAATTAATAAACTGTGAAACTGTATTTAGCAAGAACAGTAGTGCAGTCATGAGTGGACAAGAAAGGAGGCTACTCAGTGGATACTTCAGGAGGGATGTGAGGAAGTTCTCCTTCACTGAGAGGGTGGTGGAGCTGTGGAATAGATTATCAGCAGGGGCTGTAAACAGATTCACACATGGTTGGGATAGTTTTATAGGGCTGACAATTACAGGATGAAAAGCTAGGGAGGTGGGGGGATTGGGGGAAGAGGGAGGTGTGGAATACAATACCCCTTCGAGACATTAGGTCAGGGGGACAGGTAGGAAACTTTATGGGCATGAAGGAGGCACCCTTGGTCTTTTATCTGTTGGCCACATCTGTGTTTCTGTGTGAAAGAAAATATGGCGTTGGTAATCATGAGATCTAGATGTCTTGGAAACTTATTAACACACCTGCTTAAAATAAGGTATAATGAAAAGACATGTTGGGATGAGTAATGTTTTTATATTTAATATTACTTTTTTTTAAGTTACATTTTATTCTCCTCCCTGTCTAGCCAGACCCCGCACCTTCAGGAGCCCCAGTGGAATCTGCTTCCACTTCAGCCACCTACCTTAGCCATCCTGAAGTCCCCCATGGAGCCGCAGACCTACCCCCCCCCAGGTGGGAACAAGGTAGTGCAGCTACCCCCCGAACGCTTGTGTGTCTCGTCGGGATTCAGGACTGGCCAGGCAGGTGGGAGCCATGAGGGGTCTGCTCCGGAGCTCCATCTACCCAGGACCTGGAGAGTGTTTTTCCTTGTTCCGATGGGTGTTGCGAGTACCCTGACGTCATGATGCCTAGCGCAGACGTCCACGACGTCTCCCAATGTGTCTGCCTCCAGTGCTTGCTGTGCCTAGGCCTCCGCCTGGGGCCAATCATGCGAGATGCTTCCCTCCCTCCCTGAAGGAGACGAGCTGTCCCTAGGGCGCCAAGCCTCCTCCGCCAGGCTGGCCTCCAGCTCCCCAGGCTCGTTCAACCCGGCTTCTGGTGCTGCAAGCAGAAATCCAACCGCTGCGCCAACTGGCCTGCCCTTTAATATTAATTTTAAAGATTAAGAAATAATCTATCTGACGTGGGACAGTACAGTAGTGAAATACAGCGTATGATGATGGAGTAGTATTGTCTGAACAAGAAATTGTGATAACATCAACCATTATATGGCATCACTTGTAAAACTGATAAGATCAGTTCAACAGTTAATCATTACAGAAAAGACAGGGACACAGAAGGAATACAAGCCACTACACCTACTGCCGTGACCTCTTAGCTGCTATGAATTTCACATAGCACTAAGATTGTTACACTCAGATTTATCCTTGCTCAGCAAAGGTTTACTGATGCTTCTAATGATAGAGCTATTTCTGGACATACAAACTATTATTTCATTGAACAAACTTGATAGAAACATTTCTGAACACGAAATAAAATGTAGGGGACCAACTACTCTTTACCATATTCTCTAAAATAAGAAAGTACTACACATTCTGATCTTTTGCTCTGAATTTTCAAGGCGATTGCTCTGAGAGGTTGAGAGGTACGCACCTACAGTACCATAGCAGCAGTAAGAACCCCCAATCAATTCAGAAGTGATTTTAAGGCACAAAGGAATAATCATGATCCATAACATAAAGCTCCCATTTTGCCATTTTTCATGAAATTGCAATTCCTTAGTGTAGTAGACATGGTGTTGACCTTTAGGAAGTAACCTGCTAGCCATATTACTTGTGGTCCTCTAGTGAGCCATTTGTAGTCCTTGTAGTTTTCTGTCACGCTGAGTCCGAAGTCCTTTAACCTTTGCTCTCCCCACAGTGCCTTCATTCTCAGTCTGAGTAAAGATGGCACTGTACTAGCAGCTTACTGTGTCTCTCTGTCTGTTCTTCATAACAAGAATACTACAGTGGCGACAAGGTAAAAGAAAGAATTCACAGCTGCAGCTCTCATATAGCTATCCCGTCAGATCTTTCCATTTTTTTTAATAAAGAAAAAGGATGGGAATCGCTTTGAGTTTACTGGGCCTTCTCGAGATGGAAACACACCCAGTCAGTGTGCATTGTCTGCAGCTGGCTATACTGCCTGTGGTCTTCTGAAATTGCTTGGGATGGGGATCCACAAAAAAGAAGGTTAGATAAAAAAAAGAAAGAAGCTCACAACAGAAATTATCTGTGCTGTTCTTTTCAGCAGAAAGAGCTGTGTGCTGCGCACATATTTTTAAATTTTTTATTTATTGAAGTCTTGGATGAGACCTGTGAGCTGATGGCTAGATGCTTATTGAGAGGTTCCACATCAGATACATTAACACAAGATGACACAATATAGTTACAGTAAATTATACATGAGGAGAACAGGAAAGAAACCGCACCTGCTCAAAAGAAAACACAGCGTGTTTGCTCCTCTCGAGTATTACAAACCATCCAGCCAGAAGCTTTAAAGTGAAATATGCTTTATTTTAGTGCAAAAAAAGGCAAACTCGCAAATAATCCAGTGTGCACAGATGTAGCAATGCTGTTTTAATATTCATAGTCCATAAAACAGTCCATGCATAAGCATCCAATGGTTCGATAGACTTCTGCAGCAAGAGCTGAGGGTTACTCCCACATGACGTCACCTATAGGTGATGTCATGTGGGAGTAACCCTCAGTTCTAGGGACATGGATATGTTGTTCATCCACACTTATTGGCAGGTATCCTTGCCGCTTTAAATCTTGCCGGAAGGTCTTTAAGCTGGCCTCCCACCCACCCGGTGGTAAAATTCTCGGCTCCGCCCCCTGCGCTAGATCTTCCTTACCGCTTGGAAGCTCAGGGTTCCCTCCTTAACGCTCTCGCATAAGACTGGTTCTAATTCTTTGGTTTCCCGAAATAAAGTTTAAGGTTTGCAAGACTTCGGTCAAATATTTCCCTACATGACTGTGAAAGGACAAATCGACTCCGGTTTCCGGAGGTGCCCATGCGGGCAGAAGATGTCTCGGACGGATCCGCACTCCACGTGCGTCTACTGCTTGGGCCTTGAGCACGACCCGCAGGCTTCCGACCTGTGCTCTTCTTTTTCGCCTACATCCTGGAAGACCGTGCGCCTGCCTGCAACTTCGAAGCGACCAAAACGCTATCCTCCGTAAAGCTGCTGAGGCCCAGTTGGCGGTTTCACGGCGGCGGGCTCGTGGAACAGCTTGAGCAGATGATCGCCCTTGAGGAGGAGGCGGCGCAGGCCGCATCTTCGTCCTCCTCGACCGCGGCCTTTATCCCGCTCTCCCTGGGATCCTCCTATTCAGCTTCTTTTAAGGAGCTCTGTCTGTCCCTCTCCACTAAGGGAGAGGGACCAACATCTTCAGGGCCTTCCTCTCGGTCCAAGAAGAAGGACCACAAAGGTAAGTCCCTCCATCGACGCTCTTGGGAGCGGGAGAGGTCCCGCTCACCGAGTAGTCGACCATCGACTTCGGTCAATCCTTCGGCTTCGGCCACTGGCTTCACGGTGTCCCCGTCAGGTCAGTTGACCGAGACTCCCGTCGACGCAGTCGAGATTTTTCTCGACCCGTCGGACGGGCTGTTGACCGGTGAAGCCGAAAACCCTCACTCCCCGGTTCCCCCAGCGGAGATTGAGGTTTCCGTGGACTTGCCCGTGCCTCCGGTTCCAGAGTCCACGGTTGAGCCCTCTGAGCCGAGGGGAGAGCGGGTTTCCCCCGCCCTGCCCCAGAACCCTCCTCGAAAAGCCAAGGTTCGCGGTCTCGGTCTCGGACTTCTTCTTGGTCCAGCCGATCCCGCCGTCATAGGCGGTCTCGGTCTCGGCACCGTGACAAGCGGCGTCGCCGCTCGTCCTCGTCCTCCTCCGGACGAGGGAGGCTTCGGCGCAAGATTGCGTCGACTGTACAAGGACCTCATGTGGCAACAGCTTCTTCTGTCTGGGGAGCAAACCGGCGTCGCTGCCTTCCCGGCTATCAAGTGGCTGTCACTGGAGCGCCAAGCAACCTCGCCTTAGCCGAGGCGCCTGCTTCCAGGCCTGTTGCTCGGCGAAACAGGCTGCCCACCGATTCGATGGAACCTCCGCCTCCACAGCCGTTGTTTGGGGCTCCGACCAAGAATTCTCGATCGGCCAGGGTCTGCCCCATAGGCTGTCTGTCACCCTCACTCCCGACGCCCTCGGCAGGTGGAGGTGGCTCAGGCCCAAAGCAGCATTTGTGACTCCTCTTGAGTCCGATGACGATTCCTCCCTGTTCTCCAGGCGGGTCGACTTGGAGTCCTCAGGAGGTCAGTCACTGGACGATAGCCCTTCGTCCTTCATGGGTTTGCTTAGGCTCATCTCGGAGTCCACCGGGATGCAGCTTGAGCTCGATCAGCCGGGCCAAGTATCCTCACGGAGATATTGGACCGAGGATTCTCCCACGGAGGCCTTTCTGGTGGCCGAGGCCATTGTAGGCCCGGCCTTGGAACTCTGGCAGTGTCCTGCTTCCTGCCCTGCACCTTCGGCCAGGATGGCTAGGAAGTATGTGGTCCCTACCGGTTCCCTGTCCAGTTTCTCAGAACACCCCTCAGCCGAGGGGTTGGTTACCGACAGCGTCTTCCGGCGTGCCGGAAACGCCAGGGACGTAGACACAAACCTCCCGACAAGGAGTCCAAGAAGTTGGACTACACCGGGCAAAAAGTCTACGCTGCGTCCTCCCTTGGCCTTCATCAGGCCAGCTCGGCCGTGCTGATGGCACACTTCTCTCATGCCCTGTTGGGCTCCTTGGACGAGGTAGTCCCTCATCTCCCGGCTGACCTGCAGACCACGGTTAAGCAGGTACAGGACCAGGGCAGTGGCCAAGCAGCAACTTCAGACTGCTTTGGACATTGGTGACTCATGCGCCAGGTCAGTCGCGGCCGCAGTGGCTATGCGCCATCGGGCATGGCTGAGGATATCCACCTTCACAGCGGATACCCAGCACAAGTTGGCGGATGTCCCCTTCCTGGGGACTGACCTCTTCGGCCCTGGAGTGGAAGGTCACCTCCAGAGGATCGAAAAGTCCAGTGCCACCCTGGACTCGGTCTCATCCGCCACAGACCGCAACCCAAGCCCTTTCGTCCGTCTGCGCCCGTGGCACGTCCAGCCCAGCAGCGTCAGGGCCGGCAGGCTCATGCTTGGCATCCCAAACCCAAGCCTGTGGCTTCCTCCTCCAGGAAGCAGGGAGGTAAAGGCCCAGGTGGTCCCTCGGCCAGTCCCTCCTCCAAGCCTGCTCAGTGACGGGTTGAGGGGTGCCGCCCCCAACCTTGTCACTCCACCTCAGGTTCCCCTCGTGGGGGGACGGCTTCGCCACTTCCTTTCCGCCTGGTCTGCTATCACCACAGACTGCTGGGTGTTGGAAGTGGTGGGAAAGGGCCTGCCTTTGGAGTTCGAGCAGGCCCCGCCCTTCCGGGTTGTCGCCCCCCGGGGGGCCTCGGGGTCCGCAGCCTCGCTGTTGGCTTGCCGAGCCGACATCGCTCTGCTCCTCAAGAAGGAGGTGATCAGAAAGGTGGCGGACCCTCCCTCAGAACCAGGGTTTGTGTCCAGGTACTTCCTAATTCCAAAACGGACAGGGGGCTGGCGCCCCATTCTCGACCTGCACGACCTAAGCAAGTTCCTAAGGTCTCGGACCTTCAGGATGGTCACTCTGGCTCAGATAATACCATCCTTGGAACGCAGCATGTGGTTCTGCTCTCTGGACCTGCAGAACGCGTTTTTTCCCGTCCCTATCCGTCCGTCTCACCAGAGATTCCTCCGCTTCGGTGGAAGGATCCCTCGAGTTCGAGCCATGCCCTTGGCCTGTCTCTTTGCTCCCAGGGTCTTCACCAAATGCATGGCAGTGGTGACAGCATTCCTCTGGGCGCGAGGGTTCGGGTGTACCCTTACCTGGACGATTGGCTGATAGCAGCCCCCTCCAGACAAGAGGTGGAGCGGTCCAGAGATCTGGCCCTCCAGGTTTGCTCTCAGATCGGCCTCCTCATCAACGAGGCCAAGTCGGAACTCAAACCGAAGCAGGTGATTCTCTTCATCGGGGCAGAGCTTGACTCTCTTCGAGCCAGAGCACGGCTCCTGGCGGACAGGGCCGAGGTTCTTTCCTCCTTTGCCCAAACATTTCTGGTTGGGCAATCGCGCCCTGCCCGGGACTTCCCGCGCCTCCTGGGTCTCATGGCAGCCTGCACCAGCGTGGTCCGTTGGGCCCGCTGGAACATGCGTCCCCTTCAATGGAGGTTGGCCAGCCAGTGGTCTCAATGCTGCGATCCATTGGACCAGCTAGTGACGGTGACCCAGGGGATGTGGAACGCTCTCCAGTGATGGATTGTTCCAGCTCATCTGCAGGAGGGCATCCCGTTTGTCCGCCCCGAGCCGACGGTCTCTCTTTCGACCGACGCCTCTCTGATGGGTTGGGGTGCCCATCTGGGGGAGCAGAGAGTGCACGGCCTCTGGTCCCCGTGGGAGTCCCGATGCCATATCAACCTGCTGGAGCTCCAAGCGGTCCACCTAGCTCTCACCGCCTTCGCTCCGTTTCTACGGGGTCAAGTGCTTGGTTCAGGTCCAGACGGACAATACCACAACCATGTACTACCTAAACCGCCAGGGCGGGACACGCTCCATGCCTCTGTGCAAGGAAGCTCTCTGCATTTGGTCACTCGTGCGCAGCCTGGAGGCGGATCTCCTAGCCATTCACGTGGCAGGAGCCTCCAACACCCTGGCCGATGCCCTAAGCCGGATAGGGCTGTCTCCCACGCTTGGTCTCTCCTGCTGGAGGTAGTACAAGATCTGTTCTCCCATTGGGGCACACCTCAGGTGGATCTGTTTGCCTCCAGGGAGACGCAGGCTGAGGCTGTTCCATGCCGCCCCCTCAGCAGGGCTCGCTGCAGGGATGCCTTCTTGAGGCCGTGGACCCCGGGCCTCTTCTACACCTTTCCCCATTTCCCTTGATCCACAAGATGCTTCTCCGGCAAGGAGGGACAAGCGCAGGTGATTCTGGTAGCCCCAGACTGGTCCCACCAATGCTGGTATCCAGATCTCCTCAGCCTCAGCTCCAGGCTCCCAAGGCAGCTTCCAGCTCGCCCGGACCTGCTCTCAGTCAATCAGGGGAAGGTGTTCCATCCGGACCTTCAATCCCTGCACCTGACGGCCTGGTTCCTGAGCGGCTAGAGTTCCAGGCCTTGGGTCTTTCCGACGAGGTCCTCAATGTAGTTGAGGCATCCCATAAGGAGTCGACCAGGAAATGCTATGCCTTCAGATGGAAGAGGTTTTCCATTTGGTGTCAGGGCAAGGGCCTGGACCCTTCCTCCTGTTCCTTGGCAAACATCTTGGACTATTTATGGTCCCTTTCTCAGCAAGGGTTTAGGTCGACGACCCTAAGGGTGCACCTGGCAGCCATCTCTGCTTACGCGGCGTGGGCTGGGAAGCAGTTGGTGGTGCAGGAAAAGGTAGTTTGGTGCTTTTTCAAAAGCCTTTATCACATGTCTCCTCCGGTGCGAGAACCTCCACCTCCATGGGATCTACTGCTGGTACTGGCAAAGCTCATGGGCAAGCCATTCGAACCAATGCACAGGTGTGATCTCTCTCACCTGTCATGGAAGACCGCCTTCTTGGTGGCTATTACGTCAGCCAGAAGGATGGGAGAGCTCCAGGCTGTCCATCGAGTTTCTTACCAGGTCTTCCTCAGGGACAAGGTTGTCCTGCGCCTCACCAAATTCCTTCCAAAGGTGGTGTCGAGTTTCACCTTAACCAGGTGTTGACTGCGGTGTTCTGCCCCAATCACCTCGGAGCTGAATACTTTAGGCTCATACTCTGGACCCTAAAGTGGCTCGGCTTAGTATAAGAGCGCGCGGCTGAAATTCGGGAGAGGTTTGCCAGCTGTTTGTCACTTACGCTGAAGCCGCACCTGGCAGACCTGCAGCCAAGCGGATGATAAGCAGGTGGGTCACCTCCTGCTAGATCTCTGCTATAGGTTGGTGGGCATGGAGCCTCCCAGAGGGCTAAGAGCTCATTCTACCCGCCATACGCTGCATCGGTGGCTGCTTCCAGGGGCGTCCCTATCCAGGAAATCTGCAGGGCTGCTACCTGAAGTCAGCACACCTTCATTACCCATTACCACATCGACCTTGAGTCACGCCGGGATGCTGGTTTTGGGGCCTGGTTCTCAGTCTCTTTTCCCTAAGTAGGGGTGTGCGCTTGCCTCCCTCCTCCCGGAGAACTGCTAGGAGTCTGCCAGTAAGTGTGGATGAACAACATATCCATGTCCCTAGAAATACAGGTTACTCACCTGTAACAGGAGTTCTAGGAATGGTATATGTTGTTCATCAATAACTCTCGACCTCCCGGCTTGACACAACAACCTGAGCTTCCAGCGTGTCCAGATCTGACGTCATGGGGCGGAGCCGAGTTTTACCACCCAGGTGGGTGGAGGAGCCAGCTTGAAGACCTTCCGGCAAGATTTAAAGCGCAAGGATACCTGCCAATAAGTGTGGATGAACAACATATACCATTCCTAGAACTCCTGTTACAGGTGAGTAACCTGTATCTCTTGCTGCAGAAGTCTTATGCCAGCCATTAGTCTCCACAGCTAGTTGTTTTTAAACTATTGAATCATTGGATGCTCATGCTCAAGTGGAGCAAACACGCTGTGTTTTCTTTTTGAGCAGGTGCTGGTTTCTTTCCTGTTCTTTTTCAGTTTTCTAACCTGGCACTGCTCGTTTCCCAGGTGCAGTCACTTCTAATCCTTGTTGTAGTAAAGTATACATGCAGAGTACCAAAAATTCAGTAGTACATGGATTGCAATGACAAACAGTTACACAAATTGTGCTAAGGCATAGTACGTGGTATGCCAGCATCCTGCAGAAGAGAGAGAGGCAGACTGTTAGGGTGAGGTAGGGAGGGGCAGTGGGAGCTGGGATAGGAAGGGCAGAGGTAAAGAAAAGAGCCAGTGGGTAGGGG
Organism: Neoceratodus forsteri; assembly: GCA_016271365.2. Taxonomy (NCBI): domain Eukaryota; kingdom Metazoa; phylum Chordata; order Ceratodontiformes; family Ceratodontidae; genus Neoceratodus; species Neoceratodus forsteri. The sequence goes on from JADMNL010000023.1 coordinate 420,276,285, forward strand.
GTGGGAGGCAAGTGCTAGGGCAAAAGGGGGTGGTAGGCAAGTGCTTGAGCAAAGACCTAACTTGGCGGGTTAGGAGTTGGAAGTGCTGAGGCAGACTAAAGCTGCGAGCGCAGACTACCAGGGGCACCTACAGGAACTACTGTTGGTGAGGTGCTGACGGAGTTTGCGCTTAAAGGAACCAAGGGTTGTGGCTCTGGCTATGTCTGGTGGTATACCATTTGTCCACAGAGGGGCCCGGTGAGCAAAGGATCGCTGGGCCATAGTTGTGCTGCACCTGGGCACATGGAATATATGTGTAGTCGAGCTCCTGGTGTGCCTGTCGTGTATAGATGGTGACAGAAGGCTCAGAACTCCTTGAGGAAGTAGTTTAGTGAGATCTTTTTTGCAAGTATGCAGATTTGATAAAGTATTCTGTCCTTCAATTGAAGCCAGCCCACTCCCATGATAAAGCTCACAGGTGTGGGTGAGTTTTGGGACATTAGTAAGCAGGCGGAGGCTTTGTTTAAGGCTGTTGAGAGGCATTGGAGTGCTGTGTCAGTAGCGGAGCCATAGACAGCTAGGTCATAGTCAATCAAGGTGATGAGTGAACTGTTACTTGCCAAGTTCAGAGCTTCATAGGTCAAGCACTGCCTGTGCCTGTAGAGGATACCGATCCTGGTGTTAAAGGCTTTGGCCATGATGTGAATGTGCTGTATGTAAGACAGGGCAGTGTCAGTGTGAGTCCCAGGTACTTGAAATAGGGGACTAGTTCCAGGCTGTTACCGGAGTAATTCTGAATTGCCAGGGGATAACCTTTTAGTTTGTTTTGGGCAGAGCTAAGAGCATGGTCTTGGTCTTTTATTAGTTCATGACCAGTTTTGCTCTTTGAACCATTTTTCAGCTGCGCAAGCCACTCTGGAGGGTTGTATTCCAGAAGTGCGGGCTCGAGGTTGCTAGAAAGATCACCGCATCATCTCTGTAGAGGAGCATGTGGCTATTGCAAGCAGCCGGGAGGTTGTGCAGGAAGATGCTGAAGAGTAACGGACCGAGTATGGATCCTTGTGGTACCCCTGATCTGACCGGTTGACTTTCTGATAGTATGTCCCCGATCTTTACTTGCTGTGGTTGCAGGCTAAGGTAGCTACAAAACCATGCTATGGTTTCTAAGGTTAGCCCTATGTCCGAGAGCTGTTCAAGGAGGAGGGCATGATGGACCATGGCAAATGCCTTTTATCTGTTGTATTAGCTGGCATTGGGAACAAAAGAAAGGGAGCTTAAAAACTGCAGCCCTTCCTTCGCTAACCAGCTAATCAAAGACGCTGCAAACTTTGCCCCAGACCATCCCTGGCTGAGAACTGAGCAGCAGCAGCAGGGCTACTCAGTTACCATAGAATCTGAACAAACACTGCCATCTTCTGGAGGAAGCTGAGAACAGCACAACAGTGCAATGTGCAAGAAGAGAAAATTTCCAAAGTTCCAGAAACGCCGGCTGGACAATATCCACAAGAGCCATCCCGGAATTTGACAGATGAAGGCATTCGCCAGAGAATACCTCTGTTGGCCAGAGCTAGTTCACGCCATTCAAGAGCTAGTCCGCTCATGTACACATTGTGAAGTCATCTGACATCAACCTGCCATAATACCCCTCCAGCTCTTGTCCTGGACAACAACACCTTGGGAGCGAATCCACACTGATTATGCGGGACTTGATTAGCAACATGGTAGAGTTCCTTAGTTGCCCCACATTTTTCATCCAGGGGGAGAGGGTGATGGTCAGAGACTTCCTAAGCCAGAAACGATTTTGGAGTCCAGTGACCATGCAAATGACTCGGGGGACCTTTAACTTGCAGGGCTACTTGTAGGATAACGGTCCATACACCTTTATGTGGACCATCTCCTTCTGTCATGTATCCCCACACTAGCATCAGCAAAAGACCTCTCTTCAGAACAAGAGGATGAGGATTTCACTTCCTGCTGTGGCTCGAGTGCCCTCTTCGTTTCTGGCAGTAGCTGTTCATCTGCTACCCCAGACCGACAATATCCAATAAGGCAATGCAAAGCACCACAGAGACTTTATTTGTAAATAAAACACTTGTGATGCCACTGAACTGTATTGTTATTGGGTAGAGCAAGTGCTAACAAAAGGGGCAGAATAATCCCCAGAACTTGATGGGGTCTGAATAGTCTACTGCAGTCTTGATGGTAGGATATAATTGTTTATAGAGTAGTTTCGTCTAAGGGGGAGGAGAGTAGTAAATGTGATACTGACCTTCAGGAAGTACCTGCTAGCCATCTTTCTTGTAGTCCTGTAGTGAGCAATTTGTAGTCCTTGTAGTTTCATGTTGTGCTCAGAATGAAGCCGTTTAACCTTTGATCTCTGTGTATAGTGTCCTTGTTCTTTATCTGATTAAAGATGGCAGTGTACTAGCAGCTCCTGCGTCTGTGCTATTCTGTTCTTCATAACAAGACTATACACCTATCCTGTAGAACAAGCCAAGAAGCACTTACTAAGAATTTACAGTGCAACTTTGACCTCTTACAGGATTGATTCAAGGATAGCATACTAGTGCTCAACAGCAAAAAAAAACAAGAAAATGTTCTTTGCTGGACGTCAAAAGAGATCTACAGCCCCCTTCTCAATAAGCTACAACTTGGACTCCACCCTCGAGCAGTTGAGCTTGTTCCGCTACTTGGGGATCACAATTGATGAGTCCCTTTCCTTCAATGAACACATATGAAATATTACCTCTGCTACCACTAGGAAGCTAGGGGCCCTTTATAGGCTCCGGTTCTGCATCACACCTGAGGCTAGGCTTCTGGCAGTCAGAGATACAATCCTACCTATTTTGGACTATGGAAATGTGGTGTACTGTGCAGCCTCTGATACCTGCCTACACGGAGTCCATATGATCCTCAGCAAAGCCTGTAGATTTGTTTTGGATGCCAATCGTCTCACGCAGACCTACGAACTATACATTAGAACAAAATAGCTTCCTCTCCTGGATCGAATCAAGCTCCAGTCCTGCCTGTTAGGGGAAAAAAACCCTCCCTGGACTTGTGCCTCCTTCCTTACAGGCACTGTTCCGTCCTGCCGCAGCCGAACATGCTATGAGAAGGGTAACAAAACTCACCCCGGCCGTGCCTTGCAGAACTGCCCTGGAGGGACGAGGCTTCACAGTAAGGGCCCTCACCTGGCTAAATGAACTCCCCTATACCAACATAAGCCTCTCACACTTCATTAAATTCATGTCCGAACTTTGGAATTCCATCCCCACCTCCTGCAATTACAGCTGCCTCACCTAACTCCCAGCTGAACCTAGCCTTCCTTTGCCCCTGGACCACACCGTAACTTGCCTGGGACTGACCAATCAATCCTTACATGCTCTCACTATACCCTCCCTCCCCTACCGTGTCTGCTTACCGCTTGTACCCTCCCCCCTACCCCTCTTCTTCCCCGGAGGCGATTCCCCATGAGTTTGCTGTACCTAGGATTTGGCCTATACGATGCTCTCTGCTTGACCTTTCTGTGATACGAAATACTGTATCATCCTTTATTCAGTGTACTATAGAAACATATGAACATAGAATTTGATGGCAGATAAGGACCGCTTGGCCCACCTAGTCTGCCCATTTTCCTACCTAACAGATAAGCTGCAGATCCTAGTTAACCAACAGCTTACTTTCTCTTACCCCCCACTAGGACTGCCTTATGCCTGTCCCATGCATTCTTGAAGTCCCCCACTGTTCTTGACTCCACGACCTCCTCAGGGAGGCTGTTCCATGCATCCACAACCCTCTCAATGAAAAATACTTCCTCACATTACCCTGAGCGTCCCCCTCTATCTTCAAATTGCCCTGTTCTTGTAATGCTCTTTTCTGGAAGATGCTACCTCTTGGACTTTGTTAATTCCCTGAGGTACTTGAAAGTTTCTATCATGTCCCTCTCTCCTTCTTTCCTCAAGAGTATACATATTAAGCTCCTTTAGGCTTTCTTCAGTATGTCTTCTGGTGCAGACCCTGCACCATTTTGTTGCCCTCCTGGACAGCCTCCACTCTGTCTATGTCTTGTGGAGATGGGGTCTCCAGAACTGCACACAGTACTCTAGATGGGGACTCACCAACTGTCTGTACAGAGGATAACAACTTCCTTGTTTTCTACTATTGGTGCCTCTTCCTGTGCATCCCAGTATCCCACCAACCTTCCTTACTGCCTTCTCACATTGCTTGCCCACCTTTGGTCATCTGATATAATTACCCCAGGTCCCTTTCTATTTTACTGTTGTCAGTATCTCACCCCCATTGTGTACGCTTCCCTGGGTTTTTGTTTCCCATGTGCATTACCTTGCACTTTTTGCATTGAATCTGAGCTGCCATACATTTGACCATTCCTCCAACCTTGCCAAGTCCCTTCTCATCCTTTCCACTCCATCTTGTGTATCAACCCTGTTGCAGACCTTTGTGTCATCTGCAAAGAGACATACTTTTCCTTCCAGTTCCTCTGCAATGTCACTTAAAGACATTAAAGGACCGTCCCAGTACTGAACCCTCGCGGTACCCGCTAGTAACCTCCTTTCTTCACTGTGTACTCCATTTACTACTACCCTTTAGCTTCTGTTGTCTAGCCAATTTTTATCCAGGCTACCACTGGGACCCACTCCAAGGCTGGCTATCTTGTGTATTAATCTTTGTGTGGACTGTATCAAATGCCTGCTAAAATCTAGGTAGGCCATGTCCACAGCCCTCCCTGGTCTACTACTTTGGTCACCCAGTCAAAGAAATCTATTAGATTCATCTGACATGATCTTCCCATCATGAATCCATGCTGCCTTGGGTCCTGTGCCCCACTGGCCTCTAGGTACTCAACAGTTCTTTCCTTCAGAAGTGATTCCATCATTTTCCCTACCACTGAGGTCAAACTAACTGGTCTGTAGTTTCCTGCCTCTGTCCTGCTCCCACTTTTATGAAGAGGAATCACATCTGCCCTCCTCCAGTTCTCGGGTACCACCCATCCTCCCATGATTTGTTAAAGAGAGTAGTCAGCTGTGTCACTAGTTCTACCCTTAGTTCTTTTAGAATTCTTGGGTGACTACAGTCAACACCTGTTGTCCACTAATGTCTCATCCTGACTCCCCACCTCCCCCTGTCACATCCCTTTCTGCTTTTCCCCCTTGACCCTCTCTCTCTTTGCTATGATTCTTCCTCCTCACTCCCTTAGCTTGTAGTCTAGACCTTCTCTCTTGGTTACCTGTTGATGATTCTTCCTCCTCACTCACCATTCAATATCTGAACTGGATTGAATGGATGTATCTGCACTTTGTTCCACTAAGAAAACTAAGGAATCTGACAGTGCTATATAGCTACTACCTTGTACATAGTTGCACTTTATTGCACTTTAATTCTCTCTTCCTGCCTTGGGGCGGCCTCCGCTTGAGCTTGTTGTACCTAAGTTTTAGCCAATTCAGTGTTCCCCGTGCCATGTAATACTCTCTGTTCCTGTATTTGATGTCTTGTAGACAGTGCCTGTTAGCTGCTAATGTTTCTTCCTGACTCATGCATTTGATGTGCCCGCCGTGATTGTCGAGGATCCTTTGTAAACAAGCTTTTAGCTCAAAGGTTGTAATTCTGATTTTAAAATAAAAAAAAAAGTCGAGGTGATCCTCTCCATGTGATAAATAGTACTAACAGTGGCTCGCCATTATTTTATAGTTGGGGGTTTAGCCTGAAGCCGAAGCCTAGTAATGGTCTTCTTTGCAACCATCAAATGAGAGAGAAGTAAAATTTGATTAGTTAAACTAAGCCCCTGAGGTTGACTTGACATAAGTACCAAAGGTGATGAAAGCAAATCTGAAGTAACAAATGAAGCAGCAGATCAAGCTTTGAGGAACTTCCACTGTTCAGACAGAACTGGGCAGTCCCATAACACACATGGTCTACATCATGGGCACCCCTGTTTCTCCAGCATTTCCCATACATCATTCCCTTATAAACTATACCTGCACTTTTGGTGTTCTAAAAGACTTGCTCCTTCTTGCATATTCAAGCCATTGGGTAGAATAAGTAACTTTTGTGCATAATATTCCCACTGAGCCTGAGAAATAGTGACAGTTCTTTATTGCATCTCTTGCTGGGGCTGTAGCTCAAGAAGGTGTTTGTAAAATGACCAGTCATTTGGCCCCAGTGTTCTCCCTTGGGTCTGGAGTTGACTGATACTTTACCTCAAATAATGGTGTGAGAGCAATTGTATGTAATTTTGTTATAGGATACAGGGAACTTACTACAAAATGAGCAGTTTTCCAAGTAAGATATCCCTCCCCTATGCATTTGCTCTAATTGTTGTTTTTGATTTTGATTACAGTTTATCAAGTTCAGTTTTTAACATAAGAATGTAATATTGGATGTTGGAATTTTTAGGGGACCCCCTTTGCCTGAGGAAGCCCTATGGGGTGAAATGTTGGGCTTTACTATGGTGTTGGATGGAATGAATTAAAAGGGATTGCGTCTTGCGCATGGCTGACTCTTTGTTTTCGGACATTACGCTGGGCAGAATCTGCCCCTTGCATTTGTAATAGTACTGATAAATTTCACGGGGCTATCAAGGGACCTTCTTTAGAGCTGCTCTTTGTAAATGATCATGGAACTACAAAACGATACTGTCTACAAGCAATAAAAATGAGAGGAGGTAGGCTGCCTGTATATTCTGTTGTAACATAATTGAGAAACAAACAATATCACATCCATGGCCACCAAGAGATTTCTCTGACGAAGCCTAGCAGCCGCCCTGGTGAAATATTTTCATTTTTCATTTTATTGGGGTTGAACCATTGAGTGAGCTTATTTAAAATTGTGATCTGTGGTAAACAGATTACATACATACATCAACAATTATATCAACACATATTCCAGTGTACAGTAAAGTGCAACAAATATTAACAGTTGAACCATTTAACACACATAAATACAATAATTATTACAAAACGTTACGATACCCAACAAAATACGTGTCAGCAATTAAACCATTTAACATGTCAATCGTAGTATTGACCACAGCAGCACTTAGATTGTGCATTGATATAATGTAAAAATACTTTATTATTTGCTGAAGAGGGCTTGCTGTTAAATGAAACTTGTGCAGTAATTTATTCCAATAAGAAGGCACCACTTGACTATAAAAATACCTTGACCCTTGATATTTGGTTAAAGGTACCATCAACATTAGACATCATCGTTATGATCCATTGTTAGGTGCATAGCTTAGCACCACGTGCCTGTGAGTATATTTTGTTTTCTATGCACTCTAGCACTGCGTACATTAAAATTTGCCTTGAACCTACTGCCTATATTTAGTGAGTTATGTTCCTTTTGGTGGCCGTCAGTGCGATATTGTTTGTTTCTCTATTGTGCCTAGTTATATACATGCACAGCAGTGTTACCCAGTGCAGCGTCTCTCTTTCATGTTTTCTGCTGTAAAATAATTGTATTGTTTTTCACTATAGTAAAATAGTATGAGCCTGTCCCAGCCCTCTAGCCTTGTGGTGAGCATGTATGAACTTGGGATTCCAGTCAGAGTCAGCTGAGCTGTTCCCAGGATATGTACAACCTATTCAGGGGTGGGCCAGTCACAGCTACCAGGGCATGACTGTCCTGTGCTGGTCAAGTAGGCAGGAAGTCATGTGCGGTGCCCTCCAAAACCCCTCCTTGACATTTGACAGGGCATTGACACGGGCTGCATAAGCTTATGCATGCTTACACACAAATCTGCCAGCAGAATCAGGCCTTATGATCTATCAAGTCTGTTTGAGTGTGCAGCTAGCACACCTAGATCACAGCTGCCCCACCCCAATCTCCCCTCCTGAAATTTCTCACTACTTACCCAGACACCTCCTGTACCCTGTCCCATGCCCTTTTGAAAGTGCCCACCGTCCTACATGATACCACCTCCTCCGGTAAGGTATTGCATTTATGAATGACAAGTAAGGCTACAGCCCTGTTGTTTCACAGCTGATTTTAAACTGACTGACTAAAGTTACTGAGAGTTTGCTAGGTTATAGGTAGAGCTATATGAGCGTCATTAGGTCCAGAAGGGAGTGCCAGCATAGTCCAGACAAGGAAAATGCCCTCTGATGAGAGCCCACTAGCTCAGCAGTGGAGCTACTGCTCGTGATGCTGGCATCCTAGATTTGGCAGCAAGCCCAGTCTGTTGGGGGACCAGTGCTGGAGGAGGATTGAGCATCCCATGGGAATGCTTTCCTTCAGGGTGGGAGGATCACTGCCTATGTTGCAGTGCTGTAACCTGGGTGACCATGGGTGAAAACACAGTGGAGGCAAAATGTGAAGTGGGATGTTAACTGGCATGCTGTCTTGTGCACTCCTGCATGCTCCAGGGTGGGAGGGTCGCTGCCTCAGCTGCAGTGCTGCCACCTAGGTGACCACGGGTGAAAACACAGTGGAGGCAGAGTGGGGGGGTCATGGGCTCTTTGTGTACAAACATCCCAAGGACTTGAAGAGAAAGCTACGAAAAATTGCGCAATTGCAGCTGATTGGCAGACCCAGTAAATTCAGGCCCTGCACACTTATGCAGCATAGTCTCAAAAGTTGTCTCCCCTTCTTTCCCTGCTTAGGGGGGGTGTCCGTAGAGCCAAGGCTTATTAGAGATGGCAGATGCAATTATCGGTGACTGGAGTCTGGTGCTGTGAGATACCTGAAGGAAGGCTGAGCTGGAGGAATAAGTGAACTGCTATAATGTCACCTTGAACTGTTCCATACTGGATTAACTCTGTTGGGCTGTTGGATACAACAAAGAAGTTAAAAAAAAAAAAAGACTAAAGAAAATGCCCTCCTTGACCTGCCATTTGCAGACCCATTCTATCATTATTCCCTAATACAAGTTGGGGTTTTCCAACTCGACCATCCAGTCTTCCCTCATGTATCTATTATTTTATATATATATATATATATTAACCCTAGATGGCTATCCCAGGGCTACTACCCTGCCTGATTTGCCACTAACAGGTTGAGGGCCTGCAATGGCGGGTGCCTCCACCCAGAGGTCAGGGTTTGCAATAGTTAAACTAACTTGGTCACAGCCCTCTGGACACTGCAACCCCCTTTCTTCCCACTAGTGGCCCACACAATATATCAAATTACCTTCAGGTATACACTTACCCCCAGGTCTGGTTCCGGCACTGGGACCTCCTGTGAAATGAGATACAGTGCAACAATCACAGTACAGTACTTTAACATGACAAATACCTCAGGCAGTATAACTTTGCTGAAACAAGCAGCTCTGATTTATTTAGGGGATATAACAAGGACAGGGGAAATCAGGTTAATTAGCTTATCACTCTAATAATCTACCTATGGCTCTGTGCACAGGCCTATCCCTATCAGTTACTGTCCTGGGAACCCAAGCCCTAGTGGCTAGTCCAAATCTGGCAGCTGGTAGGGGCCCTTTCACACAGAGAAAAGGAGAATTAAACAGTCAGCAGTACAGTAATTCCATTTGGATTTAATGTGGCAATTCAACAGGGAGCGACCCTGAATTAGTACACACGACCTCCAAATAAGATAGGGTCCTTCAATGTCAGCAGGGCTCACTTGAGGTACACAAACCTCTTCACACAGCCATATAAAGAAAGCACTATACCAGGCAGGCTGCATCTGTATCCCGATCGCAATTACTGCACAAGCACCGGAGAACACACAGCAGATTCAGTTCCTGACAGACCGAGTGCACTTTTAGCATTCTCCAGTCTTCTACAGGGTGAGCCTGGTTTCTACTCTTCAGAGATCCTTTGATTCTTTCACAGGACGGATTCAGTCCTAACAAGCTGCAGACCGGAACTCTGGGCCTTACACACGCTTTTTGACTAAAACTGCACACTGAAAAAGCACAGGGCTCCTTCCTTCTTCACTGCCAAAGCTCAACTGAAAACCCAACCGACAAAACCGGGCACTTCCTTTGAGTTCCTCCCAGTTCTTGACTGGATTGGCTGTCACTCACAATAGACTGCTGCTGTTGGTCCAAAAAGGCACTGAAGTCTAAACTACATCTCCCAGAGTCACTGCTCATACAATCCTCTTGTGGCTGGCTCAGATTATGAGTCCAAGTTCTGATTCGTCCAAGGCACCATTTTAGAGCTAGCTTACCCCACACTGATTGGTCCAGTTCAGCAGTTCAAAACTAGAATGGGGAACTAGCAGACACAGTTCTGACTGCAAAGAAAGCAGGTTAGACAAACTGTAATTTCATTATTACTCTAAATAATTTCTGGCAAACAGTTACATCTTTCAGATAGGTTCCCTTTGCACTCTAGTTGTAACCCCCTGCAAATGGGGGTTCCCAAAAGACTTCAGGAGCTTGCTTGAATGCTCCAAGCCTGAATGGTGTTTGGCGTTTAAGCCATTTATCAGTGAGTGTTTTAGAGCCTCTGGTACTGTCTTTAAGAGCTGTCTGCTTGCAGACATAATTAGTTTGTATGGGGGGACTGTGTGCTTCTCTGAGTACCACTTGAGCTGCTGCCAATTCACTTCATTTTTGCAGTCACTAGGAGTGCAAAGGGAACCTATCTGAAAGATGTAACTGTTTGCCAGAAATTATTTAGAGTAATAATGAAATTACAGTTTGTCTAACCTGCTTTCTTTGCAGTCAGAACTGTGTCTGCTAGTTCCCCATTCTAGTTTTGAACTGCTGAACTGGACCAATCAGTGTGGGGTAAGCTAGCTCTAAAATGGTGCCTTGGACGAATCAGAACTTGGACTCATAATCTGAGCCAGCCACAAGAGGATTGTATGGGCAGTGACTCTGGGAGATGTAGTTTAGACTTCAGTGCCTTTTGGACCAACAGCAGCAGTCTATTGTGAGTGACAGCCAATCCAGTCAAGAACTGGGAGGAACTCAAAGGAAGTGCCCGGTTTTGTCGGTTGGAGTTTCAGTTGAGCTTTGGCAGTGAAGAAGGAAGAGCCCTGTGCTTTTTCAGTGTGCAGTTTTAGTCAAAAACGTGTGTAGGGCCCAGAGTTCCGTCTGCAGCTTGTGTAACAGCTTGTTAGGACTGAACCATTCCCAGAAAAGAATCAAAGGATCTCTGAAGAGTAGAAACCAGGCTCACCCTGTAGAAGACTGGAGGAATTGTTGAAAATTGCACTCTGTCTGTCAGAACTGAACTGCTGTGTGTTCTCCCGGTATTGTGCAGTAATTGCGATCGGGATACAGATGCAGCCTGCCTGGTATAGTGCTTTCTTTTATATGGATGTGTGAAGAGGTTTGTGTACCTCAAGTGAGCCCTGCTGACATTGAAGGACCCTATCTTATTTGGAGGTCGTGAGTACTAATTCAGGGTTGCTCCTGTTGAATTGCCACATTAAATCCAAATGGAATTACTGTACTGCTGACTGTTTAATTCTCCTTTTCTCTGTGTGAAAGGGCCCTACCAGCTGCCACGGTTTGACTAGCCACTAGGGCTTGGGTACCCAGGGACAGTAACTGATAGGGATAGGCTGTGCACAGAGCCATAGGTAGATTATTAGAGTGATAAGCTAATTAACCTGATTTCCCTGTCCTTGTTATATCCCCTAAATAAATCAGAGCTGCTTGTTTCAGCAAAGTTATACTGCCTGAGGTATTTGTCTATGTTAAAGTACTGTACTGTGATTGTTGCACTGTATCTCATTTCACAGGAGGTCCCAGTGCCGGAACCAGACCTGGGGGTAAGTGTATACTGTGAAGGTAATTCTGATATATTGTGTGGGCCACTAGTGGGAAGAAAGGGGGTTGCAGTGTCCCAGAGGGCTGTGACCAGTTAGTTTAACTATTGCAAACCCTGACCTCTGGGTGGAGGCACCCGCCATTGATCCAGGCCCTCAACCTGTTAGTGGCAAATCAGGCAGGGGTAGTAGCCCCTGGGATAGCGCCATCTGGGGTTACATCTTGAGGCTCACCGCTGGGATTGTGTGTCCTCTAGTGGCCATATTTACTGAACCACTGTTAAGAAAAAATGGGTACCCCGACCAGAAGTGGCTGTGCACGGCTGGTGGAGTGGTGTACTGGGAGGGATCGACCCCCAAAATGCTATGCTTATCCTGGACATCCCCTGGGTATCAATACGGACACTGTGCAGGGTACTTTCCAAGGTGGAAGGTTTACAAAACCCTGTGGTGGTGGGTCGGCATGCTAATCTGCTCACCCACACTTTCCTGGCCTAGTAGAGTTTAAGGATCCCATAGATAGCTCCAAAGTGCCACAGACCATTACCCCAGAGGAGCCCTCACTACTTGAGAGTGATAACTAAGGACAGTAAAGACCGGGGGAATCAGTCCCCCACCACTATCTGAAACTTTTGAGGAGAAATTTGCTGAATGGTTGCTGGAGAGGGAAAACTGTGGAGGACTTGAAGAAACTATTCTTGCCACCTGGAGTGTTCCTCCCCAACACCCTCTCCTGCTCCAGTGCCCGTAATGGTGGCTGAACCAATGCAGACTCCTATTTCTGCACCTGCCATTAGTCACGACTCTTACCGAAGGTTGAGGATCTTCTCTGCACCTCCCACCCCCAAGGGAGGATGACTGGGAGACCTGGATAGACTATGTTGCCCCCAAGTGCTAGAATGGCAATGCTGAAGGTGAAGCAAAGAGGGTTAGTGAGAGCCCGAGGTCCTGCCCTGGCTACCATCCGTGCTAAGCGGGCCAGTAACCCTGAGCGACTGCACGGCTCATCTTGAGGCCTTGGAGAATGTGTATGGGAGCCCAGATTCTGATGAGGACCTATGGTGGAGAGTAAGAGATGCACAACAGTACCAAGGGGAGTTGTTGTCTGTGTATGTATCTCGGCTGGAAAAATTGTTGCAAGAATGCCTCAGAAAAGGTAGTTTGCCAGCGATTGAACTGGACCGAACCAGGCTGGACAGGATCCTTAAGTCTGCCCTTCTCAGAACTGCTGTTGCTTCAGTTACACCTGGAGATCGACTGGAATCCCACCCTCCTATGATGAGTTAATGAGAGAAATTGAGGAGTTGAGAAAAGACGACCTCGGAGGGACCTGCACCAATAGCTGCTGCTCTGACCCGAGTGACTGAGGGTGACCCATCAAGTGAAGTTCAGGGCAGAGGTTGGCAGTCAATGAGTGCTCTGACAAGGAAAAGATATGTCACAATGGGGGAACTGTTGAGAGATCCGGAATTCAAAACAGTCCTTTATGAAGGCCCGCCTGCAAGTGCGGGCCCTGACCTTATCCGACTGCATCTGCTATGGGGGTACCCGACCATGTATCTCCTGCTGATAACAGCTCCGAACTCGATTCCTTGACCATGGAAGTGGAGAAACTGACGAGATGTCTCCAAATGCTTATCACGCCGCAGACAGAGATGGCACCAAGGTTTCCAGTTAGTAATACCCCGCCCTGGCTCCCAGTGTGGCGCCTCGGCCAGCTCAAACTCCAGAAAGTATGTTTTGCTATAATTGTGGGAAGATGGGCACATGAAAGGGAATGCCAGTCCCAAAAAGACACTGACAAAGTTGCATATAGGCTACAAGGAGAGCTTGGGAGAAGAAATCAGTGGTTAAGAGGTGCCGCGACATGATCCCAGTGAGGGCACCAAAATGCTAATTCACGCCCTTTTGTGGCAAGGTCAGTTGCCCAGTCCCCCCTACCGCTCTCCAGACTGGTCCAGAATAGTGGGTCCTCCATGGAGACCACTGTAAAGGTGAGCGGAGTGTCTACAAGAGCTATATTAGACAGTGGCTCCCAAGTGACAATTATGTTCCAAGATTGGTATCAGAAGCATTTGTCAGGACGTACCCTTACAACCATTAGAAGGACTGCATGTATGGGGTTAAGTGAAGGCCTACCCTATTCGGGTATATCCGAATTTGGCTGTCTTTCCCCACCTCCGTGGCTGGGTGGCGAACAAGTAGAGACCCTAGCCTTAGGTGTGTCCCCCACTGGACTGTATGATGGTGTCCTTTGTTGATTGGAACAAATGCTCATATGTTAGGAAGGCTGGCACAGTTGTGTTATGAAAACAGGGGTCAAAGACTAGTAGAGCTTTAAGAGTTCCGGCTTTAATTAAGAAGGCCTATGAAGCACAGAGAGATGCTGAAAAACAGAACCAGAGGAACCGGTCGGAATTGTATGGAAGAAGGATCCTGAGTCTCTGATCCTGGCGCCAAATGCCCAGTGTACCTTACAGGAGAGGTCCGTATAGAAAGGATGTTAAGAATAAAATATTAATGTTGGATGCACCAGGCGATGGAAAATTGCCAGAGGACTGCTGGTCAAGCCTAGTATTTTGCCCGCTAGAGCCCATGCTTATGCTGAAGGTAATGGTCCAAGTTCATAATGTGTCTGAAAGAGACATTCGAGTAAACAGAGGTTGCATCCTGGCTAATGTGCATTGTGCAGACACTGCAGTGCTACCCAGCAGCAAGAGTTCAAGGAAGAATGACAGAGTAACACCTGACTTGTTTGATTTCGGCGACTCCCGCTGCCAGCTGAATGGAAAGTGAAGATCAGTGAGAAGCTTGCCCAGAGAGACCAGGTGTTTTCCTTAAAGGAATGGGATGTAGGATGGCAAGGAGCTGAGCACAATATCCGGCTGCATGACGAAGACCATTTCGTGTGAGAGGTCTCGACGCCTGGCACCTGCTGACATAGATGATGTGAGGCGGCATCTGCAAGAGATGTTAGCTGCTGGTGTAATACAAGAACCAGAAGCCCTTATGCTTCCCCATTGTGGTAGTGAGGAAAAGAATGGAACAGTAAGGATGTGTGTGATTATACATTCCCTTAAACCGCGGATATCCCTGATCAGTACACAATGCCCGCATTCAGGATGCTTTGGACTGCCTAAACGGGAGCAAGTGGTTCTCTGTGCTGGATCTCCGCGGTGGGTACTATCAGATCGATGGCCCAGAGGACCGTGAAAAGACAGCCTTTATCTGTCCGCTTGGCTTCTAATGAATTCATGAGGATGCCTCAAGGGATTTCAGGTGCCCCGGCCACTTTCAGCGATTGATGGGCGTGCAGTGGGGACATGAACTTACTTAGAGTGCCTGGTATACCTAGATGATGTTATTGTGTTTGGCAGCTCACTGGAGGAACATGAGAGCAGATTATTTAAGGTATGGACCGACTGGAGGACTTTGGCCTTAAACTGTCCATTGATAAGTGTCAATTTTTCAAACATCAGTAAAGTATGTGGGACACATAGTATCCACCGAGGAATAGAGACTGACCCAAGTAAAGTTGAGGCCTTGACCACCTGGCCACAGCCCAAAAATCTAAAAGAACTGCAAAGATTCCTGGGATTCTGTGGTTAGTTATCGGCGCTTCATCAAGGACTATTCAAGAGTGATCCGCCTCTTACTTAACCTTACTCAAGGGTATCCCCAACCCACAAAAATACCAAAAGTCAGCCCCTCAAGACTGAAAGAGTGTATTTTCATCCGAAGTGAAGTATTTGGGAGCCCTTCTGACTCCTGATTGTGAGACTGCTTTTCATGAGATCATATATCAACTTACCCATGCTCCAGTGCTGGCCTATGCCGATCCAAGAAAACCTTACGCCCTGCACACTGATGCTAGCTTGCAAGGGTTGGGGCTGTGTTGTACCAAGAGCACGAGAATGGCCTGAGACCAGTGGCCTTTGCCAGTAGAAGCCTGACCCCATCCGAAAAGAACTATCCTGTACATAAGGTTAGAGTTCCTAGCTTTGAAGTGGGCTATTGTTGACCAATTCCATGAGTACTTGTATGGGGCTAAAATACTAGTAAAACTGACAATTCTTTGACCTATGTGCAGACCTCAGCTAGTTGGATGCCACTGGCCATAGGTGTGGCTTTCTGCATTATCTACATATGACTATGCTCGAATGCCGAGCAGGTCTGAACCACATAGATGCTGATGCTCTCCGGAGGCCTGTTCCCCAGAATGATTGGGTCGATTGGCAGAACCTGACATTCGGGCACTCTGCTGAAGTTTGACAGGGAACAAATGTCCACGGACATGATGGACTGCATGTGTGGACTCTTGGGAGCCTCTGAGAATTGCATACTGCTGCTTATGCCACTTTTCTGCAATAGACATTGTGCACTGCCTCAGCTGGACAATGACAGTATTCGCGGCTCAATCCCGATCCCATGATCAAAGCAGCTTTAGAAGCCCTCTATGCAGGAAAAGATGTGTCCAATTAGCTCCACTGATTTGAGCTGCACTGTTATACAAAGAAGGTCCTAAGTTGAAACTGATCAATAAACTGTTATACAGAGAAACAGTAGACAGAGGGGACAAGTAGACAAACAACAACTAGTGCTGCCCACTGCTTTTCGAGACTCAGTACTGAGGTCCTGCACAACCACATGGGGCACCTTGGTATAGACAGAACACTTGACTTGGTGAGATCCAGATTCTATTGGCCTAAGATGGGGGCTGATGGGGAGCACACTGTAACCTGTAGTCGCTGCCCAGAGAGAGCTTTGCCCCAGAGGTTTTATGATGCTTATCTACCAGTGCACCCATGGAGCTGGTCTGTATTGATTTTCTCAAGTTTGGAGTCAGATCAAGAAATATCAATGTGTGCTGGTGGTCACTAGCCATTTCACGAGATATGCCCAAGCTTTCCCACCAAAGACCAGAAAGCATCCACTGTGGCCAAAGTACTTGCAGAAAACTTTTGTTCACTATGGGGCTCCACAAAGAATCCATTCTGATCAAGGAGAGACTTTGAGAATTAGGTCCTGATCAAAGATGCTTTCTCTGTGTGAGAGTCAGAAGTCCAGAACCACTCCTTACCACCCCAGGAGGACCCACAGCCTGAAGCTTTCAACCGCACTTTGCTAGATATGCTAGGCACCCTGCACCAAAGGACAAGCCTAGATGGAGCCAACAAATTAGCACCCTGGTACATGCTTATAACTGCGCAAAAGTAATGCCACTGGATTCTCCCTACACGCCTGATGTTTTGGAAGAAAGCTGGAGCTACCCAGTAGATGTGTGTTTTGGGGTCTCTCCTGATGGGGTTCAAGCTGACAACTATTTACAGTATGTGCAAAGTTAAAGGCCAGCTAACTCATGCATCAACTGGCTCAAACCATGCTGCCAAAAGAAATCTGGCCAACAAAGAAAGGTATGATAAAAGGTGAAAGTACAGGAACCCAGGAGGAGATCGGGTATTGCTAAGAAATCTGGGATTGCATGGCAAGCACAAAGTTAACACAGATGGCACCATCTCCCTCACATTGTGATGGGCAAACTAGATAATCTGCCAGTGTACAAAGTAAGGCCTGAGAATAATTCAAAAGATGTAAAAACAATGCATAAATATTTACTGCCATTGGACAAATCTTAATTGAGTCTGAGCCCTAGAAGATGCCCCTCTGGACCAGTGATCTAGAGCTCTCCATGCGAGCCAATGTTGTGGACTCCGAAACTGTAACTCCTGGAGCTGAAAGTGCCCCAAGTTCTAGCCTCTCTACCCCCATGGAGACTCCTGACAAGTGTGGACAATGCTGAAAATGAGGCTCAGGGTGCAGAGACTGTAACAGTTCCCCTAGAAAGACTGGTCGAGCTGTAAAGCCTGTGGTGCACCTCAGTTATGATTCCCTTGGAGGCCTGTGGATTGCCTCTCAATGTTGTCCATAAAGGAGTGTATGTGTCTCCGAGCTCATTGCCCAAACTGAGCGTCAGTGCTAACCAAGTTACTTGTGTTGCTCTCTAGCATGGTGCCCTTGCCCGCTCCAGCCCCAAGGTAACTGATAGGAAGGGCCCCCTCTTCAGGTTTCATGTCAAGAGGTAATAACTTGAGTTATGGACAATATGTATGTAATACTGTAAAGAGTGAGCGTACTGCAATGTTTCAGAAAATGTGTTCTTGGTAAAATGATATATTGACTGATGATTACGTCTGAGCCTAATGCAAATGTATATGGTTGCAGTTGAAACTTATGGGGTACTTGCTTGATCGCGACGCTAGCTTTCCCAGGCCAGGAAGGTGAAACCCCTGCAAATGGGGGCTCCCAAAAGACTTCCAGGAGCTTGCTTGAATGCTCCAAGCCTGAATGGTGTTTATGCTTGAAGCCATTTATCAGTGAGTGTTTTTAGAGCCTCTGGTACTGTCTCTTTAAGAGCTGTCTGCTTGCAGACATAATTAGTTTGTATGGGGGGACTGTGTGCTTCTCTGAGTACCACTTGAGCTGCTGCAATTCACTTCATTTTGCAGTCACTAGGAGTGCAAAGGGAACCTATCTGAAAGATGTAACTGTTTGCCGAAATTATTTAGAGTAATAATGAAATTACAGTTTGTCCTAACTGCTTTCTTTTGCAGTCAGAACTGTGTCTGCTAGTTCCCATTCTAGTTTTGAACTGCTGAACTGGACCAATCAGTGTGGGGTAAGCTAGCTCTAAATGGTGCCTTGGACGAATCAGAACTTGGACTCATAATCTGAGCCAAGCCACAAGAGGATTGTATGGGCAGTGACTCTGGAGATGTAGTTTAGACTTCAGTGCCTTTGGACCAACAGCAGCAGTCTATTGTGAGTGACAGCCAATCCAGTCAAGAACTGGGAGGAACTCAAAAGGAAGTGCCCGTTTTTATCGGTTGGAGTTTCAGTTGAGCTTTGGCAGTGAAGAAGGAAGAGCCCTGTGCTTTTCAGTGTGCAGTTTTAGTCAAAAACGGTGTAGGGCCCAGAGTTCCGGTCTGCAGCTTGTGTAACAGCTTGTTAGGACTGAATCCAGTCCTGTGAAAGAATCAAAGGATCTCTGAAGGTAGAAACCAGGCTCACCCTGTAGAAGACTGGAGGAATTCTGAAAATTGCACTCTGTCTGTCAGGAACTGAATCTGCTGTGTGTTCTCCCGGTATTGTGCAGTAATTACGATCGGGATACAGATGCAGCCTGCCTGGTATAGTGCTTTCTTTTATGGATGTGTGAAGAGGTTTGTGTACCTCAAGTGAGCCCTGCTGACATTGAAGGACCCTATCTTATTTGGAGGTCGTGAGTACTAATTCAGGGTTGCTCCTGTTGAATTGCCACATTAAATCCAAATGGAATTACTGTACTGCTGACTGTTTAATTCTCCTTTCTCTCTGTGTGAAAGGGCCCTACCAGCTGCCACGGTTTGACTAGCCACTAGGGCTTGGGTACCCAGGACAGTAACTGATAGGATAGGCCTGTGCACAGAGCCATAGGTAGATTATTAGAGTGATAAGCTAATTAACCTGATTTCCCCTGTCCTTGTTATATCCCCTAAATAAATCAGAGCTGCTTGTTTCAGCAAAGTTATACTGCCTGAGGTATTTGTCTATGTTAAAGTACTGTACTGTGATTGTTGCACTGTATCTCATTTCACAGGAGGTCCCAGTGCCGAACCAGACCTGGGGGTAGTGTATACTGTGGAAGGTAATTCTGATATATTGTGTGGGCCACTAGTGGGAAGAAGGGGGTTGCAGTGTCCCAGAGGGCTGTGACCAAGTTAGTTTAACTATTGCAAACCCTGACCTCTGGGTGGAGGCACCCATTGGATCCAGGCCCCTCAACCTGTTAGTGGCAAATCAGGCAGGTAGTAGCCCTGGGATAGCGCCATCTAGGGGTTACATAGTGACTGCAAAATGAAGTGAATTGCAGCAGCTCAAGTGGTACTCAGAGAAGCACACAGTCCCCCATACAAACTAATTATGTCTGCAAGCAGACAGCTCTTAAAGAGACAGTACCAGAGGCTCTAAAACACTCACTGATAAATGGCTTAAATGCCAAACACCATTCAGGCTTGGAGCATTCAAGCAAGCTCCTGGAAGTCTTTTGGGAACCCTCCATTTGCAGCGGGTTACACCCTTCCTGGCTTGGGAAAGCTTGACGTCGCGTCAAGCAAGTACCTCATAAGTTTCAACTGCAACCATATACATTTGCATTAGGCTCGCACATGTAATCATCAGTCAATATATCATTTTACCAAGAACACATTTCTGAAACATTGCAGTACGTCACTCTTTACACAGTATTACATACACTTTGTACCATAACTCAAGTTATTACCTCTTGTACATGAAACCTGAAGAGAGGGGCCCTTCCTATCAGTTACCTTGGGGCTGGGCGGGGCAAGGGCACCATATAGAGGCAACACAAGTAACTTGGAGTTAGCACTGACTGCCAGTTTGGGCAATGAGCTGGGACACATACACTCCCTTATGGACAACATTGAGAGGCAAATCCACAGGCCTCCCAAGGGAATCATAACTGAGGTGCACCACAGGCTTTACAGCTCGACCAGTCTTTCTAGGGGAACTGTTATAGTCTCTGCACTCTGAGCCTCATTTTCAGCATTGTCCTCACTTGTCAGGAGTCTCCATGGGGTAGAGAGGCTAGAACTTGGGGCACTTTCAGCTCCAGGAGTTACAGTTTCTGAGTCCACAACATTTGGCTCGCATGGAGCTTTGGACACTGGCAGTGGACTGTCAGGCACTCAAAATACTCTTCTTGTTCGGTGTATCACCAGTCTGCCCCAATCTATCATTTTCCTCCCTGAAAGCTCAAACAGTTCAACCATGCACAATGATTCCATTTCATCTGATCTGATGCTTTGCACTTCACTTTCTGGGAGCATTGGCTCCAGGGATGAAGCTGGGGGCTTAGACAGTCCAGAAGGCCCAGCTTCATCTCCAGTATTGACTAGGGGATTGCCCGAAACAATTGACTCAGTTCGTAAGAAGGATAGTATTCAAGTCACTCTCACTTTCTTCCGATATGGACTGACAGTCATGCTCAACTGGGACTTGTGGAGGGAACACTTTAACTTTGCTTCTGTAGGTGCAGACTTTCTTGATCTTTTCTTAGCAGCAGCCCTAGTCACTGGTCCAGAGGGGGCATCTTCTAGGGGCTCAGACTCAATTAAGATTTGTCCAATGGGCAGTAAATGATTTCTATGCATTGTTTTTACATCTTTTGAATTATTCTCAGGCCTTACTTTGTACACTGGCAGATCATCTAGTTTGCCCACTACAATGTGAGGGAGATGGTGCCATCTGTCAGCAATCTTGTGCTTGCCATGCAGTCCCAGATTTCTTAGCAATACCCGATCTCCCTCCTGGAGTTCCTGTGCTTTCACCTTTTTATCATACCTTTCTTTGTTGGCCAGATTTCTTTTGGCAGCCATGGTTTGAGCCAGTTGGTACGCATGAGTTAGCTGGGCCTTTAACTTTTGCACATACTGTAAATAGTTGTCAGCTTGAACCCCATCAGGAGAGACCCCAAACACACATCTACTGGTAGTCGAGCTTCTCTTCCAAACATCAGGCGGTAGGGGGAGAATCCAGTGGCATCACTTTTGGTGCAGTTATAAGCATGTACCAGGGTGCTAATTTGTTGGCTCCATCTAGGCTTGTCCTTTGGGTGCAGGGTGCCTAGATATCTGGCAAAGGTGCGTTGAAACGTTCAGGCTGTGGGTCCCCTGGGGTGGTAAGGAGTGGTTCTGGACTTCGCACTCCCACAGAGAAAGCATCTCTTTGATCAGGCGACTCTCAAAGTCTCTCCCTTGATCAGAATGGATTCTTTGTGGAGCCCATAGTGAACAAAAAGTTTTCTACAAGTACTTTGGCCACAGTGGATGCTTTCTGGTCTTTGGTGGGGAAAGCTTGGGCATATCTCGTGAAATGGTCAGTGACCACCAGCACATTACTGATATTTCTTTGATCTGACTCCAAACTCAGAAAATCAATACAGACCAGCTCCATGGGTGACTGGTGGTGATGTTAACAAGGGGGGCAGCCCTCTGGGGCAAAGCTTTCCTCTGTAAGCAGCGACTACAAGTTGAATGTGTTGCTCCACATCAGCCCCCATCTTAGGCCAATAGAATCTGGATCTCACCAAGTCAAGTGTTCTGTCTATACCAAGGTGCCCCTATGGTTGTGCAAGGACCTCAGTACTGAGTCTCGAAGGCAGTGGGCAGCACTAGTTGTTGTTTGTCTACTTGTCCCCTCTGTCTACTGTTTCTCTGTATAACAGTTTATTGATCAGTTTCAACTTAGGACCTTCTTTGTATAACAGTGCAGTTCTCAAATCAGTGGAGCGTAATTTGGACACATCTTTTCCTGCATAGAGGGCTTCTAAAGCTGCTCTTTGATCATGGGATCGTGGATTGAGCCCGCGAATACTGTCATTGTCCAGCTGAGGCAGTGCACCAATGTCTATTGCAGAAAAGTGGCAATAAGCAGCAGGTATGTGCAATTCTCAGAGGCTCCCAAGCAATCCACCATGCAGTCCACTGCGTCCGTGGACATTTGTTCCTCCCTGTCAAATCTCCGGCAGAGTGCCCGAATGTCAGGTTCTGCCAATCGGACCCAATCATTCTGGGGAACAGGCCTCCGGGAGAGAGCATCAGCATCTATGTGGTTCAGACCTGCTCGTATTGAGAGCATAGTCATATGTAGATAATGCAGAAAGCCACCTATGGCCAGTGGCATCCAACTTAGCTGAGGTCTGCACATAGGTCAAAGGATTATTGTCAGTTTTACTAGTATTTTAGCCCCATACAAGTACTCATGGAATTGGTCAACAATAGCCCACTTCAAAGCTAGGAACTCTAACTTATGTACAGGATAGTTCTTTTCGGATGGGGTCAGGCTTCTACTGGCAAAGGCCACTGGTCTCAGGCCATTCTGTGCTCTTGGTACAACACAGCCCCCAACCCTTGCAAGCTAGCATCAGTGTGCAGGACATAAGGTTTTCTTGGATCGGCATAGGCCAGCACTGGAGCATGGGTAAGTTGATATATGATCTCATGAAAAGCAGTCTCACAATCAGGAGTCCAGCGGCCCCAAATACTTCCACTGGATGAAAATACACTCTTTCAGTCTTGAGGGACGCTGACTTTGGTATTTTTGTGGGTTGGGGATACCCTTGAGTAAGGTTAAGTAAAGGGGGATCACTCTTGAATAGTCCTTGATGAAGCGCCGATAATAACCACAGAATCCCAGGAATCTTTGCAGTTCTTTTAGATTTTTGGGCTGTGGCCAGGTGGTCAAGGCCTCAACTTTACTTGGGTGGGTCTCTATTCCTCGGTGGATACTATGTGTCCCACATACTTTACTGATGTTTGAAAGAATTGACACTTATCAATGGACAGTTTAAGGCCAAAGTCCTCCAGTCGGTCCAATACCTTAAATAATCTGCTCTCATGTTCCTCCAGTGAGCTGCCAAACACAATAACATCATCTAGGTATACCAGGCACTCTAGTAAGTTCATGTCCCCACTGCACGCTCCATCAATCGTTGAAAAGTGGCTGGGGCACCTGAAATCCCTGAGGCATCCTCATGAATTCATAGAAGCCAAGCGGACAGATAAAGGCTGTCTTCTCACGGTCCTCTGGGGCCATCGGGATCTGGTAGTACCCACTGCGGAGATCCAGCACAGAGAACCACTTGCTCCAGTTTAGGCAGTCCAAAGCATCCTGAATGCGGGCATTGTGTACTGATCAGGGATAGTCCGCCGGTTTAAGTGCGATAATCCACACACATCCTTACTGTTCCATTCTTTTTCCTCACTACCACAATGGGGAAGCATAAGGGCTTCTGGATTCTTGTATTACACCAGCAGCTAACATCTTTGCAGATGCCGTCTCACATCATCTATGTCAGCAGGTGCCAGGCGTCGAGACCTCTCACCAAATGGTTCTTCGCATGCAGCCGGATATTGTGCTCAGCTCCTTGCACGCATCCTACATCCCATTCCTTTAAAGAAAACACCTGGTCTCTCTGGCCAAGCTTCCGCTGATCCTCACTTTCCATTCAGCTGGCAGCGGGAGTCGCCGAAATCAAACAAGTCAGGCGTTACTCTGTCATTCTTCCTTGAACTCTTGCTGCTGGGTAGCACTGCAGTGTCTGCACAATGCACATTAGCCAGGATGCAACCTCTGTTTACGTAATGTCTCTTTCAGACACATTATGAACTTGGACCATTACCCTTCTGGCATAAGCATGGGCTCTAGCGGGCAAAATACTAGGCTTGACCAGCAGTCCCTCTGGCAATTTTCCATCGCCTGGTGCATCCAACATTAAAATTTTATTCTTAACATCCTTTCTGATACGGACCTCTCCCTGTAAGGTACACTGGGCATTTGGCGCCAGGATCAGAGACTCAGGATCCTTCTTCCATACAATTCCGACCGGTTCCTCTGGTTCTGTTTTTCAGCATCTCTCTGTGCCTCATAGGCCTTCTTAACTAAAGCTGGAACTCTTAAAGCTCTACTAGTCTTTGACCCCTGTTTTTCATAACACAACTGTGCCAGCCTTCCGAACATATGAGCATTTGTTCCAATCAACAAAGGGACACCATCATACAGTCCAGTGGGGGACACACTAAGGCTAGGGTCTCTACTTGTTCGGCCACTCCAGCCACGGAGGTGGGAAAGACAGCCAAATTCGATATACCCGGAATAGGGGTAGGCCTTTCCACTTAACCCCCATACATGCAGTCCTTCTAATGGTTGTAAGGGCACGCCTGACAAATGCTTCTGATACCAATCCTGGAACATAATTGTCACTTGGGAGCCACTGTCTAATACAGCTTTTGTAGACACTCCATTCACCTTTACAGTGGTCTCCATGGAGGACCCACTATTCTGGACCAGTCTGGAGAGCGGTAGTGGGGGCCTGGGCAACTGACCTTGCCACAAAAGGCGTGAATTAGCATTTTGGTGCCCTCACTGGGATCATGTGTGCACCTCTTAACCACTGATTTCTTCTCAAGCTCTCCTTGTAGCCTATATGCAACTTTGTCAGTGTCTTTTGGGGACTGGCATTCCCTTTTCATGTGCCCATCTTTCCCACAATTATAGCAAAACATACTTTCTGGAGTTTGAGCTGGCCGGGCGCCACACTGGGAGCCAGGGCAGGGTATTACTAACTGGAAACCTGGGTGCCATCTCTGTCTGTGGCGTGATAAGCATTTGGATACATCTCGTCAGTTTCTCACTTCCATGGTCAAGGAATTGAGTTTGGAGCTGTTATCAGCAGGAGATACATGGGTGGGTACCCCCACCCCCATCAGATAGGCAGTCGGATATAGGTCAGGGCCCGTACTTGCAGGCGTGGCCTTCATAAAGGGACTGTTTTGAATTCCGGATCTCTCTCAACAGTTACGCCCATTGTGGCATATCTTTTTCCTTGTCAGAGCACTCATTGACTGTCAACCTCTGCCCTGAACTTCACTTGATGGGTCACCCTCAGTCACTCGGTCGTAGCCACAGCTGTTGGTGCAGGTACCTCCAGTCGCCTTTTCTCAACTCCTCAATTTCTCTCATTAACTCATCATAGGAGGTGGGGATTCCAGTCGATTTGCCAGGCGTAACTGAAGCAACAGCAGTTCTGAGAAGGGGGCAGACTTAAGGATTCTGTCCAGTCTGGTTCGGTCCAGTTCAATCGCTGGCAAACTACCCTTTCTGAGGCATTCTTGCAACAATTTTTCCAGCCGAGAGACATACACAGACAACAACTCCCCTTGGTACTGTTGTGCATTTCTTACTCTCCACCATAGGTCCTCATCAGAATCTGGGCTCCCATACACATTCTCCAAGGCCTCAAGATAGGCCTGTGCAGTCGCTTCAGGGTTACTGGCCCGTTTAGCATGGATGGTAGCCAGGGCAGGACCTCGGAGGCTCTCACTAACCCTCTTTCGCTTTTCGCCTTCCGAGCATTGCCATTCTAGCACTTGGGGGGCAACATAGTCTATCCAGGTCTCCCAGTCATCCTCCCCTTGGGGGGTGGGGAGGGTGCCAGAGAAGATCCTCAACCTTGGTAAGAGAGTCGTAATTAATGGCAGGTGCAGAAATAGGAGTCTGCATTGGTTCAGCCACCATTACGGGCACTGGAGCAGGAGAGGGTGTTGGGGGAGGAACACCCCCAGGTGGCAAGAATAGTTTCTTCAAGTCCTCCACAGTTTTCCCCTCTCCCAGCAACCATTCAGCAAATTTCTCCTCAAAAGTTTCAGATAGTGGTGGGGGCTGATTCCCCCCCGGGTCTTTACTGTCCTTAGTTATCACTCTCCAAGCAGTGAGGGCTCCCTCTGGGGTAATGGTCTGTGGCACTTTGGAGCTATCTATGGGATCCTTAAACTCTACTAGGGCCAGGAAAGTGTGGGTGAGCAGATTAGCATGCCGACCCCCACCACAGGTTTTGTAAACCTTCCACCTTGGAAAGTACTCCCTGCACAGTGTCTGTATTGATACCCAGGGGATGTCCAGGATAAGCATAGCATTTTGGGGTCGATCTCCTCCCCAGTACACCACTCCACCAGCCGTGCACAGCCACTCTGTCGGGTACCCATTTTTTTCTTAACAGTGGTTCGTGAATATGGCCACTAGAGGACACACAATCCCAGCGGTGAGCCTCAAGATGTAACCCCTAGATGGCGCTATCCCAGGGGCTACTACCCTGCCTGATTTGCCACTAACAGGTTGAGGGGCCTGGATCCAATGGCGGGTGCCTCCACCCAGAGGTCAGGGTTTGCAATAGTTAAACTAACTTGGTCACAGCCCTCTGGGACACTGCAACCCCCTTTCTTCCACTAGTGGCCCACACAATATATCAAATTACCTTCACAGTATACACTTACCCAGGTCTGGTTCGGCACTGGGACCTCCTGTGAAATGAGATACAGTGCAACAATCACAGTACAGTACTTTAACATAGACAAATACCTCAGGCAGTATAACTTTGCTGAAACAAGCAGCTCTGATTTATTTAGGGGGATATAACAAGGACAGGGGGAAATCAGGTTAATTAGCTTATCACTCTAATAATCTACCTATGGCTCTGTGCACAGGCCTATCCCTATCAGTTACTGTCCCTGGGAACCCAAGCCCTAGTGGCTAGTCCAAATCGTGGCAGCTGGTAGGGGCCCTTTCACACAGAGAAAAGGAGAATTAAACAGTCAGCAGTACAGTAATTCCATTTGGATTTAATGTGTAATTCAACAGGGACGACCCTGAATTAGTACTCACGACCTCCAAATAAGATAGGGTCCTTCAATGTCAGCAGGGCTCACTTGAGGTACACAAACCTCTTCACACATCCATATAAAGAAAGCACTATACCAGGCAGGCTGCATCTGTATCCCGATCGCAATTACTGCACAATACCGGGAGAACACACAGCAGATTCAGTTCCTGACAGACCGAGTGCAATTTTAGCAATTCCCCAGTCTTCTACAGGGTGAGCCTGGTTTCTACTCTTCAGAGATCCTTTGATTCTTTTCACAGGACGGATTCAGTCCTAACAAGCTGCAGACCGAACTCTGGGCCTTACACACGCTTTTTGACTAAAACTGCACACTGAAAAGCACAGGGCTCCTTCCTTCTTCACTGCCAAAGCTC
Source organism: Neoceratodus forsteri (assembly GCA_016271365.2). Lineage (NCBI taxonomy): Eukaryota > Metazoa > Chordata > Ceratodontiformes > Ceratodontidae > Neoceratodus > Neoceratodus forsteri. Next base: position 420,303,612 of record JADMNL010000023.1, read on the forward strand.
AACTGAAACTCCAACCGACAAAACCGGCACTTCCTTTGAGTTCCTCCCAGTTCTTGACTGGATTGGCTGTCACTCACAATAGACTGCTGCTGTTGGTCCAAAAAGGCACTGAAGTCTAAACTACATCTCCCAGAGTCACTGCTCATACAATCCTCTTGTGGCTGGCTCAGATTATGAGTCCAAGTTCTGATTCGCCCAAGGCACCATTTTAGAGCTAGCTTACCCCACACTGATTGGTCCAGTTCAGCAGTTCAAAACTAGAATGGGAACTAGCAGACACAGTTCTGACTGCAAAGAAAGCAGGTTAGACAAACTGTAATTTCATTATTACTCTAAATAATTTCTGGCAAACAGTTACATCTTTCAGATAGGTTCCTTTGCACTCCTAGTGACTGCAAAATGAAGTGAATTGGCAGCAGCTCGAGTGGTACTCAGAGAAGCACACAGTCCCCCATACAAACTAATTATGTCTGCAAGCAGACAGCTCTTAAAGAGACAGTACCAGAGGCTCTAAAAACACTCACTGATAAATGGCTTAAATGCCAAACACCATTCAGGCTTGGAGCATTCAAGCAAGCTCCTGGAAGTCTTTTGGGAACCCCCATTTGCAGCGGGGTTACATATATATTTTTTTTTTTTTCAGGGACTACTGGCTTGCTTCTTCATTTTGAAAACAGCTTCTTATTGTTCCAACAGTGTGTATCCTTACTCCAGCATCCTTCTGTGTTAACTAACAAATCATCACCATTTGGAAATTCCGCTTAATCAGGCAGTGCTCCACTCTGCCCAGCTGCAGAAAAGGGTAGAGGAAGGACCCACTGGACACTAGATGTTGCCTATCAGCGGGCTATTATATGAACATATGAAGAAGCCAGCAGAAGAAGGCCATTTGGTCTGTCTAGTCTGATCGTATTGCAGGGTCCACAGCATGAGCTACTGACCCTGCCCCCTCTTCCCACTCCTGCCAACCTTCCCAGTCTCCCTACCCATGATCCTTACCTTCCCCCATGCCCATCCCAGCCTCTCTTGAAGCTGACCACCATCTTCAATAAGATCACCTCTTCCAGCAGTGCATTCCAAGTGTTCACCGCTCTCTCCATGAAGAAGTGCTTCCTGACCTCCCTCCTAAACCCCCCCTCCAGCTTAAGACTGTTCCCCATCGTGTTATGTTTGCCACTTAGCTTAAAGGGACCCTCCTCACCAAAATGACTTATCCCTTTCAAGTACTTGAAGGTCTCAGTCATGCCCCCCTTGTCCTCCAGGGGGTACATGTTCAGTGCCCTAAATCTCTCCTCATATGCCTTACCCTGCTGACTCACTATCATCTTTGTAGCCCTCTTCTGGACCTTTGCAAACAGGTAATGTCTTTTTGAAGTGTGGGCTGAATGCCATACTCTAGATGTGGCCTCACCAGTGACCTGTACAAGGGCAGTATAACCTCTTCTCTCCTACTGCTGATCCCCCTAGCTATATATCCCAGCATTTTGTTTGTCCTTGCTGCTGCTTTCTTGCGCTGCATGGAACACTTCAGGTCCTTCTCCTCCTCTGATTCAGATACGTAGACTCCACCCAGATAGTATTTAGTCTTGGGATTCTTGGCCCCAGTTTGCATAACTTTGCATTGATGCCAGGCTGCCAGATCCTGGACCCAGCCTTTCCAGATCATCTGATAGGTCCTGTATCCCTTTAGCTGTGCCCACTCTCCCACTATCCTTGATAAATCAATTGTAAAAATACAGATATACATAAATAAAAACTATATAAACTTTCAGTGATACGAGAACATCTGTTTGTAGGTACGGATGCTAAAGCAGGAATGTGTGTTGGAAAGAGCATCAGGTTTACAGTGCTTTCAAATGTAGGAACTGGGTATGGGGTTGTGAAGATTTATTTATATTAAAAAAAAGTCACTGGGACACGTTGGAAGAGTTGTACGGCTGGGAAGACGTGGTTGTTGTTTTTAAAATATATCGTGCAAGACCACCAGGATTGGGGGGGGGACACTATGACAATCAAGACTTTTTTTTTTTAATGGCTGTTATTAAAATCACGGAAAGCGCGATCTTCCCATGTCAATCTTCACCATTCATTACTGCTGGGTGTAAGCCGGAAGCGCGCTCCCGCCACGGGATTTTTATTTTTTTTTTGAGAGAGGAGTTGGCTCCAATGGAACCGCCCACGAGAGTGACGCACAACCATCGTGTGCGAGGGGCGACAGTTAGGTGCTGCAGACTCCTCCTCCATTCCAGTTCTGTTTCTCCCGCTGTCAAGGCTGCACCTTCTGTGCGAGTGGGACAAAGTTGTATACTGTGCCATTAGGCCTTTCATTTTTCAACATTGTTTGGTCGACTCCTACATCCCGGTTCTCCATCCCGATGCCATTAAAGCCAGTAAGACCATTCCATTTATTTATATTCGACGGCTCCGGGATCTTTGCTGTTTTGTAAAATAATTTCGCATCACGTCTAATTCAGAGGCCAAGCTTAAATCCAAGGTGGGCCATGCCCTATGTGTCGGTGCCTTGTGGCTGGCAATTCTCCGTCTCTGATCGACATGATGTCTGTCTTCGTGCCTGGGACCCAACTATGATATGAATCACTGCGATCCCTGTTTTCCATGGACCGCCATGTTTTGTAGATCCACGTGTTTAAGATCGGCAGGGCTCTGCCGACTTTTGGAGGATGATGTCACCCGCGGGCCTCCCAGGCCAGATCTCTTGACCCTTCCTCCAGGTCCCCTCCCGGGTCTATACGGCCCGGCAAGGAGGAGACCTCCACCACTTCCAGCCTTGCCGAGGAGGAGGTTTCTTCTTTGGCACTGGAGGAGCAGTGTGATTCCTCCCAGGGTCGCATCGTTGGCGCCATCCCAGCAGTCACCTCCTCGGAGGTGCAGGCTCCCCCAATGTCGCAGCCTCCGGTTGTGGGGCCCGGCACTGGCAGACCCTCGATGCCACCGAGTGATGACGCTTTGGGTTCCAGCTCTGTCTGCGACACTGGGCGCTTTGGGTTCCTGCACCATTCGCGGTACCGGGGACTCAGGCGGCGCCGTTGGCTGTGACTCTTTGAGATCCAGCACCATCGTGGGGCCGTGGACCCTGCTTGGCGCCACTGGCACATCTCGCCTACATCGGTGCTGTTCCCGGTGCCGCTGCTTGAGTTGCTTCTGGGTTGCCTCTGGAGGTCACTCTGCTCGACTCCTCTTCGGGGGAGGATGACTCAGAGGTGGACCTGGACTGGCAACCCGATTCTTCAGGATCAGAGCTCTCTATCTGCCGGGGTGTCAGGTGGCCTAGTGTTCCTCTTCCTGAGTCCCCGGAGCAGGTTCACCATGGGACTCCCACAGCTAGGGGTGGCCTGAGATCCCCTAGGGGCGATAGCTTGGGGATTCGGGACAGTCTCCAGCCACCCCTTCTCCAGTCCTGGCAGACTGCTGGAGACAGTATTGTGCCCCCCACGAGTCTCTAGGTTCTCTACCTCACCTACCCTTGGGCTTGACGTCCCTAGATGCTCCTTCCCGGCCTCGGTGCCTGGTACATGATCGATCCTCGGATCCGGATTCTGCAGAATTTGACCGGTGGGGATGGAGAGTTTTCTCTTCAGCTCATGTACTGATGTGTATAGGTTTATATCAGGCACACCACGCGGCCTACAACAGGTATCCATGGTCGATGCTGGTGCAGGTTCTGGCATCTATGCCTGATATGGTGCAGTCCACACAAGCCATTGCTTTCTCTGCACAGGGTCTCGAGCTCACAAGGCACCAGGTGAGGGTATGTTATGACACCAGTGAGGTGGCTTCCTTACTGGCAGGGACAGCGATCTGCAAAAGGCGGATGACATGGCTTTGTCTGTCCAGACTGTCACCCATTGTCCAGCGTAGGGTGACTTCCTCTGCTTTCCGTGTGATCCATCTGTTTTTCCACAGAGTGAGGAGGATTCTTCAGGGGCATCCTCCATCCCCCCAGCCACGGGGGAGACCCTCTCGCCCTCAGCAACATTAGACTGCCCCAATCTATTGGTTAGGGTCTCCCGCTCCTGCTTTCCACCAGTAGGAGGCTGAGGGATCTGTTGCCTCAGGGCTGAACATCAGGCCCCCTTCGGGGGAGCTTGGTACTCACCTGCAGTAATGAATGGCGAAGACTGACAAGGGAAGATATGAAAATTACGTACCTACCGTGATTCTTGATCTTCTCTTGTAGCTTCCCCTTTCATTACTGAATCCCGCCCACCTTCCCCTCATGGGCCTCATTTCATGGGCATCTCCCCCACCCTGCTCGCCCTCCTCCGTCCCTCCCTCCTCTTGAGGCCTTTGGGGATTACATCCCTGGTCTGTGGGACTTCTGTTCTTCTTTAAAAACAGCGAGGGATTAAGGAGAGGAGTGCAGTTTTGTCTTTTCCATCTGAGGGAACTCTTTCTGATTTTTCCTGGAAGGTGTTCCTTGGGGACTTTATCTTCAGGACAGATTAGTTCAATCATCAACCATCAAAACTAGTTCTGAGACAGTCCTCTAACTTGGTCTCCGAGCCTAGCTGGTGTCCCTGTATCTTGCCTTGTGAGTGCCAGGCCAGGGCTAGTCAATGTCAATTATAGCCCGATTCAAAAAGTACCATCTTTGAACTGGTGGTCTGGTACCATTTGACCCCTGCCTTCTTCCAGGGAGTCAGAAGGAGTCTCCTTCTCTGTCTCTATTCACCTTTCCAAAACGCGTTGCCCTATCTTAGGGCCCCCCCCCCCAGTACTTATATGGTTGTGTACTAGTGGGGTCCTTTCTCATAGACCTAGTTGAGGGCTCTTTCCTCTCCGGAACAGATTTTTTTGCCTCTGGCAATCTGTGAGCCCTCGGCTTGAGTGATGGGTCATAGGATACCGGGATGTGTTGGGAAATCTGCCTCTCATACTAAGCTGAGCGGAAGGTTTGGTTGAACCATAGAAACATAGAATTTGACGGCAGATAAGGATGCTTGGCCCACCCAGTCTGCCCATTTCCCTACCTGATGGATAAGCTGCAGATCCTAGTTAACCAGCAGCCTACTTCTTCCTACCCCCACCCCCTAGAATTGCCTTATGACTGTCCCATGCATGCTTGATAGAAACAAACCATCTAAACCAGTGTTGTCTGAAGGAATCCTTGCTCCCTTGCTTTTTAGCTCCGAGCTGATACACTTCAAGCTAATTTCACTAAAATTCGTGGCAGCATTTCCCTTCCTTCTGTTATCCCTTTTTCTTCTCCCTCTTCCTTCTTTCTTCCTTTCCCTTTATCTGTTGCTCTGTCAGAGCCGCCCAAGGAATGAGGTCCTGTAGCCCCTTAGGGTAAGGTTCTCCTCTACCTGTACTCTTTTCGGCTTATTCTTTTTTCAGTTTGTTTCCTTTCCATTATCTGTCCCTCGGCTCTCTTGCCTCGCTCTTATCCTTCTAATTCTTTATTTTGCCAGCTTACAGAACTGGGATGGAGGAGGAGGAGTCTACAGCACCTAACGGCCGCCCCTCGCGCACCACGGTTGTGCGTCACTCTCGTGGGCGGCGCTGTCGGCGCCAACTCCTCCCTCCAAAAACAGCCTCCCAAGGCTTACACCCAGCAGCAATGAATGATGAAGATACAAGAGAAGATGAAGAATTACGGTAGGTACGTAATTTTCATTTATTGTTTACTGGCCCAAGATAGTTTAATACTACTGCAGCCCAGAGCCTCTAGACAGCCGATTCGCACCATTGTTAACACATCAACTTGTAGCTTGCCATTTCACATCGGGGTATCAGTATTTCAAACTACATAATCCACTGAGTTTTTTGTTTTTTTTTTTTTTTTTTTTTAACATTTGCAACAGTCCTGTTATGTAATTTAAAAAAATGTGCAAATTTGTGACCAAGTGGAGGGAGAATGACTAAAAATCTCAGCCCCAGTGATGCAGAGTAAAACAATAGAACAAAACCCTTTAAAATGGACATTTGTAGGGGAAGAACTGTTGTGATTCTTTGTGTGGGAAAGACCTGGAGAACAGGTATTTTTTTTTTTTAAGAGCCATCCTTCAAAGAGAGAGATTATCACATCGTAGTGACATGTTTGAAGACAGCAAAGTATGTTATAAGACTTGAATAAAGACTAGTTCTTTTTAAAAAGGCCTAAAGCATTAATTTTTTTCTTAGTTGTAAAAATGGTATTTACATTTTCAAGTCGGCGTGTTTTTTTCTAAACTAATACTGCTTTGAAGTGTTTTACGTGCCGGATGGGAATAAGTGCCAGAGGAGAGATTAATATGTTAACATCATTTGCAGAAATGTGCTCCAAAGGTTTAATCTCTGGTTGTCAAAGAACTGCATGACAGAATTTGCAAAACATGTTATCTGAGCTATGCTGTACTATGAACTGTTTCTAAGAGAAGCACATGCCCATTCTCGAACTAGGGAACAAAGATTGCTATTTTTCCTTGGTGGTGGTGTTCCATTTTAATTCCCAGATGGTTCTGAGTGTCATCCTGGCTGAGAAGAATTGTCCTTTCTTTGTGGCTTAGTTGAGCTTTGCCAAGATAGCAGAGATCCCAACAGCCCAAAGAATAGCCCCAAAATAAAACAAGGTTTGGAGGAGCCAACATCAGTATCAGAAATTAAAGCAATCATACAAGAGATCTCAGCTTCAGACTCTAAATTTAAATCTGAACCCTTGTTTTCGTGTTTTTTTTTTTTTTTTTTTTTTATTGCTCAGCCTTCTGCATTCTATTTCGAAATGCTGTGATAGCAAATGTAGGGCATACTCTTTGGCTTTGCTAGTAATAGAAACACAAATTTTGATGGTAGATAAGGACTGCTTCGCTCACCCAATCTACCTATTTTCCCTACCTGCTGTAACACCGCAGACCCTACTTGGTCTCTGACTTTACCCCCCTTCCCCTGCCACAAGGTTCCCTTATGCCTATCCCATGCCTTTTTGAATCCTGTTACAGTTTTTGCCCCTACCACCTCCTCTGGGCAGACTGTACTAGGTATCCACCCTCCTTCTGTGAGAAGTACTGGTACTGTCTTACATCTCCCCCAAGTCCCCCAGCTTCATAGCATGGTCCCTGATTCTTAAACATCGTTTGCTGAGTGGAACTGATGACACAGGGAGATAGCATGTGGAAAAAATATAAGGTGGAAGGGGATTCAGTTACCTTACAGAATTACAAGTCCCTACGAAATGTAAAACTGAAGTTAGAAAGTTAAAAAGGCTGAAAAAAACAGGTGTTTTTTTTTTTAATCTTTGAACAATTTAATTCCCTTGGGAATCCCTAAAAAAACCTGGCAAATGTTAAACTGCCTATTAGGGAGGGGATCAAATGACAGTAGTATTTCATTGCTTGATGGAAACAATCTGATTAGTGATCTGTCTATCGTGGTTGGGATGTTTAATAATTATTTTGGTGATTTGGATAGTTTTAGGACCAGTTTCAACATAAGTCTAATTGTTAACCCCCTCAGAAACAGTGATACTAATCACCCTAAATTTTATTTTCATATTGTCACACCTGATATGATTATAGAAACATAGACTTTGACGGCAGATAAGGACCGCTTCCCAGTCTACCCATTTCCCTACCTATCGGACAAGCTGCAGATCCTACTTTTACCAACAGCCTACTTCCTCCTACCTTCCACTACAGGGTTTTAAATAATTGATTAGCAGTTTTTTCTTGGGGTAATACTAACTGTACAGAAAGCATTTATATAGGTTTTCTAGAAGTGTTATGTTTGTTAAACACAGTGAGGCAAGTGCTATGCATTTTCACAATGTTTTAGAACTTTTATGAGCAAAACGCTAATCAATTTTTAGAGTTAAATAAAACCCTGCACTAGAATTGCCTTATGTCTGTCCCATGCATTCTTAAATTCCACCACTGTTTTTAGAGACCATGTTTTAAAATATGACCCTCATCCCTATATTGGTCCTGATAATATTGATTTTAGGATTATTGAGATGGGAATTAAAGAATTTGCCTCCCCTCTAGCATATTTATTTAATTACTCTTTGTGCAATGGGGTTTTTCCCAAAGACTAGAAACTTGCAACCATAAAGCCCACATTTAAAGCTGGCAGTAGGGAATGTGTTTCCAACTACTGTCCAATTTCTTTAGTGGCTCCTTTATCAAAATTCTGGAGAAGATTATTTTAGATCAAATAATTGACTATTTGGAAAAATATGATTTAATGACAAGTTCACATGGTTTAAGATCAAAGCATAACACAGAGACTGCCTTGGTGAGTTCTGAAAGCTGCGAGCAAAGTGCCCTTAATAAGGGCACTGTGCACAGCAGTATTGTGGACCTTATCAAGACGCGATACTGTAGGTCATGACCTATTGTTACTCTCTTCTGGAATTCAGTTTTCAAACAACATGAAGTCCTGCTGTATTCTGACAATCTGTAGTTAGCTCCAGCCTTTAAACTGCCCCGGAGAGTAGAGGGTTAATTTTCTATGCAGTGCATAGAACGTTGAGCTCGAGCTCGGTTGAGGTCTCTGTCTGCAGCACTTTGAAACCCAACCGTCAGATTCTTTACTCTGCCTCACTGAACAGTCGCTCCGGAGATTTCTCCTTCTGCTCGATTCAAAGTCTGTTAAAGTTGTCAGTTTCATTCCCAATTTATTTCCACGTTGTCTGTTGAGGCTCTGTCTGCGGTACTGTGAGTACTTAGATAGTTTCTCTGTTTATTGTGGAAATTGTAAACTTGTATTTCGATCGGTTCGGCTGAACCGATCCATTATATTGAACTCTTGTGTTTTTTCCTTAGTGTGTGGTTACCGGTCCTTATCGGTTTTAAAAAAAAAATGTTTCAATGTTTTTTTCCAATACCCATAACACGGTTAGAAACCGATAAGGGAGTCTTGCCTAGTGGTTGCCAAAAAAAGGGTAAGTTTGATTAGGTTGGCCATGTCTGAGAAACCCAAGAAAAAAACTGGGACCACTGGGTTTCAACACTGCAGTGAGTGTGGAGAGGTCTTTGCTAAGGCCGATCCCCACACCACCTGTGTTTATTGTCTGGGGTTTGACCACCTCGATACAGACTGCCAAATATGTAAAACTTTCCTAAGTCTAACCTGGAAAAGATTAGGTAGACTTAGGGAAAAGAAGTCAAAAGTCCGCTGACCTGGATGGCCAGCCCAGCTCAGTTCGACCGAACCAGAAGGTGCCCTCTGACCAGGGCAATACTTCTTGAGGAGGAGAGAGCTGATTCTGAGGATCGGTTCCTACAAAAAAGAAAGCATGAGAAATTAACCAGTTCGGATCCAGAGGTTCGTGTTCCAACACGTGAAATAGCCAGGCGATTCGGATTGTTTAATCACTTTGTCCGGTTCCAACCAATCCGTTGTCTTTTGGCAGGGGTTCGGTTCGGTCGGTTCCCCCTGTTCAAGATAATACCCCTGAAGACTTTTATGAACCGGAGTTTGAGGAGGAGGGGGATTTTGAAGATCATGGTGATGATGGTGAAAGTCTGGATGTGCCTGTTGAACCGGACATCTCCCAAGACAGACTTTCTGGTGTTTCACCTCCTAGGCACTCTGAGTCCCTTCCCACTATCTGTTTTACAGAAAAGTAGCTGAAGCCCTCCAGCTTCCCATGGAGGGCTGTGGAGGATCAGGAGGAGCCTGATTTTGTCGAAATGATGGACATCCCAGAGTCCAGGAGACTGTGTATTCCCTTCATAAGTCCTTTGGGAAGCAGACCAAAAATCCTAAAGTCTCCTAATTCTGTACCTCCTGTTGACAGAAGGATGGACAAGAGGTACACCTTATCAGGCTCAGATACAGAGTTTTATACCAGCAATGCAGCCATGTTGGGATAGTGCAGGCTGCAGCCTGTGACAAGGCAAATATTCCTTGGCTTCACACCCCCAGACAAGATGGATGCCATGGCAAGAAACAGTACATGGCATCATGGGACTCAGGCAGGCTAACAATATGGCCTATACAGCCAGGTACCAGAAGTCCAGGTGGGACACTGTACTGGCACTGGCTAAACGGGCCTCTCCCGAGCTAGCCAAGGAGCTGGAGGAGGGGGTTCTTCAGAGGGAGAGGCAGAAGGGGGATGAGCAGGGCTACATCCACTCCTCAGCCAAAGGCTCCTGCCAAGCAGACACTCTGATGGGTCTGCCCGGGTCGACTCTCCTATCCCTGTAGAGGGCAGGCTGGCTTACTTCGTCCAGGACTGGATGTCTGTTACTTCAGTTAAGTGGATCCTGGAAGTAGTAAGCCAGGGACTGATTCTCAGCTTCAAAAAATTTCCGAAGATGAGAGCCAGATCTTTTCCAGCTGCTGGTCTCTCCGAAACCCTTGCCCTAGAGGCAGACGTTTCATCTCTTCAAACAACATGAAGTCTTGCTATATTATGACAGTAGCAGTTTGATCCAGCTGTAGAACTGCTCCGGAGGTGAAATGGTTAAAACCATTCCAAAATAAATTTACCCAAGCCCCAAAGCAGCTAAACAATTCTCTCAGTGAACAGTCGCTCCAGGATTTCCCTACTGCTCTGTTCATTTCGGTTTAAAAGTGTTTTCTCGGTTGGATTTAACTGAGAATAGTTTCTTATAACCAGAAAACCGTTTCGTCTCAAGCCTCCATTTGTGGTAACTGTAAGTAAATTAAAGGTTTTTGTCTGTGTGAACTTGTAAGTTATCGGTTCGGTTTTGAACCGATCAGCTGGTTTAAAACTAAAAATTAACATTTTAGAGCGGTTCCTGGTTCTTATCGGTTCTAAAAAGCGAATTTACTAAGTTTTTTCCAATACCTGTGACACGGTTAGGAACCGATAAGGGTGTCTTGCCTAGCACTGCCGTTAAAGGGCAAGTTTTCTGTTGAGCTGGCATTATGTCTGAGAAACCCAAAAGAAACTCGGGCCCTGTGTTTCAACACTGTGATGTTTGTGGGGAAGTCTTTGCCAAGGCTGACCCATTACACCAAATGTGTTTATTGTCTGGGTTTGACCACCTCCAGTCAGACTGCCAGATATGCAAGAATTTCCTGCAGCCACCCTGGAAAAAAGATTGGGCAGGCTCAGGGACGAGAGGCAAAAGTCCGCTGACCCGGATGGCCAGCCCGGTTCGGTGCCAACGAACGGATGAGTCCCTCTGACCAAGGGCAGACTTCCTCGGCAAAGAAAGCTGGTTCTGAGGAACCACTTCCAGTAAAGAAACAAGAAAATCAGCAGGTCTGAGTCCAAAACCCTTCTCCAACTGCTGCAGAGATAGCAAAAGCCATACAAATTGTCCAGTCACTGTCACAGAGGAGGAGGATGATTATGAACAGTATGAATGTGGCTGGAAAGGTCTGGTGTGCCTTTGGAACCGGACATCTCTCCAGACAGACCTTTAGAATCTCCTATGCTGTCTGAGTCCCCATCTCATTTTATGTTTTACAAAAAGTTGCTGAAACCCTTCAGCTCCCTTAGAGGAAGCTGTGGATGAGCAAGAGGAGCCTGATTTTGTAGAAATGATGGATATTCCAGAGTCTAGGAGATTGTCTATTCCTTACATAAGTCTTTTAGGAAGCAAACAATAAAAATTTTAAAAGCTCTAATTCTGTGCCTCCTGTAGATAAAAAGATGGACAGAAGGTACATTGTCAGGTCCTGATACAGAATTCCTTTCTCAACAATGCAGTCATGTTAGTAGTTCAGGCTGCAGCCTGTGATAAAGTTAATATTCCCTGGCTTCACATCTCCTGACAAGGATTCCAGGAAGATTGATGCCATGGCAAAAACAGTATATGGCAGCCTCTCTGGGACTCAGGCAAGCAAATTATATGGCTTATGTAGCTGGGTATCGAAATCTAGATGGGATACTGTTATGCAATTAGTCAACAAGCCCATGGCCAGCTGGCTAGTGAACTAGAACAGGTGGCTGCTGATGGCATTGAGGCTTCTAAGGTTCAGTTTCATGCTGCTGTGGATGTTAATGATGTTTCCTCTAGGGTCATGGCCACATCTGTAGCTTTAGTAGGTTGGCCTGGCTCAGGTGTACTAGTCTGTCACGGGATACCCAGACTAAGGCTATGGATTTTCCTGTGGTGGGAAATTCTGTTTGGGAGCAGACAGAGAACTACATGAAAAGATGGATGAATATAGGACTACTTACAAGAGTGCTCAGGCAAGGAGCGGCAAGCCACTCCTGAAAGGCATACCCCAGGGGTAGGGAGGCCTTTCATAGGCCTTTATCAGACCAGGCCTCCTCTGCCTATGCTCAGAGGGGCTTCTTCAGAGGCAGAGGCAGGCGAGGGTGGAGCGGACCTGCTCACTCCCAACCCTAAGCTCCTGCCTAAGCAGGCACCCTGATAGGGGTGCCCAGGGCCCGGTCTCCTGTGCGGTGGGGGCAGGCTCACTTCAGTCAGGATGGGCTTCTTTAACCTCAGACAACAAGGGTTCCTGACAGTAGTAAGCCAGGGTCTGGTTCTCAGCTTAAAAAGTTTCCCAAGTTGAGAAGCAGACTTTTCTCTACAAGTGCTTCAGAGACCCTTGCTCTGGAAGCAGAGGTCTCATCCCTGTTAGCTCTCAGAGCAGTAGAGGTTCCTCCCTGCACCAGGGCAGGGGTCTGTATTCCAGATACTTCCTTACTCCAAAAGACAGGAGAATGGCGGCCCATATTAGATCTCAGATATCTGAACAAGCATCTTTTGAAACCAAAGTTCAAAATGGTAACTCTGTGACAATGATTTACCCTCTAAGGCCAGGGGACTGGCCAAGCTTCCTGGACCTCAAGGATGCCTATTTCCATGTCCTAATCAGAAGCTCCCATCGAAAGTACCTCAGATTTCAACTGCCCTCAGGTCATTACCAGTTCAGAGCAATGCCCTTTGGCCTTACCTCTGCCCCAAGGGTATTCACAAAGTGTCTAGCAGTGGCAGTGGCTCACTTAAGGAGGCAAAGGATTGCTGTTTTTCCCTATCTAGATGACTGGCTCATTGTAGGTCAGTCCCCAGAACAGGTAAAATCTCACCTGCAGGTCACCCAGCAGCTTCTCACCTCCCTGGGCTTCTGCTAAATCTACCAAAGTCGGTTCTGGAACCAGTCCAGGTACTCACCTTTATAGGGGCAGAATGGACACAAAGCTAGCCAGAGCCTTTCTTCCCTTAGAAAGGGTAAGAATTTAGTGGCTCTGGCCTCCTCCTTCCTCTGCAGGTCTCGACCAGCAAGACACTTTCTGCAGCTCCTGGGGCACATGGCTGCATCCACAGCTGTTGTGCAGGGAGCAAGATTTCAGATGAGAGACATTCAGTTTCACTTGAGAACCTATTGGTCTCAGAGAGAGACCCCTTTCCAAGTTGGTCCCAGTGACTCAACCTTGATCCTAGCCCTCCAGTGGTGGCAGGATCAGAGCAATTAAGATTGGGGTCCCCTTCATTTCCCCTACTCACAACTTGACTCTCACTACAGATGCTTCCCTTCTGGGTTGGGAGCCCACATGGGCGACCTTTCCACTCAGGGAGTGTGGTCCCCAGGAATCTCTCTGCTCCACATCAATTTGCTGGAACTCAGAGCTGCCTTTTAGCTCTTCAAGCATTTTCTGCATCTGGCCGACAAGGTGATACAAGTCAGAACAGACAACACCACAACAATGTGGTACATCAACAACAGGGGGGCACTCGGTCTTGACCTTGTGCGAGGCAATGAGTTTGGTCTCTGGCCTATTCCTGAACACTTCCCTCACAGCAGTTCATCTTCCAGGAAGGACAATGTCCTACGGATGTTCTCAGCAGGATTTCCCAGGGCCATCCTGAATGGTCCCTGGATCCTCAAGTGCTGGGGATAGTCTTGCCAGATGGGGCACCCCTCAGATGAATCTTGCAGCCCCAGACAATCACAAACTTCCTCTGTTCTGTTGCAGGCCTCCAGTGCTGGGCCAGTTCCCCTGGATGCCTTCTTCTGGATTGGGAGGAAAGTTTCTCTATGCTTTCCTCCTTCCCTCTCTATTCAAAGTATTAGTCAAATCAGATCTCAGCCTTGCAGGGTGATTCTGATTGCCCCGGATTGGGCCAGGCAGCCCTGGTACCCACTCCTTCTGTCACTGACAATCCATCTTCCCTTTGCCTCCCCAGGAATCACAACCTGTTGACTTGGCCCAGGGAAGGGTTTGGTATCCGGACCTCAATCCCTCAACCTCAAGGCCTGGCTCTTGAGGAGTTAGAGTTGCTGATTTACACCTCTCTCAGGGTGTTCTTGAGATCCTAAAGGCTTCTAGAAAGCCTTCCACTAGGGCTACTGTAGTTCTAAATGGAAAAGGTTTTCCATTTGGTGTGCGGGAAAATGTTTCCCAGAATCTGCTGATTTGCCCACTGTGTTAGATTACATGGTACATCCTAATTCCTTGGTCTCAGACCGCTACCCTGAGAGTTCATTTGGCAGCTGTTTCTGCTTTTTGTGTCAGCAGGAAAGTCATCCCCTATTTCTCCTCATCCTGGTTTTCCAAGTCTTTAAGGATTACTCTATACTAATCCACCTTCGGGAACCGCCCTGCTTGGGACCTGAATGTTTGCATTGCCCAGTTAATGCAACCCCTTTGAACCTCTGTCTTCTGCAGAGCTTAAGTACCTAACTGGAAAACTGTTTTTCTAGTGGCTATCACTTCTGCCAGACGCATAAGTGAGTTGCAAGCCTTGTCAGTGGAAACTGACTTTATTTCTTTCCACAGGATAAGGTAGTCCTTAGGACTAATAGGAAGTTTTTGCCTAAGGTGGTTTCAGATTTCCATCTTAATCAATCTATCTCCTTCCAGTATTTTCACTGATCACTCCTTGTCTGGTGAGAGGAGGTTGCACAGCCTGGATGTTAAGAGAGCTCTTAGTTACTATATAGAGCGTACCAAAGGTCACAGGTCTGAATCCTCCAACTTTCCCTTACCTATGGTGAAGTTGGAAAGAGCAAACCTGCCACTAAGAGATCAATTGCCAGGTGGATTGTCTCTTGTATCCAATTTTGCTATCAGAAACTGGGCAAAGTCCCTCCCCCGGTTTGAGGGCTCATTCTGACCGGAGTACAGCCTGCGTCTCTAGCTGCTGCCAGAGACATCCCTATATTAGAGATTTGCCAGGCTGCTACTTGGAAAACGGTACACACTTTACCAAGCATTACTCCTGAATGTCCAGGCCAGGAGAGATGCTCGGTTTGCAACAGCTGTTCTTCAGAGCCTATTCCCTAAGTAGGTTCTGCCTCCTCATGGAGGCCACTGCTGTGTATTCTGCTACTGTCAAGCAATATAGCAAGACTTCGCATGTTGTTTGAAGAAAAATTGCTCACCTTAGTAATGTTGTTTTCTTCAAGAGTCTTACTATAATCTCGACCTCCCCCAACCTGCCCCTCTCAGAACCTCTACTTGGGTGAGGTGCGGCAACCTTATGTGGGCACCTTTATGCCCTGTTAGCATTTTTGTCCCTTTGGGGCTTTGGGTGTGTGTGTGTGTGTTCTGTTATACTTATGTTTTATTCTCTTATTATTAGAATTGTGTTAGTATTTCTGGTCCCTGACTTGAGTCTTGGGTGTTGGGACCAACAATGGTTGTTATTATTTAGGTAGCCATTTGGCTAGTGTAGGTTACAGCTTCCACACAGACCTTAGTGAGTTTTGGCTCGAAAGATCTGACAGTTCAGGTTTGAAATAACACAGATAGAGCTGTTTTAGAGCTCGTGGCCAAAATTCTATTTTGGAATGGTTTTAACCATTTCACCTCCGGAGCAGTTCTAGAGCTGGATCAAACTGCTACTGTCATAATATAGCAAGACTCCATTAGAAGAAACAACATTACTAAGGTGAGTAATTTTTTCTTCTGGCCTTAAGAGCCATAGAGAGAGTTACTACCCTACACCGGGGCAAAGGTCTGTACTCCAGGTACTTCCTTACCCCAAAAAAGACAGGGGAGTGGCGACCCATCCTAGATCTAAGATACCTGAACAAATATCTTTTAAAACCAAGGTTCAAGATGGTGACTCTGGGCATAATTCTTCCCTCTCTAAGGCCAGGGACTGACCAGCCTCCCTGGACCTCAAAGATGCCCACTTCACATCCCTCATCAGGTGTTCCCACAGGAAGTACCTCAGGTTCAAGCTGCCCTCAGGCCATTATCAGTTCACAGCAATGCCTTTGGTCTAACATCAGCTCCAAGGGTTTCACAGAGTGCCTGGCAGTAGTAGTTGCCTTTTAAGAAGGCAAAAGATTTCCATTTTCCGTGATCTGGACGACTGGCTCTTAGTGGGTCAGACTCCAGACCAAGTCAAGTCAGACTTGCAAGTGACCTAACAAGTGCTCACTTCCCTGGGATTTCTTCTCAACCTCCCCAAGTCAGTTCTCGAACGGTGCAGCTTACCTTTATAGGGGCAGAGCTAGATACTGTCAAAGCAAGAGCCTTTCTTCCTTGGAAAGGGCAAGAGTTCTTATAGAACTGGCTTCTTCCTTCAGCCTTCAGGTGTCCCAATCAGCAAGGCATTTCCTTCTGCTCTGGGCCACGTGGCAGCTTCTCAGCAGTGGTCCAAGGGGCAAGATTCCAGATGAGGACATTCAGTTCCATCTGAGAGCTTTTTGGTCCCAAAGGAAGGATCCTCTACCAAACTGATTCCAGTGACTCCGGACACTGATCCAAGCTCTTCAATGGTGGCAGGATCAGGCACTTACGCAAGGGGTCCCATTTGTTACTCAGTCTCATTCGGTGGTCCTTACCACAGATGTTTCCTTACAGGGGTGGGAAGCCTATCTGGGGCTCTCGCAGCCAGGGGCCTGTGAGTCCCCTCAGGAATCCCTACTTCATATTAATCTCCTGGAACTCAGGGCAGTTTTTCTGACCTTGCAAGCCTTCTCTCAGTCAGTGCAGAACAAGGTGGTTCAGGTCAGAACAGACAACACCACCACCATGTGGCACATCAACAAGCAGGCGCCTGTCCATGGCCTTGTGCACGGAAGCCATGTAATTGTGGTCCCTGGCTTATTCTCTGCAGACCTGTCTGATAGCAGTCCACCTTCCGGGAAGAACAGCGTACTTAGCAGATGCACTGAGCAGGATCTCCCAGGGCCATCACGAATGGTCCCTTGGACCCTCTGGTGTTAAAAGTGATTTTCTCAAGGTGGGGCACTCCAGAGATAGATCTCTTTGCAGCCCAAGACAATCACCAACTTCTCTGTTTTGTTGCAGACTCCCAGTCTTGGGCTCAGTCCCTCTGGATGCTCTGATGTTGAACTGGGAAGGGAAATTTCTCTATGCCTTCCTTCCCTTTCCTCTACTGTTCAAGATTCTGGTCAAAGTGAGGTCACAACCCTGCAAAGTGATTCTGCTTGCTCCAGATTGGGCCAGGCAGCCCTGGTACCCCCTGTTACTGTCCCTAGCAGTCCATCTTCCCCTGTCTCTTCCCAGGAATTACAACCTGTTAACCTCCTCTCAGGGGAGAATTTGGTACCCCAATCTTCGGTCCCTCAATCTCAAGGCATGGCTCTTGAAGAGCTAGAGTATGCAGATTTGGATCTGTCCCAAGGGGTTCTGGATATTCCCAAAGCCTCTCGAAAGCCTGCCACCAGAAAGACTTATGACTCCAAATGGAAAAGATTTAGCATTTGGTGTTCCAAGAAGCATATATCCCCAGACACTGCTGAATTACCTACAGTTCTGGATTATACGGTCCATCTTAATGGTCTAGGCCTCAGACCAGCTACCCTCAAGGTACACTTTGTCAGCTGTTTCCTTTTCTGTCAGTAGGAAAGCCTTCCTCACTCTCATCTCTCACCCTGTATTCTGTAAATATTTCAAGTGGATTGCTTCATACCAATCCTCCCTTTAGGATCTTGCCCTGCCTGGGACTTAAATGTTTGCATTGCTCAACTGATGAAACCCTAATTTGAGCCCATGTCCTCAGCAGAGCTTAAGTACTTGACTTGGAAACTGTGTCTTTGGTAGCCATTACCTCTACCAGTCAGATCAGTGAATTGCAAGCCCCTATCAGTGGAACCTGATTTATCTCCTTCCATAGAGATAAAGTGGTCCTAGAACCAATAAGAGGTTCTTGCCCAAAGTGGTTTCAGACTTCCATTTGAATCAGTCCATGTCTCTCCCTGCTTTCTTCACTGATCATTCTTCCTCAGGGGAGCGGAGGCTACAGAGTTTAGATGTTAAAAGAGCCCTTAGCTACTACATAGAGCGTACCAAGGGTCACAGGTTTGATTCCCTCCAGTTGTTCCTCACTTATGGGGAAGTGGGAAAGGGCAAACCTGCAACCAAGGAACTATTGCCAGGTGGATTGTTTCTTGTATACAATTCTGCTATGAAACTAGGAAAATTCCACCACCTCAGGCCTGAGGGCTCATTCCACAAGAGGTGGCAGCTGCTTCCCTGGCTGCTGCCAGGGATATCCCTCTGTTAGAAATTTGTCAAGCAGCCACCTGGAAAACATCCCACACCTTTACCAAGAAACATAGAAACATAGACTTTGACGGCAGATAAGGACCGCTAGGCCCATCTAGTCTGCCCATTTCCCTACCTACAGGATAGGCCGCAGATCCTAGTTAACCAACAACCTATTTCTTCCTACCCCCCACAAGAATTGCCTTATGTCTGTCCCATGCATTCTTGAATTCTCCACAGTTTTAGACCCCACAACCTCCTCAGGAAGGCTGTTCCATGCATCCACTACCTCTCTGTGAAATAATACTTCCTCACATTGCCCTGAACCGCCTCCTTCTATCTTTAAATCGTGTCCCTTGTTCTTGAAAGTCTCTTTTTCTGAAAAATGCTACCTCTTGACTTTGTTGATTCCACTGAGGTACTTAAAAAATTTCTATCATGTCCCCCTTCCCTTCTTTCCTCAGGGTAGCCATATTAAGCTCCTTTAGTCTCTCCTCCATACGGCTTCTCTTGCAGACCCTGCACCATTTTAGTTGCCCTCCTCTGACTGCCTCTATCCTGTCTATATCTTTTGGAGATGGGGTCTCCAGAACTGGACACAGTACTCAGATGGGGTCTCACCAACTGTCTGTACAGAGGGATAACAACTTCCTGTTTTCTGCTGCTGATGCCTCTCCTATACATCCCAGTATACCCCCAGCCTCCCTACTGCCTTCTCACATTGCTTGCTAACCTTAAGGTCATCTGATATGATTACCCCAGGTCCTTTCCTTTTTGTTGTTGTTACTACCTCCCACCCATTGTGTATTCTTCCCTGGGTTCTTGTTTCCCAGGTGCATTATTTTGCACTTCTTTGCATTGAATCCTAGCTGCCATACTTCTGACCATTCCTCCAACCTTGCCAAGTCCCTTTTCATCCTTTCCACGCCTTGTGTATCAACCCTGTTGCAGATTTTTGTGTCTTCTGCAAAGGCATACTTTTCCTTCCAGTCCCTCTGCAATGTCACTGATGAAGACATTAAAAGGACGGACCCAATACTGAACTCCTGCTACCCCACTAGTAACCCCCTTTCTTCAGAATGGACTCCATTTACAATTACCTTCTGTGTCCTGTTGTCCAGCCAATGTTTTACCCAGGCTACCACCCTGGGTCCCACTCCCAGGCTGGTTAATTTGACTATTAATCTTTGTGTGGACTGTGTCAAATGCCTTGCTAAAGTCTAGGTAGGCCACGTCCACAGCCCCTCCCTGGTCTACTACTTTGGTCACCCAGTCAAAGAAATCTATTAGACTGGCTCTGACATGACCTCCCGCTGTGAACCCATGCTGCCTTGGGTCCTGTGTCCGCTGGCCTCTAGGTACTGACTATTCTTTCCTTCAGAAGTGACTCCATCACTTTCCCTACCACAGAGGTCAGACTTACAGGTCTGAGTTTCCTGCCTCTGTCTTGACTCATTTTTGTGAAGGGGAATCACATCCGCCTTCCTCCAGTCCTCGGCACCACACCATCCTCCCATTATTTATTAAAAGAGTGGCCAGTGGTTTCACTAGTTCCTCCTTAATTCTTTAGAATTCTGGGTGAATTCTCAGGACCCATTGCTTTGTCCACCTTTCAGTTTTAGGAGTTCTTGCAGAACCCTTTCTTCTGTGAAAGGACAGGGATCGACCCCCCTATCAAGAGTGCTTCTGTTAATTGGATTAGACGTCCCCTCCTCTTTTGTGAATACTGAGCAGAAATATTCGTTCAGTATTCCTAGACTTTTCACTGTCCCTCTGCCCACCCACTGCTCATTCTATTCAGCCTCACTATCCCTCCCTTTGTCTTTCTACCGCTGATGTACCTATAAAAGGTTTTATCCCCTTCTAATTGAGTTGGCTATCTTTTCCTCAGTTTGGGCCTTTGCTATTCTGACTTCCTCCCTGCTTCCTTCTGCCTTAACTGGTACAGCTCTCTGTCCTGCTCCTTCTGTGTTTCCTTATACTCCGGAATGCTATCTTTTCTTCCTGACTTTCACAGCCACCTCTTTGAGAACCATAGTGGCTTTTCTTTCGCTTTTGATTTGTTCATTTGCTTCACACAAAGGCTTGTTGCCTCTGTGATGGCAGTTTTGATAATTCCACATTGTTGCTCCACACCTCCTTCTAGCCTGTTTGCCAGTGCTTTCTGAGGCACTCTCCATCTTGCCAAAGTCAGCCTCCTAAAGTCCAGTACCCTCACTTTTGTATGGCTTGACTCTGTAGCTGAGTTTAACGTGAACCACACTGTTTGATGGTCACGAGTCCCCAGATGGCAACCCACTTCTAGATCTGAGATCCTCTCACTGCCCCGCTTGAGAGCACGAGGTCTAAGATTGCCCCTCACGAAGTGGGTTCAAACTAGCTGTCTAATGCCTGCCACCTGTAGGGCATCAAGAATGGCCCTGCTCTTGGATGTGGCTGCAGAAAATGTGCTCCAGTTAACATCTGGCATATTCAGGTCTCCCATCAACAGTATCTTCCCTTCTCTGCCATTCTAAGAATGCCTTCTGTCATATCCTTGTCCATTCCTCCCTGACATGGGGTCTGTATACAACCCTGTGTGGATTGTGGTGCCTTTCCAGTCTCCAAGGTGACCCACAGTGCCTCCTCTCCTCCCTGTTTACTCCTTTGTTCAGTTGCTTTTATCCTTCCTTTACATAGAGAGCTACTCCTCCCCTTCTCCCTGCCTGTCTCTCCTGTAGGTTATGTACCCTGGTATGTTAACATCCCAGTCATGGTTCTCTGTGTACCATGTTTCTGTGACTCTACTTACGATATCCAGGCATCCCTCTTCCATTAAGGCCATCAGCTCAGGGAGCTTGTTGCCCAGACTATGGGCATTGGTACTCATTACCCTCCATTTCCTGATGGCCTTACTCCCTTTTGTCCCATCCCTGTCCTTCTTGCCTTTGTCACTTTCTTCATTTATTCCTGCCCTTCTCCCTATCAACACCTCTATGTTGGTGTTTGCCGCACTTACTACTGTGATTATTTGGGGGGGGGGCTAGGATTTTCCTTCTCCTTTCCAGTGCCTCCCCCCTTGGCTAGTTTAAAAGCTTGCCAAAGAAGCATTTAAACCTATCACCTAGGATCCTGGTTCCCCTCCCGGACAGATGCAGCCCATCATGCCAGTATAGGCTTGCATCACTCCAGGTGGACCCCCAGTCCCCAATGAAGCCAAATACCTGAGCTCCACACCAGTTTTTCAACCACTGATTAAATCCCATGGTGCGGAACACCCTAGCCTCTCCTATGCCATAGATGGGTAGCACTTCCGAGAAGGTTACCGTGCATGCTACTTGACTAAGGCCCTCCCCAATTCCACAAACTCTTCCTGCACTTCTCTAATCCCTTTCTTAGCCAGGTCATTTGTCCCTAGGTGGACAATGACATCCAGCTCCTCCTGTGCAGCTGCTCCGCAGTCCTGAGGATTCACTTCCTGTCCTGCAAGCCATGGCGCCAGGCAGGCACCCACCTCCCTCTCCCTTCCTCCCCCAGTTCTACCTTCCTTACAATGGAGTCCCCACCAGGAGTTGTTTCTTCCCTGCAGGGTCCCCTGCCACCCCCTGTGGGTCTCCTTTGTGGAGTTCCCAGCATCCTCCTTGGTCTCCACTGTGGGTGCCTCCACAGAGGAACCACACTTGCCAGAATGGCATAGGAATTGTGGAGAGGTACAATGGGAGGGATGCGCTCTGTTCCACCATCCTCACCCTCCCTGAGCCCACTGTGGTCCAACCGCTCCTCTTTCTTGGCAACCTCTGAGGCAATAGCAGTGGCACTGGTGGTCCCTGGATGGAAGAGGAGGTCCCACAAATACTGGCCAACTCAGCCTGGAGATAAGCAACCTTCTCCCTCAGCCCAGAGAGGTGCCTGCAGATGGGACAACACCGCATCCTCCAGAACATCTCCCGGAAGACTGCTGCTCCACAGCCACTGCACTGCACCATTCCAATCATGTCTTATTTCTGGTCCCTTAACTGTTTGCAATCCTTACTCTTTCCTCTGTTTTTCTCTCTCTCTCTCTCTCTCCTTTCTTTCTGCCTGTGTGCCCTTTAAGCTCCTGATTGTCCTGTTCTGAGACAAGAATATCCTATATTTCGCGGTAGACCACTTACTTGCTCAGAGGCAGACCTCCAGCAGCTAGAGGGGCAGGAGAGCTACTCTTGACCTTTTTAGGATGGTGGGTCCTTGGTGGTTCTGTGATCATTCACTTCCTGCCCCTAAACGGGAAGTTCCTGTTGTCAGTCAAATTCTGTGCCTATAAAAATAGAACTAGCTTTGGGTGGGGGAAGGAGGGCAGTATAGACCCTAGAGAAGTTCAATCACACAGCAGTCCTTTCTCCTGGTGTCTTCTGCCAAGCTATTAGCAGAAACTTTCTAAGGTAGTCTTTAAATGTAGCTTCTTCTAGCTAAGCCACTCCCCCTACTTACCAGATCTTTCTACAAGTAATTTAAACCTCACAGCAGTTAAGTCCTTTCAGTCACCTGAGATTTACACCTAGACAACTCTTCAGATACCCATTCAGTTCAGTTAACCCAAACACACACTTTTTTTTTGTATGTTAGGTTTTTACCCTAAATTAAAAGTCAAATACAAAAGTTCTTCTACTTTAGTCCCAGCAGAGAAGTTCAGTCACACAGCAGTCCTTTCTCCTGATGTCTTAGCATTACTCTCTGGATATTCAGGCTAGGAGTGATGCTCGATTTGGCACAGCAGTACTTCAGAGCCTATTCCCAAAGTAGGTTCTGTCCCTCCTCCATGGAGGTACTGCTTGGTAGTCTGCAGATTGTCAGACTACAGCAAGACTTCATGTTGTTTGAAGAAAAAATTACTCATCTTAGTAATTGTGTTTCTTCTAATGGAGTCTTGCTGTATTCTGACCTCCCTCCCCTCTCAGAACCTGTTTTTGGGAAGTGGGTGGGCAGGTGCAATGTTGCACCCCAGGGGTGTGTTCAGCACACCCTCTTTTTTTACCTGGGTGCTTGTATTATAATCTTTATTTTGGATAGGTTTTTGGTTTTGGGTTTCCTGACTTGAGTCTTCCTTTGGGAATCCAAAACTTTTGTTATGATTGGCTAGTTAAAAAGTTTACAATTTCCACATAATCAGTCAGTGAGTGTTTCCTCGTGAAGAATCTGGACGGTTGGGTTTCAAAGTGCTGCAGACAGAGACCTCAACCAAGCTCAAGCTCAACGTTCTATGCACTGCATAGAAAATTAACCCTGTACTGTCCGGGGCAGTTTAAAGGCTGGAGCTAACTGCAGATTGTCAGAATACAGCAAGACTCCATTAGAAGAAACATGATTACTAAGGTGAGTAATTTTTTCTTTCGAATGATGTTATAGAGTGGTTTGATAACTATTTGGGTAACTGAACATACAGAACAAAAATCTTAGAAAGCATCTCAGATTCTCGGCAAATTAAATGAGGGTTGCCACAGGGCTGAATTTTGGGCCCTCTTCTTTTTTCATTATTTATGAATTCAGCCCCTCTTATTTGTAAAGAATCTAAGATGACCCTAAATGCAGATGATGCTGTCATTTTTAATGCTGCGACACAGTCCGTGGATGCTCTGAGGACTGCAAAATGATTTACGTTCTTTTCAGGAATGGATTCTGTCAAGGCATATGGTGTTAAAACACTTAAGAAAACAAGGCTCATGGTCTTTTCTGGACCTCGTAAAAAAGGAAAACTGAATCCCTTGATAGTAGATTTAAAAGGAGAACCTGTTGAAGTTGAAAGTTTTAAATATTTGGGGATTGTTTCAGACAACCTATTCTTTGAACTTCATGTCAAAAATATTATCAAATTGGTTCATCAGAGATTAGGGTGTTTGTTTAGAGCACAAACCCATCTTGTCCCTGAGTCTCACAGACATCACTTCAACATCCACCTTGGGCTCCTTCAAGGTTAAACTAAAGCAACAGCTAGTTGCTGATGTCAGTTGTGACTGCTTCCAATAATCTTCCTTCTTGGGACCAGCACTTAGTCTAACCTTATGCATAACTGTTCTCAGCATATACTGTAAATAACTGTTCTAAGTTGCTAATCATTCTCCTTCACATTTTCTCTTGATCCTTCCACTCTTTCCCTCACCCTCTATAGCTTTCCCCACCCACCCCCCACACAGCATATATCTCCTGAGCTTCCTTGCTCACTTTAAAATGCTTTGTCCCATACCGTCTCACCTCTGACGAGGCCCCTGGGCTGATGCCTTCCCTTACCTTGTTGATTATTAGATATTAGGCCGATTCTGTTCTCATTATCCTGTAAAGGGTCGTTTCATAAGACCCCACCCCTTCTAATATGACCCTTTGAATTCCAGTTTTTAATCAAATATGCACCATGGCATACATTGTACAATGCCACATGTACTTGAACTTTTCTAGTTATACATTCTTGTAATGTCTTGTATAATTCCTTTTTTTATTTGTTCTCCATCTCATACTTTCCCAATATGTATTGTTCGTCTGACGTGGAACCTATGAAATGATCTTGTTCTCAAAGGTGTTATCCGAAACTTCAATAAATAAAAATAGATTTAGCACGCAGTTTTTTATTTAGTGTTTTTGATTATGGGTTGAGTGTGTATTCGGCCACTAGCAACAAAAAGTTTGATAAGTTAAAAGTTGCATACAACAATGTTCTAAGATTTATGACTGATTTGCCATGTAGGATCCATTATTGTAATTTGTTAAAGGATTCTGGTTGTTTATCTCTTGAAAATAAAGCCAATGTAAAGACGGGTACCATGTTATATAAAGGAACATTAGGTCAGTTACCTCAGACAGTCCTATCATTGTTTATCAGAGCTGCGAGTTCACAAGGGACTAGATCCCAGAGTAAATATGTGTATAAAATTTCTTTATTTTAAAAAGTGATTTGGCGAAAGTCAGTATTATATAGGGCAACTAGATTTCATAACTCTATACCAATGAAATTGCCAAGTGAAAACATTAGACCATGCAATACTAAACGTCAGCATTGAGTGTTAAGGAATGAATGTACATGCACTTAATGTTTTTCACTAGTATTGACATCATTTTATACTGTTTTGGTCTGTACTGTATTCATGTTATATGGCTTTTTTTTTTTAAACTTGTCGCTGTGAAACGGACAGAATTGCTCATCAGCTAACAAGTATAAAAGATAAAAATGAAATGCTCTGAAAAAGGCTTTTTTCTTGAACCTCATTTACACCCGTGAGGTATTTGAAAGTCTCTGTCATAGCCCTTCTCTCTCTCTCTCTCCTTTCCTCCAGGGTGTACATATTGAGGTCTTTCAGTCTCTCATTATAGGGTTTTTGATGCAGACCCTTCACCATTTTAGTTACTCTCCTCCGGACTGCCTCCATTTAGTCTATATTCTTCCTGAGATGTGGTCTCGAGAATTCAACACAATATTCTAGGTGAGGTCTCACCAGTGATTTACACTGTGGTATCACCACCTCCCTCTTTCTGCTGGTGATACCTCTCCCAGTGCACACTAGCATCCCACTGGCTCTCCCCACTGCCTTGCCACACTGTTTGGCCACTTTTAGATCATCGGATATGATTACCTCTAGGTCTGTTTCCTGTTAGGTGGTCGCCAGTACCACTTCCCCATTTTATACTCTGCCCCAGTGCATCATTTTGCACTTTTTAGCACTGAAATTCAGTTGCCACACTCTTGACCACTCATGTTTTCCTAGATTCCTTCTCACCCCCCCTCGAAATGTCTACCCTTTTACAGATCTTCGTGTCATCTGCAAAAAGACATACCTTCCCTTCTAGTCCTTCTGCAGTGTCACTAATAAAGACATTAAAGAGAACCGGTGCCAGTACTGATCCTTGTGGCACCCTGCTGGTCATCCTCCCTTCCTCGTAGTGAGCCTAGTTTACCACTGCCCTCTGTCGCCTATCCCCTAACCAATTTGTTACCCAGTTTACCACCTTTGGACTCGCACCTAGCCTGCTCAGCTTGTTTACGAGTCTCCTGTGAGAAACAGTGTCGAAGACCTATCTGAAATTTCCCTCCCCCTTTCACTATCCCCACTTTTATTTTCGTCCACTGTTCCTACATTCCACCAAAGCCCCCTTCCCCCAACCAAGACTTCCCTGAGGCATTCCCTCATCTTTGTAAAATAGGCCCTCCTGGAGTCCAGCACCTTTTCCTTTGTGTGATTTGCTTCTGTCACAGTTCTTATATTGAACCACACCCTATGGTGATCACTGGTCCCCAGGTGGCCACCCACTGTGACTTCTGCAACATTGTCCCTGTTAGTGAGAACAAGGTCCAGAATTGCTCCCTCATGAGTGGGCTCCCCCGAAAGTTGTCTGGGGAGTGCCTCCTGCAGGGAGTCTAGGTGCCCCTGCTCCTGGCTGACACTGCAGCTGTGGTGCTCCATTCTACATCCGGCAGGTTGAAGTCCCCCACCAGCAGCACCTCACCCTTATTTACCATCTTCCGGTATCTTCCATCAGAACCATATCCATCTCCTCAACCTGTGCTGGAGGTCTGTAGATCATACCTTTTTGAATAGCAGCTCCCTTCCCTGTCTCTAGGGTGACTCACAGTACCACCACCCCTCCCTGTATTCCCTGACTCTCTGTTGCTTTAATACTGTCTCTCATGTAAACAACAACCCCTCTCCCTTTCATACCCACCCTATCCTTCCTAAACAGAGTATAGCCTGGTATGGCCATGTCCCAGTTATGGAATTCATTGCACCATGACTCGGTAATGGCAACAATGTCCAGGTCAGTTTCTGCCATAATGGTCACTAAGTCTGGGATTTTATGACCCAGACTTTGAGCATCTGCACACATAGCTTTCAAATTCTGCTGTCACCCTGCTTACTAGTTCCCCATTCCTTTAGAATTCTCTCTTTACCCCTTCTGACTTCATGTCCATTTCTCTTCATTTCTACAATTATGTATTTCTTGTTATTAGGTTACCCTATGGTTCCCTACTGACTACTTCAACTTGGGGGACTGACAGTTTATGTCTCCATGCTTCTTTCCAGCACTCCCCAGTGCAAGTTTAAATGCTCGCTGATGTAACATTTAAACTGCTCACTGAGGACTGTGGTTCCCCTACTAGATGGATAAAAGCCATCTTCCCTGTATAGGCCTTTATCTCTCCAGGTGAGACCCCAGTCCCCAGTGAAGCCAAATCCCTCCTCTCTGCACCACCACAGCAATCATTGGTTAAAGCTCCTGGTACAGATTAATATGCAGTTTATCCCAGTAGTGAGTCACCCTGGAGACAGCAACCGGAGCCACTGTTTATACTGGGATGATCTGCACACCTCCATCACAGGGAGAGGAACTAGATAAGAAACTGAGGAAAGCCATCAGCACAATGGCAGAAAAAGGGGAGGTGCTGCTGGCGGGGGACTTCAGTCTGCTGGATGTAGATTGGAGCCTCCCAGAGGTGGCTCGAAGCAGGGACATCCTGGGGTCCCTGCAAGGGGCATTTCTCAAGCAACTAGTCAGAGAGCCCATACGTGATGTCACCAATACTGGGCCTGGTGCTCACCAACAGGGACAGTACTGTAGATGTCACGGTGGGAGGCCACCTGGGGACCAGTGATCACTGCACAGTGTGGTTCAACATAAGGACAGCGGCAGACGCAAACCACACAAAGACAACTATCCTGGACTTAAATGGTTTTGCAGAGTGATTTTTAGAAGTAGGTATTTTTACTTTAAACCATATAATTGCTTATTATCAGTGGCTATATTGATGAAATAGACATTGTACACATCTTGAGACTCTATTTTACACCATTTTCTATTTCTTTTCTGAGGCATGACATTTTAAGTTCTCACTTTTAAGTTCCTTTTACACAAACACGCCACCTATTGGTGTACAGTAGAGACACAGGTGACAGAGAGCATAAGTTTAGCACAATAATTTCACAATAATACCTTCTTTTAAAAGATGGACCCTTCCATCTTCCTTTCCATGCCAGTTATGACGTTAGTTGATATGCTTTGATGTTTTTTTGTTAAATAATCTAGCTGTGGGTGCCCTCAGCTCTACATTGAGTTCCACTCTCCTCACCAGCTACTGCTCTTGATTTTCATATTTCTAAGTCATTCTGTGACATCAGAACCCCATTCCATGCTATTCATCTGAATGGCCTGCAATGGGTGTGTTTTATTATACTTTTGGCATCCCGATCATCAGTTTCAGCCTGGTCCGCCCCTGGGCTCCCACCTCCGGCAATTGCCAGCTCTCCTCTGTCAACCCTTGCTTGCCCCAGAGGGTGGGGATGCGGCACTGTTCCCCTACCAGTGCCACACTACTGTATCTGGTTAGGAGAGCCGGCACGAGGCTAATCAAGCCCAGGAGGAGGCTTCATAGAGATACCCAGGATGTGTTCCCCCATAAACAGGGAGTGTACATGCAGTGACAACCAGTGTCCGCCCCAACCCTAAATTAGTACGGTGTCGGTGCATCGCGGTGAACCCAGCCTCCGCTGGGTGCGCTATTGCACCACACACACAGCCCCGCTCCCTCCCGGAGAAGGAGAGCAGTCCAAGGGACGCTCGATCCTTCTGTCCCCAGCTGGCCCTTCAGTGACCCAGGTCTGTTCCTGAACCCAGTTCGCCAGTGTTGCAAGCGGAAATCCAACCACTGTGCCAACAGGCCGGCTTGGGAATGGGTGTTTCTGATGTCATAGAATGTTTAGGCAGTATGAAAAGAGAGAGCAGCAACTGCTGAACACTGAGGGATTCAGGGTAGTTACAAAGGCAACAACATTAATTATTAATTTAAAAACAAAGGTAAAAAAAAAACAAACATTGGAATAGTGGGTAGCCAATAAAAGAACAACTAGAGGGTATCTAGATGTCTAAAAACCATTTCCTTTCACCTTTAAGAGGACTAAGAAATATGAAGACAGTGAGACGCAAAATCTCCCTCACTGATTATTTGTAGCCAGTTTTCTTTTCTGGATCATATTTTTTGTACCATCCTTTAGCAGTTGATCGCTTTACTCCACTTGCCATGTCAGACTGAAATTAAAAAGTTTTTTTTTTTTTTTTTTTTTGTCTTTGCTGGCTGTCCCTCCGTCTGCCATCCCTACCAGTTCGTCCTATCCCCCGGGACTTACCTGCAAGCACCAGAGTGCTCCCTGGATTACCCCCTAGGGCAGAGAGCCATTGGGTAATCCTCCCAGCATGACTCCCCGAGCAGTGGCACAGAGCCTTGAACACCTAGATGGGGTTTGGTGGGAGAGGCAGATATCCTCCGTGCCACAGCCAGGATTTTTTCCTCCATTATTGGGAGGTGTAGCATGCAGTGACATAAGGCATTAAACGCACTGACATCTGGCACACCTCCCACAGCCAGGAAGCCTCGGGCACGACACCCCTGGCCTCTGTCAGGGGTCAGTCAAGTTCCAAATGCTAGCCCACCCTCCCTCTGGAGGAGGAGAGCAGTCCTTCGGACGCTCGATCTTCCTCCCGTGGCTGGCCCTCTGACTCTGGGGTGCACATCTGAACCCGGGGTGTCAGCGTTGCAAGCGGCAGTCTAATGGCTGCGCTGGCGGACTGGCCCTGAAATTAGAAAGTTTGATATTAGAGGGCAGTGACAGACAGGGGTCAGGTGTGTGCACTTGACTAGGGTGAGTTTGAAAAGAACACATTTCAGTGATGATGAGTCCTGATGGGTCCTGTTTTATTTTTGGGAATGGTGAGGTGGAGCAGGGCGAATGTCCTCTGATGGTACTACAGATAGATTGCTTGTGAAGCTCTAGCAGTCTGTGCTGGTTCAGAATTCAGTGACCATGACTGTCCCCACCCCAGCTTCTCCACAGCCTTTGGGCAACACAATCTTCTTTCCATGAAGTAAAGGCCACCTCCTAGCACAGTAACTACATGTGAAGAGAAAGAGTAGACCCAGAATATGGCAAAAAAGAGGGGCAAACTGCCAGGGTTAATTAAATTTTCACCCAACATAGACTGCAGTAGCACCCCACCCCCCAAAAAAAACAGGCTGGCAGACCAGACAAACTCTGTAAATCAGTAAGAGCAGAAGCTGAAGCAGTCTGTATTGGTTCAGAATTCAATGACCATGACTGTCCCTTCCCCAGCCTCTCCGCAGCCTTTGGGCAACAGTCTTCTTCCCATAAAGTAAAGGCCACCTCCTAGCACAATAACTTCATGTGCAGAGAAAGAGTAGACCCAGAAGACAGCAGAAAAGAGGGGTGATGTGCCAGGGTTAATTCAATTTTCCCAACATAGACTGTGACAGCAGACTCCCTACACCCGCCCCCAAAAAAAAAAAAAGGCTGGCAGAAAGGCTGAACTCTGTAAATGAATACAAGTGTAGCAGAAGTTGAAGAAGTGTGTTGGGTAGACACCTCAGAAACCATGACTTTCTCTGCCCTGGTCTCTCCGCAGCCTTTGGGCAAATGCAGGCTTCTTCCCATGAAGTAAGGCCACCTCTTAGAACATTATCTTCAGAACAGCAAGTGTATACCATTAGACTGCAGGAAGGAGGTGCGCTCCAGGGTTAAGTCTTCATCATAGGCTGCAGCAGCAGCAAGGTGGTCACCCTCCCCAGACAGGTAGACTGGACATACTCTGTAAAGCTGAATGTAATGGTGGTTAAAATCATCCCCTTCCCCTGCAGCATTTGGAATCGAACTCAGCACAAAACCCTCCCCTCCCATGCAGCATTTATTTCCCTCCCAATACAGTAAAATGAAAACAGTGTGCAGAGCAGTACATCATTTCTTTGCACTTTTACACAGTAATTTCACTGCATATTGCAGGGCACAGAACTTAATTTTTCCACAAAGACCCACCCAGTGCGTATCAGCATAAAGATTACTGTTACAGTATTTTGCAGGGCACAACACTTTTGAGCAGCTCAGAGTAATGCTCCTTTTCAGTCTTTCACCATCGCTGCAAGGAGGCAGGGAACAAACTTTTCTGTCTTCAGAATTCACTGTGCTTGGCACTTGGCTAAGCAGGGCACAGTGTGTTGTCTAATTTGGCATGTACCACTTGTGGCAAAATTTCACTGCTGATGCAGAGCACAGAACTTTAATACTTCTCTCTCACCCTTTCTGTCTCCATCACTGCAATTGTAGGGCACATACTTTTTTTGTTTTACTTTGATTTCACGTGGTTGCAGTCAGGCTGATGTCCTGTCCAGATTTCTGCATTTTGCAGGGCACAGAACTTTGAAATCCTCTCTTGTCCCCACAGGGCTGCACTGGCTCTTGCACAAAAGTTTTGTGCCCCCCCCCCCCCAAACTGTATCAATTTCTTTACAGTTTTGTCCACAAAGTCACTTTTGCAGGCTGTTCAATGTCCCCTTTTGGGCCATGTGCCCTTAGATTTTCAGTTTTGCCCTTCCACCCCCATCCCCTTAGATACGAAGAACCTTAGTGCGTAAGCATTGAAGCAAGAGTTACCCCAAAGGGCATTGCCCGGGAAGCCAAGTTTCAAAGAAATACAAAATCACACATGCCCCCAAAATGCAAAGCATCATCGGCTATATATGCAGATCACCACAAAATGTTATGCTGGTTCAACTTATAGCAGAAATGCATGGTGCTGACAGGTCTCTCACGCAGTCTGCACAAAGTACCAACAGAAGACACAGACCCATGTTTCATCCTATCAGGACTCATCAGTGTGCCTCATCTGTATGACACCCCAGTGGAATGAACCAGCTACCCTAAGGTGGTCTATTGGGTTTGGGTTGTGGTGAGCCCAATAAAAAAAAAAACAAGCTAAAAGACAAAGATCTTTAGTGTGTAAGCACTGAGTGCAAGGGTTACCCCAAAGGGCATTGGCTGGGAAACCAGGTTTCAAAGAAATATAAAATCACACATACCCCCATAATGCAAGGCATCATGGGCTGTATATGCAAATCACCACAAAATGTTATGCTGATTCAGCTTAAAGCAGAAATGCATGGTGCCGTAAGGCTCCCTTAGATACAGTTTTGTCCACTGAGTGGTCACATGCTTATTGTAGTGTTCTGTTTTGGGCTTGCTTGCCATCATGTGTGTTTTTTTTTCCGTTTGTGCAGCAATTAACCCCCCCCCAATTCTGAGTGCCAAGCCTGTCTGACATGCTGACCACAGTTTCTTCCCTCACCTCTCCACCCTTAAGAATAAAAAGTTTTAATTTGTGTTTATATATTCCCTGATCCTCATGCTACTCTGCTCTGCTGCTCACCTGCATTTCTATTGGCCTGCTCTGCATTTTGGTAAGCCACTCTCCATGCTCATCTCGTACTCCGGCCTCCTTGGCTCTTGGCTCCTCACGGCACTCTACCTCAGTACCCTTGGCTTCTCACAGCTCTCGGGCCTCTTGGCCTCCTCGACTCCTCTACATTCCTAATTGGCTGGCAGCTCAACTGCTTGACTCCCAGATGGCCCTTGTAAAATTAAAAGAAAATTTAATTGCTAGCTCTAATTTTGTTTTAACCAACACTGCATCACGATGAATTTAACTAAACCCTACCCCCCCAAAAAAAAGTAAAACTCACCTTGGCATTTGCCAATCGCATTTGTCAGTTCTTGGGTCGCAAACTGCAATGCTTATGCACTTATTTTATGCCTTGAGTTACAAAGAGATGCAGAGGAAAGAGAATAGGGAGGTGAACCAGGAAAAGCAGTGGGAAGGTGATGAGGAGCGTAAAAGGATACACTGAGGAAAGGATAGCGAAAGGGGTAACTAAAGGGGACAAGACCTTTTTTAGGTACATAAGTGAAAAGAGGAAGACAAAGGGAGGAATTGTGAAATTAAAAAGGGCTGGGAAGGGGAATGCGCTGAGAAGGATCAGGAAAAAGCAGATATCCTGAACAGATACTTCTGCTTGGTCTTCACAGAGGAAGAGGGAAGGTATGGACCACATAAAAGCATCAGGAACACTAGGGAGGGAGTTAGGAAGGTAGACACAAGCCCACTTACAGAGGAGAGAGTCCTAAAAGGACTCACACATCTGAAAGTGGATAAAGCCATGGGGCCAGACAGGGTACACTCAGGAGTGCTGAGGGAGTTCAGGGAGGTACTGGCTGCAACTCTGACAGCCCTATTCAACAACCCACTGGAAAAAGGAGAGGTTCTAGAGGACTGGAGGAGGGCAGATGTAGTCCTGCTTCATAAAAGCAGTAGCAGGGAGGAAGCTGGCAACTGTAGGCTGATCAGTTCTGTTATCAAGGTGAGGAAGTTAATGGAGTTGCTGCTAAAGGAAAGGATTGTGGGTATCTTGAATCCAGTGGCTTACAAGATCCAAGGCAGCACAAATTCACGTGGGATGGGGGCATGTCAGATGAACCTGACTGATTATTTTGACTGGGTCACCATGGAAATAGATCAGGTGGGCAGTGGACTTGGCCTACTTAGACTTCATCAAGGCCTTCGGAACAGTACCACGTAGGAGGTTCAGAAGGGAAATGCATTTTGGGGATAGATCCTAAGGTGGAAACTTGAGTAAGAAATTGGTTGATAGATATGCAGCAGAGAGTGGTGATAAACGTAACTCATTCAGGGAAAGGGTGACCAGTGAGGTACCTCTGAGCCAGTACTGAAACCAGTCTTCTTTAACAACAGGTGGCATTCCAGAAGAGCTGGAAGGGAAGGTATGCATCTTTGCAGATGACACCAAAATCTGCAATAAAGGTGGACATTCCAGAGGGAGTGAAGAGAATGCACAGAGACCTGAGAAAACTTGAGTAGTGGTCAAAGGTATGGCAGCTGGGTTTCAGTGCAAAAAAGTGCAAACTCATGCACCAAGGGAACTGACACCCAGAGGCGAAGTATAAAATGAAGGACTAGGTATTGACGGTCACCAGACAGGAAAGGGATCTTGGAGTAATCCTATCTGATGACTTCAAGGTGACGAAGCAGTGCAGCAAGGCAGTAGAAAGGGCTAGTGGGATGCTGCGGTGCAAAGGGAGGGGTATCACCAGCAGAAGGAGGTGATGTTGCCACTGTATAGATCATTGGTGAGAACCTCCAGTTCTGGAGACCACATATCAGGAATGACAGACAGGGTGGGGACTGTCCAGAGGAAGGCAACAAATATGGTGCAGAGACTGCATCAAGCCCTGTGAGAACAGACTGAGGGACCTCAGTATGTACACCCTGGGGTGGGGGACAATACCTTACTGGGTTAACCATGTCACAAAGAGGGGAGTATTCTTCAAAGGAGAAGGTGCTTGAGAACAAAGGGACCTGCACTTAAGCTGGAAGGATAAAAATTTAGGGGAGATGCGAGGAAGCACTTCTTCACTAAAAGACTGGAGCAGTCTTCCTGTGTGGGTGAAAATAGTGTGAACTTCAAACATGCATGGGATAGGCACAAGGGAATCTTAATTGGGAAGCCGGGGGGAAGGGAGCCAGCTGGAGATCAGGTAGCATCTGTAGTGTCAGTATAGGCAGGGAGAAATGGGCAGACTAGGTGGACCAAGTATCCTTATCTGACGACAGATTCTATGTTTCTGTGAGTTTGGGCACAGGACAACAAACCCATTCAGAAAGTTCCATCCTCTCATGGTTGGAATAAGCTGTATTATTACTAAGTGCTTGGATTCATCCACAGATTCATTTATTTTTCCAAATGGCGGGGGGCACTCAGGATTGGAACTTATAGCCCTGTGGCACACAACCCAGGACTGTGCCACCAAACTACAGTAAAGGGACAGCTGCCCTACTGGAGCTAGTAGGAGATCCTTCTATACTAGCCCAGATCTTTACTTTCCTCTTATAATTACATAACTTCATCACGCAATCTGTTCCATTGTTTCTTTTCCTGGGCATGATACTAACAGGTAAAGTGACTCTTAAGCTTCTGGATGTCAAGGGTTCTTAGTTTTTGTATTAAAGAGGGACTCCAGCCAAAAGTGCTCTGCAGAATTAGAATAAACATACCATAGATTAACTACCCAATGGATTTAACTATATCTGCCTATGGAAATTAGTGGGCTAAATGTGGATATAAACATTCCTGGATTCAATTGAAGGTAAGTCAACTGTGCAGTGCTCGAAGATTTTTTTTCGAAAATTAAAAGTTTTTAAAAGTAAAATTTTGTGAAGTTCGGCACGTGATTCTACCAGTGCACGCAAAAAAAGAAGCAAAAAAAGTGTTGCCGGGATCCGTCTGGCCACACTCAGGCTTGTTTCTTCGATGGATGACCTGTTGTCCGCACATTCTGAATTGACATTGCTGTTATCACTTAGATTTCCCTGTTTACACTGTCCCCCTCGATCGCCCTCAGCTGTCCTGTGCAAGCATGTCGGTGGTGTCCTTTGGCGTCTAATGTCATTCCCGACCCACTGTCACGCAACAACATATTAATACTGATTGCTATGGTGTCTAGTGGCACCGCCCATCCTCTGATGCCCTGGCCTGATATTTGCAGTGTCAGGGCCCGGGGCATCATAGGGTGTGTGGTACCACTAGACACCACAGCAAGTAGTACTAATATGGCATTGTGCGACATGAGGGTGGTGGATGACAGTAGACACCAGTGAAAATCGCTAACTTGGTGAGACAGGACAGTCGAGGGTGGCAGAGTGCGATTGTGGGCAACCAGTAAAATCCAAGTGATTATGACAATGGCTAGTCAGACAATAGAGTATCCAAAGACTCGATGGGCCATGGTCAGTGTGATGGACTACTTTTTTAGTAACGTGCCCTTAGGTGTGATTTGCCAGTTTGGCATGCATATGTAACACCACCTTCCCAAGTTCATAAAATAGTCATTATTGAAACTTATCTTCTTACCCCAAGCAATCCCGAAGTGACTTCTCCATTATTTTTCTATCCACGTTTATTTGCATAGAGAGAGCACTTAATCCCTTGAGTATGGTTGATGGCGATAAAAAACTATATGGTCATGGTATATTAATGACAGTGCACACTATCAGCAGTATTGTGTACCACAGAGTCCTGTCTACACCTGAAAACCTCATACACACAATTGTGACTTTGTATGTTAAACAATTCTGCGTAAAATAACAACGTTACTAGAATCTTGTGTATGTCAAGGAGCACGCTTCCTGATTTTGACACCCATAGGATGACGCACTGCCTCACGTACTGATGCTCTGCAGCTCAGATAATCGTCGCCATTCTAATCTTTGTCTTCTAGTTCATTGCATTCCGTCAGTTTCTGTACCCATAGAAATATTAATGAACTTGTATGGTATTTAAGTTTTGACATGAAATGTAAA
Organism: Neoceratodus forsteri; assembly: GCA_016271365.2. Taxonomy (NCBI): domain Eukaryota; kingdom Metazoa; phylum Chordata; order Ceratodontiformes; family Ceratodontidae; genus Neoceratodus; species Neoceratodus forsteri. The sequence goes on from JADMNL010000023.1 coordinate 420,340,156, forward strand.
CACACAGCATCCACCATTTTCCACAGTCCTGGGATCTACAGGAAATAAAAAAACATGACTCCAAATAGAGTATTCCTTGCTAAAGCATAATTAGGTGTGAGAGCTATGGGTGGTGGGATCCTCAGATTATTAGACTTTATTGTAGGCGTTAACCACGCTTGCTTTTTTTGTTCTGGTCTCTGTAGGACATAATGATGGTAACTATCTTTACTGTGAATTATTTGTGTTTTATACAATGGTACCCCCTTCCCGTCTCCTGCTAGTAATACCTCTGCTTATGCACCCCAGCATGCCACTGACCCTCCTTGCAGCCTTTGTGCACTGCTTTTGTATCTTAAGGTCATCAGATATGATAACCCCTAGGTCCTTTTCCTCTTTGGTGACAGTCAGCGCCCCCCCCCCCCCCAAATCCTGTAGCTATCTACAGGGTTCCCCCGTTCTAGGTGCATTATATTGCACTTTTAGCATTGAAACTCAGTTTGCAACACCAACTATCTTTTCAAGCTTCTCCATGTCCCATTTATTTTCTGCACCTTTCTGGGTATACACCTTTTGCAGATCTTGTTGTCATCTGCAAATAGGCATACTTTCTTTTCCAGCCCCTCTGCAGTGTAACTAATGAAGACATTGAAAATGACTTGTCCCAATACTGATCCCTGTGGTACTCCGCTGGTCACCCCTCTCTCGATTTGATTTACCACCACCTTCTGTCCATCAGCCAGTTTCTAACCCAATGTATCACCTTATACGAACATACGAAATTTGCCAGCAGATAAAGGCCTAGAGGTCTATCAAGTCTGCTCGAATGTGCAATAGCACCCCTTGTTCTGCAGCTGCCTCCCTTCCACCCTCCCCTTGTCCTGTCCCATCCTCGTTTGAAGCAGTCCACTGTTCTACTGCATACCACTTCAGCAGGTAACGATTCCACCCAGCCACCACCCTCTCTGTAAAAAGTATCTCCTCATCTCCCTCCTGAACCTTCCTCGCTCCAGTCTCATATCATGGCCCTGGTGTCCCTCCTCTCCCTTACTTTGAACAGCCCCTCTGTACCTGTCTTGTTTATTTCTTTCATGTATTTAAAGGTTTCAATCCGTCACCCTGTCTCTCCTCTCCTCCAGTGAGTACATGTTCAACTCCTTCAATCTCCTCTCGTATGATAAGTCCCCAGCCCTTAATCATCTTTGTGCGCTGCACCACCCCTCCAGTAACTTAATGTCCCTCTTCAGATATGGGCGCCAGTATTGCACGCAGTACTCCAGGTGGTCTAACTAATGACCTATACAGTGGCAGAATCACCTCCTCCCTCCTCGAGGATATACCCTTGCAATACAACCCAGCATTTTGTTGGCCTTTGCAGCTGTCTTCCTACATTGTGCCGAGTTGTTCATTGACCCTGTAATGAGCACACCCAGATCCTTCTCCTCTGTCTGGCTAGCTGCACTCCCCTGGCTGGTAACTCCTCCTTGGGGTCTTCATCCCAAAATGCAGCACCTTGCACTTTTGGCATTAAAGCCCAGTTGCCAGGTGTCAGACCAGGTTTCAAGCTTGCCAGATCATCCTGCAACCCCTGCCATCCCCTAGGTCATCCACCACCGCACCTACCTTGGTATCATCAGCAAACAGACTGATCTTGCTCTTGATGTCCCATGATATGTCTGCAATGAATATCCCAAACAACACTGATCCCAACACCGAGCCCTGTGGAACACCGCTCGTCACTGCCCTTGGGTGTGAGAGCTCCCCACCCACCGCCACCCTCTGTTGTCTTCCCTGCAGCCAGTTTCCTACCCATCTCACCAGCTTTGCACCCGCCCCTGTGCCTACTAACTTCCTTCCCAGCCTTCCATGTGGCACTGAGTCGAATGCCTTACTGAAGTCCAGATACATACAGGACATCCACTGCATGGCCCCTGTCCAGTTGCCTAGTTACTCAGTCATAGAACTCCACCAGGTTGGTTTGGCAGGATCAGCCACATATGAAGCCATGCTGTCTGCTGTCCTGTAGTCCTTTGGCCTCTAGGGAGCCACCAGCCTCTCCTTCAGGATAGTCTCCATTAGCTACCCACGATGGATGTGAGGCTCACTGGTCTGTAGTTTCCTGTTCATCCTTGGGGCCACTCTTGTGAGGGGCACCACATGAGCCATCCTCCAGTCCTGAGGTACACACCCAATGTAGTGAGGCATTAAATAGGTCTGCCAAAGGTCCTGCAAGGACCTCTCTGCCAGCTCCTTCAGTACCCTGGGGTGGATGCCATCTGGGTTTGGCGCCTTGTCCTCCCTCAGTGCCTTCAAACCCTCTCGAACTCTGCTCTCCATGATTTCCCCATCTGTCACCACTTCCCATTCTGCTTCTACCATTTATCCCACCTTGGGTGTCACCCCCCTCTTCTCTTTAGTAAATACTGAGCAGAAGTACTCATTTAGTGCTTCCGCCTTATCGTAGCCTGCTTCCACCCAATCCCCCTCCTTCCTAATCCTTACTATGTGGTCCTTACAGCTCCTTTACTCCCTGATGTACTTAAAGAAGTCCTTCTCCCCCTTCATAATGCCTTGTGCCAGCCTGAGTTCCTTAGATGCTTTGGCTCCCCTTACTGCCCTTGTCACCTCCTTTGATTCTGTCAAGTACTCCTTCCTGTCCTCCCCCCTCCCTGTTTCTTGTACTCTAAAGGCAGCTCTTTTCCTCCTTACCTTTTCCATGACCTCCTTGCTCAACCAGATCGGTTTCTTAGCCCTAGTCTTCTTGCTCTGGGCTTTGCAGCAGGTTTTGGTTGCCTCCACTATCCCCAGCTTTATGAACTCCCACCTCTGGTTAGTGTCCATACTAGATTTAATTCTGGCCAGGTACCCTTTTACCACTTCCCCCATCCTCCCAAAGTTGGCCCTCCTAAAGACCAGCACTATTGTGCCAGATTCCACTTCTTCCTTGCCCATATCCAATGTGAGCCATACTGAGTGGTGGTCACTCCCTGACAGTGGTTCCTCCACTGTAAGTTCTCTCACAAAGTCCCCATTTGCCAGCACAAGGTCAAGGGTATTCCCTAACCTGGTTGGTTCACTTTATGCTTATGCCCCATACCCAGACTACTCATCTTGTTAACCCACCTTGTGTGTGAGACGGTATGGAAGCTTGTGCTGAAATCTCATTCGGCGACGTGTACCGCCTGTCCCTGATTCACTTCACTAGTCACTTGATCAAAAAAAGACTTCCATGCTGTGAAGCCATGTTGCCACAGATCCAGGACACCATTGGATTTCAGGTGTGCCAGTATATTTTCTTTCAGCAGTGTCTTCATGATCTTCCCCACCACTGAGGTGAGGCTGACTGGCCTGTAGTTTCCCATTTCCTCTCTCCTGCCACTTTTGTGCAGTGGGACTACATGAACCCTCCTCCAGTCCTCTGGAACCATGCCTGTGTTGAGTGATTTTGTGAAGAGGGTGATCAGAAGAGCAGGTAGCTCCTTTCACAGCTCCCTTAATATCTTTGTGTGTGTGTCGTCTGACCCAATGTCTTTATCTACCTTCTGCTTTATGAGATCCTCCAGAACACTCTCCACTGTGAATGGGCTGGTGTCTGCTCTACCCCTCCACCCCCATTGCCTCTGCTACCCAACAGTGGTCCTTGAGCTTCTCCCTCCTTACTGAGCATAAGTAGTTGTTCAGTATCTCTGCCCTGTCTTGATCCCCTCCTTACACACTTCCTCCTCCCCTTTGAGAATAAAACTCTTCCCACCCCCCCTTCATTTTTCTTCTATCGCTGATGTACCTATAGAATGTCTGGTCCCCTTTTTTCACAGTCTGTGCCAAACCCTCCTCTGTCTGTGCCTTGGCTCTCCTAACAGCTTTCCCTGTTTCCCTTAGACATTCAAGATGCACCTCCCTATCCTCCTCCCTTTGGGTCCCCTCTTACTTCCTGAAACTTGTTCTTTTAGCCTTACTTTGCCTGCTACCTCTTTAGAGAACCATAGTGGTTTCCTTTTTCTTTTCCCTTTGGCCACTATCCTAACACATTGGCTATTTACCTCTGAACTCCTAAAATCTAATACTTTTGCTGTTGTGTGTCTTCATTGACTCCATGTCTCCATGCCAAACTACACCATGTGGTGGTCGCTGGATCCCAGCTGCCCTTCCACCAGGACTCCGTCAACTGTCTTCTCATTTGTCCATATCATGTCCAGAATTGATTTGTCCCTGGTTTGGTCATGTACCAGCTGTCTGAGTCTAACCCCCTGCAGTGATTACAGGATGGCTGTGGTTCTGGCTAAAGCATGTGCCTGGGTGGTTCAATCCACATCCACTATATTGAAGTCCCACCATCAGTAGGATTTCACCTTTAACCACCATGTCATGAATTTCCTGCACTAGTACCCTGTCCACTTCATCCCTCTGTGCCGGAGGTCTGTGGATCACCCCTGTATGTGTTGTTGTGCCGTTGTGCCATTCCCTGGTTCAAGGGTGACCCTCAATGCCTCGGCCTCCCCCTGTCTTTCCTGTAGTTATGTGGCCATCATACCATCACATTTAGTGAGACAATGCTCCATTAATATCCAATTTAATGTCCTAAGTTGATGCACCACTAGTCAAGTAGTACTGCGTTGCCAGTGATGTGGAGGGTTGAGGCATCATGCCTTACCTCCTGCCATGCTGGCGACCCATGTTCACGGTGTGAGTGGGTAGCTGGGGGTTGGCAAGGTGTCCAGAGGATAGTTCTCCTTTCCTGGGAGGGGTGGGAATGGAACCACTGCTTGACTGGCCCCTAGTGGTGGCTGGGGCTGGCACAATAGACCCACACAAGGGAGGAGCGACAGAGCAAGACACATGGTGTGCCATGTGCAGTGTGCAAGGCTCAGCCATTGGTGTCACTACATGCCTTGTCTCCATGCTCGGGGCAGGACAAAAAAACAGAGAAGAAAAGAAGCCAACCGGTGTGATGAAGCGGTTTCCCTGCTTGCAGGGCCAGCTGGCACTTCAGTTGGCGAGAGGTGATGGCCACATGTTGCCTGCTGATGGTGATGGGGGTGGGGGCGGTGGAAGGACGCCAGTTGGCAGAGGACAAATAGGGGAAAAAATGCATCGAAACCCTCCATTGATTGCCATTATAGGGCTTACTGTGATTTCTTCAGTTTGCATTCGGCTTTTGAAGAGTGCAGACGTGTTCCTGTCCACAGAAAATCGCTGCTTCCAACTTCCAGAGGTAAGTATGGGTGGGGGGTATGGGGAGGTAATGTGTGCAGAGGGAGGGTGCAGGTTGGGGATGGGAACCAACTAGTTTTCTTTTTTCAGGTTTAAAAAAAAAAAAAAAGACATGGGCCTGTTTTCTTTTTTACAGGTAAACTATTTATGGATTTCGGCACACTGGGGTGGGCTCCCAGTGTGCCAGCGTACTAGAGGGGGATCAATGCTGACCCTGGGATTGGGCACCCCAAGGTTGGAGAATATAGGGGCATGGGCGCATCTGGCACCGGGAGGAGGCATCCTGGTGTTGGAAACACCACAGGTAGTTTTTGACACACTGGGGTGGGCTTCCAGTGTGCCACATTAAAGGGGGAGGGGATAACATGGGGATTGAGCACTCCGATGTCGGCAGGTGGGGGGATCCGCTAGCATGATCAATTGCGCTTAAAGTAGAAGTGCCGTTGTGCACTGAATACTCCCAGCGCGTACGGAGCTTTGGCTCCACATGGGTGGAAGAAAATAAGGAAACAGATAGCAGGATGTGGAGGAGGCAGGTGAGGAAAGCGCCTCCTCCCACCTTTCAGGAAGGGACCGCGGGGGGAGGGGCAGAGACGTCATGATGCAAACAGCTGTTTGCTCTGCGGTGACCTGCAGATGAAAGGAAAAAGCCACTCCATGATTGGTGTGGCTTTTTCTTTTTTAGTGCAGACCATTTCAGGCCAAACAGCGTCAAGACCAGCCTGGCTGATGATTGATGTGATACTGTCGAGCCCCTTGCAAAACGCTCTGCATTGTACAGATAGTGTCACACCCCTCAAAAGTCACTATCCCAAGGAGTAAGCAGCACATGCACAAACTCAAAAATGAGTAATAAAATGGATTGTATTTGAAAAGATTTGGTGATCTAACTACTTTAATGTGGATGAATAAATTATGTTTTTTGATGAATTTTAGAATGTTTCGATATTTGTTTTAGTTGTGAAAAGGTGCACATTGTATAACTACTTTATTGTGGATGAATAAAATATGTTTTTTGATGAATTTTAGAATGTTTCGGTATTTGTTTTAGTTATGAAAAAGTGTTCATTGTATAACTACTTTATTGTGGATGAATAAAATATGTTTTTTGATGAATTTTAGAATGTTTTGGTATTTGTTTTAGTTATGAAAAGGTATTCATTGTATAACTACTTTATTGTGGATGAATAAAATATGTTTTCTGATGAATTTTAGAATGTTTTGGTATTTGTTTTAGTTATGAAAAGGTATTCATTGTATAAGTGCAATAACGCCATGAAGGCACATGAGTATATTGGGCATTAAAGCAGTTTCCAGTTGATTGTAGGTCACTCAGGCTGCACCATCGTGCCCCACACTGCACTGGGGTGTGCATTAATGCCTTATAACCATGATTTGTTGTGGGTTATAGCTTACTAGGCGGCACAAAATATTTTGCATGTGGAAACACGTGAATGCTACTCATTGGTGTGCCCTTCTGCTACATTATAAGCCCCTCATACCTACACTACCTCTTGACTTCTTCCAGTGGGAGTGGAACTATGGGGAGGAACAACCACCCAGTGAGGTGCACTTCATTTTGTGACTTTGATTACACCCATGCCTCAACATGTGAGGATATCATCGACATATACAGTATGTGTAAGTGTTCAGGGTTCTCCAGCAGCATCCTTTGTAAAGGTGTATCAAACGTCTGGTTTTAACTTTTAATAAGGCTCAAGTTTTTACTGCTATCCTCTAGCAGGGAATGCGCATGCCAATGCTCTCAGCGTGCTCCACTGTGAGCATACACACCTGTTCCTTTCAGTAGGCAGTGTATGGCATCACCGAATAGGGTCAGACAAAAGAGTGTGAAACACTTGAATGTTCTGGTGGAGGACAACTACTGGAAATTCTGGAATGGTAAGTTAGATCTTACTGAGAGGCTCTTGCAGTAGGTAATTACATATAGGACTGTCGTCGGCGGGCGGCAGGACCCCATGGAAAAATTTCTAGCCTAGCGGTCCCTGGCGCGGGACCGCCCCCACGTCAGGTGACCGGCGTCGGATGATGATATAAAGGGGCGGTCCCGGATGCCCGCCTTCCAGTTCTTTCCCGCCGTCAGCTCGTGCAGTGCCTCGCGGTAAAGTTCGTAGCTCAGCCCTGTTACTACGTCGTTTTTTTACCGAAAGTGATAGACATTTTGAGATCTTTTTGTCAGGTGAATGTCGGTTTATGTCGTCCCCTTCAAAAAATAAGTGCGACTCGTGCGGCACCCAACTGCCCCACAAGGACGGTCACTCCCTCTGCCTTTTTTGCTTAGGCACCGACCACGCGGTCGACAAGTGCCCGCATTTTAACGCGGCCACCCGCAGATGACCCCAGCAGTCCTTGGAAGCCCATCTCCTAAAAAAGATGATGTCTGCAATGGAGAAGGAGTTGAAGAAACTTAGGCAGGCGTCGACCTCCCCAGAAGGACACAAGAAGCGGGAAAAAGGAAGGCACCGGGAGAAGGCCTCCTCCTCTGCGACTCCGGCCGGAGCCGCGGCTCAAATAACGTCCCCTCAGTAGGATCGTCCGGCCAGCCTCAAGGCTTTGGAGGGCGTTAGCCCGCCTGTGAGAGCTGCGTTCAGGCCCTTGAGCGCCTCCAAGCAAGGAAGCTTCTGCCCCAGTACTACCACAGGCTTGCAGCCTACTGATGCCAGGCGCCTCCCATAAGCGGGCGTCGACTCTCCGATGCCCGCCGGAGAGGCCGCTAAGATGCCCGACCCTTGGCGGCGCATAAGCAGTGTCCCCCTGGACGGGCCTCTTCCCATCCTGGCCTGCCTCCGACGAGGGACCCCTTAAGTCAGACGCCGGCTCCTCTGGTGTCCGCCAGGATCCTGTCCATAAGTCGCAAGTCAGAGCCTACGACAGACCCTCCACCGTCTGTCGTTCCAGGTTCCCCACAGCCTTCGCTGCCATCCGGGGAGCCCTTGTCGCCCCTGCCTGACCCCGGGGATTTTTAACCACCATCCCCGGATGAGACACAGGATGCCTTTCCACCGTCAGATCCCCCTCCCATGGAACCGGATCTGACGTGGGCCCCCTGGACGCTGGCCCTGACGCCGACTCAGACACCGGCCCCGCCGATGCCGGTTCTGACGCCGGCGAGGGATACTCCTCTTCCATCGTGCCCTTCCCCCCACGGGCCTATCAATATTGATCTGCCTGGGGGGGTTTTCTACTGGGCCGTCTGCTCCAGCAGCTCCTCCGGTGCCCAGGTATCTGCCATCGTATCCGATGCCGGCCTTCCCGGGTCCGCAGTATCCTGCGCCACAGTACCCAACGCCAGTCCCACCAATGCCACAATACCCGGCTCCAGTATTCCCGCAGCCAGGTTACAGATACTCACCTTATGGATATAATCCATACAACTATCCCCCTCTCCCTCCTCCTCCTCCACCACCCCCTAGGCTGCCGGTGGATCTCCAGGAGACTCTGGCCTCCTGGTGGGCTGAGGCCAAGGCTCAGCTCACCAAGGAAGTCGAGAGCCGCCTTACGGCGACAGTGCCACCTCCGGCCCCGTATGCCCCAGATGGCGCACTCCCTCTCCGCCTCTGGATTCCCGAGCCCTTCCCTCAGGATCCAGAGAAAGGCAGGACACACGTCCAAGGATTCCCCCCAGACGAGTCAGGGAGTCTTGCTCTGCTTCCAGTTCTTCTTCTTCTTCTCTCTCGGTCTCCTCAGATTCTTCCGATGGATGTTCTGAGAAAGACAACGAGCCTCGCTCTCCATCCAAGCCCCGGCCAAGGACTCCTCCAAAGTCTCTTCCAGAGGATCCTTCCTTCACGGAGTTGCTCAGGAAGATCCAGGAAGTCCATCAGTGGCGTTCCTTAGAGCCAGATCCTCAGCGGGTTAAACTTGCCGAACATCTGGACTTGCCCCTTACGGCCCCTACTTTTGTGCCACCCTGGATCGAGCCTCATGCCCACCTTGTTTCCACCATGTGGAAACAACCGTCGGCTTTAGCCCCACTTCCTCGGAAGTCCAACAGGCTATACCAGGCTCCGGAGGGTGTAGACTTTTTAGATTCTCACCCCCATGCAGACTCGGTTGTGATTAGCGCCGCTCACGGCCGGTCAGCACACCCTAAACACTTGAGCTCATCTCCTCTGGATAAGGAGTCTCGCCTTCTGGATCAGTAAGGAAGGAAGATTTACGCTTCTTCCACACTGGGGATTAGGGCCCTAAATTATGTAGCACATATGGGGATTACCAGAAGGCTGTCCTTACCCAGGCGGAATCTAATATCAACTCCTTGCCTGACTCCCAAGTTAAGCAGGAGTTAGCTGACCTTGTCCGTTCTGCTCGTTCGGCCAGTTGTCACATTCTGAGGACAACCTACAACGCAGTGGACACTGCAGGGCGGAGCTCTGCGTTCGACGTAAGTCTTCGGCATCATGCCTGGCTCGGAGTGTCAGGTTTGGTCCCAGAGGTGCAGTCAGCAATTCAGGAAGTACCTTTCAGGGGTTCGGTGCTTTTCGGTGGTGATGTCAAGGACGTCATCACCGACTTGCAGGAGAAGGGGATGGCCCTGAAATCTGTGGATTCCATGTACCATTCCCATCCCCCACAGCGCTGTCCTTTTCGCAGACGCAGCCGGCCTCAAGAAAACCCCAAGGCAGGCCACAAGCGTCGGGCCCCCACAGCTGCCAGGCCCCTGCCGCCCAAAAAAGCAGCGGGTGCCCCAACTGCGGCGCTGCCCCATACCACCTGACTCCTCCCTCTCCCGCCACCTCCAGACTCCCCGGAGGAACCGGTAGGAGGGAGGTTCTCCCTCCACCTTCTGGGTTGGGAGAGGATAACATCATGGGTGCTTCAGATTATCAGAGAGGGGCACTCCATAGAGTTTCTACAGAAACCTCCACGCCACCCCCCTCTGAAGTCCTCTTACTCAAGGGACCATCTTGCTTTGGTCAGGGAAGAAATATCTGCTCTCTTCGAGAAGCAGGCCATAGAACCCGTCCCTCCTCACCTCCACGGGATGGGTTACTATTCCCATTTCTTTCTTGTACCAAAGAAGGCGAGAGATCTCAGACCCATTCTCGATCTCAGCTCCCTGAACCTCTATGTAGAATACAAGAAGTTCAGGATGCTCTCCCTTCAAACCCTTCTGCCCTCCTTGGCCGGGCCAATGGGCTGTGCACTGGATATGCAGGATGCATACCTGCACATCCCCATTCGTCCCTACTTTAAGAAAGTACCTCCGGTTTGCATTCAGGGCACTCGTTACCAACTCCGAACTCCCATTTGGTCTTTCCTTGGCTCCCCGAGTTTTTACCAAATGCTTGACGGTGGTAGCGGCCCACCTGCGTACCTTGGGAGTTCAGGTGTTTCTTTACCTGGACGATTGGCTCCTAGCAGCCTCGTCCAGGGAGGAACTCCTGCATTTTCTCTCCCTCACCCAGCGAGTTTTCACTTGTCTGGGTATCACCATCAACCATTCCAAGTTTCATCTGGACCCTTCCCGGAGACTCCAGTTCATTGGGACAATCCTCGATATGACAGTGTGCAAGGCCTTCCTGCCTTCGGACAGGGGGGCCTCCCTCCAGTCACAGATTTCCCTACTTTCGGAACGCAGAAAGGTTCCGGCGGTCAGTGCTCCATCTTTTGGGGCTGATGGCGGCCGCCATCCCGGCAGTTCCATCTGCGACTCCATATAAATTTCTCTGTGGACTCTCCGCTCTCAGTGGGATCAACATGAGCGACCTAGATCATCTGGTTCTGATCTCCTCGCCGATGATAAGAGACTTGCAGTGGTGGGAGAGGCGAGGGTAATTGGCACCATGCAGTTTAATGAATGGTTGAAAAAATAGTGCGAACACAGGGGTTTAGCTTCATTGGGGACTGGGGTTCCACCTGGAGGACACCAGCCTATATTGGCAGGATGGTCTGCATCTGTCCAGGAAGGAACAAGTCTTTTGAGCAATCGGTTTAAATGCTTCATTGGCAAGCTTTTAAACTAGTCAATGGGGGAGGCACTGACAAGCAGCAGAAAAATCCCAGCCTCTCCCGACAAAACAGGGTACTAAATGAGAAAAAGACCAAGGTAGAACGGTCAGTGGGGGATGCTGCAATAGAAGGTAAGGCCATCAGAAAATGGAGAGCAATGAGTACCAATGCCCGTAGTCTAGGTAACAAGCTTCCTGAATTAGTGGCCTTGATGGAGGAGGAACATCTGGATATCGTGGCAGTCACAGAAACATGGTACACACAAAACCATGACTGGGACATAAACATACCAGGATACACTATCTACAGGAGGGACAGGGAGGGTAAAAGAGGGGAGGAGTAGTTCTTTACATAAGGGAAGGAATAAAAGCAACAGAACAAAAGGGTAAACAGGAGGAGAAGAAGCACTGTGGGTAAATTTGGAGACAGGCAATGGCACCACAATCCGCACAGGGGTTGTATACAGACCCCCTTCTCAGGGGGAGGAAATGGACAAGGAAATGATAGAAATACTTAGAATGGCAGAAAAAGGGGAGATATTGCTGATGGGTGATCTGAATATGCCAGATGTTAACTGGAGTGCAGTTGCAGCTGCCACTTCGAAGAGTGCAGTTATTCTAGATGCCCTACAGGGGGCATGCCTTAGACAACTAGTACTGGAGCCCACTCGAGAGGGAGCAATATTAGACTTGATACTCTCAAATGGAGATGGAGAGAGAGGATCACAGATGTAGAAGTGGGTAGCCATCTGGGAACTAGCGACCATCGAACAGTATGGTTCACAATAAACACAGCAATAGAGTCAAGCCATACAAAGACAAAAGTACTGGACTTTAGGAGGGCTGACTTTGCCAAAATGGGTGAGTGCCTAAGGAATGCACTAGCAAATGGAGGGAAGGAGGGTGGAAGAACAATGGGATAATAAAACTGCCATCACAGAGGTAAGAGCCTTTGTGTGAAGCAAATAAACAAAACAAGACGATGTAAGAAACCACTATGGTTCTCAAAGGAAGTGGCAGTGAAGGTTCAAGAGAAAAGAAAGCATTCAGGAAGTACAAGGAATGCTTGCAGGAGCAGGACAGAGAACTGTATCAGTTAAAGCAAAGGAGGCTGGGAAGGCAGTCAGAACAGCAAGGCCCAAACTGAGAAAAGATAGCCAACTCAGTTAAGAGGGAATAAAACCTTTATAGGTACATCAGGGAGCAAAGGAAGACCAAGGAGGATAGTGAGGCTTAATAAAGGGAGGAGGGTGGGCAGAGGAGAATGTGAAAAGGCAGAGATACTAAACAAATATTTTGCTCCGTATTTACAAAGGAAGAGAGGTACATAAAACAAACAGTAGTAACACTCTGGATACAGAAGTTGATACCAGCCCATTTACAGAAGAAAGGGTTCTGAAAGAACTCTTAAAACTGAAGGTGGACAAAGCAATGGGGCCTGATGGATTCATCCCAGAATTCTAAAGAACTAAGGGTAGAACTAGTGACACCACTGACTACCCTCTTTAACAAATCATGGGAGGATGGGGTGGTACCGAGGACTGGAGGAGGGCAGATGTGATTCCCCTTCACAAAAGTGGGAGCAAGGCAGAAGCAGGAAACTATAGACCTGTTAGTTTAACCTCAGTGATAGGGAAAATGATGGAATCACTTCTAAAGAAAAGAATTGTCGTATCTAGAGGCCAGAGGGGCACAGGACCCTAGGCAGCATGGATTCACAGCGGGAAGGTCATGCCAGACGAATCTGATAGATTTCTTTGACTGGGTGACCAAAGTAGTAGATCAGGGAGGGCTGTGGACATGGCCTACCTAGACTTTAACAAGGCATTTGACACAGTCCCACAAAGATTAATATATAAGTTAGCCAGCCTGGGAGTGGGTCCCAAGATGACAGCCTGGGTAAAGAATTGGCTGGAGAATAGGACACAGAGAGTAATAGTAAATGGGTCCTCAGAAGAAAGGAGGTTACTAGCGGGTACATGAGGTTCAGTATTAGGACCAGTCCTCTTCAATGTCTTTATAGCGACATTGCAGAAGGACTGGAAGGAACACGTCTCTTTGCAGATGACACTAAGATCTGCAACAGAGTTGATGCACAGGGTGGGGTGGAAAGGATGAGAAGGGACTTGGCAAGGTTAGAGGAATGGTCAAATGTATGGCAGCTTAGATTCAATGCTAAAGTGCAAGTAATGCACCTGGGAAACAAAAACCCAGGGAAGAGTACACAATGGGGGTGAGATACTAACAACAACAAAAATGGAAAGGGACCTGGGGTAGTCATATCAGATGACCTAAAGGTGGGCAAGCAATGTGAGAAGGCAGCAAGGAGGGCTGGGGGATACTGGGATGCATAGGGAGAGGCATCACCAGTAGAAAACAGGAAGTTATTATCCCTCTGTACAGACAGCTGGTGAGACCCCATCTGGAGTACTGTGTGCAGTTCTGGAGACCCAATCTCCGCCAAAGACATAGACAGGATGGAAGCTGTCCAGAGGAGGGCAACTAAAATGGTGCAGGGTCTGCACGGAGGACATATGAAGAGAGACTTAAGAGCTTAATATGTATAGCCCTCGAGGAAAGGAGGGAGAGGGGGACATGATAGAAACTTTCAAGTACCTCAAGGGAATCAACAAAGTCCAAGAGGGTAGCATCTTTCAAAAAGAGGTGTGCAAGAACAAGAGGCACAATTTGAAGATAGAGGGGGCTCAGAGGTAATTTAAGGAAGTATTTTTTCACAGAGAGGGTTGTGGATGCATGGAATGGCCTTCAGGAGGTTGTGGAGTCAAAATCAGTGGTGGAATTCAAGCATGCATGGGATAGTCATAAGGCAATTCTGGGGGTGGGGTAGGAAGAAGTAGGCTGCTGGTTAACTAGGATCTGCAGCTTATCCAGTAGGTAGGGAAATGGGCAGACTGGGTGGGCCAAGCGGTCCTTATCTGCCGTCAAATTCTTGTTTCTATGTTTCTATGAGAACCTGTTCCGGGGGGTCCCCTTCTTTCATCCTCCCCCCTTCCAGACTCTGACCATGGACACATCAGGCAAAGGCTGGGGAGCCCATCTGGGTCCTCACCAAACCCAGGGTTTATGGTCCAGACTGGAATTAGCTCTCCACATCAATGTGCTCAAGCTACGAGCAGTTCTGTGTGCCCTCCAAGCCCTTCACCAATACATCCTTCCCGGTCACCTGGCTGTCCAAATGGACAACATGTGCGTGGTGTGGTACATCAACAAGCAGGGAGGGACTCGATCCTACCCACTGTGCAGGGAAGCAATGAGGGTTTGGGAATGGGCCACGCTTCACAACCTTCACCTCACGGCGATCCATGTTCCAGGAGTCAACAATGTCTTGGCAGACAAGTTAAGTCGTTCCTTGGTTCTGCCACACGAGTGGGAACTGGACCAAAAGGTTCTAAATGGCATCTTCCAGCTTTGGGGGACTCCACAGGTAGACCTGTTAGCCTCTTTCCAAATGCAAAACTTCTCACCTTTTGCTACTCGCTCAGAAGCGAGGCGCTTTCTGGGCAACGCTCGATCTTTAGCTGGAAGGACAGTTTAGTCTATGCTTTTCCCTCAATTCCTCTGGTTCCTCGTGTGCTGCAGAAACTTGCATTGGAAGGAGCAAGAATGATTCTGATCGCTTCTTTTTGGCCCAGGCAAATCTGGTGTTCTCTTCTACAGCAATACTCAGAGGTTCCTCCTCTTCCTCTTCTTTTATCTCGAGGATTGCTGACCCAGGATCAGGGGACCCTGGTCCATCCGGGCTCAATTCTCTACAACTTCATGCATGGCTTCTGCAGACCTAGCCCAATCTCGTTTTGGCGTCTCTCCTAAGGTGGCCGAAATTCTACTGGAGGTTAGAAAACCCTCCACTAGGTCCACGTACACTATGAAATGGAAGCGATTTTCAATTTGGGCTGCCTCCAGGAACGCAGAGCCTTTCTCCTGTCCTGTGGCCGTTCTGCTCGATTATTTGCGTCATCTTTTCGACCTGGGTCTCAGTCACTCCTCTTTGAAGGTTTATATGGCTGCTATTTCGGCCTATCATGCTCCTTTTGCTGATAAAGCCTTTGCCCAATTAGAGGTTTCCAAGACCTTTCTCAGAGGGTCCTTCATCTCAGGCCCCTGTTCGGACTCCTGCTCCCCTTGGGATTTGAACTTTGTTCTTGAAAACTTACACTTCCTCCTTTGAGCCTGCGGCTTCCACAGACTTGAAGTTTTATCGTGGAAGGCTCTTCTTGTGGCCATTACTTCCACTCGAAGAATTTCCGAGCTCCAGGCCCTTATGTGTAAAGTCCCTATCTGATTTTTCACAAGAGAGTAGCTCTTCGCAACAAACCCTAAGTTTCTTCCGAAAGTGGTAGCGAGTCTACCTTAAATCAGTCTATTGAGTTATCTGCCTTTTCACCAGTACTCCAACCAGGAGAATACTTACTCCAATACCATGGATGTCCACAGGATTCTGAGATACTTTCACCGATAGGACAAAGGATCTCAGAAAGACTGATCAGTTGTTCATCTCCTTTGCTCACAAAGGGAAGGCAATGCTGTCTCCAAGCAATGCCTGTCAAAGTGGTTGGCTGATTGCATCACTTTCTGTTATGACAAGTACAAGACCCTACCGGGTCAAGTCAGAGGTCACTCCACTCGCGGAGTAGCTGCCTTTGCGGCCTGTTTCAAGAATGTGTCTGCGGCAGACATCTGTGCTGCCGCCACCTGGACTTCCGTCCATACCTTTATGAAACATTACAGTTTGGACATTGCCTCTGGCCGTAGAGCGGACTTCGGGTTAGCTGTCTTGCAAGGTCTCCTATCTTGAGGCTTGCAAGGTTGTTTGCTGCTACTTGGAGTAGTTCCTCCTCCCGGTGCCTCTCATTTGTTCCAGACTGCTTGGGATTCTGTCCCTATATGTAATTACCTACTGCAAGAGCCCTCTCGAAGTAAGATAGTACAGTTACATAAGAACTTACCATAACAGTAGATCTTTGAGAGAGGCTCTTGCAGTAGGTAATACCTTCCTGCCCTCCATTCCCCTAGGCTTTTTCAGCTCCTTTTCCATTGAGGGAAATATCTGTTTCTCTCTCGTCTGGGCCTTCCAGGCCTGTGGCGGGAAAGAACTGGAAGGTGGGAGTCTGGGACCACCCCTTTATACAGATGCCGGTCACCTGACGTGGGGGCGGTCCCGCACCAGGGACTGCTAGCTAGAAATTTTTCTGTGGGGTCCTGCCTCCTGCCGATGTCAGTCCTATATGTAATTACCTACTGCAAGAGCCTCTCTCGAAGATCTACTGTTACGGTAAGTTCTTACATAACTGTACTTTACGATGAGCATTGCAAAGGTTAGTACAGACATTTTAAACTCATTACTGTAAGTGGCTGTCTCTGCACAGAACTGACGTATGCTCATGTTGTTGAGTTCAAAATAGCTGAATTAACCATTGCATTGCCCGTTTTCACTAACTGCACCTTTCTGGTGGTTCGTGTAGTTGTCTTTTACCAGGGCATGCAGCTGTTTCACATGTTTTTTATCTACCCCCATTCAAGTAGTGCTTTACACTGCCTAGTAAAAGGAACAGGTGTGCGTGCTCACAATGAAGTGTACTTACAGCATCGGCATGTGCATATGAAGCTCTGCAACAGCTGTAACATACTAAGCCTTATTGCAAGTTAAAACTAAATGTTTTTGTAAGTTATTTGAAAAGGGTGACAATAGAGGACATTTGAGACTTATGATAAGGGAGCCTGGGTGGTGGGTCATCAATGCCATGGGTGGGGGTCTTGTGTGCATGTGTGGAGGCACGTAAACGCCACATCTCAGGGTGCCCTCCCGCTACATTGTCATCCCCTCCTGCCTACACTACCCACCAGACCTCCACCTGGTGGGAGGGGAACTATGTGGAGGCCAGGTGATAGCACAGGCTAGAGCAGCAAGGAATAGAGGTACTGTGGACTGGTGATGCTTGCATGCCTTTACATATATGAGTCTCGTAGGCCGCAGTAGGGAAAGGAGAAAAGTGCAAAATGGGAGCAAGTTCAGTAAAGCCCAGCATCTTTGTCTGTGGACCCATGCTGCCAACCTGACTACCGCTGTCCAGACTAGACTGTGTCTGGGGGGGGGCATCTCTTCCTCCTTTGACCCTGCCATGGGGAGGAATCCATGGTGGTGTCCCTCTATGAAGTTGACCCCAGGGGAGGCTGGCGCCAGTCCATGGGGAGAGGGATAGGGATTAGAAGCCCCCCACTAAGTATCCTGCTGAAGAGATAAACCTATATCGAAAAATAAAATCATGCAAAATATAATGAGCTGCAAAGTGCAGCTCTGAAGTGCTTGCCTGTGTTCTTCTAAATGTAACCCAGCAATATGTGGCAAAAACAAAATGATAGACAAATGCCACAAATGACATTTTTGTAACATTTTAATTTGTACTCCTTACTCAGCGTATTTTGTTATTTATATGCATCCAAATTTGGTATCACCACCTCTCTTCAAAAGTGAGTAGTACAGTACTCAGTGTGAAAAATCTTATCTGGAGCCCCGCGTGTACATCACAATGTCGGCACTGTGACATAGTGCAGTGTCTACAGTGCATGTGGCAAAGTGTGGTGTCTGCATCACCATGGGACAGCACAGTGTCAGTATCCGGCATTGCATGTGGCATATTGTGGTGTCTGCACTGCGTGTGGCACAGTGGCGCAGTTGTACCACAGTACAGTGCAACCACGTGCTGTCTGCTGCCACAGTGCAGTACCACGTGCAGAGCATCCACTACAGTGTGCAGTGTGGTCTGCCATCACTGTTCTGCACCATGTGGTTTGGCATCGTCGAGGTGCACCATGAGTGCAGCCATCACTGTGCTATGCAGTGTGCCCTGGTATTACTGCACTGTGCCATGTGTATTGTCACTGCACTGAGCACCATGTGCTGCCAACACTGCACTGTGCCCTATGCACTGCTGTTACTGTGCTGTGCCACATATGCACTGCCATCACTCCGCTCAGAATGTTGGTGCAAGCCTGCAAGGCAGCTGTAGGCCCCTGCATCAGGAGGTGTGTACATGTCTGAACTGTGGGGTCCAAGCTCTGGCAAGCCTCCCTGTAATTCCAACACTGGTTTGAATGGATAATGTCCTTGATACTAGAGCTGCTTAGATAATCAGTGGTACTTTCTGGATACATCCTGATTTCAGGATTTTCAGATGGAACACACAATACAGATAATGAGAGCTCAGCCCCAGATTTGACACAGAGCTGTCTGACTTTTCATGATCTATAAAATGTATCCCTTCTAACTGGTAGGATGCAGTAAGTAAAAGCCCAGCTGGAGACCAGCTGCTGCTCAGAATGCTGGTGACCTCTCCACGTGGGAGTGTGTGAACTGGGAGTCTCTTGTGTTTTGGGGAAGACGGTCTTACGCTGCAGCAGTCAAGTGACGTCTGCCATTACCACAGCATCCACACACTGTGTCCTTAGTGACATCCCAAACTCGGCGTGTGCAAACTGGTGGGATGCTGTGAGAGAAACAGTGAAGCAACAGAAACACAGATGTCTCTCACAGTGTCCACGTGTATTGTTGAAGTGTCATTGTTCAGTAATGTGCTTGACAAGTTTATCCTCCGTGCAGTGGCTAAAACGAAAACTGTGACAGTACTTACTTTCTTCAGCGCTTGCTTCCAAAGTTGAACTCTCCATCTAGTAGCATTTCTTTCGGCCAGTGCCATTACACTGTTTATCTGTTCGTTTATTTAGGTCTCCTGCATGTGTGAAGCTTGCGCTCATGTTGGAGACTCACAAATTAAGTACTGACAGTTTTTCATCTTGGTGACTGCACAAAGGACAACCTTGTCAAGCATACTACCAAACAATAACTCAGAAATACATGGGGATGCTGCAAGACAATTTTTGTTGTAAAATTTTGAGTGCTTCACTGTTTCTCTCACAGCATCCAAATAATTTGCAGAGTCACAGCTATGAGCACAAGCAGTCCTGCCTGCAACTCGCTATGGCAGCTGTTCGGGCGAATAGAGATGCTTAACAAAATAAAAAGAGAAAAAGACACTGTACAAAGGCACCTGGAGTTTTGTGTTTTGTTCACACACAAAGTCGCCCATTCACACACACTCCCACAGAGATGTACTCCCTATTTACCTCCTTGGAGAACAGAACTCTGAGTGGGTGGGTGGGTACTGTGGTTAAACATGTCACGAGGATGAGGAAAAACAGTAGGATCATAATAAACATTTATGTCTTTACTGAGTATGGTAAGTTTATGCCTAAATGAAGAGGTTTCACTCAGAGAGACATAGTACAGGGGCACTGGAACCCCCGGGATGGCAAATTTGTCTGTGGACTTACAATGCCACCCTGACCACTACTATCTGAACTAGACTGACTCCACCACAGGGGGAATCCATAGTAACATAGAAACATAGAATCTGATGGCAGATAAAGACCGCTTGACCCACCTAGTCTGCCCATTTCCCTACCTAACGGATAAGCTGCTGATTCTAGTTAACAAACAGCCTACTTCCTCCTACCCTCCACTAGAATCGCCTTATGTCTGTCCCATGCATTCTTAAATTCCCTCACTGTTTTTGATCCCACGACCTCCTCAGGAAAGCTGTTCCATGCATCTACAACCCTCTCTGTGAAGAAATATTTCCTCACTTTACCTCTGAGCCATTCCCAATCTTCAGATTGTGTCCCCTTGTTCTTGTACATCTGTTTTTCTGAAAGATGCTACCCTCTTGGGTTTTGTTGATTCCCTTGAGGTACTTGAAAGTTTCTATCATGTTCCCCCTCTGTGAGTTAGTCCCCAGAGGAGGCAGGCACTAGTCCGTGAGAAAGGACAAGGCTGAGAGCCCCACCATCAATTATCCCACTAAGAAGATAAACCAGTATGGAAACAAACATCATGCAAAACCTAATGAGCTACAAGGTACAATTTTGATTTGTTTTGGGTGTCGGCTCGCCACCATCTGTCTGTCACTGCCATCCATCACCTTGGACTTACCTACCCTTACCCCTCCCCAGACAAGTGGTGGGAGGGGCCTCTCCTAAGCGGAGACTGGTTCATGATCTGGGGAGTTCCTCAACTGGTTGCATGGGGTCTGGTGGAGCTCTTGATCACCAGCTGTCAGACCCCTGGTCTTCACCGAGTCGGTCAAACGTCAAGCTTCCCATTCTTCTGCCCCGGAGAACAGTCATCAATCCTTCTCCCTTGGCCCTCTGACATCACTGGCTCGCTTCTGAACCAGGGGCGTATGGGTTGCATGTGAAAGCTCTACAGCTGTGCCTGCGCTCAATCAAAGTTCAACTCTGAAGTGCTCAGCTGTGCTATTCATTAATCTAACCCTGCAGTAGGTGGGAAAAACAAAATAATAAATGAAACAAAAGACACAGGTGAATTTTTTTGTAGCGTTTTTTTTTCTATTATCTATTACATACCTGCTCCGTCGACTATCTGCTCGGTCACGAACCCTATTTGCACCACCTCCGGATATCACCGGATCCCTCGGTCATCCTGACTACCCCCAGAGAGTGGGGCCGTGGCTCCGACCCCGATATCGGGCCGCGGAACTATGACTAGTCAGGGGATTGGCTCCAGAGGCTGATTAGGGCTTCCAGGGGCAGAGCGCCATTAAGATGGTGAGGCTCAGGATTTTTATCCCCCCCCCTTAAGCAGGATGGGAACGTGCAATGACGACCAGCGTCCATCCCATCATGACGTACTGTTATGCGCCGATGTGTTGCGGCCACCCAGCCTCCGCTAGGTGCCGCTCATCGCCGAGTGCTACCCTGCCCTCCCCAGGAAGGAGAGCTGTCAGGGGCCTTAATCCTTCCCCTCCCGGTCGACCCTCCGGCCGACCTGGATCCGTTCCCGAACCCGGATCGCCGGCGTTGCAAGCGGAAATCCAACCGCTGCGCCGACGGGCCGGCTTTTTTGTAGCGTTTTTATTGGTACTCCATGCTCACTGTATTTTGTCATTTGTATGCATCCAAATTTGGTTCTACTCACCTGTTCCGATTTACAGTCCTATTGAGCATCTCATTGGAAACAGGAGTGGTTTATTACCATAAAATTCAGGCACACACGACCCATCAAGAGGGACGCCAGAACTGCATTTATAATAAAAACATTTATTTGGATATAAATAAAATATACCCCTGACACATTTCGGACAGTGCTTGTCCTTTCTCAAAGTTGCCTTTGAGAAAGAACAAAACTGATCCAAAATAATATCCGGTTATTTTATTTATTTCCAAATAAATGATTTTATTATAAATGCAGTTCTACATCCTTCAATGGGTTGTGTGTGCCTAATTTTATGGTAATGGACTCTTAGTTTTTATTCAAAGCACCACATTCCTTGTGCATACTTTTAAGTGTTAGAAACAGGAGTGGTTCCAGAGAACTGGAAGAGGGCAGATGTAGTCCCACTTCACAAATGTGGTAGCAGGGATGGGGCTGGCAGTTGTATACCTGTCAGCATGACATCAGTGATGGGAAAGATAACTGGAGTCACTGCTGAAGGAAAGGACTGTGGAATACTAGTATGTTGAATCCAGTGGGTTACAAGACCCGAGGCAACATGGATTCACCGGGGGATACTATCAAGTAAATCTGAAAGATTTGATTGGTTCACCAAGGAGTTAGATCAGGGTGGAGCAGTGGATGTGACCTACCTAGAGTTCATTAAGGTGTTTGACACTATTCTACACAGGAGACTAGTAAGCAAGCTGGATAGCTTAGGAGTGTGTCCAAAGGTCTTAAGCTGGGTAGGAAATTGGTTAAGGGATAGGAGTCAGAGGGTGGTGGTAAATGGCATTCACTCCAAGAAGTGGAGGGTGACCACTGGGGTACCTCCGCGATCAGTGCTTGGACCAGTCCTCTTTAATGTCTTTATAAATGATGCTGCAAGCTGCCCACCTGATAAGCAGCAACGCCAACAACCAAGGTTTGGAAGTGAATCTAGGGTGTCAGAGGGCCTGCCGGGGGGGGGGGAAGAGAGGATTGTGTATCCATAGAACTGCTTTTGGGGGAGGGTGGGCAGAGCCCGTTGCTTTGTCTGGCCCCTGGTGGAAACTGGGGGAAAGGCAGCTTGGGCCAGAAAGTTGCGACATGTATCAGGTGTGGGTGCATGCACCATGACATCGGTGCACGCCACGACTCCCCAGGAACAGAAAATCCAGAAAAAGTCTGGCTGCAGCCAGCACGGTGGTGCTGGAGATTGAAGTGCTGGTCGCTACACCTCACGCCACACCAGTGACCTGGGTTTGGGAATGAGCATGGGCCGCCAAGGGTTGGCAGGGGGGGAGAGAGGATTGAGCGTCCGGAGGACTGCTTTCTCTCTCGGGGACTAGTTGTTCCTCATTGTCTGCCCTCTGGCAGTGGCGGAGGAGCAGTATGGGCTCGGGAGGCTTGATCCAACATCGTAACATCGAAGGGAGGGAGGATGAGTGAAAGATAGAGGAAAATTAGCCTGTCAGGCTCAGTGATGGTCTGCTGCTCCTGGGTCTGTCCCCAGATTGGGGCTCTGGGAGGGAGAAGCGGCAACCTCCTCCTGGCCTGTTGCAGTGCAATCCACGGGGAACTCTGGGGACCGCAAATACAGAGGCAGCGGGACCCAGAGAGGTCCCTCCATCATAAATGCTGAAGCCCTTGACAGGGCTCCAGTGGATAAAGAGATAATTAGGGGGTTCCAGCTGCAGGATGAAGAGGAGCACTCACGGGTCCCACATCCGACCAGCTGGGCATGCTAGCCTGAACTGGATCCATTCTCCAGTGGGGCTTAGGGAGCTTGGCCAGGGCGGTCATACTCATAGTGAAGACAGCTGGAAATGTAAGTCCTGGTGCAAGTCTCAATGGCTGAGAGAGGGACCTGGGGTGGTGGTGGGTGTCAAGATGAACAACTCTGAGACTTGTAGGAGGCAGCAGCCAAGGCCAACAGGATGCTGGGATGCATCGCTGGGGGATCACCTCCAGAAGGAGAAGTGATACTCCCTCTGTATAACTGCTTGGTGAGGCCACACCTTGAGTACTGCGTGCAGTTTTGGAGGCCACACTTAAAGCAGGACATTAACCTCCTGGAGAGGGTCCAGAGGAGGCAACCAAAATGATTTGTGGCTTGGGGACAGGACCTATGAGGAGAGGCTCGAAGAGCTAAATATGTACACATTGGAAGAGAGAAGGGACCGGGGACATGATAGAGGTCTTTAGGTACATGAAGAGGGTAAATAGGGAGGAACAGTCAGGGTGCTTGAAGAAGGAGGAAGGAGCCACTAGAGGCATGGCTGGAAGCTGGAGGGAAGATTCAGGGGAGAAAGGAGGGTGCTACTTCACTGAGAGGGTGGTGGAGCCATGGAATGCACTGCCTAGGGGGCTGGTGGAGGCAGAGACAGTGGAGGGGTTCAAGAGGGGTGGGACAGGTACAGGAAAAGGTTCTGGAAGCAAAATCTAATGCAGCAAGAATATCCGGAACTGGGAAGGAGAAGCCAGAGGAAGGCGGGGGGACAGCAAGGTCAGCACCCAGGTTGGGGACTGACCAAGCGAGCAAACCACGAAGACTGTTAGGCCTATTCTGCTGGCATTTTAGTATGTTAGTATGTCAGAGTGGTGGTGCTGGGGTGCCACTCTGAAGGAAGCTGTCCAGGAGAGGGAAGGGGAAAAATAAGTGACATTGCAGAGGAGCTGCAAGAATATCTGCCTCTTTATGGATTACACCAAAATCTGCAGTAGAGTGGACACTCCAGGTCGGGGGGTGAGGCAGGTTGGAAGAATGTGCACAACCTGAAAAACTCGAGGAGTGGTCAGAGGTATGGCAGCTAGCCCACCTCCAAAGTTTGACACTATACCCCACACTGTCACTCATTTGCAGGGTCTTTGTCCCTCATTTAAGTAACAAAAGGTTTTGTTATTTGGGCTGGCTTTGTGCTTTCCAACTCAAGACTACCACCACCCCACCCACCCTTTCTCATGTTCCCACTGGCTGTTCACACAATCCACAAGAGGAGTGATTGCAGGTGATCCAACCCTGAGGTACGTGTGCCATTCAAGGATGGCATCTAATCCCTTGTGGTGCCTGTATATGTCTGCATGAGCCACACTGCACCGCTGCTTGACATGCACAAGCCTCCCTCAGTCAGAGCAGTCTCTGGGTTTGGACCCCCCCCCCCAAGCAGCCCCCTCCCAGCACACACAGCAGAGCAGCATTTCTCTGCTGTGGATCTTCCACTCCCCGGGCCTCTCCTGATGGGGGTGTGGCAGCTGCAAAAGATAGCTTGTCTATGGGGGATGGGTTCCTGCTGTGGGGTGGGGATAAGACAGGAGCCCTGCTGAAACAGCGGCTTGCCAGGGACCTCAGACAGGGCATGATAGGGTGCTGGGTGGCCCCTTTTGGGTCCCCCTCTCCCCTGGAATGCACCTGGAAACAAGCATGTCTGCTGAGTATGGCTTTCCTGGTGAAATTCTTAAATAAATAAATAAAATTTAGTTAGCGCATGGGAGAGATGCGAAAGGTTCAGTGAGGAAAACACAGCATGTTTAGGCATTCAGCACACACACATTGCCAGTATGCCTCAGCAGTCCCTACCAGCAGCCACTGTGCCCAGTAAATAACCCTACACCCACCAAAGACACCCCTCATCATTGCTGCAGTTAGCATTACTGCGGCCAGAAGCCCCCCCACTCACCGCAAATCCCTTACAGAATAACTGCCCTGCAACCCTAATCCCTGCACAGCCCAAGCCATGGCAGATTTTAAACGTGTTCATGAGTTCCCAAAATGATATCCACCTTCCAAAACCACCGTCTATTGACAACAGGAGTCCGGTCCAAAGAGAAATACACAGACTGACAATGTTGTTATTAAAATCAACTGAGAAATTAAACTTAAACTAAGCATGCTGCCCAGCATGTGTGGATGTCAATGAGCCCAAGTCAGTGTGTTGACATCCACAATATGGCGGTGTGCTTTACGTGCCTCTGAAGTGGGCAATGCCATTCTAGTCTTTTTTCCTTCTAGTTCTATGTGTGTAACCCTGATTTCATTACCTGTTTAAAAAAGGCAGTTTCAGTGAAGAGCTGATGATGATGTCATCTTCCGTACTATATGCAATAGTTTTCACAAGTAAAACAGGCAGCACCATTCAATAAATATTGCTATAAAAACTATGTGTGTCTCAGGTTTTGTAACAAAGTGCAGCAGTCTTGCCTTTTGCCCCATCTCTGAAGTTTTGCATGACTTCTTGACTTGGGGTTTGACCACTTCCTCAAGGTCCATACCCTTTGTAGCGATCTGTGATATGGCAGTATGGGCATCCACCCATACCTTCACCTCACGGCAATGCAAAGTTTGGTTCTGAACTAAAGAACTTCCTTCTCCCTGGCCACCCTGAGGACCAAGTGGCAGTGTGACATGTTGCTCTGCATCAGGGATCGACAAATTTCAAAATTATATGCTTGTCCGAGGACAACTGACCTTACCAAAAATGGTAGTGCCAGTGTTCTCCGTGGTAGTCCATGGTGGGAAGGCTATTTCTAGGGAAATTACAGAAACTTAACATAGCGACAAAGTATGTGGTGTGGGGGTTGTAACATTAATATTAGGTAGCTGTAAAACATTAGGGAGCAGAAAAAAAAATGTCTGTTTACATTCTCTTACTACAGGTTGAGTCAGTCTGAGTCGACTTCAAGAACGTTAGATATAATTAGAACAATGAGAACTCAGAAGAACTATCATCAAGAGTAGTAAAACAATTTGATCCAACCAGATTTGCTGGATAGTCGTAAAGTTCCGAGATCTGCTCTGACTATCCGGCACCTTCTGGTCGCCTAAGTAAACAAAAACAGGCCCTGGTATCCTGTGGCAGCACCCTTCCTCTCCCCGTCCCATATGGCAAAAACAGGCAACGAATGTTACCAGAAGGTTAAAAGCTTTAATTGTCCAAGCCAATATTCCCCTGGTCAGCACAGCAGCTGCGTACAGCCCACCCACAGGACACACTTGTGAATGAGCCCTCAGTTCCATGTGCCTTTCCTGGTTGAAATTTATAATAAATAAATAACGTCAGGCATCACTTGTTGGTAAACTCTGCCAAATGGCTCTGAGCTGTCTGTGACAGTTTTATGCGGTGCTCTTACAGGAAGAGAGGAAACCAAATTAACAAACCGCTCCATGAAAGAGAAACTCAAGATGGCACGTCAACCCAAGGCTTTCATTACAAAATATTATACAGTTACATGTGTACCTTCTTGCCTACAACTTCTTTTTTTAAAGCTGTTGTAGGGACTGGGATTAAATATATTTTTATCCATTTTTGTTATCTTATTCATTTTTTTTATCTTATTTATTCATGTTCAGTGTACAGTTCTGGAGACCATACCTCGTAAGGACATAGACAGGTAGAGAAGGTTCAGAGGAGGCAACAAAGATGGTGCATGGATTGCATCACAAGTCCTATGAAGACAGGTTGAAGGAACTGAACATGTACTCCCTGGAGGAGAGGAGGAGAGGGGATATGATAGAGACATACAAGTATCTTACAGGGAGGAACAGGGTGCAGGAAAACACTATTTTAAGTGAAAAAGATGTTCCAGGACTAGAGGGCATGGGATGAAGTTGGAGGAGGACGATTCAGAGGAAACATGAGAAAGAATTTCTTCACAGAGCGGGTGGTGGACAAGTGGAACACCCTGCCAGAGTGGTGGGGGCTGAAACAATCACGGGATTTAAGAATGCATGGGATAGACATAAAGGAATTCTGGAGGTCAGGAAGGTGAAACAGACTTCTAGGAAAACAAACTGAACTTACAAGCTCAAATGGGCAGACTGGGTGGGCCATAGGCCCTTATCTGCCGACACTGTCTATGTATCTATGTACAAATCTGTTGAACTGCATAGGTGTGCTGAGCTGGAACTCGCTTTCCCAGGTACAAAATGGGGAGGGTTACAACGGGAGTGGACTACAGCAAACAGTAAATTAGTACAGAGCAAACAAAAACAGTGCAAAAACTATACAGATAAGTTTTACAGTGGCAACAAAAGAAAAATTGATATGGTTTTCCTTGACAGAATACTACTATCTACTGCTGCAGAAGCTAATATTATAGCAATTGTTTTCTGAATACAGCGATGCTGACCTTAAGTACTATACCTTTTCCTTCCCCACTGTACAGGCAAAACCTATGTATGCTCTGCTGATAATGCAGTATTTCACTAAGGCTTCCCAGTGTATATGTATTAGTTTGTATAGTACCTTTTGAGACTCAAGTTGCAGCAGTCTTCCTATCAGGCAGGCCTTGGTGCTCGAGAATCGCGGCTCATCCTGATGGTCTGAAGCTTCACTGTGCAGTCGACAGACTGATCCCACCTGCTCAAAACCCACCATGTTGGCTGTGTGAACTCCCCCCCCTCCCCCACAGTGATGGAAGAGGTCTGGAGGGAGGAGGTGGAAGGGCGAGAACACAGTTAGCAAAGTGTGGAGGAGGTGAGGAATACATAACAAGGATACGTGGAGGGGTGCACACAGAGGGGATAAATGTGAATAGAAGAATAGAGGGAATAGAAGGACGATCAGATTCTAGGTGGAGGGTGGTGTCTCAGAATGCGTGGAGTCTTGGAAACAAGATGGATGACCTGCAGGTGCTATTAGCAGACAGGAGGGTGGACATAGCTACAGTTATCGAGACTTGTGCAACATCACCCCATGACTGGGACCTTGCGATCCATGGATATAAAGTATACAGGAGGGACAGGATAGTCGGAAAGGGTGGCAGTTTATATCAGGGAAGGAATTACTTGCATGAGGGAGGAGTCTGAGGAAGGGGAGGCGGAGGCATTATGGGTTCAGTTAAGGTCCAACAGAGGGAGAAAGGTGAGGCTGGGGGTGGTTTATAGACCACCCAATCAGGATGAGCAGAGGGACAGGGAACTCAGCTGACAAATATTGGAAGCTGCAGAGAAAGGAGGTGGTAATTGTGGGGGACTTCAACCTGCCAAGGTGGACTGGTGCATACCATTCAGCACATGTGCTAAGAGCCAGGTGATCCTGGAAGGACTGCAGAGTGGGTTCCTGACTGAACCAACAAGCGCTGAGACAATTCTTGATCTGGTGCTCACAAATGGGTAGCATGTACAGGAATTAATGGTCAGGGAGCCACTGGGTGGAAGTGACCAGTGCATAGTGTGGTCCCAGTTGGATATGGGCAGGGAAAGCATCCCGACGAAGACCAAAATCTTGGATTTCAGGAGGGCAGACTTCAGGAAAATGGGCAAAGTGCTAAGGAGCCATCTGGCAGGCATCAGAACAGGTGGGGTGGACCAAAGGTGGTCCATCATTAAGGAAGGAATACTGGTTGCCACAGATGAGTGCGTTAGGCTCAGGGGGAAGAACACAAAGGCCAAAGTGCCCAGCTGGTTCAGTTCAGGGGTTGCCCAGGCAGTAAGGGAAAAGAGATTGGCCGTTAGAAAGTTCAGGAAGACCAAGAGAGAGGTGGATAGAGAAAATTACCTAACGTTGGCTAGTGAGGCAAGTAAGGAAGTCTGTCAAGCAAAGGCACAGAAGGAGTTGCAGATAGGGGGAGAAGGCTTTCTTTCAATATGTAAGTGAGAAAAGGGACAAGAAGGGAGGGATTGTTAGGCTCAAGAAAGGGTAGAGTAGGTGGAGGATAATGGGAGGGAAACAGAGATACTAAATGAATACTTCTGTCTTCACCAGGGAGAAGGATGGACCAGTGCCTTCAGGAGGGAAAGAGGAGTTGGGGGAGAACACAGATGTAGTGATGGAGGAGGGATAGAGTGAGGAGGGGCTGCTGGCATTGAAGGTGGACAAATCACCAGGCCCGGACAGAGTACATCTAAGAGTACTAAAGGAACTGGCTGAGGAGCTGGCAGGGCCACTGACAGACCTCTGTCCTCCATTGTGGGCAAGCTCATGGAGACCATACTAAAGGAAAGGTTGGTGGACTATCTAAAGGAGCATGGTCTCCAGGATGCGAGGCAGTATGGGTTTATGGGGGGTGGGATCATATCAAACAAATCTGACTGACTTCTTTGTGTCACTAAGACAGTAGAGAGGGGCCAAGCAGTAGCCATCCACTATCTTGATCAGGAAGTTGGTGGATCTTGGGGCTGGAGAAAAGATGGCCAGATGGGTGGAAAACTGTCTGAGGGACAGAACCCAGAGGGTGGTTGTGGGGGCAGAGTTATCTGGCACCAGAGAAGTAACCGGTGGGGTCCTGCAGGACTCCGTACTGGGGCTGGTGTTGTTCAATGTCTTCATCAGTGACATTGGGAATGGCATTAAGGGCAAAATGTTACTATTCGAAGATCACTCCAAACTCTGCGTGAGAGTGGACACAGCTGAAGGGATACAGGATCTACAGGAAGATCTGGAAAAGCTGAGGAGGTGGTCCAGGATCTGGCAGCTTAGCTTCAATGTCAAGAAATGCAAAGTTATGCATATTGGAATCAAGAATCCCAGGACAGTGTACCACCTGGGTGGAGTCCGAATATCTGCATCAGAGGAGGAGAAGGACCTGGGAGTGATGATCCCTAGTGACCTGAAGCACTCCATGCAGTGCGAGAAAGCAGAAGCAAAGGCAAACAAGATGCTGGGATGCATATCTAGGAGGATCAGTAGTAGGAGAGAGGAGGTTATACTGCCTTTGTACAGGTCACTGGTAAGGCAGCATCAAGAGTATGGAGTTCAGTACTGGTGCCCACACCTCAAAAAGGACATTAACCTGCTGGAGAAGGTCCAGAGGAGGGCTACAAAGATGATAGCGGGTCAGTAGGGTAAGGAATATGAGGAGAGGCTGAGGGCACTGAACATGTACTCCCTGGAAGACAGGAGGAGGGGCCATGATTGAGACTTTCAAGTACTTGAAAGCGATAAATAAGGTTGATAAGGAGAGTCTCTTTAAGCTGAGTGACAACCATAACACAACGAGGCACAGTCTGAAGCTTTAGGAGGGAGACCGGGAAGCACTTCTTCACAGAGAGGGGGTGGACACTTGGAAATGCGCTGCCAGAAGAGGTCATCTCGTTGAAGACAGTGGGCAGCTTTAAGAGAGGCTGGGATAGGCATGGGGGAAGTAAGGATCATGGGTACGGAGAATGGGAGGAGTGGGGAGGGAGGGCAGGGACATTAGCTCAAGCTGTGGACCCTGCAGTACGAGCAGACTTGATAGACCAAATGGCCCTCTTCTGCTGGCTTCTTTGTATGTATGTTTGTATGTGTGCGCCTACCCGTTATCATTTCGAAAAGGCAGCTTGTTAGTTTGAGCTGCTGACTTCCAATGGGAATAGTCTGTTGACTGTGCGCCCCCTGCCGCTATACAGATAGCGCTTGTGGAAGCACCGCTGCTTCTATTGGATAGGAAGCAGCAGGAGCTAATTCTGAAAATGCAAGTGCAAATTGGTGCTCAGCGTCCCCTTATTTCGGCCCCTGTAATCAAGTCATCATGTAATGCCCAGCTAAGAGTCCACAGCAGCAGAGGCAGGAGGAACCCTAGTGGCAAACCAGGCAAACTGCAAGAAATGCAGGGGGAAAAAAGTAAATACTTTAATTTGATGGTTGTTCAGGGACAACCAGCTATATAATCAGTGCTAGTCCTGGTGCAAAAACTGATAGCCCAGGACGTTGAGCTATGGGATTTGTCGATCCCTGCTGTGCATGTGACACAGGTTTGGAAATGAGCCAGGGAAGCAGTATCAGGAGGCAGACCAGACTGCAGCAGTTGCAGTCGGGGAGGGGTGGCCTTGTGGTGGGCCACAGGAGCTTGCTGCCTCTACAGGACATACACAGCATGCAACCGAGGTCACCCAAAAGGCTCTGCCTTTGCCAGGAGAGGAGGAAAGGAGCAAGAAGGGAAGGGGAAAAAACATATACCAGATAAATGATGGCTTTAAGTCCTGTAAAGTCCTCGAGTCTCCACCACCGGGGATGCCGCCACCGGATCCTAATCCATATGTGGACTGTGTCGGGGGCAGCCCTCCCCTGGAGTCCCTGCTACTGAGGGTGAGCAGGGGGAAATCGGATCTTGGGAAGTGAAGAAGGAGGGATGACAGGGGCACCATTACTGATCAGGGTATATCCCTGAGGGACAAGCATTAGCCAGGGAAAAAGCTCTGTAGAAAAAGAAGACCTTATTCTCCCAGTAGCCCAGTTTCCCTTGTGTGTGCTCTTTTATTTATTTAGTTATGTCTTTGATAACTGGATGAGCAGACTGATCCAGAGGACCGCTTTCAGTCGCGACCCAGGCCACCAGGGTGGCAAACACAACAAACATCAATACAATACAGAGATGCAATTAGAACAAAACAGGACTGCTGAATACACCTGGTATGAGGTCAAATTACATATGTAACCCCTAGGTGGTACTATCCCAAGGGCTACTACCCCTGCCTGATTGGCTAGTAGCAGGTTAAGGGGCCTGGGTAATAAAACGGGTGCCTCTACCCGGAGGTGAGGGTTGTTAGTGGTCAAACTAACCTGGGCACAGCCCTCTGGGACACAGTAACCCCTCTCTTTCCCTTCTAGTGGCCTGAACAATATACAATAATTGCTATCACAATGACCCTTATTCACCAGGCAATTACGCACATTGTTTGCACTTACCACCAGGGCTGGTTCCTCTAGCTTGACCCTGGGGACCCCCTGTTAAAACAAGATTAAGCACAGCAAGTAGCAACAGTACAATACTCTTGGCACAAACTGGAACCACAGTCAGGTTAAATGCAAACAAAGTTAAATCTGATTTATTCAGGGGACTTGAACAAGGGAGGGGTGTAATCAGGTTGATTTGCTTAAAAGCTATATTAATCAGACAGTTATGCATGCAGTTCAGAATTCCTACACAGTCACACACTCTGGGTATCCAGGTAGGAAAATGGTGGGCTAGCCAGGAACGTTCCAGCTGGTTGGGGCCCTGTGATGGAAGAAAGCAGCATGCACAACACACACACACACTGTTTGTAATCCAGAGCCAGAGGGCTCAGTTCGTGAAAGAAAAGGCAACAAGACAATCAGATGACAACACTTTTAGATTTAGCTGTTATTGCAGGGAGCTATCCTGATGTTTACTCACGATACCCAATACTTGACACAGGCAGGACGAAATTGAGGCTGTTCAGCTGGAGTGCCATCACCAAGGCGTCATTCCTGTTCAAGGTGTTGAGCAGGGGGCTGATCCCCAGGTGGGTCTCTCACTGATGACTTTCTCTGCACAGCAGGTATTCTGGCTGGGCCATAGCAGGGCCCAGACAAATGGAAATGGATATGGATTCAGTCCGTGGAGCTGGATACAGCCTCCAGCAAGCAAAACACAGTTCAGACACACAGTGGAGAACCAAATCACGACCCACTATAAGCACACAGCACATTCACATGTAAGGAAATTCCATTGTACCAGGCAAATGGCTTTCTGGTCGTAATTACAGTGTCTCTCTCTGCAAATCTGGAAGTTCAGAGGTAGCTGGAAGTCCTGACAGGCCAATTGCATTCAGCAAATCTTCGGTGGTCTTCAAGTTAAAGCCTGGTCACAATTCAACGGCTTAATTCACTCTCCAAATTCAGATTCGGTCCGAAAAAAAACAAGTTCCCTCTCAGGAACAGCAGGCAGGCATGCAGGCCAAACTCAGGCCTTTCTACAGTTCTTCCGTGCGAATCCACTATGGATTGCTGCTCGAACTATCTCGAGCTGTTACTTCTTCACTTCCCAGCTCAGATCTAGCTGAAACTGCAAACAGTGTGGAACTTCCCTCAAGATCCAAAAGGTTCAGTGGGCTGATCTGTCTGTCGGTCACAACAAGAGCTCCCCCTCCAGGTTATTTTAGGCGCCAAAAGCCCCAAACTACAATTCCTACCAGTTTTGGCACCACCAAGCCCCTGTAGGCAGGCTCCATTTTAGAGTCAGAAATGTACTTGTAACCTGTAGGTGGCACTATCCCAAGGGCTACTACCCCTGCCTGTCTGGCTAGTGACAGGTTAAGGAGCCTAGGTTCTATGACTGGTGCCTCCACCCAGAGGTCAGGGTTAATAGTAATTAAACTGGCTTGGGTACAGCCCTCTGGAACACTGCAACCCCCCTTTGTTCCCACTAGTGGCCCACACAGTACACGGGAGTTACCTTCCCAATATCCCACATATGAACACTATTCACACATATAGATACCACTCAACCTCGAGACTGATTCTGCAGCACGTCTCTGAGGACCCCCTGTAAAACAAGGTTAAACAACATTCACAGCAAAATGCAATACTGTTTCTATATGTACTGACACCACAGACAGTATATAGTATAATAACAACGAATCTGATTTATTTAGGGAACAGCAACACGGGAGGGGGCAATCAGATTGATTAGTTTTTGCAGAGTTCAAATCACAGTACTGTGCACACATATAGGGTCCTAAAAAGTCACACTCTGGGTACCCAGGATGGTGGGGGGCTAGCCAGGGTTGGTGCAGCTAGTTGGGGCCCTTTGATGGAAAAAACACAAGCATACACAAATTATAATCCGGAGCCCTGTGGCTCAGTTTGTGAAGAAATGAAACAGCAATAATCAGATGACACACTTGTAATTGATAACAGGCTGCAAGGAGAATACCCTGATTTGTATTCACAATACCCAAGCTGAGAACTGGATGGTGGATGTTCTTTCTGGATTGCCAGAAACAACAGGGCATGGAGACAAGGTCCTTGCGACTGAACCCAACTGCAGTTGATAACAAATAGATTTAGTCTGACACAAGCTGGGGTTTGCTTCCAGCTTCAGCATGCAGCTCACAGTACAGGGGACATGAAATAGCAGTTCCCCACAAGTACTATGCACATTCATATGTAAAAGAGAAGTACTATACCAGGCAGGAGGCAGGCTGCTCCTCGTTCCTGATCGCACTTACTGCAAAACACCGGGGAGCACACACAGTAGCTTCAGTTCCTGACAGACGGCCTTGATTCAGCAATATCTCCAGTCTTCTACAGGGTGAGCCTGATTTCCACATTCTGGT
This sequence comes from Neoceratodus forsteri, assembly GCA_016271365.2. NCBI lineage: Eukaryota > Metazoa > Chordata > Ceratodontiformes > Ceratodontidae > Neoceratodus > Neoceratodus forsteri. The sequence goes on from JADMNL010000023.1 coordinate 420,374,327, forward strand.
GCTTCTTTCTCCTCAACTCAGTTCAGTCCAAACTGGCACTCATAGCGGCTGCAGGTCAAACCGTGGGCCTCACTATCGACTTCCAGTGCGAAACCGCACGCTGCAGCAGAAGCAGAACTTCTTCTCTCTTCACTGTCAGTACTGATCTGAGCTTTCCAGTAACAGAACAGGGCATTTCCTTTGGCTCCACACCAGTTCTGTTGGAGGATTCAGCTGTCAATCACTGCAGGGCTCCCTCTGTTGGTGCAAAAAGGTGCCAAGGTCAAAACTACATTTCCCAGAGTCACTGCCCATACAGTCCCCTGGTGGGTGGCTCAAAATTGAGAGTCCAAGTTCTGATTTGTCCACGGGCTCCATTTTAAGGTCTCCCTGTCATCCTGATTGGTCCAAGCCAGCAGTTCAGGACCAAAATGAAAGAGCTACACTGAAACAGTTTATGCTGAAATAAAGACAGGTTAGACGAACTACATTTTCTCAGTCACTCTAAATGATTTCTGGCAAACAGTTATATCTTTCAACAAGGCTCCCTCTGCACATGTAGCAACGGCAGAAATGGAGCTAATTGACAGTAGCCTGAGCGGGATTCGGGCATTAGAACACACAGTCCCCCCTTTTTCAATTAATTATGGCTACAAGCAGGCAGCTCTTAAAGAGACAGTACCAGAGGCTCTAAAAGCACTCACGCTTAAACGCCGAACACCTCCAGACTTTGAGCATTCAGGCAAGCTCCTGGAAGACTTTTGGGAAACCTCCATTTGCATGGAAGTTACATACTGATTGGCCCATTCTGACAGTCCTGGGTTCAAGATGATGGAAACAAACAGAACTGTCCATGCTGCAAAGAAGGTAGGTTAGAACAAACTGCAATATTATTACTACCCTAACAAATGATCAGCAAACAAGTACATCTTCTAACAGAGCTCCCACTCAGATTAATTATGACTGCAATCCAGTCAGCTCTTAAAGAGACAGTACACAGAGGCTACACAGACATTATGTGGCAATACATTTAAGCTGCTAAAACACAGGACACCAGCCTGGCAGTGAGCATTTAGCCAAGCTCAAGGAAGACTTTTCAGGAACCCCCATTTGTAGGGGAGTTGTACATAGTACAAATATTTCAGAGAAATCGGTACATACTGGTGTAGTGACATGCATTAAGTGGCTATGCAATATAACATGGTGAGTATGGCTCTTGTTTTCTGCATGTCTTTGGCTGTAAATGAATTCACTTTGTTAGAAGAAAAAGTCGCTTACTTGTAACACTGTTTCTTCATGTGGAATTCATCCGTAGCCACACATGGCCTTCTCATGCTCCCTAATTGCTGCATTGGGTGACTGTGTGTGTGTGTGTGTGTGGTTTCCTTCTGTGAGAAGGATGTGGTAATTGCAGAGAGCTGAGCATGATGCAAAGAAACAGTGAATGAAGTGTGATTTAAACCTTTTGAACATTTCTGAGGCATCAGCTCACGGGAGCGGTGCTGAAGTTATATGGTTATGGAGGATGCCACTAGAGGAAATATAAAAAGTGAGCAAATGTTCATTCTTACTCAGGCTATTAAGTGTTCAGTGTAGATCATGTTATTTCAGAGCTGAAGAACTAGGGGCCTGTTACACCTTTATAAAATGTGGTAGCACAAACTCTGGGCGCAACAGACACCACCACTCAAGTGTGACATATACAGAGTCGTGCTGTCTGTAGGGATGGAGCCCCGCCAGACAGCCTTCCTTTGAAACACAGATGGTGATGACAGAAAAAAACCAAAGGTCCATCTAGTCTGGCTGGCGTTCCATACCTGCCACAGGGCCTATTGTCTATGCAGGATTTTTCATCCTTCATGGTCTATCCCCCTGATCACCTCCCTACTGCTACTGATCTGAGCAACCCCCAAAACACTTCACTATGTCCCAGCCATGCTTGAAACCATTTAGGGTCTTGGCGCTCACCACCTCTGATGGCAGACCGTCCCAGTTCTTCTTAATAAATGTAAATGAAATAATCCAGATATTCGTGGATGCACTTTGGGCGTACACCTACTAACAATATTGACAGCATCAGCTGCAAAGGTTGGCCATGGCATAGCACCAAGCTCTTGGCACTATGCCGTGGTCCAAGCCCTGGGCCAGTGACACTACCACCATAGTTGCCCCCCTCCTTGTACCTGTTTTTCGACTCTTGGCAATCATCTGCGTGCCTGGTTCCACCTGTCCTATACTCCCTGGTGGCCTAGTAGCTCCACAGAGAACTTCCAGATCCCATGTGTATGGTGTCAAGTGGATCCCATCTCCCAAGCCCTCTCCCGCACTGTATTGCCCCTTCCCCTACTGGACCTTTTGTTTTTGTTAGCAAGTCAGCACCACCCTGTAGAACTACTTTTAATAGTTCTACCATTGACGGGTGCAGGACATTTTGGCTGGGGGCCAGCTCAGCAGCCGATTAGCATGCCAGTACCTGCAGTGCCATGGATGCCCCCAACCCTTTTCCTGTACTGTTGTAATGCCCATTGCAACAAAACATAGTAATTTACAGTTAGACGAGACACTAGGTACATCATGTCTGCCCATCACTGTTTTACAAGCAGGGATGAAAAACTGACCTGGGGGAAGGATTGAGTATCTCACTGCATGTTCTCCCTCACTGGGGTCGGAGGCTGTCTTGCTTTGAGTGGACAGTGCCACCTGGGTGTCCACAGGCAGAGGTGCAGCTCAGAGTGGCAAAGGGGAAGGGGACTTTCTTTATTCCTGCACAATGCCATACAGTTGTGTACCTGCACATGCATTGGAGCCCTTGCATGTGAGCAGTCCCCAGGGGAAAAGACAGTGTTCATTGACTTGACCAAGGCTTTCGACATTGTTGACCATACTATTAGTACAGAAACTGGTCAATTTTGGCATTGGAATAGGGGTGTTGTGATTGTTCCAAAGTTATCTAAAGAATAGAGGTCAGAGTGTAAGGATAGGGGATGCACTCTCCGAGCCTTGCATTGTGACACCCCATCCTGCAGGGCTCGGTATTGGATCCATTATTATTATCTCAGTTAATGACTTAAGCAAAAGTTTTTCCTCTTCTAATCTCATTTCATCTGTGTGTGACACAGTCCTTCTCAGCTCGGGCAGTAGTATTACTACAATCCAGGCTGACTTGTAACTGGGGTTTGGACAGCTTCTTGATTGGCTGAAAGCAGATAGATAATGAGTCCAAAACAAGATGCATCTTGTGTGGCACAAGCCAGTGACTTGTCCGACTGGGAAGGACTTCGTTATTGGAGGATGATGGGGGGAAAATATGGTCTCTATAAAGGAGTTCAGGTATTTAGGGGTCCTTTTAGACTAAAGTCTGAGTTCTATTTCACACATTGAGTCTGTAACTAAAAAGTGAATTCAAAAGTTAGAAGATATATATATATATATCTCAAAATGTTTGATCTTTAGCAGTGGGGACTAGAACACTGGTGGCAAAGCAGGTTCTTTTGCCAGTACTGGACTACGGAGCTGTCCTTTTTGCCAAACTCGATGCAGCTCTAGAAGAGAGTGCTTAAATAACATATGCCAGTTTGTACTTAGGGCACAGTTTAAATAAATGTCTGATATTTTTATTTTCTATTTGGGCTTCATAGCCAGTTACCTTATGTCAGCATTAGCACATTTCTATAAAAATTAAGGTTGTCCATTTTTGGAACGGAAGGAATCATAACTGGAGTGGAACCCCCGGCCAGCTGATCCCTTCCACTCTGCGGTCTGCTAGCCTCACCCCATTCTCCGATGTTTTGTGACATTTAAACAGGGAGAGCATGGGGGCGTGCCCCATACAAGTCTAGGGGGACATTTTTCAAGACATATTTATGTATGTTTAAGCAATCTTGAGAAAACTAACAGGCACCACTCAATTAATAGGGGCCCTATTGGTTGAGCTGTGTCTTTCATTGTTCTCCAAGAATGCCTTGGAAAATGCCCCTATAGACTTGTATGGGGCATGCCCCCCTTCCCATATGCTTACTGCAGCGTCCACAAAAGCGTCTGAGCTGCAATGAGGACAATGGACTGGAAGTGAAAGGGATCAACTGGCCGCAGGTTCGGCTCCAGTTACGTATCCCTTTCTGAAGGCAAGCTTAAAAATGTACTTTTATAGTAATGGGTTATGAAGCCAACTGTGTATCTTATAAAATTCCTTTGAAAAGCCTCATTGTACTTTGTGTAGTTTGATGGGTGTGCTTCCTCCATTGCAAAAATATTATTTAAATGTGGCAACTTTAGCACAAAGAATCTTTAGGTCTGGAGTTCCACTACGTTTGTTTAATAAATTTAAGAAAAACGAATCATCATGCACAGCAAGAGGTTCTGAAACTGGGGGGTGCTGTGGAGCCGGAGCTATGAAGTCGTATTTCACTTTGGCTCCTCAGGCTACTTCCTTTAAACTTTTAAACATTACTTTTTGAGTGATTTACCCTGCAGAAGTCTTATATCTCCAGTTAGAGAAATTCTGGTGTGCAAAATGGGCAAATCAAATCGTAATCAGCAGCAGTTAGAAGGGGGAAAAAAGACAGAGGTAAGGGTCTGGCTGTGGGCCCTAGTACTCAATCTGCACAGCAGGATGTGGTCAAGGGAGGTGACTCAGAGGAGGTGCTTCAAACCCAGATCTGCAAAATGCAGCAGCTGTTAGCTTCCTCCACCTCCATAAACAAGTTGGATGTTTTCACTGGGCACATAGCTTCTGTGGAAAAATCTGTGGACCTGCTTCAGGGAAATAGAAGATGTGCATTATCACTAGGACTCCTGTAAAAGCGCCAATGGCACAGAGGGCTGAGGAAGCCCAACATATGCATAGTCATTTGGAAATATTGAAAAATCAGATAGGCAGCCAGAATGTCAGGTTGGTGGGCTTACTGGAGGGCTCGGGGACCACACTATTCTATTTCTTCAGGAGTGGCTGAAAGAACAGTTTAAATCTAGAGTCCCGGCCCTTGATGCGCATATAGTGAAGGGATACAGAATTCAACGCTGAACCAAGACACCTACAAAGTTGCCATGGGTCACGATGGTGGTGTTAGCACTAGAACCAGGGACAGAATTCTGAACCTAGCTACTGTAAATGGTTTGGGCCCCTGAGTGTGGAAAGGGTTACGGAGCATGTGTTTCCAAATATAGCATATGCTACCAGATTACAGCAGAAAAATTTTGATGGAGTCCGCAATACTTTGAGGGACTTAAATATCCCACACAGCATCCAGTTTCTTGCAAAACTCTGTATTGTCCATGAAAGTAAGGTCTACATTTTTACAGACCCAATCGATGCAGGAAAATGGGCATCAGAAATGGCGGCCGCAAAGAACTCCACTGAGAGGGCAACAGTGGGGGACGACACCTAACCGAGACTGTACTGACTCTAAGTGCTCTTAATACTCACTAAGTTGAATCAGTAGAGGGACCAATTTTTTTTTTCTCCCTGCTTACTACCAATGTTGTTTAGGTATTTTATTGCCTAATACAAACCTGCTGAGTTAAAGTTTAAAAGATCTATCTATTCTGCACAGAATGGTAAGTACATACTGTTAATAACTTCTGATAGCATTTGTTTATCAGTATACTGAATGCATATACTTTGCTGTCTTACAGCTTTGGGGATGTTTGGATTTTATCTGTACTGCCATTCCGCTTCAGTCAGTATGCTGCTTATGTTAACCCATTCTGATGCTTGTTTTATCGTGTTACAACATTAATAAGTTGTTTTATTTGGATCCTAATGTGCAACTGTGCCTTAAATTCATCAGCAATGTTGTATGCGCCTGTGGGGGTAATAAATATGTCTGCTATTATTGTTTTATTGACAATAGTTAAGATGTTGTACAGGCATGGCAACTATAGCCCAACAGGGCACAGGAGTATATGGACACATTTCGGGGCTCCTATGTTTCTGAATTATTGCCCTTTGCTCTTGGGCTATGCAGTTCTACAGATTAGGACTTTTTAGATGATTCTACAATTTTACATGGTGGTAGCCTCTCCATTTAGATATATAAGCAAGGCATACTGTTTCATCCTGTATAACTTTGGATGTTTCCATCCATCTCACTCGTTTATTATTGATTGTTCCTTGTGTGGACAAATTTGTATTTTTACTCTAAAATGAATCAATTATAAGTATAAAAAAAAGGTTCTCTGAAGCTGTTACTTTTAAATTACAGCTGTGTAAATTACAGGTTAGTAGTAGATCTTTTACTTGGGCTGGCCCTTATGTATTAAATAATAAGTCAATTATAGCGTATAGTGGAATGTTGTTTTGTATAGAACTCCATCCCTTTCAAAATGCTGTTCTACCACAGTTCCGAGGTCATGGAATGCTGTTCTACCCTACTGCGGTAGAACAGCATTCTAGAACCTCTAGAGACTGCATGAATCAGTTTCATTTTGAAAGCAAAAGAACTCGCAAAACACATTTTTCACAGAGTACTATACACTATAAAAAATATAGGATGAGCAACTCTAAGTACAACCAGTGTGTTTTGCCACCCCGGGGTTCTGATTCCCATGGACCTCTCGAGCTTCGCTCTCAAGGTCAGAGGGAATCAGAATCCCTCTGTGGCAGAACACACTGGTTCTGCATAGTTGCCCATCCAGTATTCTGTATGTTCTACACACTGTTTAAACTAACTCTGGCCAGAGCAGATAGGGCTGCAGTTGAGGAATCAGGGTAAAGATAATGTAAATTACCAGCTACAAGCGTGCATTTGCAAAATGTAACATAGGCTCGTAAGTGTGTTGGTTTGTAATAGTTTTACACCAGATTTTCAACACAGCCTTGTTATGACCCTGCCTCATAAAGATGGGCAGACAAAATGTTCAACTCCTGGCTTAAAGGTGTTTTTGCGCAGGGACTGTGAAATCAACTTTTGGGACGCAAAAACACATTTTGGGCAGCTGTTGAAAAATGACAGCTGTCACATTTATGAGGTGCTGTAAAGAAATGGCTATGTTGGAAAATTTGGGGTAAAAGTAGTGAATATTACCAAACTTATGAGCCTGCATCCGCAAAAATCAAGCATTGGCTCGTAACTTTTTTGTTTTTTTTAAATGTTTTTACACCAGATTTCTAACATAGCCTTCTTATAACCCCGCCTCATTAACAAGGGCAAAAAATTTTAACTCCCTGGCGAAGGTGATTTTGTGCAGGGACCGAAAATCACCTTCGAAATCGTAAAAAACATATTGGTCAGGATTTGAAAAATGACAGCTGTCACATTCATGAGATGCTGTAAAGCTGTGGCTGTGGCTGTTTCTCGGCTGTACTATTTCCTGTGCTTATTTATACCACATTGTAAATATGATTGTCTCTACAGTGCTTGTATATTACCTTTCTGTAAAGACCAATGTCTATACTGTATTTCTATAGGATGTACATACTGTCTGTAGTTGTTGCTATTACTGTCTGTAACCAAAAATTGTTGTACTTCTGTGTACACCTTATACCTGGGTCGCACCTGGAAACGAGCCTCGGCTCAGTGTGTTTTTTCCGGTCACCAATTTTAAATAAATAAAAAAAATACAAATGTGTACATTTGGGGTAAAAATATTGAAGATTACCAAAGTTATGTGCCTGCGTTTGAAAAAATTCTATGTGGGCTCATAACTTGGTTGTTTAATATGTTGCACCAAATTGAAAAACGACAACTATCACAGTCATGAGGTACCGTAAAGGTATGGCTATGTTGTAAATCTGGGGTGAAAATATTGAAAAGTACCAAAGGTACAGTATAAGCCTGCATTCGCAAAATTCAATGTAGGCTCATAACTTTGTTGTTTTTCAATATTTTTACACCAAATTTTCAACATATCCTTCTTATTACCCAACCTCATGAACAAGGGCAGAGAAAATGTTCAACTTCTGCCTGAAAGGTGATTTCATGCAGGGACCACAAAATCACCTTTCGGGACAGATCTGCCTAACAGTGGCATTGTTCATGAGGCGGGGTCCCTAAGAAGGCATGTTGAAAATGTGGGCCTAAAATATGTACAAATGCCCAAGTTATGGCACTAAGTTCAAAACCTCATTGAAATACGTTGAACTGCATACCTGTGTCTCCAGTTTGTAGTCCGGCTTTGAAGAGTGAAGACATGTCTGCAGTCCAGAGAGTATTACGGTGTTGGACCCCTGATGGGGAAAGTAAGGGCTTGGGGGTGTGTGGGTGGTGGATGCTCAGTGTGAGGGTTGGGTGGGGGTAAAGAATGGCTGAAAAAGACGTCGATGGACCATTTTTTTTTTACGAGTGAACGAGGAAAAAAAAAAAAGAGATTGACGATCCCTGATCACGACACTTGGGGATGGGCACCCCCTGTGTCAGAACAAGAACAATGATCCCTGATCGTGACACTGGAGAATTGGGCACCCCCAGTGTCAGTTATGTTTGTGGGTGTGTGTGTGTGCTGAGAGGGCTGGTTGGGTGGGGGGAATTTTTATAATATTTAAAAAAAATTAATACAGTAGGCAGCCACAGCAGAACACAGCCCACTCCGCCATGACCAACATGGATGCCAGATGCTACTGCGCATGCGCGACTGCTAGCGCATGCGCAGTAGAGTGCAGTGGCCATCTTGGACATGACAGAGTGTGCTGTGTTCCACTGTGACCGCCGTGAAATTGTGCACTGTTGCCGTCAGTAGGGACAACATGGGCAGACTGCTTCACAGATGCAGAGGCGACTGTGACAAAGTCAAACATGTTGTTCATTTGGAAGGAATGCGGAATTCTTTTCTCAGTGATCATAAAAGGACTGCATGGCTCTGCCCACTGCAGCCCTAAGAGCACTTTATCTCAAGTATAAAAGTGCAGCTACCAGTCAGCGTGTTGATATATTTTCATTGTTAAATTTTTAGATGCACATCTTTTGTACCTGAAAGTGTAATTCTTGTCTTAAATGACAGTCATGGCTGTAAAAGGGCATGTCCTCCACTAACTGGTTAAAAATAAAAAAATGAATATGAAAATGAACAGGAAACAACTCCCTGTAGCCATGTGAGTGAGGCCTGGAACACTTGGTCTTCATGCTGCCTACCATCCCCCCACCCCATAGGGTCTCACCTGGCCACACCTCGGGTGGGAGTACAGGGGTTTAAAACTGGGGTCCATGGATGGGGCGAAGGAGCTGGGTGGTTGCCAGGAGCAGAGAAAAAAGGTGGCCAGGAAGGAAAACCTATGAATTAAAGAAAATTAAAGGGAACTATCCATGTGCAGTCTTGGCATGCCTCTGTGTAAGGCATGGCCTGGTTAGCTTTTTCGCAAAGTGTTTCAATTTTTTACACTTATGGTTGCCGAAATATACAGCTCATATCTGGTTGATCCTGACTCCCTCCTGCCGGCACTGTGTACATGTCTCAGTGACTTTGGAAACCGAGCCTGATAATAGTTCCATTTATAGAGGACGTCTGTGGGCACGCCACCGGCTGCTCCCCGTATCATACATCGTCCCGGGACAACCATGGGTGGTGGTGTGCCGGGCAGTTCGCAATGCTGGCAAGAGGGAGGCAGGATCAATCAGATATGAGCTATATAGTTCAGCAACCCTACTGTAAGTGTAGAAAATTCAAACACTTTGCGAAGAAGCTAATCGGGCCATGCCTTACACCGAGGTATGGCCCAGTTGCGCATGGATGTTTCCCCTTAAAGAGATTTCAAAAAGCAAGCATGAAAAAATGTATTCTATGCTAACATGACATCATTCATCTGGACTCCCTACCAACTCTGTTGTGTAGGGTACCCATTGATTCTCTTAATAAGCAGAGAGCTGTCTAGGCTTAACTTGAAGGCCTGTATTGTCTTCATATCCCGTCTCCACTGGTAGACTGATCCACAGCACAGGGAACGGCTTGCAACCCGGCCGCCCACAGTATATCACAACTGGTTGCACAGCCAAAAAGTAGAACAACGTGATTGTTTTGACCACTTTGCGCCACTACGTTGCAGCTGTGTGTACAGCCTATGTAGCATGCCAATGCTTGTATTTTTCGGACTATACCAAATCAGGGGACAGATTCTCAAAATAGTTTTGCATGCAACATAGTTGCTCCAGCAAATTGTAAAAAACTTTTCAGGGAGGGGCAGAAAATTGCCCACTCAGAATTTGTAGGAGCATTTGTAGAATGCATAGTTTTTGTAAATTCTTGTACTATGTCTGGAAAGTTTGGGTACAGAAATGGGATCAGGTGTGGGGGGGTGTAGCCCCTTTCTGGAGGCCACAGGGTGCCCTACATGTGCAAAGTGGGCACTCCATATCAATGCAAGCCTCTTTGCACCTTTGGAGGGCAAAGCAACTTTCTGCGGATTGGGCCCTTACTGGCTGTTTGTGCTGGGTCCATTTTTTTTTTGGGGGATGCAGGTACCAGATTGAAAAACTGCTCATGCTTTTGTGTGTGGTTTAAGAAGGGCTCATCCCATTTGTTTGAGGTTAGAGAATGTCTGAATTCATAATTTAACTGCTGCTGTATTAAGATATATTAGAGTGTGTGTGTGTGCCCATCTGTCTGTCTCTCCCTAATGTAGTATGGAAGCATGTGCTTGTTTATTGAGGTTGGGGAGCACGTGTATTTGTGTGTGTGGGGGGGGATGCAAGTACAGTATCTGTACCTGAAATGGGATGTGTAATTTTGCATGCGAACATCGGTATGTTTTTATTAGGGTGTGTGATTCTCTGTACGTATAATGCAATGTGCTGGTGTGTGTGTGAAGAGTCAATAGCTGCTTCTATATTAGCTTGATGTATTAGGGTGTTTTTATCCAGTTATTGTGGTGCAAATGTGAGATTATTATATCATAATAAGGCAAGTAAATTACAATCCAAGCCACACAAGAATTCTCTGTCACTTATCAGGTTACCACATCAGAAGTTATTTTGTCTCTGGCTAGAGGTTGTTTCACACAGGGTGCGGTACACCTATGTAACATGCTCCCAAAGGAAGCGGTGCAAGTGGGGAATGTTTAATCTTTCAGAGCTGAATCAGTTCTGTGGTATGGCATTTAATTAAATGAGGAAGGCAGGGTTCCCAGAGACCTCCAGATTGTTACATATAATTGAATGGTGCAGCTGTCCAGATGACAGGAGGAGAAGAACACGATGGACCTTTTTTTTTCTTTTCATTTAGCATTTCCCATTTTCCTGTATAAAATGCAGAGGGAAAAAAGTATGGAGTGTTGCCATGGAGACCACGGACTTGGCTTTAGCCATAAAACTAATGGAGTCTGTCTTTTGCAGTTTTACTACTGGGCAGTGCTAGGTGGAGAAATAGATATGAACCATTAACATTTCAGATGCTCCTCTGCACACTGCAGACATTGTAATTTTTAGTGTAAATATATATATTTTTTATAATTTCAATGGATGTCATCACAAACAAGGATGCTTTAAATTATTAACCCAGAAGCAGTGCTAGATTTATCTGAGCATGAATAATGTGGGAGTTGGAAGGATTTGAATGTTTAATTTAATGTATTGTTAGAGGGCTTGAGTCAGACACAAGTGCACACAACCATAATGGTCTGGAGCCATTAAAAACGCACATCATCATTATCACTGAAGGGAGATCAATGTTCTTGCGATTCTTAAGGCGCTGGGGGATTTGACATCAATGCCAAGCTACAGGTCTTACAAGTCATTGTGAAGTAACATAAATTTATAGCATTTCTTGGCAGAGGCTTGTTAGTTCCAGGTTTTTAATATCTTCTGAGAGAGATGTGACATCCTTCAGTGATGAATACAGTCCATTAACATATTTTACCCCTTTATTTTCAGCTTCCCTTTGAAATGGAGGTGTACTATATCCAACATGTGATGTTATATGTCGTACCTGTCTACCTACTCAGGAAAGGAGGTAAGCTACTGCTTTTTGTACACCCTTTACTGTCTTTGCAAGTTCTTAAAGGAGAACACTGTTGTCATCCTCTGTCACCCTATAGCTCTCTGTAACTTAGTTTTGCTGACTTTTGTACAATAATACTGTGTAATGCTTTCCTTACTTCTCTACTTGATAATCTCCCGGGTCATATCTGGAAATAGGCATTTTACTTGGCTAGCATGCTTACCTGGTCAATAAAATCTGTATAAATAAATTGATGTACAGTGGCCTACACAGTCTGAATGCCAATGTAAAGTAAAGTTCTTTTAAACAAGGCATTAGGCTTACTTTTAGCTGGAAGTGCTCCAGAGATGTAGCTGACTAAATCTCTTGTATATAGATACTACTTTGCCACCGTTTTGTGGAGCCTTGAAATGTCATAGAGGAACCAGCTGTGTTTGTCTTCATGTAGTTAGGTGCAGATTGTTCCTCCATGACATCACAAGATTCCATAAAATGGAAGCAGTGTAGTATCAATAAACAGCAGATCTTGTCTACTATAGCTTTTGACTGCTTCCAGCTACAGGTAAGTCAAATACCTTGTTTAAAGGAAAAAACATTCCATGGGCTTTCAGACCATGTGGGCCACTGTATATGGAATGTTCCCCTTCAAGGCTGCAGTTACCTAGCTACCGTACATGTTACCACTGTAGCAACAGCCTGTACAAACCTGCCAGCTGTGCTCAGCCGACATTCCCCACTTTATTCTCCCCAGACTGAAGAGTGGTGTTGGCCGTATAAACAACTTTATGGAATTTCAGTCTTCCGAACCACAGGGCCTCATATGTGTGGTTGTCATCTTAGCAGCAACATTAAATGGAACAGTCCTCTCCAGAGGCACAAAGGAGAAGAGCGTTTCGTCCACTCTTTGAAATTAATAACAAACAAATGGAAAACTTGTTACAAATCACTCTGGCCAACTTGAGGGCTTTAGAATAAGTTTATAGGCACTGTACGGGATGTTTCTTATAAAATACTGTAAGGAGTATCATCTTGCAGTTTGGACAGACAGAACCTCTCCGGTTCGCAGTCCTCTCACCAATACTGCATGAGATAACATTCGTATACCACAAGAGACAACTCCCATAGCAGAATATAAATGTATAACACTCCTTCTCCTGCACAGCCCCAGTGATTGGAATGATCTGCTCCCACCCTAAATTGTCCAAGAAATCTCCTTCTGTGCAAAACCCAACTAACAAGGTACATTTTAACTATTTCTAGCTATGCTGTTGTACCCTTGGAAATGTTTACTCTGGGGTCATGGATATAGTTCACATCACACATAGGTATTTCCACTGTAATTGTTGATTCGTCGGAACATATTCAAGCTAAGCTCCTCCCACCACCTGGGTGGTACATCCTCCAGCTCCGCTCGGTGATGTCAGGCCATTCTTTCTGCTGGAAGTGTCCAGTCTCCTCCTCCACAGTTCTGCAGCATTGTAGGCTATCAATAGTGCCACTGGTGATTTCCTTGATTTCTTTCAAAACTTTGCACTGTTCTTTGACTGTTTCTTGTCTCCTTCGCTCTGGCTCTGCCTCTGCCTCATTGATGGCAGATGAACTCTGAGGAAGTGAAGCCAGTTCATGGCTTTGAGTTCTGTTTCATGTGACAGAAGATGTCAAAGGCAGATCCACACGTGTCTTGCCTCCACCGCTTAGGGGGCAGCGCATGATGTTTCTGGCTGTGGCCTGTGTCAGGTGACATTCCCTTCTTTTGAGGACCGTGCTGCTTCTTGGCTGGCCAGCTGACAGGGATCCAAAACTCTGGCCAGAAAGCCACAAGTTGGCCTCCACTGCGGCAGAGTCAGCTGCTCAGCTTGCGACCGTGGAAAAAGTGGTGGCGGTTGCTAAGGCGGGCAACTTGTCAGTCTCGATGCTGCTTCAGAATCGGGCCAGAATTGGAGAGTCCTTCACCAGTGATTTTTGGGAGAGCTGTTGGGCCCTCCAGGCATATGGGGAGAGCCATGTACACCACAGTAAGAAACACAAGCACTATTGGTGCCAGTCATGGGATTGGGAGAGATCACAATCCTCCCATTCCCTCAGTTCTCCTGACAGTTTAACGCTTATCAAGCGCTCAACTCTGGCCAAGCTGAAAATGGTAGAGGACTCTGTCGACAGCTCCACAATGCCCCCTTCAAACTTGTTGACCTCAGCATGGGCCTCTCAGGTGGTCAAGATTTTTCTTAACCCTATCAACTATTTTGTTAGAGGGGATCAACAAGAAGTCAATCTCAGAGACCCCAGTTTTCCTGGTCCTCATCCACTCCTTCTGGGCTACAGCACCCAGCGCACGACTGACCACCAGATGTGTCCCCAACCAGCTCCACTCGGGATCAGCCTCCACCAGCAGTCATACCGCCCAAACCAGTGCTTGTCCTTGCACCTCAGCATGTGGTCTGTATTGACCCTCCGGCAGTTTCTCCTCAGCATTGGCTGTTGGGTCACAAAAACCTAGAATTCAACAGCAGATACGGACCACTTGGCCCGTACCGTCAGCCCATTTCTCCCTACTTACACTATTATATCAGACTATGCCCGGTCTACTGCTCTTTCTCCTTCCCCTCCTTTCCACTATGATTCCTTTGTGCTTATCCCATGCATTCTTGAACCCCACCACTGTTTTGCCTCCACAGGATGGAATGCTGCAGGAAGAATTCATGTGCCATGGTGATCAGACTGTACATGACAGTGTAACAGGGATTAATGTAAGGCTGTCAGAATCCTTACCGCAATCACATTGCACCATTTTGAGACCCTTTTCATAATAATCATTTTATAATGCACACAGCCCACAAATGAAAAAAACATCAGCATGGCACATCTATGAGCAGGCTGGGGTCACAGGAAAGACATGGGGCTCAATGTGGTGCCTAGGCCTTATTATGAATACCACTGTTATGGAGCTTCCTTAAAGCAGTAGTGCAATGAATGAGGACCTACTAGGAGTACACTGCTATCAGTCCCAGGAATGTAGGGTTCTATGTGATAACGGCGAATGTACATCAGCGAAAATCAGTTTTGTCGATGCACGGCCTTACAGCAAAAGGGCTGGTCACTTACATTTTTATGTTTATGCAAGGGGCTGTGCCCCACTCCTACTAAAGTTCTCAACTCCGGAGGTGCAAATAAATTAAAAAAAAAAATTGGGGCCAGGCACAACAAAATGTATGCACGTCCAGACTCGAGACCCAGCACCCTCGCAGCTGAAACCTGCAACCCACCCACCATGCCAAGGGGCAGCTCCTAACCACAACATGCCACACAAACTCTTCCTCCCTTCTGCCATGCTCACTCCCCTGCACACGTGTATATGTAGCAACATGATGTCGCTATATCTGCAGTCGCCCACCCCATCCTGTAGCCCTCTGATAAGGCACCGCTATTGAAGCGCTTTTTGGTGTGTGCTCAGTAGTGAGCACCCTTATCACTGGATACCGGCATTTAGTACACATGGAGGTAGCATACTGAAGAGGCAGTTTGCAAGAAGAGCTGTGTATAGCTTCCATAAAAGGATATTAGAGAGAAGAAATACAGTATACACTTTATCTGGCCTCTATGCATCTCTACAAATTGTATGCATACTCTCAGAGGCCTCAAACCAATACAAGACATCATGGGTATGTAAATCCTTGTGGGAGGCAGGAACTCTTCAAGTTGGAAAAGCTCCATCTGCTGTGGTGACAGAGTGTTATGCAGTACCTAAATATGGAAACGTTCAATGCGTTACTTAGAGACATTCAAGTACTTGAAGGGGATTAATAAAGTGGAAGTGAGCATATTCACAAGAAAGGTAGGCGCAAAAACGAGGGGGCATGGACTGAGGGTGGAGGGGCAGGTTTAAGGGAAATGTTAGAGGAAATTTCTTCACAGAGAAGGTGGTGGAACCGTGGAATAATCTGCTGGAGGAAGTGGTGGGGGCTGGAACAGTAGGGAAATTCAAGAAGGCATGGGACAAACACAAGGGGTTGTCCAGGGAGCGGGGGTGGGAACCTCTGGGTGGGGGGGAAGTGGAGGGGAGATTGGGCAGATTAGATGGGCCAAGATGGTCCTTTTCTGCCATTAAATATCTATGAATCTATGAATCTAGACTGCAACTGCAATTTATCAAAGGCCAAATTTCCCCCATTCGGCGTCTGATTTAATTTAACACCACTGACCTTTGATATTTAATTTATCCTGTCTGCTGAGTTTACACTGTTATGTTTTATGATACCTCTATTTATTGTTAGCTATTATGCCACTTTGGATATTTATTATGTTGTACACTGCCCAGAGCCTCTGGGATTGAGCACTAAAAAAATAAAACTACTACTAATAGGGAAAGCTCCACATGCTGGTGACAGAGTGCACTAAGGTGTCAGTATGTTGATCTGATGGCACATCCACATCTTTGCCAGAAAGTTGTGGGTTCTAGTCCCACACCAGGATTAGGCTCACATCATAAGTGCCATCTGGTAGCACATCCGTATCTGGGCCAGAAAGTTGTGGGTTCTAGTCCTACACCAGAATTAGGCTCACATCATAAGTACCATCTGGTAGCACATCCACATCTGGGCCAGAAAGTTGTGGGTTCTAGTCCCACATCTGGATTAGGCTCACACCATAAGTGCCATCTGGTAGTACATTCACATCTGAGCCAGAAAGTTGTGAGTTCTAATCCCACACCAAGATTAGACACACACACCACAAATGCTGGCACCCAAGTGCTGTACTACAGGTATGGGGGATGCCGTACTGTCAGGGTGTGTTGTCACAACCAGGGTCCTGTTTGCCTTTTCTCATGGTTGTTCAGGTGGATGTTAAAGATCCCATGACTCTTCTCAAAAAGACTAGGAGAAAATGGCAAGTTTCCCCATTCACTGAAAATACCACTAACAGCTTAATCTGATTCAATTTCAACTGGTTTGCATCTATACCCCCCACCTCCAAGATGACACTGAAAATAACAATTATTGTCTAGCCCTCCTTTCCCATTCAGCAAAAACGAAATAAACAGAAAAATGCAATACATCATAGAAACACAGAAACATAGAAACATGCACAGAAACATAGAAACATAGAGGTTAACAGCAGATAAGGACCACAAGCCCCATCCAGTCTGCCCATTTCTTTTTCTACCTTATAAATGTGCCATCGGCCTTTGCTCTGTCAGTGGCCTATCTAGTCATACTCATCTGTATTGCTCCCTTATGCCTATCCCATGCCTGTTTGAAGCCCTGCACTGTATTCATAGCCACCACTTCCTGAGGTAGGCCATTCCATGCATCCACCACTCTTTCTGTGAAAAAGAATTTCTTCACATTCCCCCTTAATCAGCCTCCCTTTAATCTCATGCTGTGTCTTCTTGTCCTGCTATTTTTCTTATATTTAAACATGTTAGACTATTTCACCTTGTTAATGGCCTTAAGGTGTTTGAATGTTTTGATCATATCACCTCTCTCCCTCCTTTGCTCAAGGGTATACATATTGAGCTCCATTAATCTGTCCTCATATGTCTTCTGATGCAGTCCCTGCACCATTTTGGTTGCCCTTCTCTGGAATTCCTCAATTTGGTTAATGTCCTTGTGAATGTATGGCGTCCAGTACTGCACACAGTACTACAGATGGGGCCTAACCAGTGTCTTGTAAAGAGGGATTATTACCTCCCTCTTACGACTTGTGATACCCTTACTAATACACCCTAACATCCCCCTAGCCTTACCTACTGCTCTAGTGGTCTGGTTGGATGATTTCAGGTCATCGGTGATGATGATGCCCAAGTCTCTTTCTTCCTTTGTGACTGCCAGCAACTCCCCTCCCAGCCTATAGATGGCTTCAGGGTTTCTCTTCCCTATGTGCATGATCTTGCACTTCTTTGCATTAAAATCCCAGTTGCCACTCTTCTTACCATTTTGTTAGTTTATCCAGATCTCTTCTCATTCTGCCCACCCCTCTGGATCATCTACTCTGTTGTAGATCTTGGTGTCATCTGCAAACAGACAAGCCTTACCCTCTAGTCCATCTGCAATGTCACTAATGAAGATATTGAAGAGGACTGGCCCCAGGACTGACCTGAGGTACCCCACTTGTGACTTGCATCTCTTCTGACTGTATACCATTTACCACCATGCTCTGTTTTCTGCCCATCAATCCAGTTTGCCACCTGTTGACCAATTTTGATTCCACTTGTAGCTTACTTCTAGTTTATTTATTAATTTTCTATGTGGAATAGTGTTGAAAGCTTTTGCTGAAGTTAAGTGTAGGTGACATTAATTTCCTTGGTTTTGGTTCACTACTTGTTGCTTGGTTAAAGAAATTTATGACTTAAGGCTTCTTTTTGTAAATTTTATGTTGTTTTAGATTTTGTGTTTTATGGATATAGGTGTATTATTTTTTCTTTATGAGTTTATATTTTAAGTTTGGCTATTGAGGTAAGATTGGATTGGTTTGTAGTTTGCATGTGTTTTTGTGGGAATGGGATATGGGAGTTTTTCAGTTTCTGGGGATTTTCTGTGTTTGTTAGAGAGTTTGCTTAAATAGTTTCTTCATGGTTTGTTTAGACTTACTGGTAGTTTTTGTTTTGGAGGGTGTTGGCTGTGTTTTATGTTTTTGTTTGCTTGGAGTTTAGTGAGTTTTTGTAGATTTTTTTTTGTGAAGGGAGTAGTGTTACTTTTCTTGTGTTTATGAAAGGAGTTGTGGGGTTTTGTTTTATTTTTTAGTAAGGATGGAGTAAAAGTATTTGTTTAGATAGATGTTATAGGTTCTTCCTTTCATATGTTTTTCTTTTGAGTTAGTAATATTTGTAGATTTTTTTCTTTACTATTATATTTATAGAAAGTTTTGCTGTTTTTTTATTGTTTATGCTAGTGTTTTCGTTTGGGAGCTTTTTTGCTTGTTTTATTGTTTTTCGTTTTAGGAAGCGGTATGTTTTCTTGTTTTTCATTTCAATTGTGTTCTTATATTTTGTTAGCTTTTTGGTTTGGTTTTTTGCGGCTGTATTTTGAGAAACTAAAGTGGTTTCTTTTTTGTACTTTTTTCTGTCTGAGCATAATGATGTTGTTTCAAGTATGTATTCTTAATGTTGCTTTACTTTGCTTGTATTCTCACTTGTGTTTTTTGCCAGGTTAGTTTAATTTCTGTTGGCTATCTTATCAAAAGTTGCCTTTCTGAAGTCTCTTGTTATTTTTGCCTTGCAATGGGATGTTTTAGATGAATGCCAAAATGAACCATACCATGTGATGGTCACTGGCCCCAGGTGACCTTCTACCTGGAGATCTGTGATCCCTTCCCTGTTAGTCAGTACTAGATCTAGGATAGCCCTGTCTCTTGTGGGTTGTTGTTGGAAAAGCCAGTCTATTGATAAGACTGCAATGTATCAATTCAAAATGCTCCAAATATTGATGGGAAACTGTAATTACTTTTAAAGATCTTGTGCCCCATACACAGTCACAAGGGACTATCTCTAAATGTTAACAATAACCACTAAGCAACATTTCTTTATCTTTCTCCATGCTGTGCCATGCACAATGGGGTTATAAACCCTTCCCTGTGCAGTCACTAGTGAAATTGCAACCATGCAGGGAAAGAGGCAAGGGTCACCATGCAAATGGCCCACAGAGGCCCTCATAGAGGTGGCTGCATAGTTTTGGAACACCTCTGCCTGCAGAACTACTACAGACAGGTGGCAGTGGTGTTGCAAAACAGTGACCACCTCAGAAGGAACCAGGAAGGGACCAAGATTGTCTTGGTAACATACAGAAACACACCCGTAATGGGGAAATGGGCTAGAGGTCAGGGTTTCACTGGATGCCAGAGACAATAGAAGGCTTAGGGAGTGGATGGATGGTGCCACTGGATCACTAGGGATGGCTGATCGTGATTTCCGAAATCCACCAATTACCCTTTCTGAATTGGGCCTAAGGGTGAGAGGCAGGCAGGTGTGTGTGTGTGTGTGTGTGGAGGGGGGAGAGAACAACGATAGTGCCTTTTGCCTGGGACTCCAGTTGGCATTGTGCCAAACAAGTGGCATTATTCCATTTCCAATCCCTTATTGCTGCACTAGTTAGCACATTGGAAGGTGCAAACCCTGTCTGCAGCCAGTAAGATCTGGCCAAGTGGTCTGAATTGTGACAATCACCAGGAATACTTCTCACGGGCTAATAAGTCAGCTCTTTGAAGATGGTAATTTTTGGTGCTTACACTACAGGGTGACTCTTTGCACCCTGAGTAAGTCAAAGTCTCTCACAGGCACTGCTACAGACTAGCAAGTTATGCACACTTATTTTTGAAGCCAATGAAATGTATTAGTCCTCACTACAAAGATAATTAATTTTTGTTGGGAGTATTTAATATTACTTTCTCCTCTCACTTTCAAATAGGTAGAACTCTAGTACTATTTGCTCACTGAGCTATAAAATGGCAGAATTTAGGCTGCAAGATATACAGTATTCCACAGAATGAGTACATATTAGAAACATAGAATTTGATGGCAGATAAGGACCGCTTGGCCCACCCAGTCTGCCCATTTCCCTGCCTACTGGATAAGCTGCAGATCCTAGTTAACCAGCAGCCTACTTCTTTCTACCCCCAACCCCTAGAATTGCCTTATGACTGTCCCATGCATGCTTGAATTCCTCCACTGTTTTTGACTCCACAACCTCCTCTGGAAGGCCGTTCCATACATCCACAACCCTCTGTGAAAAATAAAAATACTTCCTTAAATTACCTCTGAGCTGCCCCTTCTATCTTCAAATGTGCCCCTTGTTCTTGCACACCTCTTTTGAAAGATGCTACCCTCTTGGACTTTGTTGATTCCTTGAGGTACTTGAAAGTTTCTATCATGTCCCCTCTCCCTCCTTTCCTCGAGGCTATACATATTAAGCTCCTTAAGTCTCTCTTCATATGTCTTCTGGTGCAGACCCTGCACCATTTTAGTTGCCCTCCTCTGGACAGCTTCCACCCTGTCTATGTCTTTGCAGAGATTGGGTATAATTCTTGAGAAGCCTAATTTATTTACATGCCTTCAATACTGGCTGGTAAAGCTACTTTATTTGAAATATAATGTACCAGATACAAAAACATTGATTCAGTGAGCCCACCCACTTGTTAACAGTGGCAATGCAGAGGATCTGGTCTTAGGCAGTCATGATGGGAAACAGAAGTCTGATTTTGTGACTGTTTGTTTTCTTGACATTAACTTCAATGGAGACACAGCTCTGAACCAGAACAAAAGTGTTACTGGATCTTTAACTTTCACCTAGTGATGCACCAGAGGAAGGCAGAAAACAATTGTGCCTCACAATGCACCCGGGGTGTGGATTAATCACCCCAAACCCCATACCCTGTAGTGTGTTATTGCTCACATAACATCTCATCTACAGAACTGCACCTCAGACTGAGCTTTCTTATTCAGCTATTTAACATGAAACACAGAAATACAGAATTTGATGGCAGATAAAGACCGCTTGGCCCAAGTAGTCTGCCAATTTGTCTCTGCCTATACTGTCACCCAGACCCTACTTAGAAGTTCTGAATCCCTCCTTCCTCTGCTTTTCATCTAATATTCCCTATGCTCATCCTGTGCATAGAAGCCCATGAAAACTGCATGATTCAAGAATAAGATAGATGCAAAGGATAGGGCTAGAAAAGATAACAAAGACTATATTAAATAGGTAGGCAGGTTGTCCTCTTGATAGGAGCACAAAGCTGTGTGAAGCTGGGGACCCAGGTATGAATCCCACAACTGTCCCTTACTTACAGTGTGACCCTGAGCAAATCACATAATCTTTTAGCCTCTCTGTGTTTAACTGTCCTTCAATTTCTTTCTAATACTATATATCTATGTGGTACTTGAATCACCTTGTGTGCTGAAAATGGCAGCAACCTTCTCTCACCTCCCTCTTCTAGGATGGTAAAATGCCTTGAGATACACTTTGTTTGAAATTAGTTGAATAAAACCAAATCCCATTCCTTTCCTTCCTTCCCAATTAAAGAGCACAGTCTTGTAAGCCAGTTTCTTAAAGTGGGATCTAAGCAATAAGACATGACAGGGTGGCTTTGTGCTGGGATACCAGCATGCCAGAGGTGGCTTAAAGCACAAGGCCAAAGGTCACGTTCTTTCACCACTAGAGAAGAAGCGCCATTATCCCAGCACAAAACACACAGTGGAGTGCATTTTTGTAATTATAAAATGGATTCATTAGGATTAGTAAAAAAATTACTTTTAAAAACAATGCTTTTAATTTACATAAATTAGAAAAATGGTGAAAAAAGGAGAAAATTTAAAAAGTAGTCCTACTAAGCAATTGTAGTTTTGCTGCTTGTTCTGTAGATGGTAGGTGTGACATTTTTTTTTAAAAGACAAGTAAACTGAGGTGTATTGATACAGCTGTGTTGGTTTAATGTAAACAGGTTAGTGAGGCCACGGATCTTTTTCCAGTACTGTTGTGCTGGGATATCTGCACTGGGTTCAGAACTCCTCAGCAAATCAGGATTCGAATTTTTAACCATTTTATAATTAAAATGATTTTTCAGTATCCTACAAATAAGTCACAGTAGGCAATGACCAGGACTCAAATCTCATAACATTACAAAATAAATTTGAATTTCAGCTCATTCTATTCCTTATTATTAAAACTATTTGCATGAAAACTAGGCTCTTTGCCCTTAGACTTATTTATTCATTTCAAAGTTTCAACAGGAAAGACATACTGAGCTGGTAACAGCCCATTTCCAGATGTGTCCTGGAGGAAGGGGATGGGGAACATCATACAACGCATTTACAATATATGTACAGAAAATACAATAATACAATTTAAATGAAGAAACAATACAACTTTACATACTAACAGAATAACATATGCATAGGTGAGGGGGAAAACAGATATCAAGGGCAAAGCTAATGAGAGGGAGAAGGAAGTGGGTCAAAGATGGGTGCAGGAGGGGGAAAAAAGTCATGAAAGAGACTTTAAGGAGAAAGTCGAAGAGGCAGAATGAATAGACGAAGGAAGGGAGGACCAAAGTTTAGTAAAATGATAAGAGAAGTCAGACTGACCAGCTATAGACTTCCTAGAATTACTAGCAAGGGAATTAGAAGCAATATTATGTAATGGATAGCAGGAAGTTGAGGGAGAGGATAAGGGGAAAGTAAGATAGGAAGGAAGGGGAACGAAACCAGAATTTAGAAATAAAGGAAGCACAGTGGAAAAGGCACCTGACATCAAGAGAGGAGAGTAAAAGAGCAGAGTAGAGTGAACAGAGGCGAGTACATGGAGAACAATCTAAAGCAAAATGACAAAAATAATTGAAAAGAGGGTCCAGTCTAGCAAGGATGGATTTGGGAGCTCCACTATAGACTATATCACCATAATCAAAAATAGGGAGGATCATTTTTAAAACAATCTTATGCTGTGTAGGAAGCTTTGTTCCTGTAAAGTGCATCAAGCTTGGGGTGAAGCTTTGGGTGAATGGAATCAATATGATCACTGAAATCAAGATGTCGGTCAAGCCACACACCAAGGAAACATCCTCAATAATAGCACCATCAAGGGTATGAAAAGAAGGGAAAGGGGAAAGTCTTGAAATCCTTTAACAAGTATCAAAAGTCATGGAGATTTTTTTTTTTTTTTTTTTTGGTATTGAGGGATAGTTGGTTAGACTTAAACCAACTTCATCTGACTGTATCAGACTTCATCTGGTCCTATTGCTTCTCCTGCCTGTAGTCCTAATCCTTATCTTGTGTTATCAAAATCCTGTCCTTAGCAACTGGATGTGATGTCATAAGCAAATAATTATGATTCCACAGCAGGACTAGGAACAAAAATAGATGAAGTAGAAAGAGCAAGATCCCATTTTAATGAAAAATGTCTTTGTTTAACCAAAAAAAAGGAAGGTCCTGAAATTCATGGGGGGGGGGGGTTTGAGTAACTGAGACCTGTGACAACTATGAATTTCTGTGTGAAATCTAGAAAACCTCTTAAATATTTCCATCAGATGGACACTTTGGGTCCAGCAGTCAGACCATTTGTTCACTTACGCAAATTGAAAAATTCTTGTGTAGCTAGGAGACAGCTGCCTAGAGTCTCTAGAGACATCATTAGTATTTACAATAATTGGATACTTTGGGAATGGCCACAGAAATTTGGAGTAGATGTATTTCTTACAAAAGTAATATTTTAAAATGTGTAAAAACAACTAAATTGCATGCACAAATAGATTAAATACTGAGCATTTTGGGATACTTTTACTCAGTAAATAGTCTTTTGAAATAGGAAGGTACAAGCAATCATTAAATCATTTAATGCAAATGGGGTTGTATTGTTTATGGATACTCCAGAGCAGGTTGCAAAACCTACTGAATGATCTTCCATAATATTTTGCTCATCAGTAATATTAGATCTCCTTATGCAACAGTTACCCAGAACAGAAGCTGTTCATTGTATTTTCCCCAAACTGAATCTAAATACAGTAATGTATTCTCAGCAATTAACAGACTGGTGGCAATTTGCTTTCTAATAGTAAATAAAACCACCAACTTCATCTACTGCAAAATAATAGCTAAATCATCAATGATAATGATAAACACTGTTTATATTGCATAAATCCATGTGGAGCTTTGAAAACTAGTAACCAAGATTTGCCCTTGTTTCATTGCGTTCTTACTTAGGAACATAGATAATGCAAATTATAGATTGTGGATGCTTCATGTGACACTCCTAACCAATCACAGTGCTTCCTTCAGTCGTGTTTGAGAAACTCTTATTCTGTGAGAGTGTCTCTTGCTTTGCGTCACAGTATCGAGTTTCTTGCTTGCCACTTTCACCATCAATAGTCTAAAGAAAACATAATTAAAGCGGTTCAGGTCAGGAACACCGTGGGACAAAACATTGTGATAAACACATCGCAGGCATATCATTGCTGATTGCAATGTTGGCTAACCATCACAACGCTGGCCAGTACTGCATAGGCAATTGATATAAAACCCTGGTGACAGAAGGGTCCCCATCCCAGTGGCGGACGATCTGCTCCAGTAACTGTAATGGTAGCCCTCCCTGGTGTGATGTCCGCCCTCCCGCTATCACCGATCGCCGACAGCAATGTACCAATGTACAATGAAATACAAACTATCCCTGGTGTCTAGAGGGCCCCCCCACCCCTGGGGGCTGATCCCCACCACCCCAAAGAGGCACAGATGACTAGCACAAGCCTCTACTCACTGCCATGGCTGGCTGCCTAGGTAGAATGAATGAGCATGCACACATTACTGTATGTGCACATTCATTTTGCTTAGTTGGGTGACCAGCCATGGCGGTGAACAGAGAGATGTGCTGGTGGTCCACCTTTTGTCAGGAGGGAGTGTGGGATGGTGGAGATCTGCCTCTGGGGGGGTTCACTAGATGCCAGGGATAGTTTTGTACGTCATTGTACATCAGTACAGTGATGTCAGCGATCGGGCAACAGTAGGGGGAGGAGGAGACCAGACATCACACCAGGGAGGGTAACCATTACAGTTACTGGGGCAGATGGTCAGTCAGTGGGATTGGGAACCCTCCTGTCAGCAGGGTATTATATCATTTGCCTATGTAGTACTGGCCAGCATTGCGATGGTTAACCGACATTGCAGTCAGCGATGTTATGGCTATGATGTTTGTTGCACGATGTTTTGTGCCACGATGTTCCTAACCTGAACCATTGAAACAAGTTTGCTATAATAATTTTATACATTTGGCTGGAGGGCTTCTTATGGATAGATGAGTGTCACTTCTTGCATCCAAAGGATGCCAGAACTTCCCATCTTTGATTCATAGTTTTCATCCTAAGAACATAAGAGTTGATACTTTATATCCCTCAGAGGCCCTCCAACCAGATCCATAAACCTATAAGAAAACTGACTGTATTTGTAAAAGAAGGCCTTCAAGCGGTTTACCTGTTCAGCTTTCAGTGTTGTTGAAATTTCTCCTTTGTCTACAGCTCGTCTGAAAGCTTGATGGAAGGACATGCCCCCTGATTCCACTGTAATAGTAAGCACTGCATCATAGGCTGCCTGGAGTTTGGAGTTGTTGCCCAACACCTCATATGTTGTTTTTTCAAATGGCAAACTGTAGAGGAGGGTATCGTATGGAACAAATACATAAGAGCCATCGGTCATTTTCAAGTCATGAGCTACTTCAAGAGACGCTTCTGTTCCTGACCCCAATCAGGACTGAGTGCATGCACATGATTATCACTGAAACCAACAAATACATAAAATGGAACTGCAACATCTCTTCGCATGGTGCCAGGCTAGCAAACTGTATAGGATCTACTCATGTTCAGAAGAAAGACTTATTTCTCCAACAGCATATCAACAGTCTTTAAAAAATAATGAGTAATAATATTCAAGACATTGTAAAATACTACATATGGTATATACCTTAGGGACACAACGTTTAGCAGTTATGTAGTTCTGCCATTTCAGTTGTAATATATTTCATCTATTCAGCCATTTTAAACTTGTATTTATTTTTAGATTTGTAATTCTTGTGGATCCACAATAAAGCTGTTTTAAATAATCATCTTCCCTGTGGTCTGTCAACAGCTGTGAAAGTTGTATTCAGATTGTAGATATGTGTACATGATGCGAGCTCATGCTTATGATGATTGACAGCACAGTACTGCCCCAATCCAACTTAACTTTATCAAGCTGGGTCTGGCAAGAAAATATGATTTTTTAAATCTTCAAAACATGTTATCTTGCTTGGGAAAGAAAGAAAATGATTGGGAAAATTGGTGCCCTTAAATTTTCATTTGTTTTAACTGCTGATAATATCTATTTCAATTTTTGTACCATTGACTAATACTGTAAATATGAAAGAAAGAGTTTTAGTTGTATAAACCTAGTTTCTACAGATTGTACCTAACATGCTTAACACTCCAGAAGAAGGAGGGGAAATAAGATCGCAGACATTTCTGGCACACAGGGAGATTAGATTAATACCAAGGATATTGAGGGAGCTCAGGGAAATACTGGCTGCAGCTCTGACAGTTCTATGAACAGCTCACTGGAAAGAGGAGTGGTTACAGAGGACAGGGGAGGGTGGATGCAGTCCCACTACAC
Source organism: Neoceratodus forsteri (assembly GCA_016271365.2). NCBI lineage: Eukaryota > Metazoa > Chordata > Ceratodontiformes > Ceratodontidae > Neoceratodus > Neoceratodus forsteri. Next base: position 420,401,286 of record JADMNL010000023.1, read on the forward strand.
AGAAGTGGTAGCAGGAGGAGGATGGCAATTATAGGCCAGTCAGCCTGATATTGGTGGTGGGAATGTTAATGGAATCACTGCTGGAGGAAAGGATTGTGGAGTATCTTCAGTACAGTGGGTTACAAGACCCAAGGCAGCATAGGTTCACAGGGGAGATCATGACAGATAAATCTGAAAAATGTATTTGACTTAGTGACAAAGGATTAGATCAGGGTGGGACAGTGGACATGGCCTGCCTAGACTTCAGTAAGGCTTTTGACACCGTTTCACATAGAGATTAGTAAGCAAGATGGATAGCTTTGGAGTGGGTCCAGAGGTGGTAAACTGGGTAAGAAATTGGTTGGGGATAGGCAACAGAGGGTGGTGGTAAACAGAGTTCACTCAGAGGAAGGGAGGGTGACCAGCGGTGCCTCAGGGATCAGTGCTGGGACTGGTCGTGTTTGATGTCATTATAAGTGGCATTGCAGAACAGCTGGCAGGATAATTCTGCTTCTTTGTTGGTAACACCAAAATCTGCAATAGGGTGGACGCCGGGAGGGGGTGGAAAGAATGAGCAGAGATTTGAGAAAACTAGAGGAGTGGTTATGGTATGGCAGCTGGGTTTCAATGCAAAAAAGTGCAAAATAATGCACTTAGTGCACAGAAATCCAGGACCAGAGTACAACATTGGTGGAGTGGTATTAATGACCACATATGCAGGAAAGTGACCTGGGGGTAATCATATCAGATGACCTAAAGGTGGCCAGGTAGTGCAACAAAGCAGTTGGGAGGACTAGTGGGATGCTGGAGTGCATAGGGAGGGTTATCACCAGCAGAAAGAGTGAAGTGGTGTTGTCTCTGTATAGATCACTGGTAAGACCCTACCTAGAGTAGTGTGTTCATTTCTGGGATTATCTCTGGAAGGACATAGACAGAGTGAAGGCAGTCCAGAGGAGGGCAACTAAAATGGTGCAGGGTCTGCATCAAAGCCCTACAAGAAAAGACTAAAGGACCTCAGTATGTACACCCTGGAACAGAGGAGGGGGATATGATAGAGACCTTTAAATACCTCATGGGGGTAAATAATGTACAGGAGGGAAGTATTTAGGTAATCAAGAAAAAGAGGACATGCAATGAAGCTAGGGGGTAGATTCAGGAGAGATGTGAGAAAAGTACTTCTTCACAGAAAGAGTGATTTATTCCTAAAACAGACGTCCAGCAGAGGTGGTGGAGGTGAACACAGTGGCGAAGTTCAATAATGCATGGGATAAAGACAAGGGAATCATAGTGGAATGGAAGGAGAGGAGAAAGAGCTGTTGATTGGGTATGGTCTGCGATAATAGTGTCGATAGGGAGGAATGGGCAGACTGGATGAGCCAAGCGGTCCTTATCTGTTGTCAAATTCTGTTTCTATGTAAAACCTGTCACCAGGTTCACTGCTGTGTGCTCTCACCTCAGTGCAAAACTGTCTCCCTAAACATTCTTATCCACTTAAAGATTTAACCTCATCTGTAGCATTCTTGCCACTGGAAGGTCTAAGGTGCACAAAGAGTCTTCTAGGATAGTAAATACTTGGGTTACAATTATTTCTGTTTTTAAAAAATAATTTCCAAATGAATGGGTAAAAAATTGTTTTCAACAACAGTGGAACCCACAGACCGACCCCGGTTAAAACCTGTAGGAGACCTGGTCCAGCTGTTGTTATTAAACTCGGTCTTCTCACAGCTGTAACAGTGACGGTTAATAATCATATGTTGCTCCAAAACATAGTTCTTATTTGCATCAGTCAATCACACAAAACATTGAGCTGTCACTGCTGTTTAAGAATCTTCACTATGATTGGTTGCCAAGATGGCTGCTCTGTTCATTTGCTCTCAACTTTTACTCCTCTACTAAATTTAATTTTAAAGCAGAACAGTCAGCACAAAGGGTCCCCCACACTCAAATGTAAAGCTGGTACCAATGTTCACTTTATGTGCCTAAACATTTTGGTTTACTTACTGTTCACTGAAGTATAATAGATTATATGAGACTAATTGTATTTACTTCTAGGCAAACATTTTCTGTTACTACAAATCCCAGAATCCCCTGCAGCTGACATCAGAGAAGTATGCAACAATGGAGGATTTGATAGCCTGCTGTGTATGTTAGAGTTTATATATGCTTTGATCTTTTGTTAGCTGGTCCCGCTGTTCTCCCTTGGTAAAGTATAGTCATAGAGGAGGACTGTACTTAGCCCATGGGAAAAAGCAGGAAAATATCTGATCAGACTATAAAAGCTTTAACGTGCACTGCAGGCTACTAAATCTCCCACAGCTGCCAACTGCTCTGATGTCAGCTACAGTGGATTCTGGGATTCATATCGACAGAAGATGTCAATATCTAGAGGTAAACGTAATGAGTCTCATATAATCTATTATACTACAGTAAACAGTAAGTAAACCAAAATGTTTTTGCACACAGAGTGCTCATTGGGACAGCCCCACACTGGAGTGTAGGGCCCTTTGTGCTGACTGTTCCCCTTTAATAGTAGCGATTGTATTTTTGGCCTAAAAAGTTGTGAACTGATTAGTTTTAGTGTTTCTTACATATTGACATTTATTTTTATTTGTTTTATAAAACCAACTTGTTTCCTGCTATTTACTTTCACTGACTCCTAGCCAGCTAGTGTTGTGGGCTATCTGGATTTACCTGATTACAGTGTTTCCTGTTGGAAAGGTGCCAAGAGTTTAAAAGTGGCACAAGCTATCCTTAATTACTCCTGTAGCACTGGTTTACCCTTTTAAATCTTTTGTTATCGGACATCTCTGGGCTGTGTAGTTTTTGCTGTGTTTTTGTTTCTACATTTTGACTTTTTTTCTGGATTATTATCTAGTCCTTGCTGCAGTCTTGGCTTCATCCCTGCTGCGTTCCTGTACTCGCAGATCACATCAGGACAAGTTGAAACTAGGAATGGGTGAGGCAGTGCAGTTGAGGATAGGAACACCTACATACCTGTAGGTAACCAGGTGGGCCTCAGCCCCCTCCAACACTATTGCAGGTAAAAGGGAACACACAGGACACAAACAGAAGGGGATGCTTACAAGTAAAGTAAGAGGTAAGAAAAGTGGAACAATATGTTACTGACACTCACAAAAGAACAGGAATATGTTTGAGGCAGTGCAGAGTAGGGCAACAAAATGATTCAAGGGCAGCCAGACAAGTCCTACACATGGAGGACATGACATGATGTACTAGAGACCAGGAGGAAGAAGGGGACATGACTGAAGCATTTAAGTTTCTTAGAATAAACAAGGTAGATGACACGGAACTGTTCATAATAGAGAAACATAGTAACAGAAATTTGTACACAGAAAAAGATTGCTTTGCTCGCCCATTCTTTCCAGATGTTCCAGCCTAATCTGTCTCTGTAGATCCTAACTAGTCTCCGATGACCCTCCCTCCTCTCTATTTTCTAATATACCCTATGTAAGCCCCCTTAATTTAGGGCTTACCTTAGGTGTCTCCTTATCCCTCATGGCCTGATTCTTCACTCTCTGGTGTCCTGGGACTGCTGCATTGGGGATCAGTAGGGCAGTCGAATAGAATTCCGGAAGCCCTGTTGGGGATGAGAACCAGGGCTTTACTGAGAAAATCAGTGGCCATTGTCACCTGTCACCCCCTGAACCTGGGCCCCTCCAGAGTCACTGAGGCTGAGACAGGGGGAAAAGAGAAAGGGAAACCTGCTGATTTTATTTCCTCAGCCCAGGAGCCAAAGAGGGCTGGGGAAGGGAAGGGAATGGAAGGAGAGTGGCAGTAATGTCGGCTACTGCACATGCACAGAATGCGTAGAAATGGAGTAGGTGCTTCATACATGAAATCGGGCCATGGGGCCCTTTTCAAAGACTGTCCTGGCTCCCAGGCAGGCAGTGGTGTCAGGACCAAGCACAGATTGTTCCATCAGGCACAAGGAAAACAGGTTTCTCGGTCCCAGAATTGCAGTCAGGGCCAAGAAGAGAAGAAGTGGTGTGCATGTGCAGAAAGCTGGGAGAGCAGCTCAGATGGCCATCTCCTGCATCCAGGCACCTGACTCTGCAATGAATGGGTTATGTGCCCAGGAAAATAAACAAGGCCCTGGCCTGAGGATGGCAAGCAGGGCCAGGGCAACATTGAATCTTTTGGGGGGAACAGTAAATAAAGTGGCAGCAACCTGCCCAAGTTACAGATTGATATGTAAACAAAGATGGCAGCCCCCATAAGTTCTCAGAGCCACAGAGACCCATGAGAAAGGGTCATAAGTCAGACCCTCTTGTGCCCGTGAATCTCAAACAATCAGAGAGCAGCTCTAGCTGGGGAGATTCTGCCTGAGAATCAGCCTGGCCAATCAGATGTTGAGTTTCATCCTGTTTAAAAGGGACAGTTTTGAAAAGTTTGTGTCAGTTGAGTCGGCCCTCAGGGAGAGGACTGTTTGTGAAACATTGGTCAGTGTGCCACACTCTGTCCAGGTTTTGGCCTGCTTGGCAGACCCAGAAGTATAGGGATCTCAGAGTAATCAGTGCCTTGTTGAAATCCAAGACCGGATGACTGCCAACAGGTTGAGAGTAAATCCGGATAAAAAGGAGGTACTGGTGGTGGAACCTGGTCATCCGAGGGTTGATGTGCAGGCTAGTCGAGTCATCAGACTTAGGCTTGGAGACTCTCAACTTCTCATCTCTTTTAGGGTGAAAAGTCTTGACGTTGTGCTGGATAGTGGCTTGACACTTGAATTTCAGGTGTCGGCCTTAGTCCAGAGTGCTTTTTATCATCTTAGAAACATCTCCAAGATTAAACACCTGATTCTTTCAGGTGATTTGACATCACTAGTCCATGCCTTTGTGACATCATGGCTTGATTACTGCATTGCCCTTTACCTAGGGCTATCGGGGGCTGATCTTTGCCACCTACAGCTAGTGCAGAATGTGGCAATCAGGCGCTGACTGGCCTTTCAAGGTCATGTCATATTATGCCTGTGCTGTACTCTTTGCACTGGTTTCCTGTTAGGTGGCGGATCACCTTCAAGGTCGGTTTGCTGACCTATAAAGCCTTACATGGTCTGGATCCCAGTTACTTGCAAGACCTCCTACAGCCCTACCACTCTGTCCCATCCCCTCCGATCAACCAAGGAGGGCCTCTAGTGTTCTCCAGGGCTCATTTGAAATTATCTGATACAGTACATGCCACTTATAATGGACTCAAATGACCAAAGGCATTTCAGTCGCTATAAGCATTATCCGTATAATCATAAAGCAAACAAAACAAAAAAAAAAAAAAGAAATTGCATTGTTCTGCACAGTGATTCGTGAAGACAGCTCTTTTTGACTATGTTTAGATTGCTGTGCAGGCAACCTCAAGTAAAACATTACTTTTATTAAATAACTTAAAAGAGTGTGCTACAGTTTGACTTGCGTGCTGTATCAACCCTCTTTCTCAGACTCATGCTGCCGGAAGAACTGTGAGATTTTCGTTTGGTGCATCTTCTTTTCGGCATATTTTCTCCAGTGCTTGTTTGTCCACACCATGATCTCCCAGTCAGGCAACACATCCTCCCACTGCTCCATTGTATGTCTAAGTGTGAGCAGAGCATTTTCTATGTCTGACACGGTCACCATAACCTCGGGCTCTCCTGGGAAGTCATCCTCTTCATCCATGGTTGCCTCCTCAGCTACAAGTCCACGCAGGGCATCAGCGATGTCATCCTCCTGTGGTTGCAGGTCGTCTTCACCCATACAGCAAATCCAATCAAATTCTTCCTGGGTCAAACCAGGTGGTGTTGCGGTTTCTTCTGGGGTGTTAACTTGGTGTCAACTTGTGGGTTACACTCCTTGACTGGTTTAAAACCTCCCTTGCGAAAGCAATTCAAAATGGTCTCAGTGGAGACAGAATGCCAAGACTCAGACATCAGTCTGACTGCATCCAGTAAGTTTATTTTCTTCACACACTCTGCTGCAGTTAGATCATGTGAGGTATCAAGTAGACTGAGCATTCTAACCCTCATGTTCCTCACATAGTGGCGCTTAAAACTGTAAATGATGCCCTGGTCCAAGGGCTGCACAATGCTGGTGGTGTTTGGTGGCAGGAAAATTAATTTAATGTTACGCAGCCCAGGGACTTCAGGGTGTCCACTAAAGTTACCTAGGCAGAGTGCAATTTTACATCTCATCAGCTGCCTATCCCATGCACATAGCCATTCAGAGAAAATATCTCCTGTCATCCAGGCTGTTCTGTTTGCCCTGTAGATGACAGGAAGGTGGGACACCCCCTCTGAAGCACCTTGGCTGCACAGACTTCCCGATGACAAGCAGCTCACACTTTTCAGACCCTGTCATGTTGCAAGTGAGTAGGACAGACACTCTCTCCTTTGCTTTTTTTAGACCCATAGGCATCTCAGCCTTAAATGAGAGGGTGCCATATCCTACACACCTGAAAAATAAGCCCGTCTCGTCAGTGTTGAAGATGTCATTGGGAGAATAGCCATGGAGGAGACCAGGCAAAACATCCCTAATCCAACCAGCAGCACTGTCAGCATCGGCATTCTGCTTCTCACCATGTATTTTTTTAAAGCAGATGTTGTGCCGATGTTTCCAACGACGGGTAAGCCAGCCATCGGTAGCTTTGAAATCTGGCTTACCCATTGCGATAGCCAGCTGCTGAGCCTTCTGTAGGAGCAAAGGTCCACTGATCAGAACTTCACGACCATGGGCATTCGCAAACCAATGGAGGAGAGCCTCCTCCACATCAACATCTTTACCATCCCGTTTTCTCTTGTGCTTTTGATTTGAGTGCCAGTCAGCCATGAGATGCTCTTTTGCTTTGATAAGATCACTCAGAGTCGATTTTGCAATTCTGAAGTGAATTGGTAAATCCCTGAGGCTGACCTAAGGAAGCGTGTCGATTTCTTCTAGGATTTGAATTTTCCGCCAAGAGTCATCCCGCTTCGTTTAATTCCGGCCATTATTGAGCACCAAATGCAGCAACTCGGGATACCTGCACAATGAGAACGCTAATGATAGTGCTAACTTTTATGTTCTACTAATTGCATCGTTTCACACCTTGTTAAGTGGAGCCAGAAGGTGTTGGAAGGAGACTAAAATGGGCGGTATAGACGGCGGCCAAAGTACGGGTTAGCGAAGCAGTTTAATACGCAATCAATAGGAAAAGGCATTTGGCAAATGAATTTCGCTAATTAAACGGCAGTCCAAATTAAGCTTAGATCGTATTGAGTGCGAGTGACACTGTACCAGCTTTAGTCGCAGCACCTCCCTGTGAAATTCACTGCCTTAGCTGCACAGAGAAGTCCGCTTGGTTAGTGCCTTCTAGAAGGATCTGAAGACCTTTTTATTTAACAAAGCTTTTCCCTCTTTTTAACTAACTTTAACTTACTGTAGTAGTGTATGTTTAATGTATATCTTAGTCTGTGTCTATTTTGTTCAGGTATCTGTAAAGCTCCTAGAGATGCAGTGATTTAGAGCACTCTAACAAATTAATAAACTAAACTAAATGGAGTTGACTGTAAGGCATCAGGAAGTATGGGGTTCCTTTGCACTTTGGCCACTCAGGTTCATGTCCCAAACACAGGACAGGAGGTTTGGAGGCCAGCAGGCCAGGGTGAACAGTATCAGTAAGCATACTGTCTTCCTGAAGGTGGTGGCTACATTGCATCACTCTTAGATCAGACACTATGGAACGCATGGTGGTAGTGCCACTAGGTGACATTAAGGTAATGTACCACTGCCCTTCCCAACCCAAACTGTCGAGGTTTGTAAATGCTCTAGAGTGAGGGAGGCTGGAGGGAATAAATGGTGGGGGGGGAAGCCCTTCACTGGTAGCAGCATGACAGCAGCCAAGCAATGCCTACATTCATCATGCATGTTGACCAGTCAACTCTAACCTGATGTTGTGATCCATGACCCTCCTGGAGTACTCCCTAACCAAGTTGGGAAAGGCACCCCACCATGATGAGCAAGCAAGGGTTGGACCAGAGCACCAGTCAGTGTTTGGATCTGGACATTTGTGACCAAGTGAATGGAGATCTAGAACAGGATACTGTAGTAGCAGCAGTAGAGGTAATGCCCCATGGGAATACATACAGAAATTGAAAAAACTGTTTATGATTTTTTTTTATCATTTTCATGAGGCCAAATTCTGAAAAAAAAAATGTTAAAAAAACATGTCTTAACATTTCCTATCCTCATTATTTATGAGCATGTTACCTGAGCAGGAATAAGTTAGTCTGAAACAACAAAAGGCCCCTTTTTTATCCCACTTGATAATGATAGCCTGACTAACACTATACCATTTATTTATTCAGTGCCTCTTAGAGTGGCCCAGAAAGTGATACAAATTTGTGCAATATACTACACTGTATGTACATATAGTGATTTATGCTCTCTCGGACACCTGAACAGTACAAAATCAGTAGCTGTATTTCCCTTCAAGTTGCCACATGCATGCTACTGCACATGAAAAACCTGCCCAGAATTGCCCCAATTAAGAGGCAGGTCACTCACTGAGAAGACTGTCCACCTTATGAACCTTTTCTAAAGCTTCTTGAATACTTGCAGTCTCTGCCCCTATGGAAATGACGATGCCCACTGGCAGCCCTTTATTCCGAAGAGCGTTAGCTACTTTGCTGGCTGTCTCTACCCAGATGTCCTCATTAGAGGAAATGATGCCAACATGTGCCCAGAGGAAATATTTCATCACATTAAAGAGAACTCTTGTTGGAGATGGCAGCGTCCTTGCAAAAGTTGGGTAACTGTTCACATCATCCAGCTCATAGTTTATACAAGCCCAAGAAAATACAGCCTTGTTCCAGTTTTTGGCTAGGAGAGAAGCAGCATCACAGTACCCTGGATTGGTGGGGCCAACAAAACTGGATGCCATCTTGGAGTACATAAGGAAGTCAGACAAAGCTTTGGAGGTTTGACAGTCTTCATTGAGAATAACATAGTCCAACCAGTACCCAAGATCTAAAGACATATCTTTGTTAATGTGTTGTATCGCTAACTTGGCAGCTGAGTCTGGCAGAGCTTTTGAAAAGATAGGATCACAAGACCAGGGTCCTACCACCCCAATCTTGTATGTTGCTGAGTGCACTGAATGTGTGAGGGATGGCATAGCAAACAGAAACCAAAGTAAAAGCAACCGTGTCAGCCGAAGCAAGATGTCTTTGGTATTTAGGCTCAGTAAATCTTGGGTGATTTGTGAATCTGAACACAAGCTATGAAAACACCAAGAATGGTGTAGCATTGCAGTCTTGTAGCTTGAAAGCAGTTCTGAACAAGACACTTAAATTTTATTCCTCTGTTCTTCAGAGAGTGCTGCATCAGAACTTTCAATTTCCTGTTAATAAAACAAATACATTAGATCGTTATGATTTTCACTTGGTTCTTTGTCCCTATTAATGTACAGACTTTGCTAGACAGCTATCTAGACAGACAGACAGACAAATAACTATTTTAAGAGGACCACATAGAGCCGACAGTATAATGAATGATGTGCACATTCTAAAAACACTTCACAGTTACAGATGCCTAAAATATAAAACACTTAATATTACCCAGTCTGGTGTGACAGCTGGTGGTGCACTACACCACCACATGTAGGAGACCTGGGATTGAGTCCTCCTGATCCCGATTTTCCAGACTTGGGCTGACGGGGTCTGGAGCAGAATGCAGTGGCATCATACTCCATCTCTGGTAGGAGGGTATTCTGTGTCCTGCTCAGGGAATGCCTCCTGTGGCAGGCAATGGAGCAGCAGTGACACCGTGGGTGACCACGCAGCATCAGCCCCCACCCTCCACCTACAGGACAGTGCTGCGTGAGGTCATTGGTGGAAGCAGGTGAGTAGGGGAAAAAGGTTATGGCCATTGTACAAATGGTAGCGCTACTACCCATTCAACTCAGATATTGCTAAATGCCTGAAGATGTTCCACTCTCTGCTGCTGAATACGGCTGCCCCATATGGCTGGTAGCATGTGAGCTGGTTGATGGGGCCAGCCATTGAGGGCAAGTCATGGAAGAACTGAGAGAAGGCTGGATCTCAAATGGGAGCTTTCAGATATGATAGTGTGCCTAAAGGGCAAAGCCAGGTAACAGATATCTAATGTGGACAGAAGGAAACACATTGTAATTCAAAAATGCGGTGACAATAAAAACCAAGAGAAGATGTGTTTTTCTTTAACAGAACAACCTCTGGTATCTTCCAACCTCAGTTTTTGCAATAGTTGCTATATCATCCTCGTGCTCTCTGCACTGGGCTGCCCTATGGCCATGTATTGTGCCCAGTGAGCCTAACCAGTTACCCAAGAATAAAATAAAATGTAAGAAAATATACTGTTATGTTACAACTTGGTAAAATCAATAATAGGATTTATAAAATGTTTTAAACCATTTTATGTTTTATATACTGAGATATGAAAATGTTAGCAACGTGATATATCAATACATCAACTGAGCTGACTCCAAGTGGTCATTTAATTAAATAATTAGTTACTAGGTCCAGTGGTTCAAAAGCTAACACAGTTTAAAGAAATGGTCTTTTGAAATTATGGACTTTGAACTGTTAGAGTTAGAAACTCAATCTTCTTTTAAATGAAACTTTAGAATCAGAGCAAAATGAATAGATTATTACAATACTGTTTTCAGAACTGCGACATGTCTATTCATGCCAAAATAACATGTTGGTAAAACCAAAGAATTTAGGATGTTATTAAACCATTTAAGATTTTAAATATCGAGATAACTGGAGTTGTATCAGAATGATTTATTGATTTATGCAATGAGTGCGGACATTAACCAGTGCAGAGAAAATGTATCTAGTCAAACAAAGTCTGGTCAGATCCACCACGGATGCATAATGAAGTTAATGAGGTTGTGTTGAATTGTGAAGGATACATGGAGAAACAACACAATGCTTTTTAATTAGTAAGATTTGTTTTATTTTCTATTCTAAGGAAGGTAGACACATTATTAGGAAAAATATGGAGGTGTTGATTTTAATGGAAGGAATGGTAAGGAATAAAGGTTTTGTGTAGCGATCATATACTCATAGCGATAGAAACAGACTGATTCAGAACCCGGAACCCCACCATCAGAATCAATTAGGAATGCACATTTCATTATTCATACTGTATTGAGGCCAATCAAACAAACATCATGACCAGTTGACCTATACTTTCATGGCATGGCTAACCCCTGTTCTACAGATGCAGTCCCTGTTCTCTACATTAAGATGCAACATTTTATCTATGGACTACTAATTGCTACTTTTGTGATTGACATCAGGACTGTGACACTTTCCTCTATGCACAATTAGAACAAAAAGAAAATGTTTAGGATAATACATACATTGTTCCTAGATAACACATGGGTGCTCCTATGTTATATAGCAACACTTCCAGTTTCTGTTATATATAGACTTGTACCTAGGAATTATAGAGTTTGGATCAGTCCAATTTCAGATATTAGGCTACTGCTATTTAATATATGACTGCATATGTCACCTTGGGAATATTTCTATATTATCCTTTTTTTTGGGGGGGGGTGCATAGAACAAATAGTGACACTCATGATATCAATCACAAAATTAGTATTCCATACTCATTAAACCAAAATGTCCCATCTTACTGTAGACAATAGGGACTACACCTGTGAAGTGGGGGTTGACCATACCACGCAAAGATACCTCAACTCGTCATCATGATGGTTGCTGAGGGACTGGAAGGAAGAGCATGCCTCTTTACAGACACTAAGATCTGCAACAGGGTTGATACGCAGGGGAAGATGGAAAGGATGAGAAGGGACTTGGTAAGGTTGGAGGAATGGTCAGAAGTATGGCAGCTTGGATTCAATGCAAAGAAATGCAAAGTAATGCACCTGGGAAACAAAAACCCAGGGAAAGAGTACACAATTGGGAGGGGTGAGTAGTAACAACAACAAAAATGGAAAGGAACCTGGGGGTAATCATATTAGATGACTTAAAGGTTAGCAAGCAATGTGAGAAGGCAGTAGGGATGGCTAGGGGATACTGGGATGTATAGGCAGAGGCATCACCAGTAGAAAACAGGAAGTTGGTATCCTCTGTACAGATAGTTTGTAAGACCACATCTGGAGTACTGTGTCCAGTTCTGGAGATCCCATCTCTGCAAGGACATAGACAGGGATGGAAGGCAGTCCAGAGGAGGGCAAATAAAATGGTGCAGGGTCTGCAACAGAAGCCACAGGAGGAGAGACTAAAGGAGCTTAATATGTATACCCTTGAGGAAAGAAGGGAGAGGGGAGACATGATAGAAACCTTTAAGTACCTCAAGGGAATCAACAAAGTCGAAGAGGGTGATATCTTTCAGAAAAAGAGATGTGCAAGAACAAGGGGACACAATCTGAAGATAGAGGGGGGACGGCGCGGAGTAATGTGAGAAAGTATTTTTTTTACAGACAGGGTGGTGGACACATGGAACAGCCTTCATGAGGAGGTTGAGGGTTGTACAACTGAACAGATCAGAGCTGATATTAAAAATGTGATGTTCCTAAGGTCTGTTGCATGCACTATGCTTTCATTTTCATGGGAGGGGCATGAGGTGGATCTATTATGTTGGAACAACTATCAGAGCTGCTTGTGGAAGTACAAAAATAGTGGGGGAATTCAAGAATGCATGGGACAGACATAAGGCAATTTGTGTGGGGGGTAGGAAGAAATAGGCTGTTGGTTAACTAGGAACTGCAGCTTATCCAGTAAGTAGGGATACGGGCAGACTAGATGGGCCAAGCGGTCCTTATCTGCCATCAAAGTCTATGTTTCTATGATTTTTGTGTTGCATCTTTTTTTTAATATGCTTCATGAAATGTGCATTCCCTATTGATACAGATGGTGGGGTTCCAGGGTTTCACATCTTTGTGTTTCTGTCATACCACTATATGACTGGATGTGAAAATAACTTAAAACTATTTTGAGTTTACTTTCAGTACATTACAAGTTGTTTTACAGGTCCTCTACCAATCTACTGTACTTAGTAGACTATATGCATTTTAATTTTAATTTATTTATTTTTACACTTGTCATTTTTTAATCACAGTTGGAGAGCTTAGTAGCTATGCACAACAGTAAGATAGGCCCTAGGACTTTCATAAAATACATGCATCATAAAATAACTTGGATCATAAAAAACAAAAAATGGGACTTTCTAGATACTGAACCAAGTCTGAATAATGTGATATCAGCATGACCACAATTAACATTTAGATGAACCAGTACTGTAAAAGATACCTTTGTTAAATCTATAGTTATAAAAGTAACATTTAATCTGAGAACAACTTGAATGCCTGACAGTCCACACTGAAGAAATGATTTTGACAGTTTGAGAAGAGACATGCGAAGGAGATAGCTTCAGTGAGAACCTTACTGGATTTATGAATGTCACAGTTTGTAGCCAAGAGGTTTAAATGAAGATATCAGACTGCACAGTTATTTACAGTTTTTGCATTTTTCAGTAGCTATAACTTGTTTAGTGAAAACATTTATTTTCCAGGAACTGGAAGGAATCAGTATATATTTTCATTGGTTTTACTGTGTATATGATGTGTTTTTAATGTTATTACTTGTAAGATATGTGCTTTGCACCCTTATTTCTATGGTTACACTTCATAAAACTACACACAAAAGGCAAAGAAAACAAGTTGTGTTTAGCACCTCATTTACAAGGGGGTTCAGAAATCAATGCAATCATAATAAAGAAACTGAGAAGTTATAGGTATTGAACCTTGTTATTCAAAGGGCAAAAAAATTACAATTAAAAACTGATAAAGGTGTAAAGCTATAAATAAGAGTGAAACAACCACGCTGGTATGCACTCCACATAAAGTAGTTCTTGAAAGGATACAGATTGGGGACGGCTCAATTAACACTGCAAGTCCAGAAAAAAATATACATTGTCTCCTCTTGCTGTACTGAAATGCTACAGCTGATGCAAAATACAAAGCAAGGTAGTGGGGGCGAGGTTGGAGGACAGGTGTGAATAACACCATATACCCAGCAGAGGGATCTTTACGTCTCTCAGAATTTATTTGTGAAAATGAGTGATCAGGATAGGAGTGTAAGCTGAGCTAAGGCTGGTTAAAAAAAATAGTTGCTTAACTTGGAACTTGAAATAATTGCGTTTTCCTTTCTTAACATCTTTCCATGCACAATCAGGCTTTATCTTTAAAGCTAACTTACTTAACTGTGTTTGGTAGATTTTACTCTGATTTCTGTTTATGACAGGCAGTAAACATTCCTGCATGAAAAGGCTTTACCATTGAAGCACCTATAAAGTGAGAAACTATACAGTGACATAAAAACATCACTTTATAGGAGCTTCAAAGGCAAAGTCTGTTCCAGAAATATTAACTGCCTGTCATGAAAAGAAGTCAGAAGTCAAATCTACGAAAAACAGTTAAGTAACTTACAGCTGCACTAGCAAGTATGATTTACACTTTTACAAACATTTATCAAGTAAAAAGACACGCTTCAACTTATTCTAAAAACAGAGAAGCAAAACTCAGTAAACACACAGGCTCAGTACACACTGCATTTCCAACAAGATTCTGGTCTGCTATAGGGGCTATTAGACATCAAACAAAAGGGCACTCTAGGAAGACTATCCTCAATAAGATACAATAAAACAAACCTGAATGGCAGCCCCAGAGGTCATAAAGCACTCAGGGAAAGCATGGAAAGTTAGAAAAAACTCCTCTCACAGCCTAGACAGAAAGAAAACACTGGGATGAAGTAGGAACTCAAAACTGGTAGTAATACATATATTTTCCTGTTTTTAACATGCTGTTTTCCTTTAATTACTTCCTTAGGCAGCTCTGATAGTTGTTCCAACACTATAGATCCACCTCATGCCCCTCCCACATGAATCAAAAAAAGGTGGCTGGATCTTTAGGAGCTTATGTGTGTGTGTGTGTGTGTGTGTGTGTGTGTGGTATGCCTAGATGCAGTTTCTGGCACTCTTAATTACTTCCACAAGCAGCTCTGATAGTTGTTCCAACATAATAGATCCACGCCATGCCCCTCCCATGAAAATGAAAGCATAGTGCATGCAACAGACCTTAGGAACATCACATTTTTAATATTAGCTCTGATCTGTTTAGTCTTACTTTTTTCCTGGCTCAGTTTATAATATCAATAAAAAGAAAGCAGGGAAAAAAACACCCAGCCCTTTGCTTCTACAAATAGTTGTTAATTGCAGCTGGTAAATTTTAACATGTGCAAGGCAACTCCACCCACAACTTCCCTGACACAGACAAATGGCATAAGTGCTCACTGATGTGTTAACATCCTGTTTCTAGTGTCCCTGATAAAATAAAATAAAACATATAGTTGAGATTGTTTTTAATGTCAGCTCTGATCAGAATAGCTTTTAAATAACCAATTGTTTTCTTGTTCAATGTTTTCTTCTCTCTTTTTACTGATAGTACAAAATGAGCCATAACTATTTCTTCCAGCAATTCATGAAAGAAAACCCTATGATATATCTCACTGTTTTGCAAAATGTATCCCTTACAATTGTTTCTTATTTGCAAGACAGCACATATTCATCCTAACAAATCTATCCTACTACCACATTCAAAACACTATCCCTTACCTCCTATTTGCCACATATAAACTCAATTACAACATCTGACACTTATATATAATACATTCTTCTCAAACTTAAAAAAATACACTTTATCATCAAAGTGTTTACAAGTACTGTGCCCATGATTAAAATAATTGAACCCCTCCCAGAAAAATGTGCCCTCATGTGAAACAACATGTTTAACTGTAAATACAATTAAAACATGTATTTCTAAATACATTACTAACACCAATCCTTTCAAAGTTTTGAAACTACTAAAAGACAAACTATATATATATATATATATATACATATATATATATATATATATATATATATATATATATATATATATTTATACATATATATATATATATATATATATATATATATATATGCATATATAGTAAACAAATATTGTAAATCCCAAAAGCTGAACAGCTGAACTTTATGTTTTAGTAAATAAATGTTTAAGAAAAACATGTGGCTCTTTCAACTTGAATCAGAATGCTGTGTCTGTTGTTTTCCTTGGGAGCTGTAGTTTCAGGCACTCCTTAATTACTCTTGCCTTCTGTGTCCCCAGGTGGCTCTGATAATCATTTGTTCCAAGGGTCAGTTTAAAGGTATTAAGTATCTTCTGTTCTCCTAGTCCTTAATAAAATTCAGGAACTCCACAACTCGATCACTCCACAGACTTGTTCTGTTGCTTGCTCCAGGTCCCAAACTAGCGTGTCTTGTTCCAACATGATAGATCCACCTCATACCCCTCCCACATGAATTGAGAAAAAGGCAGAGTGGATCTTTAGGAACTTCTCGGGTGGAGGAGGGGGTGGATCTTACTCCTCCCCCCAAAAAACAAATGCTGCCTCCCACTAATCAGGTTCCAGTTCTTGTACCGCTCATTTAAGAAAGAAAATAGTACCCTGCAACCATTGACTAACATGAAAGTGTATTTACTTGAGGGTGGAAAACATTTCTTGGAGGAGGGTAAGGCGGAGGAGACTATTTACACCTTCAGTCAGTTCCACGGACAGAAAACATGACATCACTCCTTTTGTACATGCAAAACGTCTGCAGGCTCTGCCTACTGCAGCTGTAAAAAGGGAGAAGAATAAAAAAATAAGGATGAAACAATTCATCTGCACTTTTTTCATTTATCTCACTTGGAACACTGTTGTCCATCACACAAGTTACAGGGCTACATTCCTAAGCATTCTAACTACAAACTACCAAACTACCAACAGCTGAATCTCCCACTCCCCCCCACAGCTGAAAAGTGAAAACAATGTCTTCACATAAAATGCACTCAGTACACATTTGCCACCTTTCCAAGCCTGTCCCATCCCCAGAATACTTAACAAAACCAAAAAATGGAGGCACAACCCTGCACCCCCCTCAAAAAAAGATATCACCATTCTCTGCCCCACAATCTCACAGTCTCTGACGCCAGCTCCCAAACTGTCATTTTAGCTCTTGTCCTGCTACACCACCCCAGTCTTCCATTTGACTTCCCTGATGCCATGCACTCACTCCATGACCCACACAACTGAAATCCCCTCTCCTTGGCAGCCACAATGTATGTAATGCTGACCCTCACTTCTTGCAGCTACTGATTCTCACTCCTCACTAGAATGAAAACCACATGTGCATGAAAAAGACAATATCATGCCTACAAAACAGCACAACCAATCAGGTAAAGAGCATTGCAAATACTCCAGACAATCAACCACTAACAATCTCAGACTATTAACAATCAAAGTACTAATAGTATTAAAGGCCGAATAAGGTCTGTAAAGTGTAAAATAATTATGTACTATATGAAAACACAATATACTGTGTGCTTACCAAGATTCAAACCACTACTCCTCTGCATGCTTAGTGAATACAGATTCAGTGTGCCACTGAACTGGAGGTGAGGAAACTGCAGTTCCAGTGGACTACAGGTTGAGTCACAACCTGGAAAACAGATGACTGGGGACTTAATCCCAGCAGGCAATTTACCTTCAGAAACTGTTGTTCTTAGTTAAATTTACTTCTCATTTAATTTACTATTCCAACTCCATTCCACCATGAATTGCTACTGAAGTGAATTTTCATCTTACAAATAAATGTTTAAGTCCCTGCCAGGATCTGAACTGTGTTTACCTGAATTTGAACTTTTCAATCTTTATCTGTTAAGCAAACACACATTTAACATGCCACTGAGCTGCATGTAAGCCAGTTTGCATCTGCTACAGTGTAGAGGTTATATCACAACCTGCAAAACAGGTGATTGGGAATTTAATCCCAGCAGGTGCTATTCCTTCACAATTGTGGTTCTTTTGGGGTAAAACAGACATTATACTGGGTCTTGTCCCAGACTCGGGACGCCTCTTGGGTTGAGATTGAACAGGTGTTATTAGGGAGGGTGCCTCTAGATACTTTGTTGAAATCCCAGGGAAGGGTGCCTCAGTTTGAAACTATTCCTATGAGGTTCTCCCATCAAGTGTGGGAGAGCTATTTCAAAGCTCTCCAGTAGGATGTCACATCCTTGGGGGTATTTGAGCTGGCATGGCATAATAAGGATATTTTATTAGGCCTGGATCCCATTTACTGGAAAATGTGGGATGAGAAGAGGGTATGCACTTTGAATGATTTAGTGGAGTGGGAAGCCAGCCTTTCGGCATCTTTTACAGACTTACAAGTGAAGTTTCATCTTCCCTCAAAGGATCAATTGTTTTTTTTTTCAGCTGAGGCACACCTTACAGTGTCATTTTTTAAATCTTGTAGGCTAACTGAGACTAAGGTTTCCCGGACCCTACAAAACTGGGCAAAATTGTCAAAAGGCCATATTAGTCTACTGAATAGGAAGTTGCTGAAGGAGCACTCACCAAACTGGGACTCCCATAGATCAAAATGGGGGGTGGATATACAAATGGAAGTGGATGCGAAGTCTGGTGCCACTGTTGGTATATGGCATACAAGGCCTCTCCTGACCCTATGTTACAATTGATTCAGAAAAATATTTTAGGTAGGTGGTATAGGACTCCTGTTTTTTTTGTTTCAGATAGGTGTAACTAGCTCTAATTTTGTGTTGGAGGTGTTGAACAGGGGTGAGGTCTTTTCTTGATATCTTATGGGGCTGTTGTCTGTTAAAAAACTGGTGGGCAGCCATTTTTCGGTGACTAGAAGAGGTTCTACAAATCCCCATTCCAGTGACCCCATGTTTCTGGATTTTGGGTGATCCAGGGCAATTGGATTTGAAGGCTGGGATTTATAAAGGGATGTTTTTTGTGGCAGCCCTTGAGGCAAAGAGATTGCTGATTCAGAACTGGAGATCTACCACTTTACCTCCCACTATGAAATGGCAACATGCGGTTTCTAATGCTGCTGCCTATTTTTTGTCAGACAAAATGCTATCCCTTCCTCTAAGAAGATTTGAGAAAGATGGATTTTTATAGTGGGACTGTGAAATGGGGATTTGCTGAGGATCTTTTCAGCCCCGGACAAGCTTGAAATTGGTATTGTACTTTGGGGTTTACTGCAAGGTGGATGTATTGGGGGGATCCAGCACTCTTTAGCGGCGGGGTTTTTCCTTCTAATAATTATGGTACAATAGTTATGACAACTGTGTGGGGAGGACACAGCTGAACTATTGTATTAATTTATGTTCCTGTACTAATGTTTTTTTCTGTGTGACTTTTTCCGAATGATATATGAAACTGTCTCTGACCGTTTGCTATATTGGTCATGTTTGATATTTGCTAATAAATATGAACATACATATGAAGAAGCCAGCAGAAGAAGACCATTTGGTCTATCAAGTCTGCTCAGATTGCAGGATCCATAGCTTGAGCTAAATTCCTTGCCCTCCCTCCCCACTCCTCCCATCCTCCCTACCCATGATCCTTACCCTCCCCATGCCTGTCCCAGCCTCTCTTAAAGCTGCCCACTGTCTTCAATGAGAGTACCTCTTCTGACAGCACATTACAAGTGTCCACCACCTTCTCTGTGAAGAAGTGCTTTCTGACATCCCTCCTAAACCTCCCACCCTCCAACTTAAGACTGTACCCCCTCATTTTATGGTTGCCACTCAGCTTAAAAAGACTCTCTTTATCAACCTTATTTATCCCTTTCAAGTACTTGAAGGTTCCAATCATGTCCCCTCTCTCTCTCCATAAAACATTTATATACAAAAACAATTGTAGTTCTTAACTAAATGCACTTCTCATATAATTTACTATAACAACTCCACACCACCATGAATAGCCACTCAAATGGGTTTCCATCTTACAAGAGAATTTCAAACAAATGTTTAAGTCCCTACCAGGTTTAAACCATTGATCCTATGGCCCCCATTTTCAAATGGTTAGCGCCGCACAAACCAGGTTTGTACCTCACTAACATGGAATAGTGACAGCTGTCGGGGGCATGCCCATATTCAAAGGGCACATATGTGCCATGCACCCCCAACAGCACCATCTTGCACAGTATTGTGTTGTGCCTATGCAAATGAGGGATCCCTTAAGCAAATGTGGCACAGCACAATATTGCAAGGTTTCAGAACTGCTAAATGGACACCAGTGCTGGCACATTTTAACACTTCTGAAACCCAGCCCTTAACAGTACATGAGGGGTGGTGCCCTGCACCCCTCTATACACTGTCAAAGTCTGCCAGCCCTGACCCCGCACACATAAAATAAATCAACCACAGTAGACCAGTGTTCCTCCCCTGCCCCAATCCTCATCCCCTTAGATAAAAAAAAATTGGTGGTTCAGCATCCCTCCCCTGCTGTGATCCCATTCCTATATATTTATATATATATATATATATATATATATATATATATATATATATATATATATATATATAAAAATGGTGGTTCAGTATCCACCCTGCCTGATCCCTGTCCCCATACATTAAAAAAAAAAATTGGTGGTTAGCATCCCTCCCCTGCCTCAATCCCTGTCCCCATAGATTAAAAAAAAATTGGTGATTCAGTGTCCCTGCCCAATACCCATCCCCATAGATAAAAAAACACCATTGGTGGGTCAGTGCCCCAATCCCCATTCCTGTACAACTCCCCATCATTCCTGGTGGCCCAGTGTCCATCCCCAGCCCCAATCCCTGTCCCCAAATGGAGAAATAGTATAATTGGTGGTCCAGTTGTCCCTCCCCCCCTCAAACCACTGAGCATGTACAGTGAAGCTCGCTAGGATGAAGCCCAATTCTGCAGCATTTGCAGCACTCTGCAGCATGCTGCAGCAGAGACTCTATGAGGAAAGCAATGTAATTCAGTTTCATTAGTCCCTTTTGTCATGCAGGAAACTGTGACATTCACGCCATTCTGGCAATGTCACATTTTCCTGCATGACAAAAGGGCTTAATTCCCATCTAAATTGCATTGTTTACTGCAGTAACTCTGCTGCAGCATACTACAGAATGCCTTAGAAGTGGGTTTTGTCCTGGTGGGCTTCACTGTACTGTCTACTGTATATGCTCATTGACAGTTCAGTTGGCGTCTGGCCATGGTGGTGTAAGGAGGGCTGTGCCAGTCACTGGCATGAGTCGGGTTGAGGGGAGTGGGTGGTGGGTCACTAACTGCCAGGGTGGGGGACCACTAGACTACCAGAGTATTGTGGATGTCATTGGGATGGCGATCAGAGAACAGGAGAGGGGGGAGGGACCACCGGAGATTTATTTATATGAAATTAGGGTGGCAATCAGGAAATGGATGAGGGGGGAAAGGACCGCTGGACCACCAATGATATTATTTTTCTATATGAGAACTGGGATCAGGGCTGGGGAAGGACAAGGGAAGGACAAGGGACCACCAGGGATGATGGGGACTTGTATGGGAATGAGGATCAGGGCAGGGGAGGGATACTGAACCACCAATGGTGTAATATTGGGATGGGGATCGGGGCAGGGGAGGGACGCTGAACCACCAATGCTTTTTTATCTATGGGAATAGGGATCAGGGTAGGAGAGGGATACTGAACCATGAATGTTTTTTTTTTATCTATGGGGACAGGGATCAGGGCAGGGGAGGGACATTAAACCACCATTGATATACTTCCAGGGATTGGAGCTTGGGGGAACCTGGCCCAGAGGAGCCCATAATGGGCATGCAAATGGCCCTTTAGCACTGTGCTTGCCCAATGAGCTCTTTTGCATGTTTGGGCAGATTATCATTCATGGGGGCCTAGTACTAACCAGTGTGCATAGCACTTTACCCCTACAGGCAGTCATCATCCCTGCCCTCTGGTAGTGCTGCACCAAACATGGCAACGCTTACTGTGTGCCACGCTACAGGATCCAATATTCAAACAGATAGCATCTTCAGTTTTGATCATGCTATTTATTTGAATATGGTGCCAGAGCTAGCATGGACCTATTTTTGAAGTGGATACCTGTTTATGCATACAGCTGGCTGGCTCTGAACATGGGGCTCCTTTGTCTGTTAAGCAAACATACATGCAGTGTGCCACTGTGCTACAGGTAAGTGAACTGCATTTTCTATGATGAAGAGGTTATGTCACATCCTGCAAAATAGTAGACTGGAGATCTAATCCCAACAGGCAATTTACCTTCACAAATTCTTGTTCTTAGCTAAATGTATTTCTCTTATAATTCACTATTACAACGCCACACCAATCAATTAATCAATCAAGTTTATTTTATACTGGAAAGAGTGTGAGCAAACATGCCCATTTTCACAGTCATCCATATTACAGAGTATCACAACATATACAACAAAAGAAAAATACAAGAGCAGAAATGACCATATTTACAACAAATTTAAATAAAAATTAAGACAGTCATAAATATTGGTGAGGATGAGGCGATAGACAGTGGGAGGGGTTTAAAGATGACACAGTAAACATAGAGCTGGGGGCAGAGGCTATGGAAGGTGTGGATGGCGTAAAAGGAGGCAAATATAATGGATGCCCTTAAGGGAGAGGTGCAGAACCTCACAACTCATATATGAAACTTACCACAGGGGCACTTACACCACCATAAATCACCACTTAAGTGAGTATCCATCTTACAAAAAAAATTTGAAAATAGTACTTAAGTCTCTTTCAGGATTTAATCTGAGTGTTTACCTGTTAAGCAAATACACATTCAGTGTGCCACTCAGATACTGTAGTATGCTACAGTTTGTATGATGTAGAGGTTATGTCATACCTGCAAAACAGGCAATTGGGGTCTAATCCAAGCAGGCAATTTACCTTCACAAATTGTTGTTCTTAGCTAAATTTGCTTCTCATATAATTTACTATTCCACTCCATACAACCAAGAATCACTACTCAACTGAGTTTCCATCTTACAAAACAGTTAAAAAAAAAAAAGGTTTAAGTCCCTGCCAGGTTTCAGACTATGTCTACCTGAATTTAAACCACTGATCCTTTGCCTGCTAAGCAAACACACATTAAGTGTGTCACGAGCATCAGGCAAGTAAGTTGCATTCCCTGTGGTGTACAGATTATGTCACGATCTGCAAAACAAATCCCAGCAGATAATTTACCTTCACAAGTCGTTGTTCTCAGCTAAATTTACTTCTCATATAATTTACTATTTCAACTCCACACCACCATGAATAGCCACTGAAGTGAGTTTCCATTTAAAAAAAGTCAATCAATTAATCAATCACTTTATTTAACCAGGCATAAACACCATTGAACAAGCTCATTTTCAAGGTGGTCCTGGACATTAATACAATATAGTACACTTCATAAGATTACAATTATGGTGGACAGCGTGCAAAAAACAAAAACATTGTGAAGGTGCTGGTCAATATGGGCCTATACATACCAGTCAACATAATTAACATGCAAAGGTACATAATGATAAGCTTTACTGGAATGAAAAGAGACAACAATCCCACATAGTTTCCACTAAGTAAGAGCTCATACCTAAATGATGAAAAATAAGGAGGTATTAAGGAATAGGGTTAAAATTGGGGTGAAAGAGTAGGCAGCTAAGAGGGAGACCAGAATAGGTAAAAGGTAGAGAACAGGCAGGGTCATCTCGGATTAAGGGAACTAGGCTTGTAGGTCCTAGGTTTCTGTTGTTAGGAATGTGGGGTGGATGAGATACTTAGGCGTAGGATTTGAGAGTGGCACCCAAGGCTTAGGGGTCATCAGCGTCGGAAACAGTTGCATGATTCCTTCAGATAATCCATTAATAGAGCTTTGAATGTGAAAATGCTTGGAAGTGAGGATAATTTTAATGAGTCTTGCATAGTGTTCCAAAGTGATGGAAGTGAGAAGTTGATTGCTGCTGAGCCAAGGGTAGTTTTCACTCTAGGAATCTGGAAGCAGATTATGGAGAAGTGTCTCAGGCCATAGGAACCTTTAGCCCATTTGAAGAGGTTCAAGATGTATGCAGGAGGTTATCAGATAATGCTCTAAAAACCAGAGGAGAGCATTCCTTTTCTCCTAGTTGAGAGTGAGGTCCATCCCAAAACCTGGTATAGATGACAGTGATGTGTACCACGGTAGATTTAGGATAAATCTTAAAGCCTGGTGGTAAAAGGTGTCAAGTTTGTTTAGCATCGTTGATGGGCAATGACTGTAAAGGAAGTCAGCGTAGGCCAGTATAGGTATTCATGTAGTTTGTACTAGTCTCATTCTGGCTTCTAATGTAAGTAGGTGTTCAATGCAATAAAATAAACCTAATCACTGTCTTAGTTTCTTCAAGGTTTAATTTAAGTGGCACAGAAAGTTGAGCTTGTTATCCAGCCAGAACCCTAGGTATTTAAAGGTATCAACTACTTGAGGGGTCATTCAAGAGTGTTCAGATCTGTGTGATATGTGGACATCTGGAAGTAGACTTTGGTGAGAGAATCATTGCTTTAGTCTTTTTGGCGTTGAGGAGGAGCTTATGAGTGAGAAGGTTGTATTGGAGGGTGACAAAGTCTTTCTGTAAGTACTCATGGGCCAAATCCAAGGATGAATTTGTGGTATAGAGTACAGTATCATCTGTGAATAAGTGCACATTGGCTGTGCCCAGCTGCGAGTCCAGATTATTGATGTATATTGCAAAGAGGACAGGGCCTAGGATGGAGCCTTGTGGGACTCCTCATAACAAGGATTTTTGAGTGGCTATTCCTGACAGGGTTTGAACCACTGATCATTTGCCTGCTAAGCATACACACATTCAGTATTCCACTGAGCTGCTGGTAAGTGAGTTATAGTTCCTATGATGTAGAGGTTAGATCATGATATGCAAAATAGATGATTAGGATCTAATCCCAGCAGGCAATTTGCCTTCACAAACTGTTGTTCTTAGCTGAATTTACTTCTATAATTTACTATTCCATCTCCACACCATCATGAATAACCATTTAAGTGAGTTTCCACCTTAAAAATATGACAAAATACTTAAGTCCCTGATCAAATTTGAGTCACTGACCTTTTGCCTGTAAGCAGACACACATTCAGTGTGCTACCAAACTGCAGGTAAATGAGTTGCATTTGCTAGGATGTAGAGGGTATGTCACACCTGCAGAAAAGGTGACTGGGGATCTAATCCCAGCAGGTGATTTATCTTCACAAATTGTTCTTCTTAGCTAAATTTACTTCTCATATAATTTACTATTCCACACCACACTACCATGAATCACTACTACAGTGAGTTTCCATCTTAGAAAAAAGGTTGAAAAAAGTTCAAGTCTCTGCCAGAATTCAAACTATGCCTAACTGACTTTAAACCACTGATTCTTTTCTTATTAAACAAATGCACATTCAATGTGTCACTGAGCTGTAGGTAAAGGAGGTGCATTTCCTATGGTGTAAAGGTTATGTCACAACCTGCAAAATAGGCAACTAGGGATCTAATCCCAGCAGGCAATTTATCATCACAAATTGTTGTTCTTAGCTACATTTACTTCTGATACAACTTGCTATTCCAACTCCACACCACCATAAATAGCCACTCAAGTGAGTTCCTATCATCCAAAAAGAGTTTTAAGTCCTGCCAGAATATGAACCAATGAGGCCATCCCACTGGCACTGAGGCAGCATGACAACTTGTGGTGACCCATTTTCAGGAGTGAGCATGGGGTGTCAGAGGGTTGGCCAGGGAGTAGGATGGGCATCCAGTGGACTGCCCTCCTTCTCAGGGAGGGTGTGGTTTCCCAAGCTATCAGTGACACCCAGTGGAGGCTGAGTGTGCAACAGCCAGAGCCACTCTAGAGTTGGGGAGGTGACAGCAGACATCTAAAGGTCGGTGTGGGAGTGCACCGACACTCACTGATGTCATTGCACGCCTGCACCTCCAGTGGACAATGCAAGAAAAAGGAAGCACCCCACTGGCTGGAAGTAAGATTTTACTCCTCAGTCCCCACACCCACTGCTGGAGCCTACTCTCCTGGGTCCTGACACCTCCATCCCTCACCTCTACCTGCAGGTCATTCAATAATGGTACAGGAGCACCAAGCAGTTGGGGTGCAAGCCCTGTGGGTTACTGCAGGTGAATCATGGGTGAGTTGGAGGACCAGGACCTCAGGTAGGGAGGGTCTCAGGCAGGGTGGGAACAGGCCAGGTGTCAATCAATGGGGCTCCAGTCAGTGACTAACTGGTGGGAAAGAGAATTAAAAAACAATTGAACCACAGATTACTTGCTTGCTAAGCAAACAAACATTTAGTGGGCCACTGAGCTACAGGTCATTGTGAGTTACAATTCCTATGGTGGAGAGGTTATGTCACCACCTGCAAAACAGGTGACTCAGATTGTATTCAAACCTAGAGAAGCCCCAGCCAGAACTAATTTAATTGACTACAGCATACTGTAGAACTAAGTTCAGTTACCATAAAGTTTGATATTTAGCTCTGCTGAACTTCTTCACTCATCTGCAGTGCAACATCTAACAGTTTCTCTCATACAACAAAAATTGTACTATGCAAGAAAACATTGTGCAATATAGGGGAAAAACCCAGGCTTGTGTAGGTCTGAAACCCTACACTAAGACTAACTGACCCTATCACTGAAATCATCAATGACATTATACAGCCAAATCACTCACACTGAATGCGACCGTAAACTTGACTAAATGTACATAGGAGTATGTATTACCACAACAGTGCTAGCAGCTATGCTATTGGCACTTCAAAACATATGAAAAATGCATTTAAAAGAAAAAAAAACACAAAACATTCAGACAGAAAGCAAAAACCAGAGCAACAAAAAGTCCCACGTTACATAAATCAAACATGCAGTAGGTAATTGGTAAAAATAAATCACTCATCTGCAATTGTTGAGATTGCCCTGTGGACCCAGAACCCATGGCTAGGCTTTGCTCTACCACTACACTCATGGGGTCATAGAGGCAGAGGTCAGTCTCAACTCATTTAGATAAATGGGTTATTTTTACCATGCCCATTGCGTAATGCCTATATATATATATATATATATATATCACACACCAGTGGCAAATAACATCAGTAAATAAATCATGTCATTTTGAGATAACTGTTTATTTTTACTTACAACATATTATTTCACTTAGAACATGTGAAATGGTCAGAAGAGTGGCAACTGGGATTTAATGCAAAGAAGTGCAAGATCATGCACATAGGGAAGAGAAACCCTGAAGCCACCTATAGGCTAGGAGGGGAGTTGCTGGCAGTCACAAAGGAAGAAAGAGACTTGGGCATCATCATCACCGATGACCTGAAATCATCCAAGCAGACCTCTAAAGCAGTAGGTAAGGCTAGGGGGATGTTAGGGTGTATTAGTAGGGGTATCACAAGTCGTAAGAGGGAGGTAATAATCCCTCTTTACAAGACACTGGTTAGGCCCCATCTGGAGTACTGCGTGCAGTACTGGAGGCCACACCTTCACTACGACATTAACCAAATTGAGGCAGTCCAGAGAAGGGCAACCAAAATGGTGCAGGACTGCATCAGAAGACATATAAGGACAGATTAACGGAGCTCAATATGTATACCCTTGAGCAAAGGAGGGAGAGAGGTGATATGATCAAACATTCAAACACCTTAAGGGCATTAACAAGGTGAAAGAGTCTAACATGTTTAAATATAAGAAAAATAGCAGGACAAGAGGACACAGCATGAGACTAGAGGAGGCTGATTAAGGGGAATGTGAAATTATTTTTCACAGAAAGAGTGGTGGATGCATGGAATGGCCTACCTCAGGAAGTGGTGGCTATGAATACAGTGCAGGGCTTCAAACAGGCATGGGATAGACATAAGGGAGCAATACAGATGAGTATGAATAGATAGGTCACTGACAGAGCAAAGGCCGATGGCACATTTATAAGGTAAAAAAGAAATGGGCAGACTGGATGGGCCTTGCAGTCCTTATCTGACATCAACCTCTATGTTTCTATGCTATTTCCATTTAAAATCTGGAAATAGACAAAGCTGACTCTAAGTGTTTATCAAAACAGTTAAGTTCCTATCAATAACACCTTAAAAGTTAGCTTTATTTAATAAATTACCTTCTGAAAGATCTAACTTTTGAACCAATAGGGCTAGGAACTTACTTTCCTTTTAAATGAAAGCTTAAAATCAGATCACTATGAACAGACTTTTACAATACAGTTTCTATGTGTTGAGGCAGGTCTATTTATGTCAAAATAATACATTGGTAAAGACGAAGGGGTTAAACATTTTGTTAAATCATTTAACATCTTTATATAGCAATATATGAAAGTTGTGGCAACATAATTTATCGATATATGCCACATCAGTATATTTAACGTCACTTAGAGCACATGTTATTTCACTTATAATGTATATTATTTCACTTAGAAAATGTTATTCCAATTTAAAAATCTGGAAATAGAACACAGACAACAATTTGCCAAGAGAGAGTCTACAAGAGAAAGAAAAGCTGTTTTAAGCTAAAACATGGTAAAACACTAATAAAAATATTAATAATAGTGAGATATAAATCAAATACATAGAGGGTGTCAGCAAATATAACACATTTATAATCAGACCTACATAACTAACTTATAGCATTGCTACTAATGCATTATGGGTCCTACCACTCACTAGTGGAGATACATGTATTATTCTACTACAACCCATTATGTAGTCCCTATACATCAACTTATCTGACTCCAAGCTTTCATTACAAAAAATTAAGTTCCTTTCCCTAATGGCTCTAAAGTTAACTCAATTTAAATAAATTGTCTTTTGAAAAATCTACCTTGTGAACAAGGACTAGAACTTGATTCCTTAATGAATGTTCGGGTAAGATTTAATAAGTACAGTCAATATGATTTTCAACTCTCCATACTCTTTTATATAAATATATATATATATATATATATATATGTATATCAGTACCAACCACTTTTTAAATGCATTATTAATAAAATATTTTGTTGTGATATAGAAAACAACTTCAAACATATTGGGCCAGATTCTAGAAAAGTTACGCCTGGCGTAACAGCACTTGCGCCAAGTAGAATGGCACAAGTAGCAACTTACGCCAGCAGTTGCGACTTGCGCTATTCTACAAAGTAACCTATTGACATGTCGAGGCCACTTGCTACCAACAGCTGTTATGTTAGCAGTTATGCTTATAAACCCCTGCGACATGGCGCCAGGGGGTTTACGGCAGCAGTTGCGCCCCATTGCAGAAGGGCAGCAACAAAGTCCCCACTGTTGGGATTCTACAAGAACCCCCAGAGGAGAACCGGCAACGTAAGTTACACCTGCAATTAGCTGGTGTAACTTACATCTGTCCTCCGAGGGTCCTGTAGAACCTGGTCCATGTTCCCTCCCCCATGCCCAGACTCTGTTGTTGTCCCAATGGGCATAGTAGGCTCTCGCCCCAGCCCCCGTTCTGTACATGCCCCCCCATACCCCACACAGTACCAGCCCCACAGGGCTTCCCACACCAACTGCCCCCAATACCCAGTACATCCAATGCCCTGCATGGCTTCCCACACACCCATGTCTGTGACTCCATCCTTCCAATAAGCCCTGCAGGGCAGTGCAATCAATCCCCCCACCTGTGCCCTGATCCCCGAGTTGCCAGGATTTATATATTTTTTTTAAATCAGTAGATGTTGCTCCTATATTCAGCATTTTTGGCAAATAAAAATGTTACAATAAACTCTGAAAGATTAGTTTTATTCATGTGCCCTTTTCACCTGATGCACAGAACTGTAGAGGCACATCTTCTCCTACCTCCTCACTGCTTCTCCTCTTACAAGTCACCAAGCAAACGGGAATGAAAATGTGGAAACCTACAGAAAACAAGAAATATGGGTTTGGTGATTGTCACTGGTCAGTGTTTCTTTGCATTTTTTCTGTTCGCACCTGTGTAGGTGCAAGTAACCCAGACTGAGTTTGGCAATGAAAGCCATCAGGGATCTCTTGATTCCGAGGAATGCTGCACTTAGAAGTTCAAGTGAGGAGCAAGAAAATAGTGCAGCATGGAGGAGAGAGGAAGGAAGCACACTGTAGTGAATAAAGAGGATGATGAGAGATGTGCTTCAACTGCACTCTGTGCCAGGAGAAGGCTGTGGTGCATTTGGTATCTGTTCACATGCTTCCACAGCCCCCTTCTCTATGTAATAGCACTGCATTAGCATAGCTCATGCTATGCAGCCATAAAAAATTAAGAGACTTGAGTTGATAGCTGGGCACTTTTTCTAAAAATGAAACAAAACAGATCCTTCACTTAATGTTTCTACACCCTTGAACTTAAATAAATATCTCTTTGTCCTAGCTCCTTAGAGTTTTAACCTACCCATTGCATACTGTTTAGGCTATTAGTCTATGCATACCAATGCATTTATGTTCCTTGATACATATGGTTTACCTGACTTGATATTATGTAAATTTATTGTTCAAAACACGTTTCTTCTTTTGCGGAGGAGCTGGAGGAGAATCTGGTGGCAGATGTTGGGAGACAATGCAGACTGGGCAGGGAAGGGTGGTGGTGTTGGGGACTTAAACATGCCAGGAACAGACTGGGAGACTATGACATTCTCGGTGGCCAGGGAACAGAGGTTGTTGGATGTCTTTCAAGATACATTCCTAACTAAGCAGGTGGGGGAACCGACCAGGGAGGCACGGGTACTGGATGTGATCCTGGCAGACAGTGACCAGATTGGGGGCCTGGAGGTAAGGGACCCGTTGGCAGGGAGTGATCATGCCACGGTCTGGTTCTGCCTGGACCTAGGAGGGGTAGAAGGCTGCACAAAGATGGAGGTAACTGACTTCAGGGGGGCAGATTTTAAGGAAATGGGAAGGATCCTTAAGGAGCATTTGGATGGGATTGGGTCAGACATGGACGCTGATAGTAGGTGGGAAATCATCAGGAGAGGGGTGCAGGATGCTACCAGCACCTGTGCAAGAGTAAGACGAAAATGCAGTAGGGCCCAAAAACCCTGCTGGTGGACCAGGGAGGTCTAGGAGGTGGTGCGGGGAAAGAAGGCAGTCTATAGGCAATTCAAGTGCTCAAGGAGTGAAAGGGATCGAGGGGAGTATGAGCTGATGGCTAGAAGGGCCACTAGGGTCATGAGGGCGGCTAAGGCAAGGAAGGAGCAGAACCTGGCCAGGGAAATTAGGAGAGGGAACAAGGGGTTCTTTAGATACATTGGGGAAAAATGAAGGGTGAAGGGGTAGATTAGCAGGATTAAAACAGAGGAGAGATGGGCACAATACCCGGGGGAGCAGGCTGAGGTACTAAATGAGTACTTCACCTCAGTTTTCACCAAGGAAAATGGGAGTGCTGCATCATACATGGGAGGAGACAGTGATACTGAGGAAGGGGGGACCCTCACCGATCGTCGGGTCTGGGGAGAGGGGGAGGCATCACTGGCAGGAGGGGGAAGGCTAAGCAAGGAGAAGAGGTAGCGGAAGTGGAAATCACAGCAGAGAGAGTGAGGGAAGCCCTCAGGTTCCTTAAGATGGAGAAAGCACTGGGGCCAGATAAATTACATCCCAGAGTGCTGAAGGAACTTGCAGATGTCCTGGCAAAACCCCTGGTGGAGCTTTTCACCATCTCTCTGAGGACAGGGTGGGTGCCCCAGGACTGGAAGGTGGCACATATAGTGCCTATCCACAAGGGGGGATCAAGGGAGGTGGCAGGGAACTTCAGGCCTGTCAGCCTGACATCGGTGGTGGGCAAGGTGATGGAGGGCATTGTCAAGGAGAGGCTAGGGGAGACCTGGAAAAGTCAGGGTGCCTGGATGATAGACAGCATGGATTTGTCCCAGGGAAATCATGTCAGACAAACCTTGTGGAGTTCTATGACTGGGTGATGAGTGCCTTGGACCTGGGTAGACCAGTGGATGTCTTCTTTCTAGACTTCAGCAAGGCATTTGACTCTGTTCCTCACATGGACCTGTTGGATAAGCTGGGAGAAATGGGGGTGGGGAACCAGATGATCAGATGGATAGGCAGTTGGCTCCAGGACCGGACCCAGAGGGTCATAGTTGGCGGGATAGTCTCATCCCCAAGGAGGGTCATTAGTGGGGTCCCACAAGGATCAGTCCTTGTGCCCATCCTATTCAACGCCTACGTCTCTGACATAAGGACAGGTATCAGGAGTGAGATGAGTCTCTTTGTGGATGACTCAAAACTGGGGGTGGTGGTGGATGGGGAGGAGGTGAGGGTGGCCCTACAGGGGGACCTGGAGGCTCTGGAAAGATGGTCCAGAAAGTGGAAGCTGAGGTTCAATGCAGGGAAATGCAAGGTACTGCACCTGGGGGCCAGAAACCCGGGCCAAGTGTACACCCTGGGGGGAATGCTGCAAGTCTTGATGGCTGAGAGGGACCTGGGGGTGGTGGTGGATGTCAAGATGAACAACTCGGAGACTTGTAGGAGGGCAGCAGCCAAGGCCAACAGGATGCTGGGATGCATCGCTAGGGGGATCACCTCCAGAAGGAGGGAAGTGATACTCCCTCTGTATAACTGCTTGGTGAGGCCACACCTCAAGTACTGTGTGCAGTTTTGAAGGCCACACTTAAAGAGGGACATTAAACTCCTGGAGAGGGTCCAGAGGAGGGCAACCAAAATGATTTGGGGCTTGGGGGACAGGACCTATGAGGAGAGGCTCGAAGAGCTAAATATCTACACATTGGAAGAGAGAAGGGACCGAGGGGACATGATAGAGGTCTTCAGGTACATGAAGGGGGTAAATAGGGGAGCATGCTTTGAAGGAAGGAGGGGGGGCACTGTAGGGCATGGGTGGAAGCTGGAGGGGAAGATTCAGGGAGAAAGGAGGTGCTATTTCACTGAGAGGTAGTGGAGCCATGGAATGTGCTGCCTAGGGGGCTGGTGGAGGCAAAGACAGTGGAGGGTTCAAGAGGGGTGGGACAGGTACAGGAAGAGTTCTGGAAGCAAAATCCAATGCAGTGAGAATATCCGGAACTGGGAAGGGAGAAGCCAGAGAAGGCGAGGCAGCAGTCAACTCCCAGGGTGGGGTTGACCAAACAAGCAGACGCAAAAGACCGTTACGCCTATTCTGCTGGCATTTTAGTATGTTAGTATGTAGTATGTTAGTATGTTAGTATATTCTGGTAACTGATGTATATTTTTTCCTTCCAATAAACTTTCTCAAAAGCATTTTGCAACAAAATATCCTACACCCATCCCATACCCTGTAGAATAAATAGGCAGTACCAATACCCCCACCACACACACCAGTGGCATCCAGTCACCCTCCTGCCCCTCATATCACCTAATGAATACATACAGTGTACCTGTAAAAAAAACACAAAACCATCCCCTGAAGCAAGGAGTCAACAACCATCCTCTAACAGGCAACATCCTTCAATAGGGTCATTTATTAGAATGACTGACTGATGATGTGATAGTTGTTTTGTTTTTTTGAAGGGACCAAACAACAGCAGAAAAAAACATTGAAAGAAAGGAACGAGTACAAGAAAAAGACAAAGAACAGCAGGAAGGGGAGAGGTGTAAATAAATAGCAATGACAGGGAGCTCAGAAGGAGAACCTATGAATTATAAATTTAACTTCAATAAGCATTACTAAAGAACAGGAATCAGTAAAGGCCTGTCATTTGTCCCCATCCTTGCCACAGAATTCTTCAAAGTTAAAGTTGATGTTTTCAAGTTGATCAGAGACCTGAAACATTGCTGTTTCTTCTGTACTGAGAAAGAAAAAAATGCCCACAATAGAAACAACTCTACCATGGCCATGGAGGTAAGAGATAATGTGCAATACACAACCAGTGGAGTAATACAGATAGGAGAATGGGACAGACCTGGCCTGGGAAGACCCCACAATGCTAGAACCAGAAGATGACAATACCAACAATGTGCAATATAATAACATCAGAATAATAACTGAAAAACTTGTCATGAGGAAAGGGTTCAAAACTGCAAAGTCAAAAAAAAAACATTTGTAGAAGATGATCTACCTTTTCATTCTCTGATTCTGGTACTCCCCAAAGAAACAAGGGCTGATAGATAAGATAGAAACATAGGCTGATAGATATGATAGAAACATAAAATTTGACAGCAGATAAGGACCGTTTGGCCTACCTAGTCTGCCTATTTTTCATGCCTGTAGCCGATACTAGATAGATAGATAGATAGATAGATAGATAGATAGATAGATAGATAGATAGATAGATAGATATCTGGTTGCCACATAAACTGGCCTGGGAAGCACTATGCCAGTTGGGAGTCCCAATTTGGTGTGTGGTCTAGCAGCTCCGTCTGAAAGTGCGGAACTACCCTCCAAGAGCAACCACTCGCCATAGCTTTACCTGTATTTGGACCGAGAAATCACCAGCAATCCAAAGAAAATGAGGGCTGCACAACTGCCAGGGAAGCACTGTGCAAGTTGGGAGCCCTGATTTGGTGTGTGGTCTGGTGGCTCAGTCTGTGAGCACAGAACTATCAACTATTTCTACAGACCAACCTGATGGCCATATTGTCCTTGGACTGGAGAAATCACTGTCAATGACAAAACTTAACTCAGAAACCTAAGAGATCTGATACAATGTAGAAAATAGAATAAGCACAAGTGCAACAAGGATTCTCAGGGCCAGATGTTCAAAGCGTAGCACGGGGTAAAATCTGTTGTGCTGCACTAGCACAATTGCACCCGACTGCAATATTCAAAGGACATTTAGCACCGGTGCTAGATGTTGCTCCAATGCTAAATTATAATGTATGCAGGGGAGGGACTGAGGGGAGGGGACCTGAATGCCGGAGCACCGGCATATTCAAGAATATAACACTGTGCTACAGGCATAGTGCGACCTGTGTGTGGCTAAATACCACCAACAAAAAGCTGGCAGTAATGCAGAGGTGCACCCCACCCGCATGAATCCCAACCCCTGACCATAAATAAAAAGGATGTTTCCTGGTAGTCTAGAGGTCCCCACCCCAAGCACGACTTCTGACCCTGTTGACCATAGAATAAATGACTTTACCCTAATAGTCTAGTGGTCCCCCACCCCCAAGCATGACTCCTGACCCCGTTGACCATAGAATAAATTACTCTACCCTGGTAGTCTAGTGGTCCCCCACCCCCAAGCACAACTCCCAACCCCATTGAAAGTAAAATAAATGACTTTACCTTGATAGCCTAGTGGTCCCCCCCACCCCAAGCCGACTCTCGACCCACATTAAAAGTAAAATAATTACTATTCCCTGGTACTCTATTGGTCCCCCACCCCAACATGACTCCCAACCCCTGTTGAAAGTATAATGAAGTACTTTCCTGATAGTCTAGTGGTCCCCCACCCAGCATGTCTCCGACCCCAATTGAAAGTAAAATATATGACTTTTCCTAGTAGTCTAGTGGTCCCCCCACCCCAAGCAAGGCTCCCACCCCTGTTGAAAGTAAAATATATGGCTTTTCCTGGTAGTCTAGTGGTCCCCACCCCAAGCATGGCTCCTGACCCCATTGAAAGTAAAATATATGACTTTTCCTGGTAGTCTAGTGATCCCCATCCCCAAGCATGGCTCCTGACCCCATTGAAAGTAAAATATATGATTTTTCCCTGGTAGTCTAGCAGTCCCCCACCCCAGCACGGCACCCACCCCGTTGAAAGTAAATATATGACTTTTCCTGATAGTCTAGTGGTCCTCCCCACCCCCAGCATGGCACCCGACCCCGTTGCAAGTAAAATATATGACTTTTCCCTGGTAGTCTAGTGACCCCCCACCTCCAAGCATGGCTCCCGACACCCATTGAAAGTAAAATATTGACTCTCTACCCCGTTGAAAGTAAACTGAAAGACTTTTCCTGGTAGTCTAGTGGTTCCTCCCACCCGGCAGTGACGCCTGCTCATCCTAATCGGACTCCTGAACCGAGCCGCAACCGGCTCAGTCCTTCTCTCACCACCACGGCCGGCCGCCGACTAAGGTACAAATGAATGCTCATTCGTGGGGGTGAGGCCACTAGACTACCAGGGTTTAAAGTGAATTGCAGGGCTACTGGGGGTCGGTGATCATGCTGGGGGGTTGGGGAACCACTGGAACATGAGAGGTTTCAGTGTGTTTTGGGGCTACCGGGGGTCAGGGATCATGTTGGGGGGAGACACTAGCCTACCAGGGTGTAACAGGCACACAATGGAACAGGGACCATGATGGCAGAAAAGGCTAGCTGGCCCATCCAGTCTGCCCTGTTCCCTATCTACTGGATATGCTGCATATCCTAGTGACCCTACAGCCTATGGCCTCCTGCCCCCACCAGGTTTGCCTTATGCCTGTCCCATGCATTGCGTCCCCCCACTGTGTTTCACCCACTACTGTAGTGGGGTACCTATGTTGTTGGGGAGGCATCCTCCAGGGCATGTATTGCCACGGGCAGTGTGTCTGTGTTTGGCTCTCGATCTATATATGTATGTATGTATATATATATATATATATATATAAGGGATATGCAGCGGTTCAGTGTGTGATAATGCATTTATCTTGTACAGTTTCCAGTGACCTCAAGTAACCCCACGAGTGCCGAAGGCACGAGTAAGAGTTTCGAGCGGTCACTGGAAACTGTTCAAAATAAATGCATTATCACACACTGAACTTCTGCATATTCCATTTATGCAACAGGTTTAGATGTTGTGTGAACATTTTGATTTTGGTAGGTGTAAATAATTTGTCAAAAAAGGGAAAAGAAAATTGAATTTTATGCTGTTTTTTTGCTAATTATAAAAAACAAAATGGTATATAAATGAAACACCACTCATTCTGTAGATATTTTTGAGCTGTACATTTTTCGTGCTCACAGTACCATGCTATCATTTTTGTTTTAAAGTTATTCATATTTGTTCGTCAAAAATTGAACAAAAATTACATTTTCTTCTGTTTTCTTGCTAATCATATACAATATACAGGGGTTTATATAAATAAAACATTATTCATTTTGTATATAATTTTGTGCTGAACAATTTTTGTGATCACAGTACCATGTTATCTTTTTTCGTTTTTAAGTTATTCACATTTAAATATGGTTAGTACTGCTTCTGAGGCTGAACATTCTAAATTAATTCTGAAGAGAACTGTGTAGATAAATGAGCTACTAATGTAGTTACTGTGTGGATAAATGGGTGATGATGTAGTTACTATGTGGATAAATAAATTTATCCACATAGTAGCACAGATAAATGGATTTATCAGTGCAGATTTATTCAGACACCTGTTGCATAAATATATATATATATATACATACATATATACAGGTTCTGCTTGCACAGCTGCATTGGTGTGTTGTATGCACTGACTGTGCCTGCCAGCACATAGTTCCTACTGCTTCCAGCTTGTACTTCCATTCCGACCAACATGGGATGCTGTGGGCATGACTTGGCCTGCAGCATCCAGCCTGTACTTCCATTCCAACCAAAAGGGGGAGCTTTGTGCTCCATGCAGTAGCACTGGGCAAACTGCATGGTAATGTATGCTAAACAGCACTTAATGAGATGCAAATGTACTTGTTTGCCCACGGATTACCTAAGTAGGCTCATTTGCATGGGAGCTTTGAATATAGCTCCTGTTTGCCCCGGGCTAACCGGTTTGCACTGGCCTAATGTGTTAGCACTGTGCAATCAGGTTAGGCCCAAGCAAACCTCACTTCAGTATAGCACAGTTCTGCAGTGTGTAGCTTACATTGTTGTTTTCAGTAGATGTCAGACATCTCTGTGCAATCACACACAATGTTCTCCACCTGCAACACTAGCTTGCTCCAGAGTCTAATGAGCAGCAGTTGCAGTGTGCACTTCCCTGTTGCTATATTCAGTGCTGCCTTATTCTGGGGCAATTTCTGCCCTGCACTCCTGGCCCTGTTTGCCCGGCTCCCTTTGCTTGCTATATTCAGCTGGTTTTGCACTGGGATATTTCCTTTTGAACATAGCTTGCTTTGTGCTCCGGGCTAAGTTTGTCCGCCGGACAGTACTAATTTAGCCCTGGGCAAAGTTTTGAATATCTGGCCCTCAGTCTTCAAAAAAATGTAACTGCCTGTGCCTCGGACTCATCCAAAGGAGTGGTACCAAAAGATTATAAACCACTGGGCCCTAGTGTAACAACAAATGCATTGATGGTATCTGGTTTACCTGTTTCATCATTCACAGATCAAAATGATTCTGATAGAAACAGACTTTGACGGCAGATAAGGACTGCTTGGCCCACCTAGTCTGCCCATTTCCCTACCTACAGGATAAGCAGCAGATCCTAGTTAACCAACAGCCTAGTTCTTCCTACCCCCCACAAAAATTGTCTTATGTCTGTCCCATGCATTCTTGAATTCTCCCACAGTTTTAGACCCCACAGCCTCCTCAGGAAGGCTGTTCCATGTGTCCACCACCCGCTCTGTGAAAAAATACTTCCTCACATTGGCACTGAAGCACCCCCCTCTATCTTCAAATTGTGTCCCCTTGTTCTTGCACATCTCTTTTTCTGAAAGATGCTGCCCTCTTGGACTTTGTTGATTCCACTGAGGTACTTAAAAGTTTCTATCATGTTCCCCCTCTCCCTCCTTTCCTCAAGGGTATACATATTAAGCTCCTTTTGTCTCTCCTCGTATGGCTTCTGTTGCAGACCCTGCACCATTTTAGTTGCCCTCCTCTGGACTGCCTCCATCCTATCTATGTCCTTGCAGAGATAGGATCTCCAGAACTGGATGCAATACTCCAGATGGGGTCTCACCAACTGTCTGTACAGAGGGATAACAACTTCCTGATTTCTGCTGGTGATGCCTCTCCCTATACATCCCAGTATCCCCCCAGCCCTCCCTACTGCCTTCTCACATTGTTTGCTAATTTTAAAGTCATCTGATATGATAACCCCCCGGTCCCTTTCCATTTTGTTGTTATTACTACCTCTCCCCATTGTGTAATCTTCCCTGGGTTTTGTTTCCCAGGTGCATTATTTTCACTTCTTTGCATTGAATCCAAGCTGCCACACTTCTGACCATTCCTCCAACCTTGCCAAGTCCCTTCTCATCCTTCCACACCTCCTTGTGTATCAACCCTGTTGCAGATCTTTGTGTCATCAGCAAAGAGGCATACTTTTCCTTCCAGTCCCTCTGCAATGTCACTTATAAAGACATTAAAAAGGACTGGACCCAGTACTGAACCCTGCGGTACCCCACTAGCAACCCCTCTTTCTTCAGAGTGGACTCCATTTACAATTATCTTCTGTGTCCTGTTGTCCAGCCAATGTTTTACCCAGGCTACCACCCTGGGACCCACTCCCAGGCTGGTTAATTTGACTATTAATCTTTTGTGTGGGACTGTGTCAAATGCCTTGCTAAAGTCTAGGTAGGACATGTCCACAGCCCCTCCCTGAGTCTACTACTTTTGTCACCCAGTCAAATAAATCAATTAGATTTATCTGACATGACCTTCCAGCTGTGAGCCCATGCTGCCTTGGGTCCTGTGCCTCATGGCCTCTAGGTACTCAACAATTCTTTCCTTCAAGTGATTCCATCACTTTCCTACCACAGAGGTCAAACTGACAGGTCTGTAGTTTCCTACCTCTGTACTTCTCCGATTTTGTGAAAGGAATCACATCTACCGTCCTCCAGTCCTCAGGTACTACACCATCCTCCCATGATTTGTTAAAAGGGAAGTCAGTGGTTTCACTAGTTCTCCCTTAATTCTTTTAGAATTCTGGGGTGAATTTTGTCAGGTCCCATTGCTTTGTCCACCTTAGTTTTAGGAGTTCTTCAGAACCCCTTCTTCTGTGAAAGGACTGGGATCGACCCCCCTATCCAGAGTGCTTCTGTTAATTAGACTAGGTACCTCCCCCTCCTCCTCTTTTGTGAATACTGAGCAGAAATATTCGTTCAGTAGCCCTGCTTTTTCACTGTCCCTCTCTGCCCACCCACTGTCCATTCTATTCAGCCTCACTATCCCTCCCTTTGTCATTCTATGCTCCCTGAAGTACCTATAAAAGTGTTATCCCCCTTCTTAACCAAGTTGGCTATCTTTTCCTCAGTTTTGGCCTTTGCTATTCTGACTTCCTTCCCTGCTTCCTTCTGCCTTAATTGGTACAGCTGTCTGTCCTGCTCCTTCTGCGTTTCCTAATACTTCCTGAATGCTATCTTTTTCTCCCTGATCTTCCCCGCCACCTCTTTTGAGAACCATAGTGGCTTTTTCTTTTGTTTTGATTTGTTTATTTGCTTCACACAAAGGCTTGTTGCCTTTGTGATGGCAGTTTTGATGTTTTCCCATTGTTGCTCCCTCCTTCTAGCCTATTTGCTAGTGCTGTTCTAAGGCACTCTCCCATCTTGCCAAAATCAGCCCTCCTGAAGTCCAGTACCCTCACTTTTGTATGGCTTGACTCTGTAGCTGAGTTTATCATGAACCACACTGTTTGGTGGTCACTTGTTCCCAGATGGCTACCCACTTCTATATCTGAGATCCTCTCACTGTCCCCATTTGAGAGTATGAGGTCTAAGATTGCTCTCTCACGGGTGGGTTCCAAAACTATCTGTCTGAGGCATGCCACCTGTAGGGCATCGAGAATGGACCTGCTCTTGGATGTGGCTGCAGAAAATGCTCCAGTTAACATCTGGCATATTCAGGTCTTCCATCAACAGTATCTTCCCTTTCTCTGCCACCCTAAGAATGCCTTCTATCATATCCTTGTCCATTCTCTCCCCCTGACATGAGGGTCTGTATACAATCCCTGTGTGGATTGTGGTGCCATTTCCAGTCTCTAAGGTGACCCACAGTGCCTCCTCTCCTCTCTGTTTACTCTTTTGTTCAGTTGCTTTTATCCCTTCCCTTACATAGAGAGCTACTCCTCCCCCGCTAATTTATGGCCCCCAAAACCCCCTCTGGTCTCCTCAACTATGTTTGCACTTTCTTTTACCACCATTCTGAACTCACCCTTCACAAAGGGTAACTCTGAAATAAAAACATTTAGAGAGCTAAAGGGTGCGGGTGGGGGATCATTTTAATTGCTGGAAAGGTTGGAGAGTAAGATTGAGTTTGGCAACTGAAAAGCATCGGGGGATCTCTTGGTTCCAAGGAATGCTGCACTTAGCAGTTCAAGTCAGGAGCAAGAAAATAGTACGACAGGAAAGAGGAAGGAAGCGGCACACTATAGTGAATAGAGAGGACATAGAGAGATGTGCTTCAGCTCCAGTCAGTGTAAGAAGACAGCTGTGGTGTGTTCAGTGTCTGGTCATATGCTTCCACAGCCCCCTTCTCTATGTAGTACCACTATGTCAGTATAGCTCTCACTATGCAGCCATAAAAGGAGGGGATTATAATACTTTGTCAGTCTTAATGGTATAAGAAATAATAAAATATTTGACATTTTGTTTTTGTTCATTAATGTTTACTTATGCTTGACTTATCTTATGCTTAAAGTATGTCCTACATCTGTATTTTTTTATTATTATTATTTATGGCATTATATTGTTTATTATATTATAGACATTCAAATATATTTTTTGAAAACAAAAACTTTTCTTATCTAAATTTTGTAGGCAGGCTGTATCAATATTTACTGTACCAATACATAAAATTGCATGACTTTTTTAAATGTATAACCTCTGTTTTATAATGTTACTGATTAATGATTCTGCTTCAGCCAGTTATTTATGAGAACTCTGCTGGTTTTAACCTTCAACCCATATATTTAAACCATTTATGGTGTTCTAAAAATGTTACTTTTTCCTCTAGCAAACCTTAATTTTCATTCCTTTACAGGCTTTGCATTTGATGATATCAATTATTAATAACAACTGTAGTATCTAATCCATGTACAAGATATACAAGCAACAGATGGCAAAATTCCTAAAATGCTAGATAAATTACATTAAAATGTTCTAAGTAAGGATTCACATAGAACAGAAAATGATTAAACAGAAGATAAAGTTATCTTATCATATAGCCTTTTGACAATATACAGTATCTCGTCACACCAGCATAACAACTGGCCACAAGGATTTGGCTAAGCCCTGGTCCCAAATGCAAGACAAAGGGGCTTAAGGGATCAGTCATTTGGACTGATGATCTTTGCTTGTTAATTTTGATTTCAATGGTGCAGTTCTTTCATCTGAAGTGACTCCTTTCTAGGAAAGCCTAGAAAGGTTGTCCATTGGAAATATATTGCATAGTACAGTGGCACATGGCATTCAAATAAAAATCACCTCCTTGGAAATCTCTGCAGTAGCAGCTACTTCCATAAGACTGTCACTTCTCATGCCTCTGGTGACTGACACAAATGCTATTACACAGCAGTTTCCCAATTTACCTTTGACCTTCAGTGCCTCCCTCGGCAACTCAGCTTCTCTGTTCACTGCATTAGAGACACACAAACAGGCATACTAGATTTTCAATAAAATAAAATAAAAGTTGCAATAAAATGGAACAACTTTGTGACAGTTTAGTTCACAGGCTTTTGACACAATTATACATCTGTGATAGAAAGCTAGTCAATAGTG
This sequence comes from Neoceratodus forsteri, assembly GCA_016271365.2. Classification (NCBI taxonomy): domain Eukaryota; kingdom Metazoa; phylum Chordata; order Ceratodontiformes; family Ceratodontidae; genus Neoceratodus; species Neoceratodus forsteri. The sequence continues at coordinate 420,443,737 of JADMNL010000023.1, forward strand.
ATCTTAAGGGCAATCCCTCTCCAGACAGTGCATGCTGTCCATTAAGGTAATAAAGTCCAGTAATATTTGTCTAGGTACTTTTTAGCAGTGTCAGTGACTCAGCAGGTTGCATACTCATCACTGAGGCTGGAAGATTAGAAAGTTGTGGGTTCTAGCCCTACACCAAGAACTTGGGGTAAAATCTCAATTCTGACACTATAGTGTAACATGAGGGGGTGCTTCACTCCTGAAGTGCTGTCTTATGGATGAGACTTTAAACTGAGGATCTGTCTGTCCATTCTAGGGGTTGTTCAGGTGGACAATAAAGAACCCATGACCCTTCTGGGCTTTTGGTGACACTGCACTTTCTTTGTTGTCTTTACTTAGAATTGTTTTTGGGCTGTTGAAGATTTAAAACGTAGTGGTGGTGTATTCTTTGCTGTCTTTGGTTGCTGAAAATTTTCGCCCCCCTTCCCCAACTCTTGATTAAATGCCTTGTTAAATCTGATTGACAGGAGCTAAACACTGGGTATAGTAGGGAGTGTGGAGTAGGAGGGGCATACCAGGAAAGGAACAGCAGCAAGTGAAGCGGTGACTGCTCTCACAATGGAAGGGAAGTAAATGCAAATCTAGGAGCTTTCATTATTACTTCTTCACATTGATATTGCATTGGGGAAAGGAGGAGGAGTAGGAGTTTGAAGAAGGTTGTGCAATGGCTACTTAAAGTCTGTTTTTGAGTGTGGATAGGAAGGATAGGAATATAAAAAGCAGTTGCTCAATATATCTAAATGTGTGCAACAAAGGAGGTAAGGGAAATAAAGAAAATGTTTTGCACTGATAGAGGAGGGAGAGGGGAGACTTGGGGGAGTGTTTGGTATCCTGCATCTGGAAGGGTGGGGGGTGCTGGTGAGCACCGACAGCAATGGGTGGTAGTGGTAGGCTGCAACAACTGTGGTGCACCAATCTTTCTAAAATTGCCTGGAGTGTGGGAGGATGTTTAGTGTGCAGCCACATAGAAAAACTTAAAAAGGAGATTGAGGGTCTGGAGGAGGAACTAAGACAGGCAAGGCAGATTGGGGGTGGGTTTAGCCAATACTGGAGAGAGAAGAAGGGAGATGAGGGAGGGTGATTTAAGCCAACAGTGGTGAGAGAGGGTCAGAAGAAGGAAGCAGAGACAAAGGGGCCCAGGCCAGGAAGAACAATTGCCCGGAAACCAGGTCAGGAGACAAAGAGAAATGGAAGGAGGAGATAGGGACTTGTGAGGGAGGCGAAGAAGTGGCAAAAGTCATGGAGTGGAAAGGAGAGAACAGGTTACTATGAAGAGAGAAGGTAGGGCATTTGTGAAGGCCTTCAGAAAATAGTTGTGCACTGCTAGAGGAAGAAGGTGGAGGAGGAAATGATGAAATTAGAGGAGTAATTAATAAATGCCTGTGGACCAAACTGGAGGCGGGGGAAGTTCTGCTGAGAGAATTGCAACAGGGTAAGGGGGAAATAATGTGCAGGAGGAAGAAGGGAGCTGGAAATGAGAGAGGGAGATGAATGGAAGCAAGCAGGGAGTAACAGGGTGGAATCTTAGTGCTGGGGACTCAATACTAAGAGGAGTTAGGTGGGGTAGCAAGGAGAGAGCATTAGTCGCCTTGGGTGAAGACCATGCCAGGAATGACAGCGGAAAGGGTGGGACAGTCTGTTCTGAAATATGCTAGAAGGGTAGGGACAAGTCTCATTTAATTATACATCTTGGGACAAACAGCCTGGCTGACAAGACAGTAGATACAGTCCAGAGGAGGTTTGAGAATTAGCACAATTACGTGAGGGGCAGGAAAGATCAGTAACTTTTTCAGAGATACTTCCGTGCCAAAGGCAACAAGAAAGCTGAGAATAGAGGAATTTAACGGATGGCTAAGAACCTGGTGTTGTGCTAAAGGGTATAGGCTGTTGGGGGGTGGGGAGGACCTGGGAGGACAGTAGTCTCTATGCCAAGGACAGACTACACTTGGTGAGGAGGAAATAAAGTGTTGAAACAGAGGATGGAGGAGTACATAGGAAGTTGGGAATTTAAACTAGGAGTGGGGGTGGCAGTTGGGGAAGAGATATGCAGAGACCACAGGTTGGGGAAACCATATGAGCTTACCCCCGTAACAGTGACAAAGGACAAATGGCAAGTACTGTTGTGATGCTAGGAAAGGAGGGCAGGATGGGAGGGGAAAAGGGTGGAAGGTGGTTACCCTTAATGCTAAGAGCCTTGGGAGGAAAACTGCAGAGTTACAGGTTCTCATGGCAGAGGGAGAGGAGACATTGCAGCCATCATGGAAACATGGGCCACCCAATACAATGACTGGTACCTGTCTGTACCAGGGTCAAGGTTATTTCATAGGGACAGGGTGATTGGGAAAGGAGGGGGTGGCACTATATGTGAAGGAAGGACTGAAGTGCTTAAGGGAGGAAGGGGAGGAGGGTAGTACGGAGTCACTTTGGATGCAAATCCAGGATTCCAAGAATAGGATTCTTAGAATGAGAGTGGTGTACAGGCCACCATCTCAGACGGAGGAGTTAGACAGGCAACTAGGAACAGATCAGGAGGACCTGTGAGAAGGGTAGTGTGGTGATTGTGGGGACTTCAACATGCCAGGAGTAGACTGGAGCACCCCAACAACCAGGAACAGAAGGAGCAGGTACTGCTGGATGCCTTCCAGGACAGCTTCCTGCTGCAAATGGTCAGTGAACCAACCAGGTTAGGAATACCCTTGACCTTGTGCTGGCAAATGGGGACTTTGTGAGAGAACTTACGGTGGAGGAACCGCTGTCAGGGAGTGACCACCACTCAGTATGGCTCACATTGGATATGGGCAAGGAAGGAGTGGAATCTGTCACAAAAGTGCTGGACTTCAGGAGGGACAACTTTGGGAGGATGGGGGAAGTGGTAAAAGGGTACCTGGCCAGAATTCAATGTAGTATGGCCACTAACCAGAGGTAGGAGCTCATAAAGCTGGGGATAGTGGAGGCAACCAAAACCTGCTGTAAAGCCCAGAGCAAGAAGGCTAGGGCTAAGAAACCAATCTGGTTGAGCAAGGAGGTCATGGAAAGGTAAGAGGAAAGAGCTGCCTTTAGGAAGTACAAGAAAACAGGGAGGGGGAGGACAGGAGGATTACTTGTGGGAATCGAAGGAGGTGACAAGGGCAGTAAGAGTCAATGAATCTCGAACTCAGGCTGGCACAAGGCATTAAGAAGGGAGAAGGACTCTTTAAGTACATCAGGGAGAAAGGACCACATAGTAATGATTAGGAAGGAGGGGGGTTGGGTGGAAGCAGGGTGCAATAAGGTGGAAGCACTAAATGAGTACTTCTGCTCAGTATTTACTAAAGAGAAGAGGGGGGACACCCAAGGTGGGAGAAATGGCAGAAGCAGGATGGGAAGTGGTGACAGATGGGGAAATCATGGAGAGCAGAGTTCGAGAGGGTTTGAAGGCACTGAGGGTGGACAAGGAGCCAGGCCCAGATGGCATCCACCCCAGGGTACTGAAGGAGCTGGCAGAGGTCCTTTCAGGACCTTTGGCTGACCTATTTAATGCCTCACTACATTCAGGGTGTGTACCTCAGGACTGGAGGATGGCTCATGTGGTGCCCCTCCACAAGAGTGGCCCCAAGGATGAACTGGGAAACTACAGACCAGTGAGCCTCACGTCCATCATGGGTAAGCTAATGGAGACTATCCTGAAGGAGAGGCTGGTGGCCCTCCTAGAGGCCAAAGGACTACAGGACAGCAGACAGCATGGCTTCATACATGGCAGAGCCTGCCAAACCAACCTGGTCGAGTTCTATGACTGGGATAACTAGGCAACTGGACAGGGGCCATGCAGTGGATGTCCTGTATCTGGACTTCAGTAAGGCATTCGACTCAGTGCCACATGGAAGGCTGGGAAGGAAGTTAGTAGGCACAGGGGCGGGTGCAAAACTGGTGAGATGGGTAGGAAGCTAGCTGCAGAGAAGGCAACAGAGGGTGGTGGTGGATGGGAGCCTCTCACACCCAAGGGCAGTGATGAGCGGTGTTCCACAGGGCTCGGTGCTGGGACCAGTGTTGTTTGGGATATTCATTGCAGACATATCATGGGACATCAAGAGCAAGATCAGTCTGTTTGCTGATGATACCAAGGTAGGCGCAGTGGTGGATGATCTAGGGGGATGGCAGGGGTTGCAGGATGATCTGGCAAAGCTTGAAACCTGGTCAGACACCTGGCAACTGGGCTTTAATGCCAAAAGTGCAAGGTGCTGCATTTTGGGATGAAGAACCCAAGAAGGAGTTACCAGCTAGGAGGAGTGCAGCTAGCCCAGACAGAGAAGGAGAAGGATCTGGGTGTGCTCATTACAGGGTCAATGAACAACTCGGCACAATGTAGGAAGGCAGCTGCAAGGCCAACAAAATGCTGGGTTGTATTGCAAGGGTATATCCTCGAGGAGGGGAGGTGATTCTGCCACTGTATAGGTCATTAGTTAGACCACACCTGGAGTACTGCGTGCAGTACTGGCGTCCGTATCTGAAGAGGACATTAAGTTACTGGAGGGATGCAGCGCAGAGTGACAAAAGATGATCAAGGGGCTGGGGACTTATCATACGAGAGGAGGTTGAAGGAGTTGAACATGTACTCACTGGAGGAGAGGAGAGACAGGGTGACATGATTGAAACCTTTAAATACATGAAAGGAATAAACAAGACAGGTACAGAGGGCTGTTCAAAGTAAGGGAGAGGAGGGACACAAGGGGCCATGATATGAGACTGGAGTGAGGAAGGTTCAGGAGGAGATGAGGAGACACTTTTTACAGAGGGTACTGGCTGGGTGGAATCGTTACCTGCTGAAGTGGTATGCTGTAGAACAGTGGACTGCTTCAAATCGAGGATGGGACAGGACAAGGGGAGGGTTAATGAAGGGGAGGTGGAAGGGAGGGCAGCTGCAGGATAAGGGCTGCTAGCTGCACATTCGAGCAGACTTGATAGACCTCTAGGCCTTTATCTGCTGGCAAATTTCGTATGTTCATATGTTCTCAAAAAGAGTAGGAGGGATTTCCCCAGTGTCCTAGATAAATTCCCCCATTCACTGAAAATATCACTAACAGTTTAATCTGGTTCAATTTCAGTTAGGTGCCACCTGAATCCCCCCCCCCCAATAAGATGTGGCTGAAGATAGCAGAATTGTCTAGCCCTCCTTTCCTGGTCCACAAAAATGAACTAACCAACTAAACTAAATCATAGATTTATTTGACTAGGTAACTAGACAGATGGATCTGGGGAGGGCAGTGGACATGGCCTATCTGGACATCAGAAAGGCCTTTGACACTGTACCACATAGGTGGCTGATAAAGAAACTTTACAGCCTGGAAGTGGCAGAGATGTTGGTGAGCTGGATCTCTAACTTGTTGAAACATAGGAGGCAGAGGGTGGTGGTAAACGGCAGCCACTCAGAGGAGAGCATGACCAGTGAAATACCACAGGGATTGGCACTGGATCCTGTCCTCTTCAATGTCTTCATAAGTGACATTGCTGAGGAACTAGAAGGGAAGGTGTGTCTCTTTGCAGATGACACAAAAATCTGCTACAGGATGGAAACCAAGGAGGGGGTGAAAAGAATGTAAAGGGATCTGGGGAAACTAGAGGAGTGGCCTAGGGAGTGGCAGCTGGGTTTCATTGCCAAAAAGTGCAAAGTCACGCACCTTGGGTGGGGGAAACTATGGGGCTGTGTATAAGATGGGGTGAGGTACTTACAGTTACCAAGCAACAGAGGGACTTTGGGATGATCATATCTTATGATCTCAAGGTGGCAGGGCAGTGCGACAGGGCAGCATGCAAGGCAAACTGGATGCTGTAGTGCATAGGGAGAGGGATTTCTAGCAGGAGAAGGGATGTGGTGTTGCTCTGTATCACTCACTTGAGAGACCCTATATGTAGTACTGTGTTCAGTTCTGGAGGCTGCATCTCCACAAGAACATTGACAGAGTGGAAGAGGTCCAGAGGAGGGCAGCTAAAATGGTGTAGGAGTTTCACGTGAAACCATATAAGGAGAGGCTGTTGGAGCTCAAAGCGTACTCCCTGGAGGAGAGGAGAGTGAGAGGGGACATGACTATGACCTATAAATACCTCACAAGGCTGAACAAGGTGCAGGAAGGGAGTCTCTTTCACAGGAGGAGCAGCACTAGAACACAGAGGCATGCTATGAAGCTTGAGGTTGGGGAGTTTAAGAAGGATGTGAGGAAATGCTTCTTCACAGAAAGGAAGGTGGATGCCTGGAACAGCCTGCCAGAAGAGGTTGTCAGGGTGAAGACAGTGGAGAGCTTAAAACATGCATGGCATAGACACATGGGTATAATAAACAGAAGTAAGTGAGGAAGGAGGGACACCTCTAACCAAATACAGTCCAGGATGTAGTGATAGGCAAGGAAAATAGGGCAGACCAGATGGGCCTACCGGTCCTTTTCTGCCTACAGATCTGTTTCTGTGTAAACTAGATCATGTAATATAGAATCACCATGCAATCCTTGTTAAATAACTGTAGAATAATTGCTAATGTCAGGGGTCCACAGCAGAACACAAGTATGACATTCAGTAAAGCTTCTCTCTACCTCTTGGCCTGATTATATGTCAAAATCCTCCAAATGGGAGACTGGGAGATGGTACAAACATTTTGATTTTAAGGAACCTGAGATACATTTCATTTCAGAGGACCTGTAGTTATTGCATCATAAGGCACACTTTTACAGGCAGGTAACTGTATGACCTCTGCTGTAGCAGAGTACCTTACATGGAATGGCTGTATACCAGTACCTCCTGACCTTCCACACACCTACTCCCTCAGTGTCTGGTCCAAGATGTTATATATAACCCCTTCCAGATTACCAGGTAAGCAAAGTATAGGTGTGCAGTCTCTTAAATATTACATTGGTACAGCCATCTAAGTGAACTGCTTGAGGGGGGACTCCACCTCTGGCCTGTCACCATGCTTTATGGTGTTTACCCTCTGGAGGGCTCAGCAGAGATCAGACTTGACAGAAGACATGTGCCATACCCCAGACTTGGGACCCATGATGCTACCCCTGATCTGACAAGTTTCTCTTCTAGTTGCAGCTGATGCCATGAGATGAATCTCCCCAAACCCATGTGAGCTTTGGATCTCTTTCAGCTCAGCACTCAATTTCTGTGCCTGCCAAAGGACTCTTATACCCTCCAGAACATATCAAGGCAGGTCCATTCCATACACAAAGGAAAAGTATGGTTGTAACTTACAGAACCATATTTTGAGGGCGATATTACACCGGTTTCCTTGATTATACATCCAAATGGACATAGAGTATTTGGAAAGAACAGCAATCAATAAGCACTCTCCACTCAACAGTCTCTATCTATCTTTCTCCCTTCCCCAACCAGCCCTAAGCTAACTAGAGACATATGCTGACAAGCACAGCCATCCAGGCCCTGCACCTTGAGAAAATTTGGTCTTTCCCTCTGGGCCTGCACTTCCTTGTAGCTATGGATGCAGATGAACAAGCCCAGAGGGTCCTGTGCCAAGAGAAGAATCCTGCATTATATCACTACTTGTTTTTTTTCACTAACATACTTTTCTGTAACAGTATTTTCAGTTTCATATTTTCACTACTGAATTTTCATTTTCACTACTGAATTTTCACTATCGCATCACAAAAGTGATTCATGCAAAAGTAATTTAATGTTAGTGAAAACATTCTTTAGTAAAAAATGTTTGAAAGCGATTTTCAAATAGGAAAAGCAATTACTGTTCCTTGGTTTTCACTAACACAAAAATCCAGTCATCTATAGAATGTTATTTTTTTTAACTGAGCATGCTCAGAAAACTCGAACTTATATTTTAAAACTTACTGTATGTAATTTTGAAACTTGAAACTTGTAGCTGGGGTCAGCTCTATCAGACCCTGTACATTTCAGGTTAAAAATATTTTTTAAGTACAGGAGAGCAAAAAAGTCAATTTGGGTGAATTTTAGCATTTTTGCACCTCTGTAACTTTGCCCCCCCCCCCCAAACTGATTGACTCATAATTTTGAGGCTCCAGAGACCCTGGCCTGGACTCTACATCTACCAGATTTCAGGCAACTCAGTTAAATGAGAGCAGAGTTATTATGGTGCAAGTATTCTCTTCCCTATATGATTACTTTTTTTTCCCACTAACATACTTTTCAGTAACAGTATTTTCACTTTCGTATTTTCACTATAGATTTTTTCACTTTCATGTATTTTACTACCACATCACATAATCAATTCTTGTGACAGGGATTCTCACAAAAGAAAACACTCCTTAGTGAAAACTTTCAAAAGTGACTTTTGAGTGACAAAAGTAATTTTTTTATAAATTATTTTTATTGAGTCATGCAGAGAAATACAAAATTGTACAATGCATCATTTCGTTTCCATCAGTTCTATACAGTTAGCTTGTATGCAATATCACAACAGGTCTTTAAACTAAACAGCTAAAAAACTGGAAAGGAAAGAGGGAACCTAATGTTGTTATATGAGTCTGTCATACAATAAAATACTTTATCATAATTTACCATAAATATCTCATTCAAGCCTGTATCACAAATTAATCTAATCAAAACCAATTCAGGAAGCCAGCCAGGTGGATCTGAGGGTTGAGGCACTGGATGCCACACCTCACGCCATGCTGGCGACCTGGGTCTGGAGAGACTCAGGTTGTCAGGGGTCTGTGGGGAAGGAGAGGATTGAGCATCTGGAGGACTGCTCTCCTCTCCTGGGAGGATAGCTCCCTGGCATGGCAGCTCCAGCAGAGGCTGGGCATGCTACAGTCCGGGATCACACTGATGTAAGGGGAGGAGCCTGGCAAGACATCCATGGCTGGTGTTTACAGCCGCCCAGCCGCACTGGGTGTCATTGCATGTCTGGGCTCCTATGGGATCTCTAAGAACAGGAAAACACCTGTTAGCTGGGAGGGTAGCGTCACCTGCCACCACCTCCAGCACTGGATCCTGCCCACTGTGGACCAGGTCTCGGCATCACCTCCACCCATGGAAGCACCAGAATAAAATGTTGAGGAGCAGAAGGTGGCCCCACTCTAGTGGGTGGATTCCAGAGGGATTGCTCCATGAAGCATGTCAAGGGTGTGCCGAGGACCAGGGTACAGCTGGGAGGATTTCAGGTAGAAAGGGAGCAGGTAGGTCAACTGAAGGGGCCCCAGCCAGCAGTGACAGGAGGGAAATAAAATTGAAAACAAACAAAAAAAAAAACAATTCAGGGGACAAAAGCTTCATCTTCCTGAGAAATATAAAAAAAAAACATGGCCTCCAAGTTAGTTCAAATTGTGTCTCCTGGCCCACAAAGTGTGCTATAGTTCTTTCTATGTAATAAATTCCATTTACACTTGCTTGCCATTGAGCAAGTAAGTGTAGGAGGTGTCGAGGTATGCCATAGTTGTTCTTGGCCACCGCTATATACAGATATAGCATACTTCTGGCAGGGGGCACTGTTCCATCTTGGTCTATATGTAGTAATACTGAGCGGAAATGGTTAAGTTCGATGTAAGTAATTAGGACATTGCTAAACCAAAATCTTGCCAGAAAGGACCCAGCTAGGAGCAACCCCAAAAATTGTGGGTAAAATTAGTACAAGGTTCCCCACAACCTCGCCAGCATGATCCATATGGGGGGTAAATATTTAATCAGCTTGCCTGGTGTGTTAAAGTATCGAATTCGGCATTTCCATATGAATTCATTCCAGTGCGGAGCTTGAGATATTCGCATTGAGGGGACAACTGGCTCCAACCATTTCTCATATGAGATGTCAGGTAGCAATTCACCATTCCAAGCATAAATAACTGACTTGGTAGTCTCCTTCCAGAACTCGCTGGGGGCTTTATAGGCTGAGCCAATTAAATGTGGGTACAGTATACCCCACAATGTATCAATGATCAATTTCACCAATTGAGATATTGGATTTGGAATAACATTCCAAGGAGGGCCTTTCTGCTGCAAGAATGCACATACTTGCAAATAATAAACATAGTTAGAGGTGGGTAACTGATGGGAGACCTGCAAATGGGTAAACAGTATTACCTCACTAGCATCTAGTAATTTTTGTTCCTTGTGTTACACTAACTCAAAAATCCAGCAATCCTTACAATGATCATTTCTGAACTGAGCATGCTCAGAAGATGACAGTTTTCAACTGCTATTTTGAAAACTATATCATTTTGAAACTTCAAGCCTGCCAAGCGTGTACCTTAGATCACTGTATCAAGCCTGTAAGTGTACAGGACAGCAAGAAAGCGATGTAACAATGTCTTAATTTGTGTGAATTTTAATTATGCGTTTTCACCTCTATAACTGCCCCAACCAATGACACAAACATTTAAGGCTCGGAGATCTTGGCTCAGACTCCATGCCTACCAAATTTTGGGCAAATCAGTTGATCGGGAGCAGAGTTACTAAGGTGGAAGAATCCTCTTCACTATATGGTTATTTGTTGTTTTTTTCCCCACTAGCATACTTTTCAGTAACAGTATTTCAATTTTTGTATTTTTCACTACTGAATTTGTCACTTTTGCATGTTTCACTACCATATCACAATAGTGATTCTCACAAAAGTAAAAATGTTCATTAATGAAAACAGCGATTTTCAAGTGATGAAAATGATTTTTCTTCCTTGGTTTTCGCTGACACAAAAATCCACCTATCCTTAGAAAGTTCATTTTTATGTTTGCTTGCCCGCATGTGCAAGAAACATAGTGCCATCATCTGAGTTTTCGGAGGTGTGGCAGCCCTCTTCCAATTCAGGCAGTGTGTTTGCGGCCGCAGTTCTCCAATGCCTGCTCAAGCTGTCTATGACAGCTCCAAAATCTGATAGCATACAGTTGAAAGAGGGAGCTACGCTTCAGTGAGCAGCGATAGATATTGCCTGCTCATGCGCTCCCCCTACACACACACACACACACACACACATACTGCATGCTGTCCCCCCACGCACACACTGTATAGCCGGCAGGGTGCCCAATCCCCGCAGCGTGCTGCCTGCCTCCATAAGCCTTCCACATCTATCGATAGCCGACGGGGTGCTCAATCCTGTCGGCTCCACTGTCATCCCCCCCCCAGAGTACAGGGTGCCATGCTGGGAGCCCACCCCAGCATGGCAACAGATGCTATGGCCGACGGCCCATCAGCTCCACACTCCCCCAACCAGCCGTCCTTGTGCCACACTGGGAGCCCACCCCAGTGTGGCAAACGTCCCGCATCGTCATTTAAAAAAAAACCTACAAATAAAAACTGTCCTCGGCTCTTCTCCCTGCCCTCCCACAGCCTGCACCCACCCACTGCGCACCCTGCCTCCCCACCCCTCACCCCATACTTACCTCTGACCTCGTGCGATGATCTTCGTGGACCGGGAACACGCCTGCACTCTTCAAAGCCGACTGGAACTGAGGAAATGCCGGTAAGCTGTATAATGGGATAGATAGGGTTTTTTCAACTTTGCTGCATATCTTCAGATATTTTTGAATTTTTGCACCAAATTTTCAACATGGGTTTTGGGACCCTTCTCATGAATGCTGTCACTGTCATGATAATTCGGGCCTGAAGGGTGATTTCGCAGTCACTGCGTGAAATCACCTTTCAGGACTGATTAATGAAACGACACTGCAGTGTTCATAGGTGGGCTCTCGGAAGTAGTTTATTTTGAAAATTTGGTGGAAAAATTCCAAAAGTTACTGTTTTACGAAAGGCAGTGTTGCACAGTTCCTCACGCACACCGTAAGTTCGCGAATTTTCAATATTTTCACCCAGATTTTCAACATTGCCATTTTACCATACCTTCTTATGAGTAGTATAGCTGTCATTTTCACATCTCACCCAAAGCGTGTTTCCGCCCATGTAGCGCACAATGGCATGATCGGTGTCTTGAAATCAATATGCGGGACAAATTAAAAAATCACAGTGACACTTTTCATGAGCAGAGGTCTTAAAATGGCTATGTTGAAAATTTGGTGAAAAAATTCTCAAAATGACTGTTTTACGCGGCGTTGCGCCATAGTTCCTACGCACGCTCGGTCGCTTGCAAATTTTCTTCAGTATTTTCACTTCAGATTTTCAACATTGCCATTTTATTGCACTTCCTTATGAACAGTACAGCTGCCATTTTTCACATGTCACCCAAAATGTGTTTTCACACATGTAGCGCACAATGGTGCAGTCGGTAAGCAAAGCAATGTTTGGGACAGATTAAGAAAATCACAGTTACACTGTTCATGAGCAGAGGTCTTAAAATGGCTATAGTTGAAATAATGGTGACAAAAGTCCATAAATGACGTGTTTCACGAGTGAGCATTGCGCAGTTTCCATGCACCCTCGTAAGTTCATGACTTTGCAATATTTTCAGTCCAGATTTTCACCAGTGGCATTTTTCCACACTTCCTTATGAACAGTACAGCTGTCATTTTTACAACATGGTCAAATGTGTTTTTACACTTTCAGCGCAGAGATGTGTGTCGCTGTGGGAAATCATTGTTCGGGACAGATAAAGAAAATCACAGTGACACTGTTCATGATAGGAGGTCCCAAAATGCCTGTGTTGACAATTTGAATATTTTACTGCAGATTTGCAACATTGCCATTTTTACACCTCCCCATGAACAGTACAGCTGTCATTTTTACATCCTGTTAGGAATGTTTTGCACCTGTGGTGCTAAATGCCAATAGTCACTGTGCATAAGCAGCTTTGCCTCAAACTGATATTGTCACTGTTCACGAGGTGGGTCACAAAAACCATGTTGAAAATTTGGAGTGAAAATACTAATGAATGCCTGAGGTATTAGGGTTTACAACCATAACGCCCAACCCTGTAGAGAATGACAGGCATCAAGGGTGTGACTTGGGATTCTTGCCTGTAATGCTCATACCATTCCACACCCTGCAGCCAGTGAGAGGTATCAAGGTATGCCTTGGACTCTTCGGCCCCAAAGTTCACCCCATTCTCCTGTACTGCACCCATCTCACCGTATTTCCTGATGGAATGGGGTGCGCATAAGGGCCAAAACCCCAGGCACACCGGTGACATTCTTGTCATGTTCCAGGGTGGGTGTGGTGAAATGGAAAGTGGCCAAGTATGCCTGACGACCCAAAGGCACACCCCAATGCCTGTCACTCTCTGCAGGGTGGTGGTGGGGTTGGCTTCAGTTCAGTACTTTACTGCCATTCCTATTATGCAGCTCTGTAACTTCTACACTACCACTGCCAATGCCAGCAAGCAAATATTCGGCATTGACAAATGCTTGTTTTTAACTAAGCATGCTCAGAAAATGGGATTGTTTTATCTGATATTTTAAAAACGTTATAGTTTTGAAACTTTAAACTTGCCAAAGCATGTACCTTTGTATCAAACCTGTTTATTTCAGGTTTCAAAAGATAATGTTATTTTTAGCCATAGAAGAGCAAAAAAAAATCTTAATTTGAGTGAATTTTAGCATTTTTGCATCTCTATAACTTTGCCTCTTGAACCAGCTGACACAACCTTTCAGAATCCAAAGACCCTGACTGAGATTCCACGCCTACCAAAATTTGGCCAAATCAGTTGAACTGGAGCAGAGTTATTAAGGTGCAAAAAGTAAGGTTTAACATAGAAGTGCTTGCACAACCCTACTATACAGGAGCTGCCATCCCTGTATTTTATATTTATGATTTTATTAAGAAATTGGAATTACAACCGTTGAGCTAAAAGCTCTTCTACAAGGGTTCCTCATCAACAATGGCAGGGGAGCACATACACGAATAGGTAAAGACAGTAGCAGCCAGAAGGTATTATCAGTAATCAACAGATAATAACAAAAAGTAATCAATGAAAGCCAAAGCATAAAATATACACAGCTAGGTACAGAGTGCAATGGGATACAGTTCCCACAGCAGCATGGGTAATAAGTGAAACAGTCTACATAAGCATAAGCATGAATGATTGGAGGTAGTTGCTAAGTAACTGTGTCAGTATCCTAACAGATACATGTAGAATCAACCTAAGGAGTCAGTACAGCCATTGGGAGAGTAGGCTACAGGCTTATGGGCCAAGGGAGAGAGTCAGGTAGGAGTCAGAACTAGAAGAGAGTGGATAGCAGCGGGGCACAGTGCAGGGTGTATTATAAGCAGCTTGGATACCATTTGACAAAATCAGTTGACATTTTGAATGTGTTGTCTAGGAGACAAGGTCTAAATATGTGGAAAGTTTTGTGATGGCAGCTTGTGCGGTTTTTGAGAGCCGCATGTGTCATTTTCCCATAGATGTCTAATTTTTTTCTATATTAACATGGGATTTTTTTGCTTTCACCTACAGCCTAAATGGAAAGGATTTTTTTCCCAAAATGGGTAACAGGTATGATGTCCTAAGGTAGTGCCTTTGAAAGGTTTGGCGAAAAAACAGTAAATGGTTCCAAAGTTATAAGGCTTTAAAGTGTCGTGTTTTTTCTGTTCTGAGCTTGCTCAGTAGGGTTCTTGGGATAACGTTCTGATACAACATCAAAAATTCTGTGTTGCAAGATCATTTATTGATTTTACAGCACTTGCTTCTCACAGCACACACCATTTTTTTATGCCGTGAGAGCAGTCATCTTGTTTCTTTTCCACTAGAAATAAAAAATATGGACAATACATAATTTAATTTAAAAAAAAACACCCGACCCTAGCTAAACAGGACCTGTTTAGCTAGATCCTGAGTTGTTTTTTTTTAATTGCCAGAAATAACTTTACTGAGCACCCTCAAATCCAGGGTGCCCAGCTTAGCCAGAGGAGTCATTCACCTGCATTCTCTGTATGAGAACAGCGGAACTTTGTTGAGTTCTGCAGCAGTAGCTGGAGTCATGCTGCAGGCTACAGTGAGAGGATTTCATAGGATGTGATACAGGTCAAGACAGCATTAGCCTTTAATAACCTGTCGTGTCCCTTATCACTGCAGCAAATGTTTGACTGACTAACGCTTCATCCAGAGTTTTCTTTAATTGACTGATGTTAGTACTTGATACTACAGCCTCGGCAATGCATTTTAAGCTGATACCATTCTTTGACAAAACTATGCCTCTTATAATTTTATTTGTTGAACTCACCTTTAACATTATATCATGCCCTGGATTATTTTTGTTTCAGGTCTAGTACTCAGTCCAAACAAACAACTCCTCCTGTGTGCAGCTGTGATTCACAGTTTGGCCGGTGCAAGCCACAAAGGGATCGGCTAACTCCTGTAAGTCAAACAAGAACCAGAATAGTGGCTGCACTCACAAGGAGATTAGAAGCAGCAGAAATACTTTCAAAGCTTTTAAAAAACAATGGGGTTCAAGCGGCACTGGAGGGATTTGCCCGAATTTTGCAATTGCTGAAATCTGTGTGTAACCCCCTTGTTACCCGGGGTTACTAGAATCCCAGTAAGACCTAGTGGTAGGCAGGGAAGGCAGCTTGGGAAACTCCAGTTAAATGGGTTTCACACTGTCTCACTCTGTTCTCAGTCTCAGCTGTGACTGAGGGGTGACATCACCAATAGAACTATCGCAGCGGGATGAGCCGCATTGGAATCTGCAGCAAGGGAGTTGGTATAGAAAGCGTTGGGAGGTTTTGAAGTCAGTCAGTCAGATTCAGTCAGTTCAGTGTGGAGTTGGTGTTTGGGAGCTTGCTGAGAAAGCAGCTCAGCTGCTCAGTAAGGCTCTAGGAGCCTCAGCCCTGACAGAGGGCTACTTTTAGGTAATAAGGGTGTGTGTCTCACCAAAAGAGAGACACAGAAGATTATTGAAGTGGTGGAGACTGCTGTTTTGTCTCAGTGCCTCTCTCCTCCGGGGAGGGGGGCAGAAAGGGTTCTCTGCAGATTCCTGGGCAACCCCCAGTTCTGCTACTAAAGGAGAAGCTGCCTATATGTTCCAGAGTTTATTTGGGAGAACAAGAAGACTTGTGAGTCGCCTGTGGGCACCTGCAATGTGAGGGTGAGTGTCTGCTCTTGCTAAAAGGGCCTATGTTTTCACCCTGGGACTTGTGTGACAATGTGGGATTGAACTACTAAAATATTGGGAAGCCTAGAGTAATGGGCTAAGCAACAAGTAAAAGTAGGTTCAAGTCCAGAGCTTGTTGGGATGAAAATGATATGTAGAGAAGATGTGACAGACGCTCTACCCAAGAATCTACATTTGCAAGTTTTCAGTAAAGGAATTGTTCAGTTTCCAGAGAAATTGCGGGTATGGGCTGTGGAGCTGGAGGTGGTGGCCCCCATCTTTGGTGACCAGGTCCACCTCTCGGATTTGCTCTGTGGATTTCTACTTTGCCTCAGGCACTTGGCCAGTGATGAGGGAAGTACCCAGACGTGGATTGTAAGGAAAATTCTCTCTAGGAGTCAAGGCTCTAGTGTGGTTTGGAAGCCACAACAGGATAATTAGTTCATTCCTCAAATGGACCTTGGATCAGAAAGTGGTCGTGGGGATGCTATGCGGGGAAAACCCAAGTAGTGTACAAGTCGAGCTGTGTGCACCCAAAGCTGCGTGGCAAGTCCGGGCTGTGTGCCTGGTGGGTTTAGAGCCTGAGGGCTGGAAATAGTGATAAAGTGTTCTGTTGTCTCTAATCTGCATTACCAGGAAGGTAGCCCATGGGGGTCTGTCTATGCTTTGTTTGTTCAGCTTGATGTGAGATGAAAGCCACCTGAGAATCCCATTCCTGGTTCTGGACATTACAGTTTTGCTTCCTGTGTCCAGATTTACTTGGGTGCCTCTGCAGAGTAGCCAAACCTAGGTCCCCTGTGCCGAGCAACCTCATCCTCCCTGAAACCAGTCCCCACCAGCTACTGCTGTCAGCTTCAACAGCATGCCACCTGTCGTTTTGCTAGAAAGGTAGGGGTGAGGGTTTACATGTACATAACAGAAGAGAAGCTGTTTATTAAAAACTTTGAAATTATTCCTATTGCTTTGGTCTCTTTGTGAGTGCAACCACTATTTTGGTTCTTTTTTTCTAGTACTCAGTCCCATACATTCCCACAGGTCTTTGCTGTTAAATGCCCTATATACAAGACACATATCACCTTTCAGTCTTCTGTACTGTAGTAAGTACAGCCCAAGTTCTCTTGATCTTTCCTCATTAGTTAGACAGTTGATATTAGACACTGGTTTTGTAGCCCTTCTCTGGACTCCCTCCAGTTTTTTATATCACCCTTGCTGTATGGTACCCAAAACTGACAACAATATTCCAGGTGGGGCCAGACCAATGATACAGAAAGTGAGATCAGCACCTCCCTGTCTCTGCTTTTCATATTTCCCTTAATGGATGTTATTATTTTATATCCTGTACTGACTATGCTGGTGCGATGCTTACTGAAACTGATGTTGATTGTAACTATGACACCCAGGTCTTTTTACGGCTTTGTGTTGTGGTTATTTCACTGCCATTTGTATAATATATAAAAAACAGATTTTTTTATTCCCAAAGTGCATGATTTTACACTTATCTAAATTAAAGCTCAACTTCTTATTATTTGCCCAGTTAGCTAGAGCATCAATATTTTCCTGGAACAGAGCTGCAGCCTCCTGATTGGTAACAAGTGCACCCATTTTAATATCATCAGCAAATTTGATCAGCCAGGATTTATTTAAACAACTAATGGATGTCACAAAGATGTTAAACAGGACAGGGCCTAACACTGACTCTGTGGGACCCTACTTGCCACCTCCAACCAACCAGATAAATTCTGTCTGTATACTCTTTTGTTTTCTCCTCAACCAATTTCCAATCCATCTGATTAGCAAGTCATCCAGTTGTATTTCCCTAATGTTTTAATCAGCTTTATTGTGTGATACAATGTCAAAGGCCATTGCAAAATCTATGTATAATACATCTGCTGGTACATCTAATTCTGTGCCTGATTACCAGTTTCAAAAAGTACAGTAAATTAATAAGACAGGATCTGCCTTCCTAAAACCATGTTGAAGATGGTCAACCAATCCTTTTCATCCAAAACTGTTCAGTTTCATCCTTAATTTTAGCTTCCAAAATCTTTCCCATGATGAGGTGAGGCTGATCACCCTGTAGTTTCTCACAGTCAGACTCACTCCCTTCTTATATATAGGTATTGCATGGGCAACTGTGCAATCTTCAGGTACCACACTATCATCCAAGGACTTCTAGAATATTACTTTAAAGGCTCACATAGTTCACCAGCTAGTTCTTAACAGTTTTGATGGATCCCATCTGGGCCAGGTGATTTGGTACAGTCTAACTTTAGCAATCTACACTTTACATTGTCACTTGTAATTTGATATTATTTGTACTACCATTACCTATACAACCCACACTAATTTCTTCCCCCTTTTGATAAACATTATGGAAGTAGGTGTTAAAGATCTCAGCCATTTCTTGACAGTCTATTTACTGTGCAATTCTCATTATTTAATAGGCCTATCTAATTGTTGTTTTTTTCTAAGCCCCCCCCCACATAATTATAAAAGGAATTTTTGTTGTCCCAAACCTTAGTAGCTAGATTTATTTCAGAATTATTTTGGCAGCCTTAATTTCTTTTTCGAAGGTCTTAAGTTTCGTTTCATGCCTGCTCCAAGCTGCATCGGTACCTTCTCTCTTTGCTTTTTTATAGACTTTTTTTTCTTTACCCTCAGTGCTTTCTTTAACCTTATGGTAAACTAGGGTGGAATCTTTCCCCTACCATTATATTTCCTCCTGGTTGGGATGTGGTATTCAGTAACAATATTTAACAAACTCTAGCCAGAGCCGATACAGCTGTAGTGAACTACCGAATGACCAAAGTTACACATGTGCGTAGAAAATTTTGAATGATCAGGTGTAACTTAGCCATTTTCTAAATGAGCTTTTCAAATTTTCAACATGGTTTTTTGGAACCCCACCTCATGAAGAGTGCCACTGTCTTTTTGTTCACTTATCCCAAAAAATGATTTTGCAGAGCGACCACGCCATTTTGTGCCACAGGTGCAAAACATGTTTCAGGCAGGATGTGAAAAATGACAGCTGCACTGTTAATAAGGAGGTGTGCAAATATTGCAATGTTGAAAATCTGCAGTGAAAATATTAAAAACTGGTGACGTTAGGAGTGTGTGTAGAAACTGTGCAATGCACACTCATAATGCAAGCAGTGATGGATTTTTTCAATTTCTTCTGTAACATGTGGGACCCACCTCATGAGCAGGGAGATTGTCATTTCGATATCAGTCCAACAAGGTGATTCTGCAGTGACCAGGAAATCACTTTTGGGATTGAGTAATGAAATGAGGGACAATGTTCACAAGGTGGGGTCCCAAGAACCCCATGTTGAAAATTTGGGGCTAAAATTCCTGAAAATGGCTGATCTATCACTGTAAGTTGAAAACCCCATTGACTGCCATTATAGCACGCTTCAATCAATCAATCAAAATCTTTATGTATCCAGGCAGGCACCATTGAGCAAGGCTCATTTGCAAGGTGGACCTGGTCATGAATACATCAAAGTACAGTACAGAAGCAGGTATACAAAAAGCAATAATACACAAGGAAGAAAAAGTATATACAGTGTATACAGTACAGTACAAGTTTGAAATAAATAGAAAAAAAACAGCATTATTTTACAATTGAAGAAGTCAGCAGATGTGCAGTCAACCATAGGCATACAGGGGTTATAAGCAGAGATCTTTTGAGTGAGGCAGCCGGCAACTACACATATAGGGAAAGGGCCATGTAGGGGTGGCAGGTTAGAGAGGTAAAGAAGAGGAGGGATATATTACCACGCACTGGGGAAAAATTGAGCTAAAACCACAGAAAGTGATGATGGCTGTCGTGTACTTGTTTATTATGATAATGACAGAGGAGAGGTAGATAATTGGGACACTACTATGGATGGGGTGGGACTTTAGCCAGGCTGGAGTGGACAGGGAAGGGTGGGTGCAGCAGGAAGAGTTAATAGGGAAAGAGTGAGATCCAGGGGTAGAAACATGGCGAGTGTCAGGATGGAAAGGGGGAGTTGTGGAGTTAGTGGGCTAGTGGTGAGGAAAACATTTGCAAGGTGCTTTCATGAAGTGATCGCAGAGTGCCTTGAAGATATTCAGACTAACAGGGTCGCTCAGCTTCAAGTTCCTTTGTAAACCTGCTCCACAATGTGGGTAAAGAGAAGCTTAGAGCAGCTTTGCTGGAAACAAGTTTTGACCCTTGGAACTTGGAGTGCAATTAGGGAATAGCTCCTTAGAGCGTAGGTGCCTAACACACTCCGGGGAATACAATCTGAAACATATGATGAGGGGAGCTTGTTGGTCACCGCTCTGAAGGCCCATAGGGCAGCGTTTCTATTCCTTCTATAGTGAAGGGAAGTCCAGCCTAACGATGAGTACAGTGAGCAGTGGTGTGTGGAAAGTGGAAGACCAGTAATGAACCTGATAGGTCTGTGGTAGAGGGTGTCCAGTTAGCCAGTGCAGAGGCAGTGCAGTGGCTAAGAGCAGATCCACATAATCTATTAAAGATTGAAAGGTAGCTTGAACCAGTTGAATCTTGGCCTCCTTTGAGCAGGTGGTTAATTCTGTAGAATAGTCCTAATCTTTGCCTTAGTTTCTTCTGTAGTTCTTCGAGATGGTCGGCAAAGGAAAGTTTATGATCGAGTCAAACTCCTAGATGTTTGAATTTAGCTACATACTCTAGAGTTTCTCCAAGAACAGTGGTAATTTGTGGGATAGCCCCCCCCATCAAGAATTGCCGCATGCAGGGAAGGGGAGAAGAGCATGGATTTTGTCTTTTTCACATTGAGCAAAAGCTTTTTATTTATGAGCTGGTATTGCAGAAGGTTAAATTCAGCTTGGAGGTCTTCATAGGCTGCTTCTGGCGTGGGACGACTGAAGTACAGTACAGTGTCATCCGCGAATAAGTGGATGTTGGCTTTTTTGATGGGGTCATTGATGTTGTTAATGTAGACTGCAAAGAGGAGGGGACCAAGGATAGAGCCCTGGAGCACGCCCCTCAGCATAGGTTTTAATGGAGAAAGATCACCTTCAGGTTTAACCTGCTGTTTCCGTTCTCCGAAGTAGTCTGCAAACCAGCACATAGATTTATGGTCCAGGCCTAAGGTGCTTAGGGAGGAAAAAAGCAGGCTGTGATCGACTGTGTCAAATGCCTTACTAAGATCCAAGAAAATGGCACAGACATTTTTCTTGTTGTCAAGGTCTAGGAGTCAATCATTGGTCACCTTAGCTAGGACTGTTATGGTGCTGTGCTTTGCTCTGAATCCAGACTGAACCAGGTTTAATAGGCTTCTGGATTCTAAGTATACCCCAAGCTGGCCACACACTATTTTTTCTAGTAATTTAGACAGGATGGGGAGGAGGGAGATCGGTCTGTAATTATTTAGATCGCAGGGGTCACCTGCTTTTAATAGAGGGATGACATTGGCTATTTTCCATTGAGGGGGAGGCTACCCTGGGAGAGTGACATGTTGAATAGGTGGGTAATTGGCACCGCAAGCACATGGTAGGCACATTTCAGATAGTATGGCTCTATGAAGTCAGAGCCTGCTCCCTTCCTGGTGTCCAGTTGCAGCAGTAGGTCTTCCACCTCTTTAGAGAGACAGGCAGGAGGAAAAAGGCCTCCTTGTTAGAGGGACTCATGGGTTGGTGGACCCTGAGCTGAGCAGAGGCCATTGGCAGAAGGTATCAAATGCTAGCCCTACCATTGCAAAATGGTTATTGAGGGCTTCCAATATCTCCGATCGGTAAGAGATAACGCAGCCACGGACTTAATTTTTCTGAAATGGAATTACCAGGTGTGTGTCCAGACGTGTCTTTTAATGTTTTCCAGAGCTTTGAAGGATTTCTGAGGCTAGGCTATCTCCGAATGATAGTAGGCAGCCTTGACTGCTCTGACCAACTTGGTGCACTTGTTACGTGCTCTCTTAAAAAGACACCAATCCAAGTCATTCTTGCTTCTTCTGGCTTTTTTCCATAAAGTATCCCTTTCTAACAGGGAAGCTTTGAGCTCAGGTGAGAACCAGTGGCAGGTGCTGCTCCTGAACCACACCTTAACCAAGGGTGCATGCTTATTTAAAGCCTCACTTAAAATATCGTAAAAAATAATATATGCCCTTCAGTTTGTGATTCGGCTTTGAAGAGTGCAGACATGTCCCAGTCTATGGAAAATGACAGTGCTGACCTCCAGAGGTAAGTATGGGGTAAGAGGGGGGTGAGGTGAGGTGGGAACTCAGTGGGAGGGTGGGGACTGGGGCAATGATGAGGACCATTTTCTTTACAGGAAAAAAGGCAGAAATTTGGGCACACTGAGGTGGGCTTCAAGTGTGCCACATGAGTTGGGGGGATACGTACATGATGCCAACAGGGAGATTGGACACCCTGATGTCAGCATGTGGGGAAACAAAAGAAAAAAAAACATAAATTTGGGCACACTGGGGTGGGCATCCAGTGTGCCACATGAGCTGGGGGGTTATATGATGCCAACACAGAGTTGGGCACCTGGATGTTGGTGCAGGGAAAAAAAAATAAAAAAAAACATAAATTTGGGCACACTGGGGTGGGCTCCAAGTGTGCAACATGAGTTGGGGGGTACATGATGCTGGCACTAGGATTGGGCACCCCAATGTCAATGCAGGGACAGGGAACCAAGGGAGTAGGGAGTAAGTAAAGTAAGTAAGTAAAGTAAAAATGTATTTATATATGGGCTTCATGGGCTCAGGGCGCTTTTACAATATCACACTTTCACAGTATTCCATACAACAACATAAATACAATGCAATATAAAACCAATAAAAACATAACAGCAATCAATAAGATCTCTGAAAATGCCTGGTTAAATAGGAAGGCTTTCAATTACTTTTTGAAGCTTTCTACGGTCAGCCTATCTCATATCTGGTGAGGTAGAGAACTCCACCGGGTAGGTGCCATGAAAGCAAATAATCTTCCTTCAGATGTTTTTAAGGATACCCTGGGAATCTCTAGCAACCCCTCATCAGAGGATCGTAGTGAGCGAGAGGGACAGTAAGACGCCAAGAGTTCTTTCATATAGTGAGATCCCAAATCATGTAGGGCCTTATAGGTCAGCAATGTGACCTTGAAGGTGATCCGCCACTGTATGGGCAGCCTGTGCAGTTCACACACAGCACAGTTGTTATATCACTAGATCTAGAGATTCCAGTCAACAACCTGGCTGTCGCATTCTGCACTAGCTGCAAGTGGTGGATATCCACCCCTGGCAGCACTAGATAGAGGGCGTTGCAGTAGTCAAAATGACTGGTAACAAAGTTGTGGACCAGGATAGGAAGATCTTCAGGTGAGACCAGGTGTTTCACCCAGGCTATATTCCTTAGATGAAAAAAGGAAGACTTGACTACAACCGACCCTCATCAAATACCACGCCCAGATTACGCACCTGGCCAGAGGCCATAAGCGGGGCCCCCCCAAGGTATAAACCTGAGAGTTTCCCCGCCCATACCCCAGTTGTCCTAAAACCAGGGTCCACCACCAATACCTCTGTTTTACCTGAGTTCAACCGAGAAGCTAACTGGCACTCATCCAATCCTGCATCTCCAGGAGGCAGTTGTTAAACAGTGTGATGGAATCAGACTCCTGTTCAGGCACAAGAGACAGGTAGAGCCAAGAGTCATTTGCATAACAGTGAAAACCCAGCCCACACCATCTAATAATGTCCCCTAATGGAAGCATATACACCACGAATAACATGGGACAGCACCAAGCCCTGTGGAACCCCACAGGGCAGCCAGTGAGGGGCAGAGGAATAAATTCCCGACACCACTCTCTGTGATCTGCCCTAAAGGAAAGATTGAAAACAACTGTGAACTGCTCCCCTCAGTCCACAGAAGAACCACAGGTGCTTGAGCAACACCCCATGATCCACGTGTCAAATGCTGCTGAAAGATCAAGGAGAACCAAGATGGAACAAGCTCTCCAGTCTCTTACCATCAGGAGAGCATTTAGTACCCGAACAAGTGCCATCTCAGTGCTATGCCGTTTTCTGAAACCGGACTGGAGAGGGTCATAGATATTGTGGCTGGTCCAATGATCCTCCAGCTGCAGAGCGACCACCTTCTCAATAACTTTCCCTACAAAGGGCAAGTTAGAGACTGGTCTGTAGTTAGCTGGGCAGTCAGGATCAAATAGGTTTTTCAAAAGGGTATACTACCGCCTTCCTTTAAGGGATCTGGAAAGATCCCTCTCTAGAGAACCTGTCACTATCCCAACCAGGACTGGGCCAATGACCTCTACACACCCCACTAGTAGGCGAGTAGGGCCTGGATCCAAACTATAGTAGGTAGGTTGCAGAGTCTGGACGATCCTCACTATATCCATGACTGCCGGTTGGCTAAAGGTGAACCAGATCAACTGGGCATCAGTACCACCCGACTGATCAGAGCACGGCCCAATGGGAAGGTGCTGGCTGATCTCATCTCTGATGGTGGTTACCTTATCAGTGAAGAATTTTGCAAACTCCTCACACTGCATCTGTGACAACGCTCGATTGGCATGTAGACAGGCTGGGTTGCACAGTCTGTCCACAGTCCGGAAGAGCTGGGCTGGTCTATTCCTCACTGTAGCAATTTCTCTGGACAGAAACTCTGCCTTCTTATGGGAAATTGCTGATTGGTAGATTCTATAATGATCTAGTAATCTAAGCCTATCCACCTCCAGGCGAGTTTTCCACCAGTGTCTCTCCAATCTTTGCCCTAACCTCTTCAACTTGCGGATCTCCCCATTAAACCAGGAGGCCCCAGGTGAAGAGTAAGAAGGCAAACATGAATTGGAGCAATGACATGCAGGGCCCCACCACATCCCTATTATAGGCCAGGACCAGGGGCCCTGGGTCAGTGCATCCACCGAAATCCAGAGAAGTCCAGCTCCATTATTAGGCCTTCTGAGATAACCCTCTCAAAGGATGGAGCTGCACCAACTCCTTAGGGGCAGGCCTATTTCAGGGGCTGCAAAACTGAACCTCAGGGCATGATGGTAGACCAACCGAGTGGCTCCACCTCCACACCAGATATCTCCATCCTCAGATGGAACACCTAGTCCAATGTGTGCCTCCTCATGAGTTTCAGAGGTAAAACCCATGACAGGCCTAATAAATCCATCAATTGGAGGAGGTTTTGTCCAAATGGTAGAGTTCATCATCCACCCAGGCATTGAAGTCCCCCAGAATCAACCATCTGGGGGACTCCAATACCATCTCATCGATGAAGTCCGCAACCTCCTTCAGGAACTTCCTCCCATCACCTGGTGGATGGTAGATGAGAAGGGTCCTGTAGCCTGCACCTGTACCCATAGTTGATGCATCCAACTGGCACCTCCCTGAGATCCAGCTCCTGTCTAAAACAGACCACAACCCTCCCACCCCTACAGTCCACTCTTGGGCGGTGAATCACTAAGAACCCAGCCGGAACTGTAGACTCCTGAATAGGGCCTGCATTTTCATCCAGCCAGGTCTCGGTGATGCAAGCCAAGTTGACAGAGGCAACAAGATCCGCAACCACTGCAGTCTTATTCTTAATTGACCTGGCATTGCATTGCTTAACACCGCCCAAAAGGGATGAGAGTCCAATGATGGCCTCACTTCCTGCCCGACAAAGTCGGAGCCCTTGGGTATGGGCACAAGGCAAAGAGTATCTTGCTTCTGAGCCCATTTCACTCCAGGGCATCTCCTGTTTCTCACTGTCCCTATCTGCCCACTCCCCCCCCAAGAGTTCCGGGATTCCTGACTCCTACCGCTCCTTCGTCTCAAGATGCCGAGGACAGCAGCAGTGGGAGACAGAGAGAGAGGGAGGGTTTTTGGGGGCTGGTACTGGGGGTGGGGAGGACAAGACAATGGTAGGGTGTAGGAGTAGTGCCATCCACAAGATGGCGGTGGCACTGTAACTGCACATGCACACCATTCGGCGCGATGCGTAGGTTGTGGTGAATGGCATTCTGCCATTCACACTGTGCATGCATGCCAGGTGTGCATGCACAGTTCTTGTCTCGGAATATGGAAGTAACAGCCAAAATAAGCGGCTGTTACTCCATAGCAGCCAATCATGGTAGAGTGTTACAAGCTCTGTTGGACTTTTGGAAGGATACTTCCAAAAGTCCAACAGAAGGTAACACGATCGGCCGTAATTAAGCTATGATCATGAAATGGCTGTAGGCTCCACCGAGTCCACCCACAGCTGTAAAAAGGGTTTTAAATTTTGACCACAGTTGATCAACTCCTAAACCTTGAAAAAGTTGTTTCCAATTCCAATCTAGAGCTAGTTTCCTTATTTTTTTGTAATCTGCCTTATCATAGTATTTTAGCTCAGTAATACCAACTGGTATAGTTGACTTAATGTTTATAGTGAACTCTACCATGTTGTTATTGCTACTTGAAAGAGGTTCTCTGGTCTTCCACTATTTTATGCCCCTACATGTTACTGAGAACTAAATCTAAAAGGTGTTCGTCCCTTATATTTTCTGTAACATAATTTTCCAAGTTTAGGTATTCTAAAACTTCAGGAATTCTGCCTCAGCTGATCTTGAGGCAGAACTAATATTCCAATTTATGCCAGCATAGTTAAAATCCCCAACAATAAATAGCTTGCACCCTGCGTCTTAATCCCTAATAATATCCAGAAACTCAGCTGTTTTTTCCAAGGACAAGGAAGGTGGTCTATAGCAGACACTTATAATTATTTTTTCCTCTTGCGGTGGTAATAATTTTACTCATAGTTGCTCCACATCTAGATACTGATTTTTATTTAATAGGTGGCCTTTAATACTGTCTTGTACATGGAGTTCTACTCCTCCACCCTTTTTTTGACCCCTGTCTCTATGGAAAAGTTGGTAACCCCTAATTTCAATACCCCAGGCCTCATTTTGCCACCAGATTTCTGTTATTGCACAAACAGCTATTTTCTCCTTATTCAGTATAATTTCCTGTTCATCGACTTTGTTTCTCAAACTCCCGGCATTAAAGGAAAGCAGTCAAAATACAGCGCACCCCATACCCCCAAAGGCTAAGCTCCAATTAAGCTTTCTGGAAAGAAAATGCATTTTACCCCCAGTGGAACTTATTTTATTTAATTTGTCAAAGTCCGAGTCAGGGAATATGGTGACTGCTGTGCAGCTCCATTTAGTGTAAAGAGTGCGGTGCGGCACTGCTGCGCTTCAATGCAAATGCATTGAAGTGAGCAGTGCAACACCACCTTTACACTAAATGGAGCTATACAGCAGTCACCATGTTCCGAAATCCCAGACTTTTGACAAATTAAATTAAAGTAAGTTTCCACTGGGAGAATGCATTTTTTCTGAAAGCTTAATCGGGCTAAGCCATTGGGGGTCGCGACTGTATTTTGACTGCTTTAATTTAATAAGTAGTGCTTTCCACCTACCCACCTGGATAGTATCTTCACTTTTGATGCTAGTCACTTGATGCAGTATCATATCTCCTTCTAACTAAACTTACCAGCTAGTTTAAACAGTTGTTGATTGCTTTATCAATTTTCTCAGCCAATACCCTGGTTCCCAGTATAGTCAGGTGAAGTCCATCTGAGGCAAAACGATTGTGTGCATATTGAAATCTGTTCCAATTTTCCAAAAAAAAGAAGTTCTCTCTAATGCACCATCTCTTCAGCCATCCATTTAGTCTCATTGTTTGGATTATTCTAATTTTCCCTCCTCGGATTGGAAGTATTTCTGATATTGCCACTGAACATTTTTTATTTTCAAGTCTGTACCCACTTTTTCAAACAACCTTTGAATATCCATAATGTGTTTCCTTCCTATGTCATTTGTACCAATATGTAAAACTAGTAGTGGTTCCTTTGAATGCTCTAAAAAACCTGTGTGCTTGATGCTGATGTCATGTATTCCTGCCCCAGACAAACTGCAAACTGATGCTGTTTCCTTCCTACTGTATTTCTACATACTGTATGATTCTATCAGTGTATTTGAGAATGGAATCTCCTAACACTACTGTATCCCTTTTATCTGTAGTATGACCATTTAGTGTACTGTTTAGGCATTCATCTCCACTTATCCTAGCTGCTGGTTATGCATTTTTTTCTGTTTGTTTTTCTCTACCATTTTGATTTGTAGCATTGACAGTTTCAATATGTTCATTACTTGTAATATTAGCCCCACTAATTTGTGCTTGAGACCCATATCTGCCAAGAAATTTCAATTTCTCCCAGTCTGATTGGGGGAACTTTCATTCTCTGCATTCTCATTAATACTTTCTGGGTGTGAATTTTTTTGCTGTCTGATCTAATTCATTTCCTAAAACCTCATAGGTGTTATTTAGAATGATTTGGGTATTAAATTCCCTTCTTTTTTTCCTGGGGCCCCAGTGAACTAGGCACCAATCATTTTCAATAAAATGTTCGTGTTCTAAATCATGTTCCCCTGATCTTTGCTTTCTCTTGTCTCTGACATATAAGTTAGATTTTGGAAAACTGCATTAATGCACAAGTTAGGTTCAACTTAATGCTACAAAAGTAGCAAAATGTGGCATTAGGTTTTGAATCCTAACTCTCCACCCCCACCCCCAAAAACAGCAAAAGAGCAAGATCACACAAGCAACCACAGACAGCCATCTTCAGTTAAGACAAATAACATACAACTGTTTCCAGATTACACAAATGCAGTAGCACTGATGTGCTACCTTCATAGATTTGTATCTGCAGCATGTACACCGCAAGGCATACACACTCACTTGTTGCTGCAGATATTTATTGTATTTTTATTTAAAATCGGTAACCAGGAAAGGCACACTGAGCCAAGGCTCATTTCCAGGTGCAACCTGGGGGAAATACAGGGAGACAGGAGATATCAGCGAACAAGCTGCAGCATTAACACAGTAACAGAATACAGAAAGAATATCATACATTAGTTGATATTGTTATCCGCAGATTAATGATAGAAGAAAACAATCAAGTGCTGAAGGGATGTTGTGGTATCAATGGACAGCAAAACAGGGGATAACAGTGAATAGGATGCACTGATTAAAACAGTAACAGCATACAATATGAGCAACATACAACAGTTTGTACATTAATCCACAGGTAATACATAAGAAATAATCAAGTGCTAAGGAAGTTGTGGTAACAGGGATAGCCACAATTGTTATAAAGTCTGCAGGCTAAGAGATATCATGGGAGCATGTAGGGGAAGGGAGTTGGCACACTTGAGATCTGACAGAGGAATGTGAGAGGGCATTTCACGTGAGGAGCGGTTGAGAATTCCACAGTGAGGGGCGATGGCAGGCATAGGCTGATTCGCCTGCATTTGAGGATGGTTTGGGAAGGGAGAAGCAGTAGGAATCCCTTGAGCGAAGGGAGTAAGGTGAGGTGGCAGCAGCGTCGAGATTGTCTGAGAGATAGGAAGAATATTGAACCAGTATTTGGAGATTAAGGAGACAGAGTGAAGGAGATGGTGATGGGACAGGGCAGGGAGCTTCAAAGAAGTGAGAAGAGAGCAGTGATGGGTCGTTGCAGGAGCATTTGAGGTGAAGCAGCAGAAGGCATGATAAAGAGAAGCAGGTCTGGAAAGTGAGGTGGCTGGCACAGTAGAGTAAACTATGTTGGCGTAGTCAAAGATAGGCATAATCATTTTAACCAGTAGTTCACATTGGTATGCTGATCCGACGGTGACACCAACACAGCGGCATACCTCGCTGTCAGCAAAATTGACACTTTGCCAACAGCTCACTGTGTTGGTCTGCCCGAGACAAGAGCACATTGTCTCCCGGTCCTGCACCCGCTCCACGAGTCAACTCCGACTGGAGTTGACAATCTATGTCTCTGGGGGGGGGCTGAGTGCCCACATGGGGTGTTCAGGGCAAAGCCCCACTAGAAAAGCAGGACTGAAGCATTTGATTTTATGTCGACCGCAACTCTGGCGGCCCACATAAATCCTGTCGTTGTGATGCCAGTCAACAAAAGTGTTGTCAAACCAGCATCATAGATCCATTCATGTTGAACAGGGAGAGGGGGAGAATCCTTGTTTCGGTAGAGGATGCCAAGTTTTGAGCAGAGTTTTAAGGATATGTAATCAATATGGTTGGAGAAGCTGAGTTGGGGATCCAGCCAGACACCTAGATGCTTGTATAATGGTACTTCACCTAGTGCAGTGCCTTCCAAGGACATGGTGTGTGGTGGGAGGGCCTTAGCTAATTTTGAGAGGCACTGAAGGTCATTGACGTGTTTAATTTGAGTTGATGAGCCATGAACCATGACTGAACAGAGTGAAAGTCTCACTGCAAGGTGAATTTGAGAGTGGACAGGTCAGGGACAGAGGTGAAAAGGATGGTATCATCCACATACAAGTGAATGAGGGAATTGGAGCAAGCAGACGGGAGGTTGTTATGAAAAGGAGAAAAGGATGGGGCCTGTATGGAGCCTTGTGGGACACCTGATTGGATGGAGAGGAGGGGAGGAGGAGTCTGCGATCCTTACTGATTGGTGTCTGTTTGTGTGGTACGAGCTGAATCACTGTAAGGCAGAGGAGGCAAGCTCAGTGTCACTGAGGTGTTGAGAAGCAGAGGGTGTGACACTGAGTCAAAAGCCTTAGCCAGGTCAATGAAGATGGCAGCTGTGGGTGGCCTTTGTCAGCAGCAGTTTGTATGTGCCCAGTGACATGGAGAAGAGAGGATATTGTGGAGTGGTGGTTTCTGAAACCAGACTGGTAGGGGAGAGGAAGTTTGTGGATGTGAGGAAACCAGTTAGTCTGGTTTGCACTAAGCATTCTGCAGCTTGGATAAAGCACAGAGGAGGGAGATGGGTTGATAATTTCTGGGAGTGGAGGGATCTCCCTTGTGAAGAGGGATGACACAGGCTAATTTCCCAGCATTGGGAAAAGTGCCTGTGGAGAAGGATAGATTTAGTATGTAGGTTAAGGGAGAGTAATGGAGGGCTGACAGGCATAAAAGATTTGGGTGTGAGCCATCTGGGCTTGACTTAGATGGGTTAAGTGATAGGAGTGCAGTTTGTACTTCATCAGCAGTGGCTGGGGTGAGTAAGAAGGTGTTTTTAGGTGAGCTTTTGAGAGAGAGGATTTGTTGTGGGAGGGTGGGCATAGTTTGATCAGGGAGGGCACAGGTAGTGAAGAAGGTATTGAGGGTATCTGCCACCTGTACCAGATCAGTGATAGTGAAGCCATTTTGCTTGAGTGGGGATACTGGATTGAGGTGATGGGTCGACGATTGACTGGACAATGTCCCAGAGGGAGGAGGGGTGAGCTGTGCTGAGACAGTTTTAAAAATAGTCAGCTTTGGCCTGTCTAATTGCCTTAGTGCAAGCGTTCCTTGCAGCATTGT
The DNA here is from genome assembly GCA_016271365.2 of Neoceratodus forsteri. Classification (NCBI taxonomy): domain Eukaryota; kingdom Metazoa; phylum Chordata; order Ceratodontiformes; family Ceratodontidae; genus Neoceratodus; species Neoceratodus forsteri. Next base: position 420,475,012 of record JADMNL010000023.1, read on the forward strand.
AAGTATATCTAGAGTGGATAGTTTGAGAAGCTTTGAAGATGGTCCAAACCTTGTCTCAGGCTTTGCATAGGGCAATAATCGGGGCTGTGATCTAGGGGTGGTGGCATTTCCTAACACTTACTTTCTTGAGTGGGGCATGGCAGTCCCAGACATTGGTAAAAATTTTTATGAATTAGGTTAGGGCCGAGTCAACATCTAAGGAGGAGTAGACTGGTGCCCAGTCTACGTCGTGCAAATGAGAGAGGAAGGAGGTTGTGTCAAGTGTGTTTAGGGGGTGTATGTTGGAGTATTTTTTTTATTTATAAATTTGTTAACTGGGTTGGGACTCTGGACAAGTCCTTTTTCAGGTCCAACCCAGAGACAATGACAATAATAGACAACATATAATATGACAAATAATATACGTTTTGGTGCGGACTTGAGCAGCTGAGTTTTCCTAACACAGTATGTGATACAGTGGTTACTTAGGGTAGGGTCAAGGACTCCAGCCAATGATAGTCTGTGTGGGTGGGATGTGAGAACCCAGTCAATGAAGGAGTGGTTTGAGGAATGGGCATTGTAGCGGATGTGTTCAGTTATTAGTTGGCTGAGGTTTAAGGCTTCAATTTTGGTGGTGGTGGGTTTTGAAGAGGGTGAGAGCCAGTCAAGGTTGTAGTCCCCTGGGAGTAGTAACTCACCTGAGTTAGCTAGTGGTGGAAGAGCAGAGATGCACTCTGCCAGTGCCTCATGCCCAAGTCGAGGGGAGGCATAGACCACCCCAATGAAGGAGGGGAGGGCAGAGGGAAAGGAGAATTTGACTAGGATCATTTTGTACGAACCAATGGAAGATTTTTTCACAAGAGAGCATGAGAGGGGCTGCTTTATCAGCATGGTGACACCACCTCCTCTTTTACCTCAGTCCTGACAGATTATTGAGCAGCCAGGGAAAGTGAGGGACAAGTCTGGAGTTTTGGCAGAAAGCCAGGTTTCTGAAAGCATAGTATGTCAGGGGAGTTTTGTGTTAGCCAGCAGTTTAAGAGGTCTAATTTAGGTAGGAGACTCCTAATATTAATGTGCATGACTTTTAGCCCTTTGATGGAGGGCGGCAGTTGTTTCATTGCAGGGGGTCCAGAATTTGGTTCTATGTCTCCGGCAATGAGTAAGATGAGTAGAAAAATAGAAAAGGTGGCCAAGAGTTTCCGTCCTTTAGTGGAGTTGAGTGTGGGGTGTTTGCAACAGGTGCATTTAATTAGAGTGATACAATAAGTTAGTTGAGGTGGGAGGATGAATGGGGAGTTCACATGGAAGGAGGGCAGAGGTGTAGGCTGTAGAGTTGGTATGGATGGTGCGATGTCCAGCATTTGGTAGAGTGTAGCAGATGAGTTAAGAGGGGGGGCAGGGGTGAGGACAGCCAGATGGGAGATGGGGGGGCTGAGGAAAGAAAGCAGGAGAGGAGGGACATGAGGAGGAGTAGGGAAGTAGGGTGCATTGTTAGAATAGGTAGGTGGAGGTGGAGGCAGAAATAGGCTGCTTTAGGCAGCAGGAGAGATAGGGCAGGTAGCTACTGCAGGAGAGCTAGCCAGATAGTAAAAGTGGAGGTGGGGGCAGAAAGGATGGAGTAATCCCATATGTAGGTTTGTAACGTGGAGCTAAACTAAAAATTAGATGTGTTTGATTACCAACGCCCTCTAGAGGCAATCTGGTATAACTTGCAGATGTAAAACCTGGTAGACAGATTATTTGCACTTGCCTACATGCACATGAATATGAAATTTATCAGGGGATTGTCTCACCCACTTCTGATACGCAGCTATAAAAGAAAAGCTGGACAAGAGTGGAAGTGGTGGGGGGAGGGTGCGGAGACAGCGCAAAGTGCCAGTGGGGGTTTTCCTGGTCATTTTGGGGATGGGCTGAGTCAGCAGGCAGCTCCTGAAGTACTAGCTGCTGCAAGGAGCATCTGAGTGTACCCAGTCTGGGCTGCAATCAGCAGGAACCCTAGGGGAAGAGGGAAAGATTAGTTTAGTATATCGTCATAGGAGAGGAGTTCTACAGAGACAGGAGGAAGGGAAAACAGTAGAGACAAAAGTCAGATGGGGGAGGTAGCTAGAGAGATAATCAGAGGGGCAGGAGGGAGATTTGAGAGCCACGAGTGGCAGGCAGTTTCTTGACGCCGAGCTTAATCGGGCAGTAGTCGTGGACCTGGAGGAGGGAGGGCAGAACAAGGGCAAAGTGAAAAGGAAAAGAATTTAGCAGCTTTCAAAAACAAAACAAAAAAAAGGAGACAGGACAAGGGCAAGATTAAAATTAGCAGTAACAATCAGGTAAGGAGCAGAATTTGAGAGTGCACACAATAAGTTAGAGAAAGAGTAAAATGCCAGACAACTCCAATTAAATTAATAAGATTAGGTAGGCTGTGGCAAATTACAAAAAGACAGAAACCTATAATAGGATAGGCAGATGTGTTCCACACTTAATTTTGAATTAATTTGGAATCCACAATGTTCAAATCACAACACTGCTTCTGTGTACAGAAGCACAGGCTCCTGCAGCCAGATACAAATCCATGATATCCAGATTACAAATTACAAGAGTTCTTGTAGCTTCAGATACTCATGGACACTATAAAATATATACATACTCGATGGGCCTTAACTTCTGCAGCCACATGTGTAAGGTATACACATCAATCTCTGGCTAAAGAAGTGCAGTAAGCACTCATTGAGAGCTCAGTTGGCAGCTGGCCATGGTGCTGAGTGGAGGTCCATGCCAGTCACCAGCTCGGGGTTGGGATGGGGAGGAGCAGGTTGGTGGGGCACTGCCTGCTGGGGTGGGGGTCCACTACACCACCAGGGAATATTATCGCTTAATATATGGGCAGATCGGGGTGGAGTGGGCTGCTAGGCCACCAGGAAGTCATTCAAATTATGGCAGGGAGGGATCAGGAATATGGTTGTGGGACCAATAGACCACCAGAGGCATTTTCTTTCATTGTGAATGGGACGGTGATTGGCGATTGGGGGAGGGAGGGACAACTAAACTACCAGGGACATTTTCCTTTATTATGAACGGGATGGCAATTGATGATTGGGGGAAGGGAGGGAGCACTAGACCACTAGGGAAAGTATATTTTAATGATATGGGGATCGGGCAGGGGGCTGCTAGACCACCAGGGACCTGATGATTATCTTAAAAGGGGGATCAGGGCAGGCATATTGACGCAGGTTGCACAGCACTCCCAGAGGGCATTTCTAAGTACCCTTAGACCAGTCCTGGCTGGTTTAATGATACTTAGAAATATGCCCTCCAGAAGTGTTTTGAGAATCCCAAATTAGAGGATATGGCAACCTGCATCTGCTGCAAGCCCTTTAGTGTCAACCCAAAGTCCATTTTGTGCCCAAAGGATGGCGCAAGACCCTTTTGGTGCAGGCATCCTGCAGTTGCTGCAGGTTGCCTTTGAGAATCACTTCTAGTGCATCTTTTGGTGCAAGGTGCATTTTGCACCATTCATTGTGGCGCAATTCCCTTGTGCCATTCCAGGAGCTTTGAGAATCTGGCCCATAATGTGTCAAATGAGAATGGCAGTGTTAGATCTTATAACATTTATGGCATAGGGAGGTGGAGAATGAATTTAGCTGGATGTTGATGGAATGGAATGGAAAAGCTGACTGTTGCACATCTGGTTTTTGACTACCCATTGACAAAAACGCTTTGCATAAAAGCGCTTAGCCTTGCATTTTAAAAAAAACTGGAAGCTCCAGGTAATAGGCAACATATGTTAGATGTTATGTTATTTAGTGATAGCAAAAAATATGTCTGTGCTGCTGCAGACTTCTTTGCACACACCATGAAAGCAAATTTTGATGTACAAAAGGTTGCAGGTGTCTGTAATGAAATGTTAAGAAGTAGTTAGACTGTATATTCCTGCCTTCTAGTATGATGACTTTTTGTATGTAACAAGCATGTGTTACAATATGTACTTGAATAAACCTAATCTGTATCTAAATCTGATTTCAAATACAACACCAAAATTGTCTGCTTTCACAAGACATTTTACTTTAGTAAAATTAGTGTTTCTCATGTAACAAAAAAAAATTTAGTTCACAACAGACGTCATCTTGTTTTTTTTTTCACAGCTAAAAAAAATTTGAAAACACAAAAAAATGAAGCATTTGAAAAAACAGTAACATGACCATTGCTATACAGGACCTGTTAAGCAAGACTCTGTTGCTTGTTTTTCCAAAAAATTACTCAGAAATACCTTTTTTTGCGACTCTGGCAGTCAGTTTACAGAAATGGCCACTTTTCATGTCATAAGCTGTGGATTTTACTGGCATACATTTAAAGGAAAACTAAACCCTCATGTCTTATAATTTTTTTTTGTTTCCATGTCAGTAGATAACTCTTTTCCTGCAGCTGTTAGGGATATATGTGATTGCTTTGGTTTATTTTCACTGTTCGTACTAGTCCCTGTAACTATCCCGGGGGAATCTATGTTCTAGTCGTTAAAATCTCATTATCCCTGACAGCTGCAATACCATATGAGAACATTATGTTTCAGCACCCTATGGATTCCACAGTATGTATGTCTATTTAATTAGATTTCAACAAAACATGTTGCAGCGAGGTATGAAATGCCACATTTGCCTTCAGTTAGCTTTGCAAACTGTTTGAGTTGTAATACAGGGGTTTTCCTTTAAATTGATTTCAATTTGTGTGTTTCCAGAGTTTTTTGGGGGGGGATGTGGTTTTTTTTTTAGGATATTTTTACTTTCAGCATAGAGATATATAGTGTAAATGGCTGATGTGACATCATGTTTTCATATTCTAATGCAGCTGTCATGGACAATGAGATTTCAACAACCATAACATGGAAACCCCCAGGATAGTTACAGGGGACTAGTATGAACAGTGAAAAAAACTGAAGCAAACACATATGTCCCCCTCAGCTACTTGAAAAGAGTTGTCTGTTGACAATGAAATAAACAAAATTTAGAAGATATGGTGGTGTAGGTTTCCTTTAAGTGTGACACTAAACTATAACACTAACATTTGTGACAGGAACATTTTCCATGTTTACCAAAAATGGAATGCTTGGGCAAATTCTTGAGATGTTGGAAATTTTGTAACTGCCACTTATCAGGATTCTGAGATCCGGATGTGTCGCAAATACAGGAAAAGCATCACTTTTGGCCCTTTTTTACCATTTTTATTTTGCTCTAACCTACAGCCAAGATGGTATAGAATTTTGTTTTGAATCTTTCAGGGCTGAAGGGGCTTTTGCTAAGGATGTGCCTTTCAAAGGTTTTGTAAAACAATATTAATTGGTCCCAGAATTAAAAGGTTTTGAAATTTGGCATTGTAACACACACACACACACACACACACACATTTCTGACTGCAGAAGCACAAGCCATTGTGGGTCCTGCACTTATGAAGTCACAGAAACAAATCCATGAAGGCAGCATATCAATGCTATTGCATTTGTGTCATCTGTAAATAGTTGTATGTTGTTTGTCTTACCTGATGATTGCTGTCTGTGGTTGTATGTGTGGTCTTGTCCTTTTGCTGCTTGGGGGAGGGTAAGGAGTAAGGGTTGCAAACCATAATGCCACATTTCCCTACTTTTGTGGCATTAGGTTGAAATCTTATGGTACATTAATGCACATATATATATATACAGTATATATATATATATATATATATATATATATATATATATATATATATATATATATATATATATATATATATATATAAAATACAGGGATGGTTTGCACCTGTGTAATAGGGTTGAGTAAGCACTTGAATGTTAAATGCCAATTTTTGCACCTTAATAACTTTGTCCTGTTCAATCAATTTATATTAACTTTGGGAAGTACAGAGATTGTGTCAGGATCTCTGGATCCTGAACATTTCATGGCAATCAGTTCACCAGGGCAAAGTTACAGAGGGGCAAACAAAAATCCCAAATTACATAAATGAATACTTTTTTTTTGTTTTGCTTACCTATAACCAGAACACTAGGAGGACTGGAAACCTGAAACTTACAGGTTTGACAGAGTTTGGGCCAAGGTGTGTGGTCCTGTGGTTTTAGCTACCAAAGTAAAGTAGTTTTTAAAATATTTAACAACAATTTTTCCATTTCTGATCATGCACTGTTAGAAAAATCAATGGTCTGAGGATAACTGAATTATTATGACCACATTGTTTAATGTGGTCTTTTTTAAGAGAATGCATTCTTGGATCTTGTGGCAGGGCTGTTTCCATGTATGCATGTGATGTTTTGATGTGTTCATCCAGCAGGGATGGGGCTATGTGTCAGTGCGAAGCCTTGCCCATGCTGAACCTGCTGTGTCTTTGGGTTTGTTTTTTGTTTCCCCTGCTCATTCACCATTAGCCGCATAAGCAGCCTCCTTTATTTAAATTGGACACTGGTGGGCCCAATCCCTGGTGCCAGCTAAATGCATTAAATGTTAAAATGTTTCAATACCCAGGTGCCCACCCCTGCTGCCAGTTTGTCTCCCTCCATTTCAATCTGCTGACACAGAGGTACCCAATCCCCATTGTTGGCATGGTCCAAGCACTGACTTAGAAGTCTGGGACATTAGGATGCCCACTGTTGGTAACCAGTGTATGAAGCCAATACTGGGATGCCAAATCCCCACTGTCAGAGAACCTGAAATAAAGAACACAGTCCCACAATGTATTTTTTGGTGCTTTTTTTTTAACATAAAATAAAGAAAATGGTTTCTCACTGTCTTTGCTGTCATCCTGATCCCCCCACTCAGCACCTACCACCCCACACCAACCCCTACCCTATACACTTACCTAATGGTGATCCAACACTGTAATCCTTTCTGAACTATAGACACGTCTTCTTTCTTCAATGCTGGACTGGGAACTGAGGAAAACAGGTAAGTGTGGTTTAATGTATTTCAATGTGTTTTAACTTCTACTCATAAGTTGATAATTTTTTAATATTTTTATCCCAAAGTTTCAACATGGCCTTTTTGGGGCCCTACTTCATGAACAAAGTAGGTAAATGTTTTCAAATCTGGCCTGAAAGGTGATTTCATAGTCACTCCACAAAATCATCTTTCAGGTGGGATTTGAAAATTTTCACCAACCTGGTTCATGAGGTGGGATCATAAGAAGGCTATGTTGAAAATTTGGGGAACAAATATTTAAAAACAACAAAATTATGAACTTATGTTGAAAGTTTTCAATGCTCGCTCATAGCTTTGGTAAATTTCAATATTCTGACCCCAAATTTTCAGCATAGCCATTTTTTTCCCACCACCTCATCAACGTGACAGCTGTAATTTTTCAAATCCTGGCCAAAATATGGTTTTGTGCCTGTGGCATGAAATGATGCTTTGGCTGGGATTTAAAAATTGTCACTGACCTGGTTCATGAGGTGGAGTAATTAGAAGACTATGATGATTATTTGGTGTCAAAATATTTAAAAACAACAAAGTTATGAGGATATGTTGTAATTTTCCTATGCACACTCAAAGCTTTGGTAATTTGCAATACAGTGTAAGCCGCTAATAACAGACTACCCAGTTTTATCCATTTTAAGTGGCTGTCCATTTTGGCCAGAAGCATTTTGTTGTTTTGCTTCCCTAACAATCTCTTGTCTCGCTCTCTAGCAATTAGTGGCGATGTCTGGTGCTCTTTCTCTTCCACTTTGACAGTTTTAGCAGTATTTAAAAACACACATGAGGCTAGCAGTAAGGCACTAAATAAAATCAGTACTTAGCAGAGCCATACTTACTCCTGTTTGCTCACTACCTTATTGTTTGCACTCTCCTGCATCAGATGGAGTTTGTTTCTGCTCTGCCCCCCTCACCAGCTCAATTGCAGCACTTAACCTTGGCGGTTAACCTTGTTACTCACTCCTTACTACATCTGCTAGTTACTTTTTTTTTAGTCACACTTGGGTACAGAACTCATCCTCATCCATCTCCAGTTTGTCTCTGATAAGATTCATTACCCACTAGTTCACCTGCAATGCTTAACCACTGAGCCCTTGAAGGCTCTGGTACAGAATCCATCCAGTTTGTCCTCACCCCAGTTCCCCGCCCACCAGCTGGACTACAGCACTTGATCTTGATGGTTAACCTCGCCACTAGCTCCCTCCAACCTCTGCTTTTTACACTCCAGTACCGATTCATCTCATCCAGAACTCATCCATCGCCAGTTCATCTCTGCTAATCGCACACCAGCTCTCCTGCAGCATTTAACCGCTGAACTCTTGAAGGCTCCGGTACAGAACATTTCCACTATGGGGGGGGGGGGCAAGTTATTCATACACTGCACCTTCAATAACCGGGAAGCTGCTATAGGAGAGGGAGGGAGGGGATACCAGAAGGGTCACAAGAGATCTGTTTACAGCAGTTAAGGAGGGCACAGTTTGTGATTAACATCTCATTAACTCAGTTAATACCAGATTAGGTTGCGGTCAGGTAATCTGACTAAGTTTAGCAACACTTCACAGAGGCTTTGGTGTCCAGTATAGCAGGTGCCCCTAATATGGCTTATCAGATAGGTTTATAATGGCAGTCAATGGGGAAAGGTTTTGGCAAAATCTCTGTTTTAAGTGGTTGTCCGTACTAAGCATGTACAGTTTAAGTGGCACATATTATATTTTGACCACAAATTTTCAACATAATCATTTTTTCACATCACCTCATGAACCAGACAGCTGTCAATTTTCAAATCCTGGCCAAAATGGAATTTCAAACTTGTGGCACAAAATGATGTTTCAGCCAGTATTTTATAAATGACATCTGTCGTGTTCAGAAAGGGGAATCATAAAAAGAATATGTTTAAATTTTGGATTTTAAAATGTCACAAAAAAATTATGAATTAACGTTGTTTGCAGAGACATCTGTTGACCCAGTGGGGACCATGTTGCCTTCCTGTGCCAGTGACCTGAATTCAGATGCAAGCTCAGTGAGCCAGCTGAAAGGGCTGAGGCTGGGGGAAGGCACTGCGGCATGCAGCACCAACCCCAGCCTGGAGAGAGACAGAACAGTGTTCTGGTGCACACATGACACCTTGTGGGGGGTCAGGGAGCCTTCCCTCACAAGGTATAGACATGCATGTTGAGGCCTGATGGCCTCCTACACTGCGTCGGGACTATCTCCAGTATTGTATTTATTTAATTTGGCACAGCTCCCTTTGAGACCTACACAAATGAGGATATGATTCCACTATCAGGAAAAGTAGGGAAATTAATTGCAAAAACTACATTAATACAGACACTGAGGTTAAAGAACACAAAGCGCACAAAGAAGGGAAGTGAAAAACATTAGGGTTTTGAGTCTCTGAAGTACAGGCAAATTAGTGGTGGGGTTCTCCTTGGGGCTGTCATCCCTAATGCCTGCTTCCTCTCCAGAGCAAACAAGGTCAGACACCATCTTTTTTCTTCAACCAGGGACAAGTGTGAAGAAAGCTATGACAGATTCTATTGGCAACATATGGCAATCCATACCTCTCTACCTTTAAAGATTATATCACTATGAGGCAATAACTTGGAGGTGTGCCTTGGGGTTGGGGTGTGCCTTGGGGTATTTGGGCCTAACTTTCGCCCCATTCCATGTGAAAGGAAGCTGAGATGGTACAGTATAGTAGAATGGGCTGAGAGCTAGGCCTGATGACCCCAAGGCACACACCAATGCTTGTTGGTGTGTGGAGGGTGGGGGGTTGAGGTGGGGTGGTAGGGTTGGGAACCATAACACTGAATTTCCATACTTTCATCACTATAATAGGAACCCTAACTGATGCATTAATGGAGTTTTTTGCAATGAATGTCCTTACTTTTGACATAGTATAACAGTATCCTTATTTTGCTGTGAGAACACAGGGTCCTTCAGACCCTGCACTACAGTCCCTCCATAGATGTGCATATGTATGTAGGTGTGGAACAACAGTGACCAAATTGTCAACATAGACATCATATTACCTAATGTACCTCATACAGAGAAATACAAGTTTGGCCTTATTTTTGTGGAAAAATGGCCAGAACAGTTTTTTGCATTTAACAGGGGCTGATGGTGTTTTTTTGTATTGAAGTAGTGGTGCAAATTTGTGGCAGTTTTAGTGAAAAGTGCCACAAATTTGTGGAAGTTTTTGTGCAACAGTGCCATTAGTTGCACAAAAAGTGCCACAATTTGTGGCAGTTTCCCAAAAGTAGTGCTGCAAATTTGTGGCACTACCAAGGGCCTAATGCTAAAAACATATTTCCGGCCAGTATTTAAAAAACAAATTATGCCAGAATCATGTTCCTTGGGCCAAAACACAACTGTTGGTGTTTATCAAAGGGCAGTATTTTTTGAATTACGGTGTTTTTTCACCATTGGTAACTGAAAACAAGATGGCGGCAGCACAAAACTACAGAACCCATTTGTGGCATTAAGAAGTGCTTTTGCAAAAGCAAAAAGTGTTTTTGAGCCATACACATATTTTTCCCATAGGCTTTAATGGAAAACTTTAAAGTTTAATAACTTTTGAATGGATTAATATTTTTTCACCAAACCTTTAAAGGCACATCAGTGACCCAGACCCAATATGCCCTAACAGTTTTAGACCAGACCCCCAAACTGTTTTGGACTTATAGATGAGCAAAGAATTTGCACCTAAATAGTAAATTTCAATTTGTTTGGCACTCTGCAACACCACAACCACACCAACGACTGGAACAAAACTTGCCAGATCCAGAGATCTATGGTACCATACAGTGCATGAAAAATTTTGGACACATCGGTTGTATGGTTCCAAAGTTATTAAAGTGCAACATTTTGGGTTTAACACTGAAGTGGCAGGGCAACCCTAACTATACTATATATATCTATCTATATCTGTCTATCTATCTATCTATCTATCTATCTATCTATCTATCTATATGGCTATATATATATATTCTATGCAAAAAACTTAGTGAATGCATCAGTTAGGGTTGTTCTACAGTGACAAAAGTGAGGAAATTCGATATTAGGGTTGCCACCCCTTGCACCTCGCTCCCACCCCGCCCCCACCAACAGGCATCAGGGTGCGTTGGGTCATCAGCTCTAACTCTCACCCCATCCCATGTAAACAAGCTGAGGTGGTGCAGTGTAGGAGAATGGGGAGAGTTAGCCAATGACCCCAACCCACACCTTCTGCCTGTTGGAGGAGGTGAGGTGGGTGGGGTAAGGGTGGAAACCCTAATATTGAATTTCTTACTTTTGTCACTGTAGAACAACCCTAACTGATGCATTAACAAAGTTTTTTGCATAGAATTTCCTTACTTTTTAAGAAAGAATAGAAAAGTAGACAGTTGCACAAGTTGGTGGGAGCATGGGGCCCACCAACTTGTAAGTGTCGGGCCACATTACACACCTAATGACTAAAAAGTACATTGACAACAGCACAGCCAGCCACCAAACAAATGTAAATCTAGTAGAACAATAGAAAACGCTGTCCGCATAACGTAAACTGCGCCATGCCATATCTCCACCAAAAAATTTTTTATGACATGTAAACAACTGTAATTCACATCCATAGGAAATGCCGTAAACACCCTCAAAATTTCAAGCAAAAAGACCAAACCGTTTCCAAGATAGTCATTGTTAAAGAGCAGGTATTCACTATGTTTGTTTGTTTTTTTCAGGTAGCCAGCTGTCCTGCCTAATAAAGATCTTTGGCATACCTTGAGTATTGTGTTTATTTCTTCGGTGTAGATATTCTTTCATCTAGCAACATGTTTTGTTAGTTTCACACACACACAGAAATCACCTGTTTTGAAAAAACACTGCCAGCCTGGAACACAGAATCAGCAGTAAAAGTGACGTTAATTAAAGATAGAACACTGCTGAATCTGCTGTTCATCTCTATCTTGCATGTGTATGATTACTCTGGCACCACCTACGTGCTCGTCCCTGTGAGTGTGTGTGTGTGTGTGGTGACATGACAGCTGAGGTGAATGTCAATTTTGTGTGGTCCACGCAAGCAGAGTAGTCTATCAGATGTATTCATTCCGGGGAAATCATGTCAGACAAACCTTGTGGAGTTCTATGGCTGGGTGACGAGTGCCTTGGACCTGGGTAGACCAGTGGATGTCCTCTTTCTTGACTTCAGCAAGGCATTTGACTCTGTTCCTCACGGGGGCCTATTGGATATAAGGTGGGAGAAATCGGGGTGGGGAACCAGATGATCAGATGGATAGGCAATTGGCTCCAGAACCGGACCCAGAGGGTTGTGGTTGGTGGAATAGTCTCATCCCCAAGGAGGGTCATTAGTGGAGTCCCTCAGGGATCAGTGCTTGGGCACCTCCTGTTCAACGCCTACGTCTCTGACATAAGGAAGAGTATCAGGAGTGAGATGAGTCTCTTTGAGGATGACTCAAAACTGGGGGAGGTGGTGGATGGGGAGAAGGGGAGAGTGGCCCTACAGGGGGACCTGGAGGCTTTGGAAAGGTGGTCTAGAAAGCGGAATCTGAGGTTCAATGCAGGGAAATGCAAGGTACTGCACCTGGGAGCCAGAAACCTGGGCCAAGTGTACACCCTGGGGGGGGGGATGCTACAAGTCTCGATGGTGGTGAGGGACCTGGGGGTGGTGGAGGATGTCAAGATGAACAACTCGGAGACTTGTAGGAGGGCAGCAGCCAAGGCCAACAGGATGCTTGGATGCATCGCAGGGGGGTTCACCTCCAGAAGGAGGGAAGTGATACTCCCACTGTATAACTGCTTGGGGAGGCCGCACCTCGAGTACTGCGTGCAGTTTTGGAGGCCACATTAAAACAGGGACATTGAACTCCTGGAGAGGGTCCAGAGGAGGGCAACCAAACTGATTTGGGGCTTGGGGGATAGGACCTATGGGGAGAGGCTTGAAGAGCTAAATATGTACACATTGGAAGAGAGACGGACCGGGGGACATGATAGAGTCTTCAGGTATATGAAGGGGTAAATAGGGAGAAGCAGTCGAGGTGCTCTGAAGGAAGGAGGGGCAAAGGGCATGGGTGGAAGCTGGGGGAAGATTCAGGGAGAAAGGGGGAGATGCTACTTCACTGAGAGGGTGATAGAGCCATGGAATGCGCTGCCCAGGGGACTGGTGGAGGCAGAAACAGTGCAGGGGTTCAAGAGGGGGTGGGACAGGTACAGGGGAAGGGTTCTGGAAGCAAAAACCAGTGCAGTGAGAATAGCCAGGACTGGGAAGGAAGGGAGAAGCCAGAGAGGGTGAGGGGGCAGCAAGGTCAGCTCCCAGGGTGGGGGCTGACCAAACGAGCAGACACGAAAGACCGTTAGGCCTATTCTGCTGACATTTTAGTAAGTTAGATGTAAAACAGTGTAGAATAAACTACAAGTCAGTATTGGTACATTTTTAAGTATATATTCCCTTAGCACCTGCTGTTCTTAATAAACAGGTCCTCATTCATTTGATTATTTCAAAGCATCCACAGTTGAAAAAAAGAAGGTTAGTGCAGGTGCCATTTTAAAATGTTGAAGTACACACTCTATAGTGATTGTATTTTCCTGACATCTGTGGAGCTATTTAAATTCCACACAGTGTTCAACTTTTCTAAGGCATGTTTTTTATTTTGTCTTGGCATTTCTGGGAGGGGGTTGGGGATGCAGTGAGTGAGAGAGAGAGAGAGCGAGTGAGAGAAATGGAGAGTCAGAATAAGTCTAATGGACTGCATCAACCAGTGAGGAGATGATGTATTTTGCATCTCCTATATGTGTTTATACTGCTTGCCTTACATAGAAACATAGAATCTGATGACAGATAAGGACCGCTTGGCCCACCCAGTCTGCCCATTTCCCTACCTAATGGATAAGCTGCAGATCCTAGTTAACCAGCAGCCTACTTCTTCCTACCCCCACCCCCCAGAATTGCCTTATGACTGTCCCATGTATGCTTGAATTCCACCACTATTTTTGACTCCACAACCTCTTCCAGAAGGCTGTTCCATGCATCCACAACATGCCAATACTTGCGATGCTTTCCGTTAAGACACCTGAGTTAACTGGGTTTTTTTTATGTTTTCTGCTCCTGTTCTCTCTCACAATCTCTCATACCACATCGCAAACCTCTGTTTTAACCTGTCAGCCACTCATTAATATTTATCAAGCCCCACACGCACATGGATGGAGCAATCACATATGCTGAAGACAGTCAATGAATCCTTCTGTGCATCACTCTCCTCTCAACAGTTATTCACTAGCTCAGTGTCTGCCAGATATGTGTGACAAATATCTGTATACTAGTAGAAATAAAGACAAGGAATTCATCCTCCGCTCGCTTGGGCAAAAAACTGTCAAATATAATACAGCCAGGCTTTGGTTCAATAATGACTACCCTACGGAGATCCTTCACGAAGAATGGCCTACTCACCAATCCTTAAGGTGCTACGAGAACACAGTGTATATTTTCAAACACCCTACCCGTCAAGCTTCGGATCTTGTGGGAAAATGGATCGAAGATCTATGACATTCCAGAAGAGGCCTTAAAGGATGTTCAATCCAAGGGCTGGGATGTTCCACCAGGCCGAGTAGTAGACCGGACCTCCTGCCCCAGAGAGGCTCAGGTCGGCGTGGGACAAGAAAAGCACGAGCAGAATGGCTGCGCACTTTGCAAGAGGTGAAAAGGGCCCTCCAGAAATTCAAATCCAGAGGCGAAGATATGCAGCAAAACCAAAATACCTGAACAGTAAGGAGGGGGTCTTTTTTATTCTCTTTCCTCCCTGATGTAACGTTGGGACCGGTTTCACAGCAAAATAGCCACGGAGCCAACACACTGTTTGGTGAACCTTCTTCTTGTAGAACAGAATTCTACAAACTCCTGCCAAACAGATCATAGGGCCTTGTTAACTTGTTTAAATTGCGACTTACCACAAGGCCATGTTAAATATGACACGAATGCTTGGACTGAAAGAAACTCCACCTTATATGGGACATATAATTGTAGAATTAAATTTTGTTTTTGCATCCAGCTATCAGCCCTCTCCAGTTAAGTAAGTCCTTTTCCCCATTACAGATTTTAAAGGGATAAAGTGTTATCATTATTTGAAGTTCAGTGCATTGCCCACATTAGTTTTAATATGGGTCTTTTCAAAGCACATACGGAAGGAATTCTCCTGTCTCCCAGAGTGGATGACATGCTTCAGAGGAAGCCATCAGAGAGGAGATAGCTGGAAATGCTCCTAGAGGGTCTCTCCTCATTAAATGGAAATAATAAGAGAAAGGAGTGGAGGCCTTGGGGCATCAGTAGCTTGGGATGCCTGGAATGATAGAGGAGAGTAGAGGGAATTTTTCTCTCCTCCCCTCGGCGGTGGAATGCACCATTTTGGATGCGTGCAGCATCTGGTATTGAACCTACTAGAGACCAGGAAGCCTGGCAGAGATTTCTGCCACTAATCCCCCTGCAGGGGTCTTTCCCTCTATGGAGGCTCGCTCCTCGCAGGATAGAGGGCATACATCTCAGCCTTCCCATTTTGAAAGTACTATTGTAAATAGTTTACAGTTCATGTTATGTGTTTGTAGTATTTTGGTGCCTATTATACTCATGATACATGATATGCATTTATTGAAAAGAAGAGATATTTGGTTAGAAGACAAGAGATTTGAATTTATTATGAGGGTCCTTGGATTAAAGTATCAAATAGTAACACAGGCACACATCTGGAAACCCCCTGATTCAGCCTTATACAGGGGCCTTTATGAAAATGGCTAGGAATACACCTATAACTACATGCTCACATAATGTTAATGGACTCAATAGCCCAATTAAACGGTACAAGGTTATAACCTCAGTTAGAAGAGTAAACCCCACTTTTGTGTTTCTTCAGGAAACACATTTAAGTAAAGGCCAGCACTCAAAACTAACCAAATTTGGCTTTGGCACAGTGGTGGCCTCTACATACAGACAGGGAAAGAGAAGGGAACAGCCATTTTAGTCCCTAAATCTACTAGGTTTGACATGGCTGCTTCTATGCAGATCCGAGGGTGTCTAGCCATAGCAGTAGGAAACTGGAGGACAGGAGATAACATTAGTCTCTTTATACACCCCACCAGGTTCAAACTCTGAGATGGTAAAGAAACTATTTTGGAAAATTACTGAATTACATAAAAGGGTCTTAGTAATAGGTGGAGACCACAATATGGGCACCTCTAATTTAGACACTTCGAATCCCCAGCCTCCCAGATGAAGTGCAGCCCAAAGAGCTGCCCAGCTGTATTTTTCTGAGGTGCATTGGGTAGACACCTAGAGGGCTTTAAACCCGAGCAAATGAGAATACACACACTACTCAGCACCTCATAGAGTATACACGAGGACAGATTTTTTTCATATATCCAGAGAACACCTCTACAGGGTCACGGATTGTATACAAATACCCTCAGCGCTATCTGATCACTCGTTGTTAATTCTTACACTAAATTGAGGGAGGGAACGAAAACAAACACTGTGGAGATTTAATAATTTGTTGTTAAATATAAAAGACTTTGGGGAGATGACCACTCAGAGAATCGGGCAAATCCTCCAAGAAAACCACACCCCAGGTATGTCGGAGGGGTTTGTGGGACATATTTAAAACAGTGTTAAGGGGAGATATCATAAAATACACTTCCCATTATAAGAAACAGTAACAGGCTTGCCTAGATAAACTACACTCCCAGCTTAAAGATCTTCAGGTACAGCATGCAGCGGGAGATGGGGGGTACCCTTCCACTAATACATGCCACGAGGGAACGGATCCAACAAGTTATGGATCTATGCATAAAGCACACTTTATAATCTCTACATCAGAGATTTTACAATGGGGGACCCAGGTCAGTCCGATTACTGGCTCATAGATTGAGGAAGCAGCAGACACAATCGAACATAGCATAAATCAGGAATCCGGCAAACAGAAGTATGGTCACTTTACCCTCACAGATTAATCAGGTCTTCCAGACATTTTATGAGAAATTTTATACCCCTGAACAAGACACCAGTCTAGGGGTTGGGGGCAATTTTCTGGCAGGGCTTAATCTACCAAAACTAAGGGAGGATCAGCAGTTAGTACTGACATGCCCGATCACAGAGGGGGAATTGGAAGGAGCAATCTCTAGGTTAAAATCCTTTAAGAGCCCAGGCCCAGATGGCTATAAAGGAGAATTCTACAAAATATTTAAACAAGACTTACTCCCTGCTTTATTGAGGATATGTCAGGAGACCCGGGGACACCGTTATATGGGGTATGCATGTATTTCTAGTATTCTAAAACCGGGAAAGATAGCACTGCTTGTTCTTCCTATAGACCAATTTCAGTTCTCAATATGGACTACAAGCTGTTTGCCTCGATCCTGGCCAGGAGAGTAGAGACCATGCTGCTAGATCTAATAGAACATGATCAAATGGGATTTGTTATGGGTAGGCAGACTCAGGACAATATAAAGAGGACCCTACATCTGCTTCATAGAGCCACCCAATCGGACACCCCTTTTCTACTTTTAGGTTTAGACGCTGAGAAGGCATTCGACTGGGTGTCATGGCCCTTTTTATGGTTGATTATGGGAAAGATGGGTATACCTCAAGACTTTGTACAGGTGATTGCATCGCTCTATAGCAGCCCGAGAGCATATATTAAAGTAAATGGAGCAGTTTCCACCCCAATCTTACTGAAAAGAGGTACTAGACAGGGTTGACCCTTGTCCCCTCTCCTGTTCGCCCTATATCTGGAGCCATTGACTCAGGCCATACGGCAAGATGAGAGGATCCAGGGTATGGAGGTGGGTACCGAGGCTCACTAGCTAGCACTTTACGCTGTTGATTTGTTAATTTACACCAGAAATCCTGAAAACTCACTTCCTCCCCTATGTACCATAGTAGATAGGTTTGGTGAAATAGCAGGGTACAGGATAAACCAGGGAAAGACGGAGGTCCTTAGAATAAACTATGACCCATCACCAATGACAAAGAGAGACTTCACATTTAGATGGGAACTGAGACACTTAAAATACCTAGGAATCCAGATCAGCCCCACACATACAGATTTGTTCAATTTGAATTACTCACCCCTATTATTAAATATAAGCACAGAACTGGAGCAGTGGGGAGCCCTCCCACTGCCTTTAATTCAAAGAATTGAGGCAATAAGAATGGTGGTCCTCCCAAAATTCTTGTATTTAGCACAGACTCTACCAATTCAGATCACAGAGGAGTGGTATAGAACAATAAACAGGAAAATATCTAAATTAATTTGGGCGGCTCAGAAACCAAGAATACGGCTCTCAATTTTGAGACTACCCAGGGCACAGGGAGGACTGGCACTTCCAAATTTGAGCCTATACCACACAGCGGCCCAATTAAGAATGGTCCTCTACTGGCTACACGGGGACTATTCAGCTAAATGGAAGGATTTGGAAAGATCAGAAGCAGACCTAGCAGACATAAACGAGACATTGCTGTCCTCACCTCCCAAAATAACACCAAAGAAAATAACAAACCCATATACAAGTACTAGCATGCAAATGTGGCAGAGCATTTTAGCATCACGGGGCCTTCTGGACTGGAGATCTCTACTATACTCCCTTCCCCACCTCTCCTCGTTTATGCCTGCGAAGCTGGATGGGGG
Source organism: Neoceratodus forsteri (assembly GCA_016271365.2). Classification (NCBI taxonomy): domain Eukaryota; kingdom Metazoa; phylum Chordata; order Ceratodontiformes; family Ceratodontidae; genus Neoceratodus; species Neoceratodus forsteri. Next base: position 420,493,592 of record JADMNL010000023.1, read on the forward strand.
ATACCGTAGATGGGAAAAATTAGGTTACATTTGCTGTACCACTCGTCCCTGGAGTTATACTTTCCCTAACAGAACTAGTTCAAAATATGGGATCTCCTATAAGACAGATTCAAATTTTTTCAGGTTAGGGATTTCTTAAAGGCTGAGAGGGCGGGAAAACAAACAGACCTTTCTACACCACATATACTGGGGATCTTGGTGGGAGCGTTGGAAAGAGGTCCTGCGCCCTCACACTTGATCTCCATTTTATATGACGCAATTAGAGAGTTAGAGGAAGACTCTTTGGACTCAGTCCATCAGGCCTGGGAAAAAGATCTAGGGAGTCTGATCCCATTACAGACGTGGCAGAACCACGTAAAATCAATCCAGAGGAGCCTGAACTCTAAAAGTTGGAGAGAGTTTTCCTGGAAAGTGACCACAAGATTTTTCAGGACTCCTGCACAACAATAAAAGTATCAGATGAGAACAGGAGCAGTATGCTGGAGACAATGTGGATTCTCCCCAGCAACACACGTACATACTGTCTGGAGTTGTCAGAAACTACAAACTTTTCTGATGGAGCTACAGGCTGCCTTACAACAGATAGTCTCATTGACTTTAACTATGACGCCCTTGTTGTTTTTTATGACAGATTACCCCCCAGAATGCAATCCCCCCCCCCCCAATACCAGGAAATTACTAACTATAGCTATCCTAGCAGCAAAGAAAACAATTACCAAATTATGGCTTAAAGATAAACCACCTACAATATCAATGTGGCAAGATATAATGATAGACATATATAAAATGGAAAAGATTACAGCATTGCTCAATAAACAACAGGAGCAAATTGAAATTATGTGGAAAATGGATTCTATATATATCCCAGGAAAGACAAGATTTTGTGCCATGACCCTTTACAGGAGCTGCATAATAAGTGAAGGGGAACCTTCTGAGACCCATCTGACAGATAGAACAAAGATAATGTATTTATTTATTTGTTTAGCTTTTGTTAACCAGGTAAGTACACTAGACAAGACAATTGCCTATTTTCAGGTAAGACCCGGGAGAGTATAGGAAATTACAGACTTAAATACATAGGATGACATGGTACAGATTAGAAACAACTTACAAGTCATGTGAGAACAACATAATACAGAATAACAAGAAGTTACAGGTCTTGTGAGGCATACTTTTGTTAAGCATAAACACAACAGAATAAGATATGTAGCAACTAGGAGCAGTACAAAAGGTGTGGTTGAGAATCAGAAGGTACTTAACTATATACAACATAGGGCCACTTTTGCCGGGATATGTCCAGAAGAGGGGAGTGCAATAAAGGTCACGGGGTTTTGGGCCTAGTACCAGATCTAAATTAATTTGCCCACCATTAGGAAAACAGATTAATTGATCCATAAGGCACCTCCCCTATATTTATATGTTTCTACACAGTAAGCATGTATTTATTTGTAAATGTACCCTATATATTATTTCTGTAACACAATGTTTTAAGCTATATCAGGTTCTGAAAAAAGATATGTAATTATGAAGGCACATTGTAAATGTGGTTTTTGTTGATGTTCTGTGTTTTGAAAAAAAAATAATTCAATAAAAATTAAAAGTTAAAAAAAAAAACACAGCTGAGAACACTGACTAAAACCTGGGCTAGCCATATTTAAAGGAGCAGTCCTTTGATTATTTCAAATCTAAAAAATGCTAACGAAGACTCAAAATGCAAAGGCACATACAGAGAAAAGAATCACCAAAGGAGTCACAGGGGTGGATAAGACTTGCTTCAGATACATATGTGAGAAGAGGAAAGCAAGGAGAGGGACAGTGAGGATTAGAAGGGCGGAGGAGGGAGAATGTGCAGAAGAGGGCCAAGAAAAAGCAAACATCCTAAACAGGTTTATCTTCTCAGTCTTCATAGTGGAAGGGGGGGGGAGATGGACCCCCAGGGAGTAGCAAGAATAGGGGGGGTGGATACAAGTCCAGTTTCAGAGGAAAGAGTCTGAAAGGGATTTGCAGCTCTGAAGGTGGACAAAGCTGTGGGACTGCATGGGACACACCCAAGGGTTCCAAAAGAACTCAGGAAAGTGCTAGCTGTCCAAATTTTCAGCCTTATACAACAGCTGATTGAAAACAGACATGGTTCTGGAGGACTGGAGAAGGGCTGACATGGTCCGTCTTCATAAGATTGGCAGTAGGAAGGAATCTAGTGACTACAAGCCCATCAGCCTAACTTCATTGGAGAGGAAACTAATGGAAACCCTTCTAAAAGAGAGACTGGTTGATTACCTAGAAGCCAGTGGGCCATAGGATCACAGACAGCATGGTCACAAGGGAGGGGAGGTCATTACAAATAAATCTGATACATTTCTTTGACTGCATGACCAGGGAAATTGACCAGGGGCCGGCAGTGGATATAGCCTGTCTAGACTTCAGCAAGGCCTTCGACACTGTGCCACACAGAAGGCTGATTAAGAAGCTGACCTATTTGGGGTAGGGGCCAAAACTGTAAATTGGGTTCGCAACTGGCTAAAAGATAGGAGGCAGAGGGTTGTGGTAAATGGCACCAACTCTAAGGATGGAGGTGACCAGCCGTGTACCGCAGGCTTCGGTGCTGAGACCAGTCCTCTTCAATATCTTCATAGGGGACACTGCAGATGAACTTTAGTGGAAGGTGTTTTGCAGATGATGTCAAGATATGAAATAGGAAGGATACCCAGAAGGGAGTGAAGACAATGTGTAGGGATCTAGGGAAACTAGAGGAGTGGTCAAAGGCATGGCTGTTGGGATTCAATGCCAAAAAGTGCAAAATCATGCAGCTAGGGCATAAGAACCCCAGTGCTGAGTAAAAAAAGGGGGAAAGATGTTGGCAATCACTAGGCAGGGATGGGATGTCTGGGTTATTATTTCAGAAGACCTCATGGTGGCAGCACAGTGTGACAAGGCCATGTGCAAGGCTAGAGGGACGCTGTGGTGCATAGGGAGGGGTATCTTTTGCTGGAGGAGGGAGGTGGTGCTGCCGCTGTACTACTCTCTGGTGTGCCCCCACCTGGAATACTGTGTCCAGTTCTGGAGAATGCACCTGAGGAAAGACATAGGCAGGGTGAAAGTGGTCCAGAGAAGGGCAGCCAGGTGCAGGAGTTGCAAGTAAAGCTCTATGAGAAGAGACTAAGGGATCTCAATATATACACTCTGGAGAACAGGAGAGCGAGGGGTGACATGATTGAGACCATTGAGTACCTCAAATTGAACAGATTACAAGGAGTGAGCCTCTTCTAAAAGAGGATGAACGCCAGGACTAGGCAGCATGCAAGGAAATTGGAGGGGGTAAATTTCAGGAAGGATGTAAAGAACTATGCCTTCACAGAAAGGGTGGGAGAAACATAGAACTGCCTGCCAGTCAAAATTGTGGAGGCCAGAATTGTGGAAGGCTCCAAGCATGCATGGGGCAGACACAGGGACATATTACAGAAACATGAAAGGGGGAGGGCCCCTGAGACCAGTTAGGGTTTGTGGAGGTATGACAGGCAGGGACCCCTTGGGAAGACTGGGTTGACCTAGCAGTCCTGTTCAGCTGACGGTTTTCTATGTTTCTATGATTAGGCCCCTGAGGTCTAAAATGGGCCTGAAGCCTTCAGTTTTTTGGGGTACCAGGAAGCACCAGGAGTAAAACCCTTGATTTAGTTCCACAGGGGTAACAGGTTGAATGTCCTTCATGCACAACAAGGTCTGCATGCTATCCCACAGGATTGTTAGTTGACAAGTCCTGGGAGGGGTCACTGGGGGCTGAGACAAAAACTCCAGATCATATCTGTGTTGAATAATTTCCAGGACCCATCTGTCTATGGTCATTATCTGTCACTGGGGCAGAAACAGAAAGATCCCCATGTCCCTGATGAGGGATTCAAAATGGGACATAGCAAGCCAAAAGGAAGGGGGGGTGGGTGACATCTCCTTTACCACATCTTTTGGGTGACCTTATAGGTGGCCTCCATGAACTGCTGCTGCTGCTGGGGTGTATAACCATGTCTCTGACAACAGGGAGTGTAGGTGTGAGGACCCCTACAAAAGAAGCCTCCATCTTGGCCTTGCAGTGCCATTTAGAGTTAAAGACTGAAACGTCTTCACAGACTTCCTAGAGGTATTAAGCTCATTCAAGATGGTTTCTAGCTCACAGCTAAATGGCTTATTGCCCTTGAATGGGGCATTCAGTACTGACCACTGCACATCATGGGCAAATCCAGTAACTTGGAGCCAAGAATGCCATCCTAGACAAGTGGAAGAAGCATCTGCTCTGGCTGCAGTACTTAGGTGTCGTAGACCAATCTCAGGATATGCTTTTCGGCTTCAGAGCCCTGTGACACATATTTTAAGGCTTCTGTTTTTTCTAACTTATCGGGTAGACTGCTGATAGTACATCTCAGTTCTCTCCACATGCAGTTCTGATACTCTTTGTAACTAGCAAGACACAACCTAAGGGAAAGCTAAGCAAAGGTGCATTTGACCATAATGGACAATTTTTCTGACTCTAAATCAGGAGGTCAGGTACTCATCTTCTGAGGAGTCAAAGACTTGTTGTGGGGCATTATGATAACAACAGTGTCAGTATCCAGGCTGAGTGAAACAATACTTTTGACCCTAGGGACCAGATACCACTTATCTGCCTTCCTGGGATGGCAGGCAAGATATTAGGCCTGTGTCAGACAGTCAGGATAGTGTCCTCCAGAACAGCATAAATGGAAGGTATTTATGTCATGTAAATTTTGGTAACCGGGTAAGCCTGCTGAGACCATGACAGTCCTTTTTTCAGGGGTGACCTGGAATTAGTTACAACTACATAGAGGGAAGCAAAAAGAAATACATAGAGTTCAAATTACAATCAACAACAGACAAACTACAGTTCGAACGATTTGTTAGAAACATACATTCACAATATCTAGCAACATCTTTAAGTGCATAGGAACAGATTCATTAGTCTGTTTTTTTAGGTGCCAGCGCAGAGCTTCAAAATGATAGGCCTATATCAGTCCTGAGGTTACATCTGCATCGTCCCCTAGAAGTTCCCGGTGGGGGGCTAGCTGTAGCAGTAGCACTTAGTCAGTCCACTCAGGTGAGTCTTTAGCCCTTTCTTGAAGCCCCCAATTGACTCACAATCCTGAAGGTCTCTCGGGAGCTTGTTTCAGAGTTTAGGGAGGGCTATTCTAGTGGATCACTGACCTTGGGAGGATCTAACTCTGGTGACTTCCAGGAGCGTGCGATCTGGGGACCTGAGCTCTCTTCCATTTAGTTTTATGGCAGTAGGCTCCCAGACTGGGGGGCATCCAGCTGCTGTAGTTTGAAAGCCAGACAGAGTGAGGGTATGCCAATCTCCTTCTTGTGCTGGCCAGTTTATGGTGCTCAACACTATGCAGTGGTGCTCCATGTGGTGCACCCAGCAGCAAAGCGATGACTCTGTGGTACAAAGTCCTCAAGTGCTGCTTTTCTGTAGTCCTTAATGGCTAAAGCAGAGTCGAGCTATAGAACAAAGTGGGAGAACAGTACCATTGCTGACCACAATTTTAGACTCTTTGGTCAGTTAAGGCTGCCTCAAATAGGAGGCCAAGTTTCTGATTTACCATTTGGTAAGGGATCAATATGGTTCCTGAAATGTAACATCCTGATCTATATACATTCCTAGGTACTTTATACTTTCTACCACTTCAACCTCAGATCCATTAGAGTGGAGAAAGACAGGTGCGATCTCTTAGTGCCCAGATTCTTAGGGCCAAAGAGCATTGTCTTGGCCTTTCTGCTATTCAGAACTAGTTTGCTGACCTGAAACCACATTTCAAGGGTTGAGAGGTCTGTCTCAACAATCAGTTTAGGGACGCCGAGTCACTGGAGGTTCTATACAATACAGCGTTGTCCGCATACAGTGTGACCTTGGCCCCACCATAGTGTAGTGGTAGGCTATTTATAAATAATGAAAATAAAAGGGGGCCCAGAATGGAGCCCTGGAGGACACCATCATGCACTAGGCACTCATCCGATCTAGCACTATGCCAACAGACGATTTGTGTCCTACCATGAAGGTAGTCCGAGAACCAGTCCAAAGCTAGCGCATCTAATCCTAGGGCCTTTAGGTATCCTAAGAGTAGCCGGTGGTCCACTAGGTCAAAGGCCTCAGTGAGGTCAATAAAGACCACACCAAGGAGCTGGCCTTGATCTAGGGCTGCATAAACATCTGAGGTAAAGCTTACAAGGGCTGTTTCTGTACCATGCTTCTTCCTGAAGCCATGCTGTTGTGCTGTCAGTAAGTTATGCTCTTCCAGGTAAGTGAGGACCTGCTGGTAGACCACCTTCTCCTGCAGTTTGCTAAGGATACAGAGGATGGAGACTGGTCTGTAGTTCTCCACCTGCTCATGTGACCCCCCCCCCCCTTTGGGAATAGGGGTTACCAGTGCAACCTTCCATTGGGAGGGTACTTTCCCATCAAGCAAAGACCTATTAAATAGTTAGGTTACTGGTGCCACAATGACAGGGGCAGCTATCTTGAGCAGTCTAGGCTCCAGATTATTATTACCTGCCGAGCCTTCTGGTTTTAGGCACCTGAGCAGTTTTAGGACTTCTCCTGTGGATACCGGTTTAAGGTGGAATTCAGGGCCCTGTAGAGGGCCCACCTGGTTCTCCTGGCTATTATTCACAGGGCTGGGGGTATCTGGTTTGAACCTCTGCAGATCAGTGAAAAAGCATTGAAAGCATTCGCCGAGTCTTGTGAGGTGGACTGGCAGACCCCATTTGCTGTAATTTCACCAATCCCTTTAGCCATATTCCCTTTTATTTTTTTTATACTTTATTTTTATTGTTTTATATGTATACATACATACAGTAAGTCCATATCTGGGACAGACCTTTTCAGAATGGTAGATCTCTATCTGGAGAAACAGACACATTTCCCCTTAATATTTAGGATTAAATGCATCCCTGATATATTGATACCACATAAAGGGTCAGCTAAACAATTAACATAAATTTATATCACGAACAAGATTAAGCTGTGTGGTGAGCCCATGAGCAGTATGACTAAATCCATAGAGCTTAAGTCCAAAAGAAAGTCCCGAAAAGCCCGTGCCCCTCCCAAGGGCAATTGGTGTCATACTGAATAACCTAAAGGTTTAAAATTAAAAGTGGGTTTATACCTCAGGCAGCAACCTCTTAATACCTCCATCAAAACAGCTTCTTTTACAGGTAACATTCAGAATTTACACATCCAAACCCTTTATATTTCTTATTTAAGAAACAAAACCCAACAACCATTGAGCTTTTGAATAAGGAAAACAGGCTCCCATACTTTAACACAGGGATTGGTAGTAATACCATACTTTCATGCCTTCAATTTCAGGATAAAGCCAAACTTAAAGGTATTAACTTTAGTACGTTACAGCTTATTAAAGTTCAGTCTTCTGCGTCTGAATTGACCTCTCCAGATCCACGACGACGGTCTCAAGCTGAAGCAAATCTTGAGGCCCATTTCCCAGCTTCGATAGGGTCAGAGAAGGCCCAGACCTTACCCTCGTATACAATTCGCAATCTGGCAGGAAGACCATCGAGTGGGTTATCAAGCTTCATCAATGAGCATTTTCTAACCCCATCAAACTTCTTCCTCCTAATACGTGTAGCGTAGCTTAAATCAGGAAACAAGAAAATGTTCCGGTCGTCCTGTGTTATTGGAATTGCTTGCTTAGCGAGGCGCAGGATTCTGTCCCGCGAACCGACTCCATCCGTGACTAGAAGAAGTGTCCTGGGGTTCTCCAAATCCTCACGATATCTTTTTGGTGTAATCCGATAGGCTTTCTGCAATGTAATATTTAAACTCTGACCTTCTAACATTAATTTCGAGTCCAGCCATTCGCGCAAAAACATAAGAGGGTGGTCTCCCTCTATCCCTTCCGGTAAACCCAAAATTCGGACATGCAAGGAACAGGCTTGGTTTTCTAGAGTTTCAAGCCTGGCTCTCAAGTGGTGATTTTCTTTCACCAGAAGCATGGTTGTTGCCGCTGAGGAGTCTGCCTGGTGCTTCGCATCTCCCATCTCCACCTGTATCCCTGCCATTGTATTCTCCACCAGGGTGACCCGTGTAGCAAAGGTGTCCATTTTAGAGCTTAAATCGTGACAGATGTGATTAACTCTGCAGCTTAGCTCCGATAGATGACATAGTCTCTTCAGGTTCTCCGGTGAAGCGGCCTGCCTGCCTGTCCCATGACGCACTCACCTGTAAAGTTCCAGTGGATTTGGCACTTGTACCGCCACCTCTATCTTTCTGGGATTCCCATCTTGACTTGTTGGGATTCCTTGATGTTCCCATTAGTTTTGTTTCATGAGTTGGCACCTTAAAATAGTAGATTTTAATCTATTTTAGAGCTTTCTGTACAGAGCTAATCCAGGTTGCTACCTTTCAGCTCGGCTCCCTGCGCCCCTAGCCATATTCCCTTTAGAAGCAAATTTATTTGTGTCCAAAATTTCTTGGGGTCTGATAGGTTGATTGTTTGCAGGGTATGTAGATAGTGCTTCTTGGCTTCTTGAGGTCTTTTTACAATTATTTCTAAGTTCCTGTACTTCACCCAGTCATTAGTCAAGTTAGTATTCTTGAATTTACACCATGCCCTATCTCATGCTCTCATGAGACTTTTCAGGTCTGGGTTTAGCCACCTGGAGTCCTGTCCTTTGAACCTGATTTTTCTTAGAGGGGCATGTTTGTTGGCTATAGATAGGAAATGTTTTATGAAGCCATCTAAGGCAGTGTCTAAATTTGAGGCGTCTAAAACTTGCGTCCAATCTACTTCTGATAAAGATTGAAGGAAAGAGCCCTCATCTAGGGCTGAGTAGTTTCGAGACCAGAAAGTCCTGGGAGGCTGTTTGGGGTAGTTATTCCTCCAAACCTGGAACATTGGAGTGTGGTCGTTGAGAGAGTCTGCACATGTTCCTACCAGTTTGGCTCTATCTGGGTTGGACAGTAGCACTCAGTCGAGCACGGTATGGTTTCCTGTCTTTGGATTGAAGTGTGTAGGCTCTTTTATTAGCTGTGTCATGTTTGCTTCCTGTAGGTTGTGTTTAATATCCCATTCAGAGTTGCACCCCAGTGCAGATTAAAGTCCCCTAGTATTATTTTCTCACAGTCTGGCATATTAGGTATGGCATCTGTGAGAGTTTTTAATGCCCCCACAGCCATCCTCGGAGTGTTGTAGACACATCCGATTAGTAGAGACCCTATCCCACCCAGGAGAAGCTTAACAAACACCGCATCACATCCCGACTCTTCTAGATCCGGGGTAGTCACCAGGGAGGCATCGAGTTGAGACTTTACATAAAAAAGAACTCCGCCACCTCCTTCCCTTTTCTGTCCCTTCTAAATGAGTTATACCCATGAAGTTCCACCTCATGTGATAATGTATTGGTTTCAGCCATGTTTCTGAAATAGCAATTGTGTCGGGGAAAAAGACTGGCCCATGCCTCCAGCTCATGTATCTTGGGCCTGATGCTGTTTATCTTTATATGAACCATCTTTCTTCCCTTTGTATTTAACCACCGGCGTGGTGGGGCTTATGGTTGGGATACTGGTGCCTGGGGCGGGGTTCAGCTCTACATCACCCACCATTAACAGTGTTAGACCTAGGAGAATTATTAAGAGCTTATCTGGAAGAAGGGAGGGAAAGGTCCTTTTGTGGGCCTTGATATACATCATAGTCTTACAGTACTGGACCTGTTTTTGCAGCATGTGCGATGCCACCACCCTTGCTCTAAAGTACGGGTGGTGACAGCCAGGAGTAAAGCGGCCACCATCCAGCCTATCACTACCCCAATGTGACCCTCCTTGGCCCTTTATCATATGATCCATTGTTACAACCATTAGTGCATAGATACAAACCAGCAAGATGCTCCCCCCCCCATAATGACGCTACAGTAGTAGGAGAGCTAGAAAAGTAATACACTACCTCCCTCTAATACTATTGACTGAGTAGAGTTACAAGGAGGTATAGTCCCCCTGTATCGGTGTAGGATGGGAACCTCTCCTCAATTTCCACCCAGATCTTTTCAAAGATAGCGTTAATTTGTCTCTAGTCCTATACACATACTGAAGCCATGAGTTCTCTAGCTGCCAGTGCTGCATTTACTGTCATTCAGGGATTTAGCTAGCTGGTGCCCTTTAAGATTAACAGCCTCCCAACAAAGTAACTAAGTGGAGGGCAGAGCTAGGAACCAGAACATATTTAATAAAGGAGGCGGAGAGCGGTGGGTGGGAGGGCTTTACCCAGGCAAGCCGCCTGTGTGTCTGATGTGGGGGAAGAGTGCAAGGCAGCCCTGCACTCTCAACCCCCTAGGTCTGTTTTCTTTTTTCCACCAGCCATTACAGGGGGAGGGAGCCAATCTGAACAAGCAGCAGCTCCTTCGACCCCTGACTTTCCTGATCATTGCTTCCTCTGAGCTCTGGGCTACCCATTTAATAGGGAGCCCAGACAAAAGCAAGTCAAATTTTGGCCCCTTTCCTGCTGGAGCTGCTGATTGGCTCCCAGGTGCCTCAGTTCCTTGATGCGGGGGGGGGGGGGACTGGGAGGCTTACAACACTCTCCACCCCTGAAGCCGAAAAATTCCACAAGCCACCTGTGTGCCTGATGTAGGGGGAGAGTGCAAGGGCAGCCCACACTCTCTACCCCGAGGTCCGTTTTCTTTTTTCCACCAGCCATTGCAGGGGGAGGGAGCTGATCTGAACAAGCGGCAGCTCCCTTGACCCCCGACTCTCCCAATCGCTCGGGCATGACCACTGAGGAGCACTTTTCACCTTCAGAAGATAACAAAGATTCTTCTTTAAAGTATCCTCTTCCTCCAGAGAGAAAATTAGTTTCCTGGATTTGCCACAAGTAGGGTCCTTGGGAAGCAAACAAGACCTGTACAATTCATTCTAGAGGACACTGTAGAACTTGCTGAATCTTCCAGCCCCTGGGGTGAAAAAAGATCAGGGTCTTCTTCACCCCAATCCTCCTCCTCTAGGGTTGGAGGCTGGTTAACCATCAACCTGAGAGGATGTGCCTGAGGAGACCTTGCAGGACCAGCTGATCACACTGGAGGCTGTGGCTGAGGGGTGACCACCACCATCTCTTTATCAAGTCAGAGAATCCTAGAATACTGATGATGACAGAGGCCATCAAGGACAATGGGACTGCTCCCACTAAATGTGCCAATAAGACCACTTTCAGGCTGTGGTACCTTGGATATTGTATCCAAGCCTTTTACATGTAGGGGTTCTGGCCTTGCAGAGACTAAATGTGCCTGTTTCATTGGCATACCCTCTCCTTTAGAGAGCGAAGACCTGGATTGCTGGAAGATGAGGGGAGGCAGCACCTCTAACTCACCAATGAAGAGTAGTCTAACTCCCATTGTCTCCGGTAGCTCTCCATCAATGAGGAAGATTCTGACTGGGTGACAGACTTTGCTATAGACCACGGCATTGGCATTCCTCCCTTTTCTGTAGGCAACTTCTGTGTCAACAGTGCCAAATTTGGCAACTTGGTAGGTACTGCAGTATTTTTATCCATTTTCTTAAGAAAATACTCCAAAATTGTCTGTCTATGCCTCTGTGTATCCTGGTAAAAACCCTGGAAGATGTCGCTGCATTTTATGTTGTGGAATAGGTCCAAGCAACAAATGTAGAACTCTTGGGTGTCCTTGCAGAAAATCAGGTTTCCACAATGGCAACTGTGAATAAACTCTGGCCAGATCTGGTACGGCTGCAGCCGAGGTCACGGCAGAACATACATCACTCGCCATGTCCAAGATGGCCACCGGAGATCAGTGTGCATGTGCGAAGTCATAATGCATGTGCACAGTCAAGTCACGCATGCGAGATGACTTGCGCATGTGCACTGTGCTCCAAAGGCTATCTTGACACGACTGTGCCACTGAAGCTCGTGTGCATGCCTGAGTCATCGTGGCATGCGAGCAATGAAGTTGTGCATGCGTGATGACTTACACATGCACACTGGGCTCCAATGGCCATCTTGGACATGGGGGACTGTGCCGTGTTCCATCGGCCAACAAAGTAGTGTGGTGAACGTGCAGTGATTGCTGTTCACCTCAAATTTAACAAGTCCAATCGGTATCCGGTAAGCTCCCTTTTTCTAATGTGACAGCAGCACGCCTGCAGGGCTCTGCCCACTGCAGCCATAAAAAGTGCCTTGTTCAGCAATGACACACTCCAGTGATCAACAGTTCCCAAATGAGCAGCTACCAGAAAAAAAATAAATTCAATCGACGAATATTCAGCAAAGGAAAGATAGCTTCTATTGATCCAACGTTCACTCTCAACTTCAGGAGTAAAAAAACTGAAGTGGCCTGGACTCACCCACATCATATAGGCAAAACTATGCACTATATCAATGCAAAAAGCTTCACATGCAGTCCTAACTCTGATAGCTTACAATCCAGTGTATTACTGCTGTATGGAGATACCCTCAAAGAAGATAGATCCACTCCACAATCAGGTTATGGCCTCATACAGTGAATCTACCTATATTATTGTTTAATTATGTTTGTAGATTATATTTGCTCTATTTTTTCCAATAAAATGCAGTTTTTGTCTTGCCACTAAGTCTGTGTGCTACTTGTGAATATGTATTGATCTAACATAGCACCAGATGGCTGTAAAAAAACGCGTGTGCAGCAATCTTTGCTTAATTTGCTCTTTTCGTTGGCACACTGATTGCACTTTTAACATGCTGCTGCTCTGTTGTTTACATCATGCTATGGTACAGTCTGCAATCTCCGATAGTGGCTGTGTGTGTGTGTGTAATACACTTATAGAGAAAAGAAAATGTGTATTCTGTAGTGAGTGCCAGTAGTGGCTCAAAGCCGAGGCCAGGTGGTGCACATTCCCTGATAAGCATTTGCCATGTCCCAGCGGTGACACATACACAACTGCCACCATAATCCAGATATACATTTTACCTATGTGCCTCTTCACAAGGTGCCTGCTGTGCCCTAGTCACTCTTATTTCCCAAAGCCACCACTGGTGTGTGCAGATCTAGTCCATTCCTGTGTGTGACTGACAATATCTTATTGCTATATGGATCCTCTTGTAAAATATAATTAGCTTTGTAAAATGGTGTTCTGAACCTTTCTGACTGAAGGAAGATAGTTACAAACAAAAAGTGAGGACTTCCATTTCTTATGTTTACGTTTTGTATAGTCTATCTGTTGTTGAAACCTTAGCAGTAACATTATCTGAAAAGCTGGTTCTTAATAAAACTGTACATTTCTATAGTCATATTCTGAAATTCTTCATCATCATTGTGGAATATACATTTGAATCTCAGTAGTTGAGGATACCAGAGAGAACTAACAGTGCTGAGTTCTGCCTGGTGGCACCGAAGACCTGTGCTGCCAGCATTCTGGGGACCAGCCAGAGGCACAGAGGACCAGTTAGAGAGCTGGATATCTGCTAATGGGTACCAAAGGGCTGCCAAGGACACATCAGCATGTCGTTTGTAGATCTGGGGACCTCTCTAAGGACAAGGAACCAATAAGGGTAATGAAGACCTGTTGGGTACTTGCCAGGGTGCTGGGGAACAGGGGAACTGAGGTCCTGCAAGTGCACTGGAGACCTACTGCAAGTCTGTCATGATGCATTGGGGAGTTGTCAGAAGGGCCAGGGACCTATAGGCAGAAAAGGGGACCTGCCAGAGAACTTGGGTGCCTGTCACAATCACTGAACCTGCTACAGTCATGCAAATGTGATGGGACTTTCCCTCTGCCAGGTAAACTGTAAAGCTGCCAGGGTTTCTGGAAGTTGATGGGGATACTGATGACAATGAGGATTTACTAGGGGTGCTGTAGAACTGCCAAGGGCTTTGGAAATCTTCTGGTCACCTGCTGGGGACCAGCAAAGAGGAGGGATTGATACTGGCATATCTGCATTAAGGTTTACCTATTCTCGGCTATGTCTTTTTGTGTCTTATCTACTCCTTGAGGTTGGGACTGACCTTACCATACTGTGGATTGTGCAGCAACAGGAGTTGATGTTTCAGCTATCTACAGACCTCACTTCTGCCTGCTTCTTTGTCCAGTGCTTTTTATTTTTCAATACCGGTTCTTCTTGTTCCTCCAGCAGGCTGGACACCACCCATTGGAAGACTTTCAGTGACCTCCAAACCCAACGCTCTCTTACTTGTCCCAAAGAGCCTACCCCCATGCTAGAGCTGTTAGTGAGGAGTCCCTCTCCAGGAAAGGATTTGGCATATGAAGCTGGCATGGCACAATGCGTCTGAAAGTTCTGGCATCATCAGCCTAGTGGCTGCTGTTATTTCCTATGGATTACCCCTCTACTCCCGACCCTCGCACCAGTCCAGCAGTGCTAAGCACAGCCCAAAGTGCCTCATATGTGCACAGCTGCACCCTTTTTCCCCAGAGATGAGCAAGCTTCCTGGCCCAATACAGGGGTCACAGCAGTGGCAGAAAAACTAGCAGCAGCCCTCCTTTACCTGGGACAGGCTATCATATCCCACTGGGAAACCATCTCCATCTAGTTTTCTGACTAATTTTTTTGCTATCGTTTTGCATCTCCCTGGCCCCATGGTGACTGCAGCTGAATTCAGAGAGTCCAAGAACTAGAAGCTGCAGGGATGAAGATGTTTCTAGTGATTCCCCTGCCCTCTTATGCTGGCCCCAGTGAGAAGGCTTGCACATGGTCTCTGGATGAATATATGGAGCCAGTGCTGTCTTAATGTATTTCATTTTTCTTTCATTTCTTTCTTTCTTTTTTAATTCAGTATACTTTATTAAATTTTTTAATTCTCATTTATTTCTACAACTTCTGTTTTCACAGTGTATTTCCCCAGGATCGCCCAGCTGAGATGTAACATTTCATTGCTGGTAGGGCCCTGCTGCTTAAATCTGTTTTACAGATGGAAAGACCTGAAGCAGTGTGAGGTCAAATAACTTGCTCGAGGTCACAAAGAGAGCCAGGCACTGTAATGGAATTTGAACCACAGTCCCCAGTTTCGCAGTTGCTTGCTCCAGCCACTAGACTACACTGCCTTTTTGTAACCATTTTTGAACATATCAAAATGTAAGCAAAAACAGGCACTTTGGTCTATCTAGTCTCCTTGAGTGTGCAGCTCTCAGATGAATTTACTAGAGCTGCCCCCCCCCCTTTTTTCTACACAGAATCTTCCTCCCTCCCCCTCTCATTCCCCCTACCCAACGCCCCATCTGTTATGCCTCTCCCTTTCACTCAGTCCCAACCCCTTTTAGAGCTGTCCACTGTTTTCAATGATACCACCACCTCTGGCAGTTCATTCCACTTGGACACCACTCTTTCTGCAAAAAAGTGCCTTCTCATTTCCCTTTTGAATCTTCCCACCACTAATTTTAGACTGTGTCTCCTAGTGGACCCATTCCGCCTGAGATAGAATATGCCATCTGTACTAACCCTGTTTATACCTTTAAGGTACTTTTAGGTTTTGATCATGTCCCCCCTCTCTACTCTGTCCTCCAGTGAATACATATTGACCTCCTGCAGCCTCTCCTCATAGGGTTTGTCACACTTGCCCTGGATCATCTTAGTTGCCCTATGCTGCACCCCGAGTAATGTGATGTCCTTTTTAAGATATGGGCACCACAACTGCACACAGTACTCCAAATGCAGTCTCACCAATGACCTGTACAATGGCAGAATGACTTCTCCTTTCCTGGAGGTGATTCCTCTGGCGATGCATCCCAGCATCCTGTTGGCCTTGGCTGCTGCTTTACGGCAATGCACAGACTGCCTCAGATCCCTTGTGATGAGCACCCCTAGGTCCTTTTCCTCCTCAGAGCTGAACACATGTACTCATCTCAACCAGTTTAGCTCCCAGGTGCATGACCTTGCACTTTGTTGCGTTGAACCCCAGCTGCCAGATACCCGGCCACTTTTTGAGCCTAGCCAGGTCCTCCCTGAGCTCCTATCTCCCCTCCTCTGTGTCCATGCTCCCACAGAGCTCGGTGTCATCTGGAAATAGGCAGAGTTTACCTTTGAGCCCATCCGCTATGTCCCTAATTAAGATATTTAACAACACTGGGCCAAGCACTGAGCCCTGTGGGATCCCACTAGTTACCACCCTAGATTTCAAGAGCTCCCTTTTAGCACCCTCTGGTATCTGTCTTGTAGCCAGCTCTTGACTCACCTCACCAGCTTCTCCCCAACTCCTGGGTCCTGCAGCTTACTGAGCAATCTCCCATGTGACACAGAATCAAATTCCTTGCTGAAGTCCAGATACAGGACATTAACTACCTAGCCCTTGTCCACAGTCCCTGTGACCCAATCAAAAAGTCTATTGGGTTGGTCTTACAGGATCTCTAAGACAAACCCATGTTGCCTTTCATCCTGAGACCATTAACCTCCACAAAGTTCAGAAAGTTCACTAGTCTATCCTTTAGTATGGTCTCCATTAATTTGCCTACAATGGAGGTAAGGCTGACTAGTCTGTAGTTACCTGGTTCATCCCTGGGTCCACTTTTGTGAAGAGGCACCACATGTGTCATTCTCCAGTCCTGAGGCAAGCATCTTGTCTCTAGCAAGGTGTTAAACAGGTCCACTAGGGGCTAGCCAGGACTTCCACCAATTCCTCAGAACTCTCAAGTGCATGCCATCCAGTCCAGGAGCTTTTCACCTAAGGGCCCCCCTAAGGCCCTTTAAAACCTTGTCCTCCTGAATTGCTCCATCTGTTTCACCCTCCCTTCTAGACCCCTATTTGTCTCTGTGGCATAGGTCCATCCTTCTCCCTAGTGAAAACTGAAGTACTCAAGTACTCATTCAGTGCCTCCGCCAATTCTGCACTACCTGCGCCATCCCTCTCCCACTTTATTCTAACAATCCCATCCTTGATACCCTTTTCTTCCTTATGTACTTAAAAATCCTTTTCCCTACTTTTATCCCGAGCTAGCTTTAGTCCCTCATGACCTTTGCTGCCCTGATTGTCTGCTTGCCTCTCTTCACTTCACTGAGAAAACCTCCCTGTCTGCATTCCTCAGAGTACGTTTGTACTTATGAAAGGCTGCTCTTTATTCCCTCACTGTTGCTGCCACCTCTTCGCTGAACCAGCTTGGTTTTTTGATCCTGACTTCCTTGCACTGGGCCTTTGTACACATATTAGTGGCCTCAATCAGACCCATCTTTACAATGGACCATTTCTGCTCCACTTCAGTCTCCAACAGATTTTGGTAAGATACCCATCTAGGATTTCACCAATCTTTCCAAAGTCAGCCTTCCTAAAGTCCACTACCCTCATCTTAGTCCTGGCTATTTCCTTTCCCAGATTTAGGTAGAACCACACCCTGTGGTGGTTGCTGCCTGCAAGAGGGTCTTCCACTTCTATTTCCTGGACATACTCACCGTTGGACAGTACTAGGTCCAGTATGGCTCCATACCTGGTAGGGTCTGTGACTCCCTGCTCCAGGAAACTATCCTGGAAAGCCTCCAGGAGGACCTGTTCCCCGTAGCAAGAGGTAGCTGGGGGTCCTCCAGTCTACTCCAGGTAGGTTGAAATCTCCTGTTATGACTATGTTTCCTCTACTACATACTGTTCTAATCTGCTCCCCCAGTGCTTTATCCAATTCCTCATCCTGCAAAGGTGGTCTATAAACAACCCCCATTCTAACCTTTCTCCCCTTGGTGGTCTGAAGCTGTACCCACAAGGCTTTAGTCTTACCCTCAGCCTCCTTCCCCTCCTCCCTGGTGCACGTGATCCCTTCTTTCACGAATAAAGCTACACCTCCCCCTCTCCCCATCTCTCTGTCCTTCCGGTAAATTCTACACCCAGGGATCACGAGGTCCCAGTCATGGTCTGTGTTCTGACCGCTATGTCCACCTCTCCTGCAGCCATCGGTGCCTGATGATCTGCCATCTTGTTTGCCAGGCTCCTTGCATTTAATTACACCACCTTCCACCGTGACCCATGTATACCATTACCACTGACCATTGCAAGAAAAAAAAAAGTGAAAAGTAAATAGAAAACTGAGAAATAAGTGCACTCACCCAATCCAATCCCTGTCTCGTTTACTTATTGTGTGTCACTCTATCCCTATTCATCAGTCTTTGCCCCTCCCTCTTCTACTTCTGTCAAGGCCTATCTCTAGCTACCTGTTTTTCCCCAGGTTTGCACAAGTTGCTAGTGGCTGTCAGTTCCCTCTGGCAGTGGCCACTTTTTCGATTGACACCCCTCCCAGTTTCACTGTCCCGCGCCCCTCCCCCCCACTATCCAATCTACCCTGACCGGTAGCGCCCCCCTTTTAACTACAGCATGCCCCCCACTTTCCCCACTTCCCTCCTTCTAATTCTCCTTTCCAGCATCTCTAGCACAGCTCCACAACCTCTCAATTTAAACCCTGCCTCTCCCTACCCGACGATCTCCTAGCCCTCCTTCTTTCTTGCTATTACCCTCTTCCCTCAAATACTCTGGACTCAACTCCCTACATACCCCTTGCAACGTTATTCATACCTCCTAGCCACCTCGCTTTCCTTCTTCTCCTGATTATCCTCACCCAGCCCCCCTCAAAACACATCATGAATACTCTGCCCACCACAAATATCCTAAACTGCACTTCCTTATACAGTACTCATGCTCCTATTACTTGCCTCAGAAATGTACATCCCAATCCTGGTCCCCTTCACCCCCTGCCCCCCAGCTACTTTCTCCCATTAAAGTACAACCTTCCAACACCACCTCTGCCCTCCCAAAATGCCTAAAGATCCTTCTCTTAAATATCTGCAACCTTGTCCCAAAAATTGATCTGTTACAGCCGGTGATAATCTCCCTCACTCCAGACACTCTAATCTTAACTGAAACTTGGCTGAATACTAAAATTTCTGATCCCTCCATTGCCATCCCAGGCTATTCCTTAGTCAGGCAGGATAGGGCAGGTAGGGTAGGTGGAGTGACCATTTATATCAAGTCCTCTCTCCAATACACTGCCGTTCTCTCGTCTACTTACCCCCCACTTACAAAGCCCTAGTAGTAAATATTGCCCTGCCTTTCTCCTCCCCTATCTTTATGGCTGGTATCTACTGTCACCCAGGTATCAAGTCCTCTGAATCTATTGACCTCATCACCTCTATAGCTTCCATCTCACACAAAGGTGAGCATTATGTACTAGGTGATGTACATCTAAACTGGCTGTCATCAACCACTTCTAAGACATGAAGTGATATCTTTGCTCTAAATCTCTCCCAACTCATCCAAGAGCCTACCTGACTAAATCACAAAACCTAAAACCACTCGCTGTTAGACTGGGCTCTGACCTCCCACCCTCACAAAGTCATCAAGTCTGGCGTCCTCCAGGATGCCCTCAGCGATCACCACCCTATCTTTGTGGTCAGGAAGGTCCACAGACCTAAACAGCCACATAAAATCCTGTATCTCCACTCTTTCAGTTCCCTTGACTTAAACCCTCTCCTCAATGATATATCCAATTCTGATTAGTCCCCAACTGCATCCGCCACTTCCATCGACCAAGCCCTCACTTACTTCACAAACAGATTTATAGCTACCTGGGACTTCCATTCCTTGTTCAAATGTACTAGAGTCTGAGGAATCCATCATCCCTGGATCACCCCTGAATTAGTGACCTGCCTCAGGGAAAGCGATAAAGCATGGAGGAAACACAAGGCCTCTCAGCTCCCATCAGCCCTTACTAACTATCGCAGGCTAAGAAACGCTGGCACTAAAGCAATCAGACTTGCCATGTCTGAATATTTTAAATCCTCTTTCCTCAATAACATAAACTCCCCCTCCAAATTTTGGAAAGTAGTCCACTCACTATTCTCCCCCACCCTCGTATCCCTCACCCCCCTGCTTATATAAACAACACACTAGAGTCTGAACCTTGCATAGTGGCTCAGTAGTTCAACTCCTACTACACCTCCTGTACCTCAACCCTTCTAAAATCCCTCTCATCAAGCCTCTCCTCCACTCATTCTCCCTCTCCTACCACTCAACCCCTGTACCCACCCCTTTCTCATTCTGTCCTATCTCCCCTGAGGAGACACTAACAGCCCTCCTCTCTCTCAATCCCTCCAAAGGCTCGTCTCCGGATGACCTTGACCCTAAACTTCTCTACCTCTCAGCCCCAGCTATTGCCTACCCTCTCTCTTTAATTCTAAATCTCTCCTTTACGTCCTCCTCCATCTCTACACCCTGGAAACATGCGGTGGTCCTCCCTCTCCCTAAGGGTGGTGATCTTTCCTCCCCTGCCAACTATCACCCAATCTCCCTCCTCCCCACCCTTGCTAAGCTCCAAGAACACCTGGTCCTCTCTCAACTGACCTCTTTTCTTGCTGACTCCTCCTCCTCCTTCACCCCGTTCCAATCTGATTTTCGGAAAAAACACTCCACTATCACCTCCCTCCTTAGGCTCACTGATTCCATCTATACTGGGATGGACAATGGGCTCATCACCTCTACCATCTTTGTCGACCTCGCCAAGGCTTTTGACACAGTCTCCCACACCCTCCTTCTCAACTCCCTTATGGCTGCTGGTTTGTCTACTCCTGCTCTTACTTGGTTTAGAGCTTACCTCACAGGCAGAACACAATCAGTCAGGATTCAGAATGCAATCTCTCCAACCCCTCCCAGTCTCCACAGGAGTTCCACAGGGCTCTGTGCTTGGCCCCATCCTTTTCTCCGTCTTCTTAAATGACCTTTCCTCAGTCTTCTCTCCCTCCTCTTCTATCCATATGTATGCCGATGGCACCATCTTGTTCACCTCTGGCAAAACTACCATTGATGTAGCAACCACTCTATAGCATGACTTCCACCAGGTTCAGCTCTGGTTTGCCTCATATCAACTATTCCTAAATGCCAAAAAGACAGTCTCCATGACCTTCGGGACTAGGCAGAGACTCCCTTGGCTCCACCTCTTACCCTTTTTCCACATCCTTGATAGGACAATCCTTGAGGACGCACTCTCTTTCAAATACCTTGAGGTTTGGCTGGACCAACACCTCAGCTTCTCTGGCCACATTGACGCCATTCTGAAAAAACTGCATCCCAAGCTTGGAGCCCTTTACAGGAAGCATAGTTGCATCCCTCCTAAGGCCCGGTGAGAACTTGTCCAGAAGATTATCCTTCCCATTTTTGACTACTGTGATGTAGTCTATGGTGCCACTCCTATATCTTCCCTTACCAGATTGGACTCTCTTTTCAACTCCTTCTGTTGATTTGTTCTTCATGCCCCATCTCGAACCCATCATTGCAACCTTTACAGTGCCCTGTCCTTCCCCCAGCTTGCTAACAGATGCCTGGCTCACTGTGCTCAGCTAACTTCCAAACTTTGGCTTGATGTACTTCCTTTCTACCTCTCATGCTCCCCCTCCCACCTTCCTCTCACTCCCTCAGATCCTCCAACACTCGCACCCTGCTAATCCCCTATCGTACCACCCTCATTGGCCAATCAGGCTTCTCCCATTGCTTCCCCAAAATCTGGAACTCCCTCCCACCTCAAATATGACACTCCTCCCTCTCCCACTCCCTTGTCTCTGCCTTACATAACTTTCTCTCTCTGCTAGCTGCTACTGCTACAATCCTCCTTAACTTGTTCCCCTATGAGCCTGCTTCAGCTTCATGCCCACCTCTTTCCTGCAAAACCCTCCCCCTACATCATCCCCCCACCACCCCTTCCTTTACGCCTTACTCCCACCCTCCTGTTCCCTTCTCTGTACACCAGCTTACCCTCACTATCCACTCGCTGTTGCTTGACCTAGGCCCCTGGCAGGGTTCTCTGCATCCTGAAGGGGTTCAGAACCTAGGCAAATACTTCCCCCCCACTACTCGCACTCCATTCTTTCCTGAAAGGTCTGGGTCTCAGCCCCCTCTTCTCTCCCACCTCCCTCTCTCTTGGTCCTTCTGAAACCTACTCCCCATCACTGCCTATTCCCCTCCTGTTGTGCTGTACCTCTGCTGCCTACAACCTGCTTCCTTCCTGTTCATGCTTGACCTCTGCCTGGTGCAAGCAGGGTCCCCAACATTCTGGAGAGGTCAGTCCCTGGCAGACCCTTCTCCTCCACCCCTTGCCTTCCCCTCTTACAAATCCCCCCTTTCCATCCCCTGCTCTCTGCCTATATGCCCCCCACCCACCTTCCCCTAGTCATAGTTATTGGCTAACCCTTAATCTCTAATGCACTTATAGTCAACCCTGCACTTTTGTTGCACCTTGCAAATTTTGTTCTGTCTGTGTCTCTCCTCACAGTCTTGCCCTAGTTCAACCTCCTTGTATTCTATCCAGCCATTTTCTAACTACAAAGCTATGTCCCACCAAGTCTTTGCCAAGATAGTTGTGCTATCGTATCTATCTAGTTCAAGACTGTTAGCATTGTATCCATCTAGTTCAAACCTGTTAACATTCCTCCTTTTCAGTACTTCTGTATAGTCTGCTCACTTTACTGAATGTAATCAAATTGTATGTCTATACTGTGTACCAAATGTCTGTATACTATCTTCATGTTATATTTACATAGTAAAGCAAATAGGATGTTGGGATGCATAGGCAGGGGCATCACCAGCAGGAAAAGGGAGGTCATAATTCCACTATACAAGACACTAGTGAGGCCCCACCTGGAGTACAGTGTACAGTTCTGGAGACCTTACCTACGTAAGTACATAGACAGGGTAGGGAAGGTTCAGAGGAGGGCAACAAAGATGGTACGTGGATTACATCACAAGCCCTATGAGGACAGCTTGAAGGACTTGAATATGTACTCCCTGGAGGAGAGGAGGGAGAGAGGGGATATGATAGAAACATACAACTATCTTACAGGGAAGAACAGGGTGCAGAAATACACTATTTGTAAGTGAAAAGATGTTCCTGGACTAGAGGGCATGGGATGAAGTTGGAGGGAGGATGATTCAGAGGAAATGTGAGAAAGAATTTCTTCACAGAACAGGTGGTGGACAAGTGGAACACCCTGCCAGAGGTAGTGGTAGAGGCTGAAACAATCATAGGATTTAAGAATACATGAGATAGACATAAAGGAATTCTGGAGGTCAGGGGTGAGGGGCAACAGACTTCTAGGAAAACATAAAGTTAACTTACAAGCTCAAATGGGCAGACTGGGTGGGCCATAAGCCCTTATTTGCCAACACCGTCTATGTATCTATGTTCCCCTACACCCCAGGCTGCACCGGGAGATGAGCAACTTGTTGCTCAGCGTGCCTTCCTGGTGAAACACTTCAATAAATAAATAAAATAAATATGAGTTTTGGTGTATCCTGCCATCAGAACTGAAGCAGAAGTACAAGAGAATGAATTATCATGCCCCATATACCTCCTGCTAAGCTGACATCATGATTCAGTTAACAATGAGACATCCCAGAGTCACTCTGTTTCAAAACAAGTTGTTCTTGGCACGCAGCCAAAGTGCTGAGTGGCTGTCTTCCAGTGGAATTCCACAGCCTTCACTAACACAACAGGTAATTTTCCGCTAATGTGACATCATCAAAGTATTGAGATTGGAAAATGCCCGCATTGACAATGTTCAGCCTCACAAAACACAATGAACAGCCAGGAGTCTGCTCACAGTGCAAATGTGTTGCAGGAATCCCATACCCACATGCTACAAAGTAAACTATATTCTTCAGATGCACTGCAAGCCCTTTGCTTAGTCTTTTGACTAGATGACTTTTGCCACTGTTACAGAATGGTACAATTTACTTATTTTGCCCTCAGGATAGAATCAAGTCTGTCTTCCAAAGGCAGGGATATATGGCTAGCCACAACAAACTGAGACTACTCTCCAGGGCTACTGATAAACTGAAAAATGTACCCAAAAATGTGAAGATAGTTTTGCAAAAATTATTTGCAATAGATCCATTGGTCACACTTTACTTTTAAGTGTCAGTTTCAATGGAACTACGGGGTAGGTCATCATTAATGTCATGCACAGAGCTAATTACACTAGTTGCATGTTTGCTGCATGTAATTACATTGCAACTGCCATGCAGTTACAGTGTGGTTATTTATTTATTTATTTATTGATTGATTGATTGATTGATTGAATTTTGATGACCGGGTAGGCCCACTGGGCCCCGGAGGTCCCTTTTTCAGGGGCGACCGGGAAGTAACAGTACCACGAATAGAAGACAATGGTACAATATACAGGCTGAGGGTTTGAGAAGCTAACAGCTTCAGATCCATGAGGTATAGCTTCTTATTCATAGGTCACATACGTCTAACCACAGTAGTTGGGCATGAGACACTATGAGATAAAGAAAGCCTCCTCATGGTCAACTATTGCTTACTATAAACGCCTCCCATGCCATTGTCTTCTGACTATCGTGCCTATTCACGTCGGTAAGCCCTGAAAAACGACCGAAGACTTGATAATACTGACATCAACAATCAATAAATAAATAAATAAGTTATGCAATAACTACGAAGTAGTTAAGGAAACTTAAACAGCAGCTGACACATTCAGGAGAACTTTAACAAAACATAACATTTAGACAGAGTTCACCTTGTATTTCACATTAGTTTTGTATTCTTCCTCCCCATTATTTATTACCAAGGTCATTTGCATGAAAACAGGATCTTTGCTCCTGAAGAGTTAATCTATTCCTGTTGCTTTCTCCCTACCTGAGGTCATAATGCCCTGCTTGTGACACCACAGTTACTCCCATGGCAGCAGATTTTGATGTCACAACAGAGCATTATGACTTGAAGTACAGCGTAAGCTACAGAGACAGACAAACTCTGAGGAAAATCTAAGGGATAACAATCATGTACTCATGCAAATTTACTCAGTAATAAATAACAAGAAAGAGAAACATATAGAATACATATGAGCCCAGATATTCAGACTGCGCCGGGCAGTGGTGCAAGCCTGAGCGCAGCGCAATTGGGCTGCGCCAGGGCATGGACCAGGCGATATTCAATGGTGCTGCACCATGGCTCAGCACCATTGAATATGGCACAGAGGGCAAACACACTGCACCAGTGCAAGACAGGGAACAGGAGCAGGGGGATGCGCCAGCACAAGTGCTGTTGCGCTAGATGCATCACCCACAATATTCAGCACAGGGCATGCAAATGTGGCCATTATGCATGAAAGGCACAAATAGGGCCATTTGCGTGGCATTATATTTCATTTGCATCGATCTTGTAATCCTCGACTTGCACCTGGCGCCCTGCCAGGCACTGCAGTCATCAGGAACAACACTGTGCAGAGCCAGTGCAGTCCCCTGCTCCCACATGCCTGATCATGGGTAAACGTACATATAACATCCCTGGTGGGCTAGTGGGAATCCCCTACCGCCCGATCGCGGCCGTTCAGAAAACATAATGCTGGTGGTCCAGTGGCGACCCCCCCATCACACGATCGTGGGCAGGTGTAATTCCATAACCCTGGTGGTCCAGTGGTGATCCCCCATCACACGATCGTGGGCAGGTGTAATTCCATAGCTCTGGTGGCCCAGTGTTGATCCCCCCATCGTTCGATCACGGGCAGGTGTAAATCCATAACCCTAGTGATCCAGTGGTGATTCCCCCAGTGCCCGATCATGGGTACATATAATGCTTTGATCCCTGGTGGTCCAGTGGTAACCCCCATCGCCTGATCGTGGGCCAGCATAGTGAGTAGTGAGTACAGCCCTAGTGGTCCAGCGGTGCCACCCTCCCACCCACCCACCCAGAGGTCCCTGCCACCAGCAACCCCCATCACCGGTCAGCAGCAGCACCCCCACCCGCATGCCGCCTGGCCACCTGCCGAATGACAGCATACAGTATGATCTGTACACCCATTGGTCCATGCAGTGGACCAATGGGTATGCAGACCGTACTGTACTACACAGGCCCGATATGTGAATGACCCTGGTAATAAATAATGGAGAGGAAGAATACAAAACTAATGTGAAATACAAGGTGAACTCTGTCTAGATGTTATGTTTTGTTAAAGTTCTCCTGAAGGTGTCAGCTGCTGTTTAAGTTTCCTTAACTACATCGTAGTTACCGGAGGTTGTGCCGTGCAGCCTGCCCCTTTGAATATTGTGCTTGGGAACATTCATGCGCAACCCTGTTGTGCCATGCGCAACCCCTTTGAATATCCAGGCCATGGAATGCAAGCTGAATTCTACCTAATTATTATGTTTTTCAAAGTTTTCTTTTTGGCGTCAGTGGCTCTTTGAAATTCTCAGTAATAAATATTTTATCATTTTCTGCAGCATGTTTCAGTGCAAAATATTAAATATATTGTCACTTGCATATTCTGTCAAAGATCTGTGTTTTTGAAAAGAGCAGTAAATTCACTAATATGTATTTGTTTAGTTACAAATTATTTCAAAGGTTTTACCAGGAAAGACATACTGAGCTGGTAACAGCTTGTTTCCAGATGTGTCCTGGGGGTAGAAATGGTGGAGAATCAGTAACAATAGAATAAATTGCAATATGTACAATAATAACAAATAACAGATGCAATGAGCACAAAAATTAACAATTGTGCAACAGGCAAATACTAGGTGTAGAGTAACACAATACAAAAATGAGCTTAAGGAGTGTAACATTGTAATTGTATGTAGCATATCTTCCAAAATCTAAAAACGTCTGCCTCATGCAGTTCTAACTAGATTTTTTAGTGATCCACAGCCAATTAGTGTAAAAGAAATCCAGAAGTAACATATTTTGTTAGTTTCTAGATGTAAAGTTATGAAGCTTGATCAACAACATTTACAGTGCTTCCTTGATAATCTGCCCACTTTAGTGCAAGAAAAAAAAATAAACAGGTTACTGAATTTGGTGGATAATCATGTTCTAGTAAAAAAAAAATTTATTTCATTCAAATAATTTATGTTCTTAATTTGCACTGTACGTACAATATTTTAAAATGTCATATTAAAAACATTAAACCATACCAGTATGTTTTATTGTGTTGTAATGTACCTATGTTTTACTCTGGCTACAATTTTTATTCATTTGAAAGTAAAAGTTTAATTACATTTTCCCTTTTTTTATCTGCTTGGTTTTAGACAGCTTGGTCAGGTTTGTACTGCAGTCTTTGCAGGTGATCATGCAGGTAGCAAACTGTAAAATGAGGGATCACTGTCACCAACTTCATAAGGAGCACATTCAAGTTTATAATTCGCAGGCCATCCTAAATTCTCAGATGTCTGAACCAAACTCCATTCAGAATGAAAGTGATGCATACAAGGAAAAATTCACTCTAACACTCATAGAAACAGAGAAATTTTAGCAGGCAGAAGCATTTCTTACTATTCTTTGGTAACCAGGTAAGGCCAATTAGGCACAAGTGCCTGTTTTCAGGGGCAACCCAGGAGCACTGGGCAGGTTAAATGACTTGCACAGAGTCACACAACATACAAGTGGAGGTTGTGGGAATCAAACCCAGATCTGATGGCTGTACCAAGCTCATTCGCAGCTCAATACTCTGACCTCTAGGCTATACTGCTAGTCCTGAAGAAGAAAACTTGGGGTTGACTGAACCTGCACAAAACTATCTAAATATACTGCAGCTTATTGCTGTCATTTTTTAGGGTATCTGGATATGAACTTTGCCTCCCATGTTGTTGTTCACTTTCCCACACCTTGGGCCCACAGTCACTTTGTCTCTATACCTGTCCCAAACTACTTTAATTCCTTGGACAGACTTTGCTCTTGCCAGCTTGCACAGTACTCTGATCCAGTTGCCCACCACCCTCTCCACATAGTAATACTTCGTAATGTCCTTTTAAAATGTACCCCTACCAGTTTATACTCATGCCTCCTGGTGCTGGACCCCTCACTACATCTGAATTCCTCACATAAAGGCTTTGTAGTTAGCATTCAATTTAAGTGAATGGGATAATGTGCACCTTTATTCCCATCTATTGATTCAACCTGTGGCAACAAAACATTTCCTGACAAAGTGATTCACCACAAATTGTTTTCAACTTCTGTACTTGGCTAGAGGATTATGAAACCAAACCAGGCAAGGAATCAGATGAAAGCAGCATCGGACAGAACCCCATAGAGACTTTTCCCCAACTCACTCATTATTGTTTTGGTCAAATCCAAGCCTGTATGCCAAATTGTTACTATAGCTGAAAGCCTTTCCTTGAAAACTGCAATACTTTTACATGACTAGAAGCTTAAATCTGGGTTATGGCCCCACACCAGGAATGTGGGATAAATCCCAGTACTGACACTGTAGTGCATCAAGAGGGGGTGCTGCACTCCTGAGGTGCCATCTTTTGGATGAAACATTAAAAGGAGGTCTTGTCTGCCTGTTCTGGAAGACATTACAGATCCCGTGGCACTTCTCAATAAGAGTAGGTAAATTTCCCCAGTGTCCTGGCCAAATTCCCCCCATTCACTAAAAATACCACCAACAGCTTAATCTGGTTCTGTAAGTCAGTTTACATCTGTACACATATTTCCCTTCCATTGCCTCCAGGTCCCACCTGGAAATGAGCCATGGCTTAGTGTGCCTCTCCCGGGTCACAAACTTTCAAATAAAACAAGCATTTGTCAATGCCAAATGTTTTCTTGCATGTTTTTTGTGGCAAGTGTGTATTGTGTTAGTTGAACTACTGGTGGGAAGAAAAGCCTACCTGAACTACTGTAACCCCTAGGTGGTGCTATCCCAAGGGCTACTACCCCTGCCTGTGTGGCTAGTTGCAGGTTAAGGGGCCTGGGTACTAAAACGGGTGCCTCCACCCAGAGGACAGTGTTGTTGGTAGCAAGGCTAACCTGGGAACAGCCCTCTGGGACACTGTAACCCCCCTCTTTCCCTTCTAGTGGACTGGACAATATACAGTACACACTTTCACAATAACCCTTGTTCACCATACAAATCTTCACTTTGTCTGCACTTACCACCAGGGCTGGTTCCTCTGGCTTGACCCTGGAGACCCCCCTGTAAAACAAGGTTATGCACAGCCAATAGCAACAGTACAGTATTTTTGACACAAACTGAAACCACAGTCAGGTTAAATGCAAAAAGAGTTAGATATGATTTATTTAGGGGACTTGAACAAGGGAGGGGTGTAATCAGGTTTATTTATTTATTTATTTACGAGATTTACCAGGAAGGCATACTGAGCAACATGCTTGATTCCAGATGCGACCTGGGGGCCTAGACCTAGTACATGGCAAATAATTAGAACAAATACAAGTACAGATATTGTAATAAAGAAATTATAGCAAATGATTTGTACAAATATGATACAATATAACATGTATAACAAGTACTGCAGGTATAGTAGTACAGTAGATTACAGTCAGAAATGCACATAATAGGAATAATTACTGTACATTGTTTAGTTTCTTACAGGGCCGAGCCTGTAGCATTAGCAGGAACAACTGGAGGAGAAGTGTGCCTGGAGTAGTCTGGAGCGGAGACCGGGATTATGTGCAAGTCTGATGGGGGCGGGGAGGGCATTCCAGATCTGTGGGATTCTGAATTTAAAAGCTAACTGGCCTTTGGAAGTGCGCATAAATGGGATATGTAGGAGTCTGGGATCTGTGTCTCTTAGGGAGTACGCAAGGGGAGGTTGTTGGGATAGGGTAGATTCAAGATGGGGGGGGGAGTAGGTCCAGAATTTAGCAGCAAACCTAGTGCAGTTTATTAATCTACGGTCAAGGAGAGATGGTAGGGCTAGCGAGTTATATAAAGTACAATGGTGAATGGATTGTGGGGAGTCGAGGATGAAGGGACAAAAGGAGTGGAATAGAGTGTCTAGGCTAGCCAGGGTGGATGCAGCGGCAATAGAGTATACTATGTCACCATAATCAAGTACCGGGAGTAACATTTTTTGGACTATGGTGAGCCTCGTTTCCTTGGGGAGACAGGTTTTGTTTCAGTAGAGTGCCCCTAGTTTTGGTAGCAGCCTTTTATGCAGGGAATCTATGTGAGAGGCAAAGTCAAGGTGTTGGTCGAGCCAGATGCCTAGGTAACTAAAGCTAGTGCATTGCTCAAGGGGTGCTCCTTCCAGGGTTGAGAATGGAGGACACAGGGTTTGGCGGGAGAGTCTTTGCTGGGAGCCAAATGTAAGCGACACTGTTTTCTAGGGTTTAGAGATAGCTGGTTCTTCCTCAACCAGTGCTGGATGGCTGTGAAGTCCTCCTGAAGGAGAGGTGCTACGCTGCTTGTTGAGGGGCCGGATGTGTACAGAACTGTATCATCTGCATACATTTGAATGGAAGAGTGAGAGCACGCAGCGGGGAGGCCATTAATGAAATGGAGAAGAGTACTGGGCCTAGGACTGATCCTTGAGGGACCCCAGTAATGACTGGAAGGGGGACTGATGTATGAGAGGCTAGTCTGACTGCCTGCATCCTATCCGTAAGATAGTCTTGGAACCAGTCTATAGCTGGGTGAGCTAGACCTGCATCATTAAGGTTTGAGATGAGAAGGGGATGGGATACGGTATCGAAAGCCTTGGCTAGATCGATAAATATGGCTGAGGTGACGTGCCCTTTGTCTATACCTGTGAGATGTCTCCGGCCACGCGTGGTAGGGAGGTGATGGTAGAATGGGATTTGCGGAAACCAGATTGGAAGGGAGAAAAGAAGGAGGAGGCATCCAGGAACTGGGAGAGTTGGGACAGGACCAGTCGCTCCTGAAGTTTGGCCATGATCGGGACTAGGGAGATAGGTCTATAGTTGCCTGGGGAGGAGGGGTCTCCGCCTTAAGGAAGGGGTATGACAGTGGCCAGTTTCCAAGTCATTGGAACCTTGCCCAGCGAGAAGGAGAGGTTGAAGAGTGCGGCCAATGGAGTGGCTATGGCAGAGGCTGACAGGAATAGCATCTTAGTGTCCAGAGACAATGGGCATTTACCTTTATTTGGGTTTAATGCCTGTAGGGAGTGGAGGACATCTGTGGGGGAAATTGGCTGGAACACGAAAGGTGGGATTGAGGGGTGAGTTCGAGGGGTGTGGGTGCTGCTTGGGTGGACTGGGGAGTGAGTATTCCGGAGGGAGAATAGAAGGGTGTTGGTGCAGCTGGAGAAGTGGGTGTTGAAAGCTTCTGCGACACAGATGGGGTCGGAGATGAGGGTGCCATTTATTAGAAGTGAGGGGGAGGTGGTTGGGTTGGGGAGAGCAAGGATTTGAGGGATTTCCAGAAGTCCTTAGGGTGGTTAGAATTTTTATTGAAGGTAGCTAGGAAGTAGGATTTTTTTGCTTGGCGAATGCTATTTGTGCAAGCATTTTGAAGGGCTCTATAGGTAGTAAGGGAGGCCTGGGAGCCCAGTTTCTTATAAGCTTTCCAGGCAAAGGTCTCTGGTACGGCAATTTCTAATTATGTCAGCCGTGATCCAGGGGAGATGTGCTCCTCTAACACGTTTGAGCGCAATGGAGCATGCTTGTCCCAGACTGTTAGGAATCTGAGTTTAAAAGCATTAAAGGCATCGTCAATGGTTGATTGGCTTAAGAGCTAAATCAATCAGGCAGTCATGCATGCACTTCAGAGTCCTTACACAGTCACACACTCAGGGTACCCAGGTGGAAGTAAAGTGGGCTAGCCTGGAACATTGCCAGGAGTACGCCGGCATCACAGCTGGTTGGGGCCCTATGATGGAAGAAAGAAACATGCACAACCACACACAACTTGTAATCTAGAGCCGGATGGCTCAGTTCATGGCAAGAAAACAACAAGTGAATTAGCTGACAACACTTTTGATTTCATTGATGTTGCAGGGAGCTACCCTGGTGTTTACTCACGATACCCAATACAGGACACAGGAGGGACGAAATTGAGACTAGAGGTTGATGAGCTGGAGTGCCAGGAGAAGCAGGGACCACACGACTCACGAAGGTGTTGTTCCTGTTCAAGGCATTGAGCAGGGGACTGATCCCCAGGCAGGTCTCTCATTGATGGTTTTCTCTTTCGCGTGAGTAATCTGGCTAGACCAGTGTGACAAGGCCCAGATCGAGGAACAGTTCGGATGTGAGTCCAAGAAAGCTGGATGCAGCCTCCAGTAAACAAGGCACAGTTAAACACACAGTGGGGAACCAAATTGCAACCCACTGGCAGCACACAGCACATTTATAGTAAAGCAATTACCACTATACCAGGCGGATGACAGTCCGGTTGCAATCACAGAGCCTCTGCGCAAATCCCGGGATTTCAGCGGTAAATGGAGGTCCTGACAGGTCGATCGCGTTCAGCAAATCTTCGGTCTTCTTTAGGTTTTAAGCCTGGTCACCAATTCAGTGGCTTAAGTCTCTCTCATAACTTTGGATGCAGTCCAGTTCTTTGAAGAGCTCTCTCATAAGGGACAGCAGACAGGCAGGCCAAAAACAGCCCTTCCACAGTTCTCCTGCGCGAACTATGGAGAAGCTGCTGCTCGAATATCTCGAGCTGTTCACTCTTTCGATTCCCAACTCAGACTGACCCCCTGCTGCAAGCAGCCTGGGACTTTCCCCAGGATCCAAAAGTTCGGTTGGCTGATCCATCTGTCTGTCAATACAAGGGCTCCCCCTCCAGGTCCATTTAGGTGCCAACGTCTCAAAACTACAATTCCAACAGAGTTTTGCTCCCACAAGTCCCCTGGGGACAGACACCATTTTAGGGTCGCCAAAGGTAATGATTGATCCACAATAGCAGTCCAGAACCAAGATGATGGCACAACATCAAACTGTCCATGCTGCAAAGAAGGCAGGTTAAACAAACTTCAATAATATTACTATTATAATAGGTACTCAACAAATAAGTAAAGCTTCTAACAGAGCTCCCTCTGCGTAAATAGCGATGGCAGAACGGAGCGATTATCTGGCAGCCCAGACGGGACTCGAGCATAGAAACTCTCAGCCCCCTCCCAGATTAAATAAGCACCATGTTATTGGCAGCTCTTAAAGGGACAGAGCATAGAGTCATTAAGGCACTCTCACACAAACACTTTTAAAGTGCTAAGACACAGGATACCAGCCTGGCAGTGGGCATTTAGGCACACCCAAGGAAGACTTTCGGGAACCCCCATTTGTAGGGGGGTTACACCCTTCCCTACCTGGAAAAACTTGGTGTCCATGTCAAGTCTACACAATCACAATATTGAAGAGGCAATATATACAGAACATACGTGACACTAGCATACTATGGAAATAATATATGATGCATCAGTTAACGTAAGCTTATCATATTACTACACATTTTCAATACACATCACAATATTATATCCATATTGACAATACTTATGCATGCTTCATGCTTGTGATACTGATTCCACTATGACTAGCACACTATTAACATTATAATACTGATTCATGTTCTAATTTCTTATACATTACACAGTGTAAGAGGCCCTTCCTGTCAGATAACTTGGGGATGGGTGGGGCAGGGGCACCATATCGAGAAGGAAGAACAAATAACCTGGAGTTAGCCATCAAGCTCAGTTTGGGTAGTGAGCTCTGAGAAACTAAACACGTTTGTGAACCACATTGAGAGGCAAATCCACTGGCCTCCTAGGAGAATCATAACCGAGGTGCAATACTGGCTTGATACTTCGGCCAGACTTTCTGGGGGGAACAAGCACAGTCTCTGTACTTTCAGCACTGACTTTGGACTTTTCTTCTGTTGTGAGGGGTGCCTCTGCACTGGTCAAAATGTCCAAACAGGGAGCACTGTCCACTCCTGGCTCTGCATGTTCAGTATTCGCCATACTCTGCTCAGTATTATCTTTGAAGGAAGGCCCAGGTTGCTCATCCTGAGTAAACTCTCGAATCTCTGAACTTTGAGGCACAAAAAGGGTGCTATCAGTACTGTCAAACTGTTCTGCAAATGCCGGTATGTTACCAGTGAGATTCACAACATTAGACTCCTCCTCAGGTAACTCAAACAGTTCTACTAGACACAAGGAATCTGCTACTTCACTTGCAGGGGGCATTGGGTCCAAGGAAGAAGCTGGGGAGTTAGGCAGTTCTGAAGGTCCAGCCCCATTCCCACAGTTTGGCATAGGATTTCCCCAAAACAACTGACTCAGTTCATATGAGGGATAATAGACATTATCACAGTCACTCTCATCAGAAACAGATGAACAGTCATCACTATCCCTCGGGGCCTGCTGAGGGGAAGGTCTTGGTTCTGAAACAATACGGGCAGGTTGGTTCTGTTTCCTCTTTGTAACAGCATGAGTCACTGGCCCAGGAGAGGTGTCAGGTGTTGGTTCCGCATCAATAATAACTTGACCGATGGGCAGTAAGTGATTACGGTGTATTGTTTTTTCAGCTTTAGAATCATTTTCTGGGTGCACCTTGTACACCAGCAAATCATCCAATTTACCAACCACTACATGAGGAAGATAGTGCCATCTGTCCGCAATTTTGTGTTTTCCATGCAATCCCAAGTTACGGAGCAATACTCTATCCCCAGGCAACAACTCCTGAGCTTTTACTCATCGATCATGTCTTTCTTTGTTGGCCAGATTCCACTTTGCTGCCATAGTTTGAGCTAGTTGATAGGCATGATTCAACTGATCTTTCAATTTCTGGATGTACTGCAAGTAGTTTTCAGCCTGGACCCCATCTGGAGAGACCACAAAGCAGACATCAACTGGTAGTCGGGCCTCCCTCCCAAACATGAGATGGTAGGAGGAGAACCCAGTAGCGTCATTTTTGGTGCAATTGTACACATGTACCAAGGTGCTAATCTGCTGGCTCCACTTAGGCTTGTCTTTTGGGTGGAGAGTGCCTAGCACATCCAGAAGGATGCGGTTAAAGCATTCTGGTTGAGGGTCCCCCTTCGGATGATAGGGGGTGGTTCTTGACTTCCGCACCCCCCACAGAGATTGCATTTCTTTGATTAGTCTACTTTCAAAATCTCTGCCTTGGTTAGAATGGATCCATTGGGGAGTGCCATAGTGAACAAAGAACTTCTCCACTAGCACCTTGGCCATGGTAGAGGTCTTCTGATCTTTAGTTGGAAAGGCTTGTGCGTACCATGTAAAATGATCTGCAAGCAGCCTGGGACTTTCCCCAGGGTCCAAAAGGTTCAGTTGGCTGATCCATCTGTCTGTCAACACAAGGGCTCCCCCTCCAGGTCCATTTAGGCACCAAAGTCACAAAACTACAATTCCAACAGAGTTTTGCTCCCACAAATCCCTGGGGACAGACACCATTTTAGGGTCCCCAAAAATACTGATTGGTCCATGATAGCGGTCCAGAACCAAGATGGTGGCGCAATATCGAAATGTCCATGCTGCAAAGAAGGCAGGTTAGACAAACTTCAATAACATTACTATTATCAAGGTACTCAGTAAATACGTAAAGCTTCTAACAGAGTTCCCTCTGCGCAAATAGCGATGGCAGAACGGAGTGATTATCTGGCAGCCCGGGCGGGACTCGAGCATAGAAACACTCAGCCCCCTCCCAGATTAAAAAAGCACCATGTTATTGGCAGCTCTTAAAGGGACAGAGCATAGAGTCATTAAGGCACTCTCACACAAACACTTTTAAAGTGCTAAGACACAGGATACCAGCCTGGCGGTGGGCATTTAGGCACACCCAAGAAAGACTTTCGGGAACCCCCATTTGTAGGGGGATTATGCTATGTTTTGACAAGTCATCACATTTAGGACAGCATTTGAATATAGAAACTCGGGTAATATGAAGGCTATGTTGAAAATGTGGGGTGCATCGCCGGCCTGGTGGCACTGAAGGTTGAGGCTCTGGACCTCGTACCATGCTGGCGACCCATGTTCAGGAGCGAGCGCAGGCCGTTGGTGGTCAGCAGGGGAGGAGAAAGATTGAGCATCCCAGGGACAGCTCTCCTTTTCCAGGGAGAGGGACGACCAGTTGTCGGTGCATGCCTGACCCCTAGTGGCAGCTGGGGACTGGCACATCGATGCTGCAAACATCAGGTCAAATGTGAGGCAGATGCCTGATGGGGTGCGCATACAGCAGTATGCGCGGCACCGTCGCTAGCATCCTTGTACACTCCGCCCCTGAAGGGGAGAAACCAATAGGAAAAAGCTCATGGTGGATGATGGAGGGCTCTCAAGTCTCACCCCGATGGTCATGGCGCCCTCTACTGGATCCGGTCTTGGTGGGGTGGGCCCCCGACCCGCCGACCTACCGGGGAGGTGAGCCCTAGGGGTATAGTCTGCATCAGCTAGTGGATGTTGAGGAGCAGGGCTGGGGCTCACTCCAGATACAGAGCCGTGAAGCAGGAGTACAGATAATTAAAAAAAAAATGTGGGGTGCAAATATTTAAGATTTCCGCAGCTACTAGCATACGTACTGAAATTGCAACAAGTGGGCATAACTTTGTCTGGTGGGAGGAAAACCTGCCTGAACTATGTTTTGACAAGCTGTCATATTTAGGACAGCATTTGAATACAGAAGCTCGGGTAATAAGAAGGCTAGGTTGAAAATGTGGGTTGCATCGTTGGCCCAGTGGCACTGAGGGTTGAGGCGCTGAACGCCACACCTTGCACCATGCTGGCAACCCATGTTTGGGAGTGAGCACAGGTAACTGAGGGTCGGCAGGGGAGGAGAAGGATTAAGTGTCCCAGGGACAGCTCTCCTTTTATGGGTAGAGGAGCGACCAGTTGTCGCTGCATCCCTGGCCCCTAGCGGCGGCTGGGGGCTGGCACACCGATGCTGCAGACATCAGGACAAAGGTGGAGCAGATGCTTGACAGGGTGCACGTACAGCAGTGTGCACAGAATCGTCACCGGCATCCTTGCACACTCCGCCCCTGAAGGGGAGAAACCAGGAGGAAAAAAAGCTCATGTTGGATGATGGAGGGAGCTTGCAGGTCCCACCCCCGAATAGTCACGGTGCCGACCCCTGTACTGGATCTGGTCTTGGTGGGTGTCAACCCTGCTGACCTCGCCTGCCGTCCACCGACCCTGCCAGGGGGGTAAGCCCTGGGGTAGCTGGTCGGTATCAGCTGATGGACATTGGGGGGGGGCTGGGGCTCCCTCCAGATAGAGAGGGCCGTGGAGCAGGAGTACAAAGAATTAAAAAAAAAATGTGGAGTGCAAATATTTAAGATTTCCGCAGTTACTAGCATGCGTACCAAAATTGCAACAAGTGGCCATAACATTATCATTTTTTCATATTTTGACCCTAAATGTTGAACATAGTCTTCTTATCGCCCCACCTCATGAACCCTGTAGGTGAAAATGTTAAAATCCGTGGGAAAATGGTATTCCACGCCACAGGTGCGAAAACACATAATGGCCAGGATGTGAAAAATGACAGCTGTACTGGTCATGAGATGCTGTGATAAAAAGGATATACTGAAAATTTGGAGTGAAAATATTGAAAATAACCAGAGTTACATGCGTGCACAGAAATTTTTGACTGACTGGGTGTAACTCTGCCATTTTTTTGAGTTGTTGCACCAAGTTTTCAGCATGGCCTTTTGGGACCCCACCTCATAAAGAATCCACTGTCATATTGTTCACTTATCCTGAAAGATGATTTTGTGGAGCGACCGCGACATTCTGTGCCACAGGTGCAAAAACATATTTCAGGCAGGATGTGAAAAATGAAAGCTGTACTGTTCATAAGGAGGTGTGAAAACATGGGAATGTTGAAAATCTGGAGTGAAAATATTAAAAATTAGCGAAGTTAGGAGCGTGAGTAGAAATTGTGCAATGCATACTTGTAACACAGAAATTTTTTTGAATTTTTTCACCAAATTTGCAACATGGTCTTTGTGGAACCTCACCTCATGAACTCTGTCACTGTCATTTCATTAATCGGTCCCGGAAGGTGATTCCACACAGTGACCGCAAAATCATCTTTCAGGACTGAGTAACGAAATGACAGTGACAGCGTTCATGAGGTGGGGTCCCAAGAACCCCATATGGAAAATTTGGGGCCAAAATTCCTCAGAATTGTAAGATATCAACCTAAGTTGAAAACTCCATTGCCCCATTGACTGCCATTATATGGCGCTTACCTTTGATTCTTCAGTTTGCTGGTCAGCTTTAAAGAGTGCAGACGTGTCCCAGTCCTCAGAAGATAACAGAGCCGACCTCCAGAGGTAAGTATGGGGTAAGGGAGGGTAAAGGGAGGTGGGTGCTCAGTGGCAGGGTGGGGATAGGGGACTGGGGAGACGATGAGGGACAATTTTCTTTTTTACAGGTTAAAAAAAAAAAGAGGTCGGGAGACGGTTTTCTTTATTTACAGGTACAAAAAAATAAATTTGGGCACACTGGGGTGGACTCCCAATGTGCCACATGAGTTGGGTGGTACATGATACCAACACAGGGATTGGGCACCCTGATGTTGGCACAGGAACGGGGAATGGAGGGTGCAGTGTGGACAGCACACAGTGGGAGGGAACAGGAGGATTAACATTTTATTTATTTGCTCCCTAAGTGCCTCTGGACCCCCTTTCATTAATATTTCACTCAGGGCCAGGGCACACACAAACAGAACTACTGCCAGCCACAGGGAGAGGCTTTCACTTTCAAGTGCCGTAGCACTCCTTCAATGTGCGAGAGGGAGAGGGGGAGGAGCTGACGCAGCAGCTTGCCCAGGAGCTGCGCGGCGATCGGCAACCCACCGCAGCATGCAGCTGCTTCTTTTCATTTTTTTCTGCTCTGCCGGTCCCCTTTAGCAAAATTGGGGACGACGGGACCGGCAGGAGCACTCAAGGACCCTCTGGATCCGGGACACAAGGCGGCACAAATGGAGGCAGCATCTGGTAAGCCCCCAACTGTGGTGGGGGGGGGAGTTACAGTTAGATGCCTGAGACTGGGATGGGAGAGGGGAGGGCAGCAGCAGAAGGGGGCAGTGGGAGGATTTAATGAAAGATGCCGGGCTGTTGGGGAAGTGAAGGGTGCGTGCAGGGCAGACTGCAGCAGTGGAAGGGGACACGAGGGTCTGCAGACTTGCAATGCTGGCTATGCAAATGAGAGGAATGAAGCGCACTCTCTTATTGGTGCAGTTTATTTCTCTCAAGTGTGAGCCGGCTCCATGCTGTGAAATTCCGATGGCTGTCACACTCGGCTTCAGTGGTCATTGGTGTGTCAGGGTCACGCCCACTGTACAGTGCTCTGCATTGGACTCGTCCCTGACACACCTCTGAAATGCAGTACTGTCCCAAGGTGTTTCTTGCACAGGTACAAGGAAACGCAAAGAATAATAAGTTGCAAGACACTGTAGAAAATGCTGTTTTAAATGAAGAATGGTGAAAATTGTGGATTCTGCTATAAAATTGTGGGTGCAATACTCAAGTGGTCCAGTACCTTCCCACTCCAAAAAGAAAACCCTGCTATTATGAACTGAGCTGGCAATACAGACTACAGATTAAAGTAATGAGCTGTGGATGAGCTTGGTAAATCAAGCAGACTTAGGTTTGATTCCTACAACTTCCACTTGCATATGTGTGTGGCTCAGAAAGTCACCTAACCTCCACAGTGCTCCTGGTTTGCCCCTAAACACAGGCACGGTGCCTTATGGGCTTTACCCAGTTACCAAAAAGAGTAGCTGATCATTTTATTTGTTTTTTATTTATTTATTTGTAGGTACCTAAACCAAACAAAAGAAACACTCTAGATATGGGGTTGATACCAGATCATTCACAGAAGAAAGGGGTTCTGAAAGAACTCAAAACTGAAGGTGGACAAAGCAATGGGGCCTGATGGGATTCATCCCAGAATTCTAAAAGAACTAAGGGTAGAACTAGTGACACCACTGACTACCCTCTTTAACAAATCATGGGAGGATGGGGTGGTACCTGAGGACTGGAGGATGGCAGATGTTATTCCACTTCACAAAAGTGGGAGCAGGGCAGAAGCAGGAAACTATAGACCTGTTAGTTTAAATTCAGTGATTGGGAAGATGATGGAATCACTTCTGAAGGAAAGAACTGTTGAGTACCTAGAGGCCAGAGGGGCACAGGACCCAAGGCAGCAGGGATTCACAATGGGAAGGTCATGTCAGACGAATCTAAAAGATTTCTTTGACTGGGTGACCAAAATAGTAGATCAAGAAGGGGCTGTGGACATGGCCTACCTAGGTTTTAGCAAGGCATTTGACACAGTCCCACACAAAAGATTAATATACAAGTCGGCCAGCCTGGGAGTGGGTCCCAAGTTGGTAGCCCGGGTAAAAAATTGGCTAGAGAACAGGACACAGAGGGTAATAGTAAATGGAGTCCACTCTGAAGAAAGGGGGGTTACTAGTGGGGTACCACAGGGTTCAGTACTAGGACCGGTCCTCTTTAATGTCTTTATAAGCGACATTGCAGAGGGACTGGAAGGAAAAGTATGTCTCTTTGCAGATGACACAAAGATCTGCAACAGAGTTGATACACAAGGTGGGGTTGAAAGGATGAGAAGGGACTTGGCAAGGCTGGAACAATGGTCAAATATATGGCAGCTTAGATTCAATGCTAAGAAGTGCAAAGTAATGCACTTGAGAAACAAAAACCCAAGGGAAGAGTACACAATGGGGGGGTGAGATACTAACAATAACAAAACTGGAAAGGGACCTGGGGATAATCATATCTAATGACCTAAAGGTGGGTAAGTAATGTGAGAGGGCAGTAAGGAGGGATGGGGGGATACTGGGATGCATAGGGAGAGGCATCATCAGTAGAAAACAGAAAGTTGTTATCCCTCAGTACAGACAGCTGGTGAGACCCCATCTGGAGTACTGCTTGCAGTTCTGGAGACCCAGTCTCCACAAAGACATAGACAGGATGGAGGCGCCCAGAGGAGGGCAACTAAGATGGTGCAGTGTCTGCACCAGAAGACATATGAAGAGAGACTTAAGGAGCTTATATGTATAGACTCGAGGAAAGGAGGGAGAGGGGAGACATGATAGAAACTTTCAAGTACCTCAAGGGAATCAACAAAGTCCAAGAGGGTAACATCTTTCAGAAAAAGAGGTGTGCAAGAACAAGGGGTCACAATTTGAAGGTTGAGGGGGCACGGCTCAAAGGTAATGTGAGGAAGTATTTTTTCCCAGAGAGGGTTGTGGATGCATGGAACAGCCTTCCTGAGGAGGTTGAGGAGTCAAAAACAGTGGTGGATTTCAAGAATGCATGGGACAGGCATGGCAATTCTAGTGGGTGGGGGTAGGAGAAAGTAGGCTGTTGGTTAACTAGGACCTGCAGCTTATCCATTAGGTAGGAAAATGGACAGACTGGGTGGGCCAAGTGGTCCTTATCTGCCATCAAATTCTATGTTTCTATGTTTCTATGTAACTGGGTAGGTAAACTGGTCCCAGGGACCATTTTCAGGCATGACCTGGGCAATCAAGATGGCACATATCAGCATGGATACACAACATTACAAGAAGTAGAAACAAAATATACAAAAACATGAAGAGTTATGCAGAGCGCTGTAAGGTTACACTAATACAGAACACCCACAATTACAGTTTGAAAAAGAGAAATATAGTATACAAAGCAAGATGTGTCAATAAAGAGTGAAGTGAGTTACAGTGATAAAAAGCATAGGTAAATCTACAGGACCAACAACACAGGAATAAAACTATTTCATTTAATAATACAAGTAGGACTGGTTGGAGGGGCATCCATGTAGGATATCAAGCCAAGCACTTTGAGAGGCAGAGAAATGGCATGGATAATCTTGAAATTAGGTGACAGCCACAGCTCAATTTCATCTGGGGCACTTACAGGCCAAGGTGGCTAGGAGGGTTCTGTGAGAGCGTGCTTTGAAGAGAGAGGTTGCACCTAGGTGGTGGAGGGGGCTGGCAAACCATTACAAAGCCTGGGGCAGCTATGGAACAGACCCTTTCTCCCATACAGGTGGCATCCTGGGGATGGTCGAGGAGAAGGTGCAGGAAGGACCTAAGTTTATGAGTGCCACTTTTGGGATTAAGTAATGCCAACAGTGGGGAGTTCTCTTTCCCTGAAAGACTTATCAACAAGGCAATCTAGGAGGTAGTCCTGAAGGGCCTATGGGGACAGCCAGCCCAGCATTTGCTAGAGGGAGCAATGATGATGGGTGTTGTAAGGGCCAGCAAGGCAAATCTGCAGATGTTGTAGGTAGAGTTGAGTCTGGAGAGGTTTTGACTAGAGGTTTGGGAGAAAATAGTTGAGAAATAGTCCAGGAGAGGGAGAGGCACACCCCTTGGCAATAGTTAGCCATGCTTCAGAGGTCATTAGATGTTTTAACCTGAAACAGACAGCCTTTTTTCTCTCATGAATCTGCTTCACTGTTATCCCTATGTTTAGACCCAATAAACATAGCCTTAGTTTTTTGTATTTACAAGTAATCTGTTTGAAGCGAACCACCTCCAGGCAGCACTGAACTCCTTGGAGAGGGAGCTGGATAGCTCAGTCAGATTTCTGGCACTATGATAGAAAATCAGGTCATCCGCTCAAATGAGCATGTGGCAGCCCTTGCTTTGCCTGAGGAGGTGGTTTACAAAAAAGTAGAACAGAATTGGTTCGAGTATGGACCCCTGAGTGACCCCACTATTGATCCCAGTGAGTTGGAGGTGCCCACCCTGTGCAGACCACTTGGGATCTCCCCGAGAGATAGTTCTCAAACCAGGCTGGCATTGCAGCTGAGAAGCCATAGTGCTTCAGCTTGTCAAGAAGGGTGTTGTGGGCCACAAGGCTCCAGTTAGTTTACCATAATCCATGTCCTTGAAGACGTGGTCAGTGAAACAGGCCAAGGTAGTGGTGGTACTATGGCCCTTTCTAAAACCATGCCGGTGAGGGAAGAGCAGGTTACATTTAGCCACGTGTTCAGAAATTTGCCGAAACACAATCTTTTCCAGTATTTTTCTTAGGTGGGAGAGGAT
Source organism: Neoceratodus forsteri (assembly GCA_016271365.2). Taxonomy (NCBI): domain Eukaryota; kingdom Metazoa; phylum Chordata; order Ceratodontiformes; family Ceratodontidae; genus Neoceratodus; species Neoceratodus forsteri. The sequence continues at coordinate 420,536,307 of JADMNL010000023.1, forward strand.
GGACACTGGATGGTAGTTGTCCAGTGAGTTAGGGTCCCCAGATTTAAAAATGGGGCCAACTCCTGTCTGTTTCCATAGTGATGAGATGGTTGAGGAGGACAGTGATAGATTAAAAAGGGTGGCCAGGGGTTTGGCAATAAGTTAGGCTGTTAGTTTAAGGAACCTTGGGCAGAAACTATCACTACCAGCTGTACTGTAGTTGGGTAGGGCCATGAGGACCCAATGGATCTCTTTGGGGAGGTAGCCTTGAAATGAAATGGGGGGTCTTGGGCCATTCAAGTTTAGTTGTTTTGAGACTGAGCCATTCCTGTAAGTGACAGCTTGTTCAGATACTCAAGCCAGATTTCTGAATTTGACATTTAGGGCCTGTGCCACTTGGTGGTGGTCGGTTACAGTCCCTACTGCTGTGCACAATTTGATTTACCTTTGTTTGATCCTTGATTTGAGTAGGGCATTCATCAAGGGCCAGAACTTTTTACGGTCACCTAGGTTGCTAACCTGAAGGTTTTTTAGGCAGACCACTTGTGGGATTTTATTTCCTGTTTGCAAAGGTTGCAATCCTGTAGAGTTTTCATACAGTAAGGGACAGGGAGGATTTGTGAGCCTCCCACATGGCGTTCCCCCTGCTTCCTTCTACTAATAAGATATTTTGTTAACACCTTTCGTTTACACCTCTGACTCTCCAGGTGGTGACGGGGAAGTGTTTGTCCTGGACGGAGGACAGAGGACAATGCAGCCATGAGAAACCCAAGAGCAGAGTTCACATTGGGTAGCGTGTGGAGGCCAGACCAGTCCGCAGCCCTAACATCCAAGAATAGCTGTGGTGGTATGTCCCAGTCTCAGAAGACTGTGAAGAAGAGAATTTGGGGGGAAGGCACTTACAGAATCAGATGCAGAAAGTCGGGGAGTGAACATTGATGGAATCAAATAGACCACCCACCTGTAGGATCATGTATTCTCTCTCTGTAAGTATCCAGTCCAGTAGGGAGTGACTGGAGAACTTAGGGTTGAGACAGGATGGAGTGGAAATGAGTTGAGTGAGGTTAAGCTGTTCAGCACATCAAACCAGTTTATGCTGAAATCCCCTAACAATATAAGCCTCCTTATGAGAAGCAGTGACTGATGTTTAGAGTAAGCTGTGTGAGGCCTTTTAGACCCCCTTTGGAGGGGCTGCAGGCATAGCCTACATAGAGTTTCTTGGCAGAACCTAGAGTAAGCTTAGTAATGAGTCATTCACACAGTCATCCATGGAGCTGCTCGAGATTAGGGAGGCACTTAGGGATTCCCTGTAATAAAGAAGGATTCCACCTCCCTTTCTGTTTCCCAATCTGTCCTCTCTGACCACATGAAAGCCCCTTATATGGCAGCTGGATTCAGGGATGGAGGGTTTTAACCACGTTCCTATGATTCATATTATGTCAGTGTTGTAAGGAGCGATCCAGGCTTCTAACTCAGAGATCTTGGACATCAAACTACATGCATTGAGGTGCACTATCTTAAGCTCATGATGGTTAGTCCAAAGGGGGTCCTTGTGATGTAGTGTGGAGGCAAATAGGCCTGTGTTGCTCTCAGTGTTCCTACCCAAAAGTTTTAGCAGAAGGGAGGACGAGGGGTTTGAGAGTCTCCATAAGGGTAAAGGGCACCCATGAAGACTTGTGGAGTAAACATATGCACCTAGGAAATGACCTGTCTCTTGTCTGGTGGTTAACTTTCAGAGTATGCACAAGACAAACAAAAACATTCTTAGCACCTCTCCTGTGGTGATAGATTCATAGATTTTGTTGGCAGATAAGGACCTCCTGGCCCACCCAGTCTGCCCATATAATCCCCTAATAGTGCTACCCAAGCCACTACTGGAGGGGCCATCTTCCACCCCCTCTCCATTATCCAAGATACCCATGTGTTTATCCCAGGCACACTTAAAACATGTGACTGTATTTGCCCCCACCACCTCCACTGGGAGGCAATTGTAGTCATCCACCACCCTTTCCATAGAGAAAAGAACTTACTCACGTTTCCGCTGAACCTACCCCCCTCCAACTTTATATTGTGACCCCTAGTCTTAGAAAATTTTTTTCAATGGAAAATACTCTCCTCCTGAACCTTATTTATTCCCTTGAGATATTTGAATGTGTCTATTATATCCCTCCCCCTCCTCCTGTCCTTCAGGGAGTACAAGTTTAATTCCCTAAGCCTCTCTTCATAGGTCTTCTGACGTAGGCCCTGCACCATTTTGGTTGCCCTTAACATAGCATTAGGAGCAAAGCATCACAACACCTGGACTGGAGCATCCCAACCATTGCATACACATCAGTTTACCCTGAGCTAGGATCAATAGCTTCAAGCACCTACCCAGACTGAAACAACATTAATAGTTGGACTGTGGTTTCTATCATTATGACCACCCCACATTTACAGATACCAAACAGGAACACATTAGTGTAGTATTGTCCACAACAGTACTCACATTTTCTGCAGTTAGATAATTGTACAGTCCACAAGTGGTATGGCTATGAAGGGCAGAGTCTCCTGCCGACTGCTGCCCTATGAAGACACCCTTAGAAAGATGCCCATCACCCTTTGTGCTGCAGCCCTTCATGATCTGGACTGCAGCATGGAGGACTGCTAGCGGTCAGAAGGCTTAAGAGAGGAGGTGGAGGTGCTCCACCCCCTGCAGCTATTTGTGCCATTGATTAGCTGAAGCTGAGAAGCAACAGAAGCCGCTGACTGGTGGGCTGAGTCTCTGTGAACCCTACCGAAATACAAAGCTATAGGTGAGTTGTGAAGGAGGAAGACTGCAGCAGGGGTCTGACTGTGAGAAACAGCTGTCTTGCACCACTCATGTGTCCACCACTGCTGCCACCACTTGCCGAGCTCTCGATGATGTGTGGGACTTTAAATCCTCCAGTCCCTCTGTTCTTTCCACCCCTTCGAACCATTCGTGATGCTGATTTGAAGAAGTTGGGGAGCACCAGGGGCTGCTGATTGGTGGGCCAAGAGTCTCCGTTTAGCCCTGCTGAAATCTGAAGCTGAAGGCAGGAGGAAGGCTGCAGCAGGGGTCTGATTGTAACAGCTTTCGCTACCCCAGCCCTGCTTATGTGTCCACCACCGCTATTGCCGCTTGCCAAGCCCTCACGGATGTGTGGGAATTTAAATACCTCTCTCTCTCTGTTCTCTACATCCTTTGGAGCAATTCATGCCACTGATTGGCTGAAGCTAGGGAGAACCAGGAACCACTGACTGGTGGGCCATGAGTCTCTGTGAAGCCCTGCCGAAATCTGAACCTGATGCCGAGTCATGGAGGGGGAAGGCTGCAGCAGGGGTCTGAATGTAACACCGTTCTTGACCCCGCTCATGTGCCCGCTGCCACTGACACCAATCATATCCCAGGCTCCTACTAGTTTTTCTAGGGGGAGCTGCTCCTGGTGTATTTGTAGAGATCTGGTCTTTCATATTTTTTAAATCTGCAAGCAGAGATCGCATCTACCCAGGGCTGTTTATAATTAGAATTGTATTTCGTGTGTAATTCAGTTACTGCCCAACACGTAGCTGTGAAGAATATTAGCTTGTCTGGCCTTGATGTGCAGTGTACTTTACAGTGAAACATAGAAAAATAGACTTTGACGGCAGGTAAGGATCGCTTGGCCTACCCAGTCTGCCTATTTCCCTACATATTGGATAAGCTGCAGATCCTAGTTAACTAACAGCCTACGTCTTCCTAACCCCCACCAGAATTGCCTTATGTCTGTCCCATGCATTCTTGACCTCACGACCTCCTCAGGAAGGCAGTTCCATCGTCACCACCCTCTTAGTGAAAAATACTTCCTCCACGTTGCCCTAGGCCGCCCCCATCTTCAAATTGTTCTTGCACATCTCTTTTCTGAAAGATGCTACCCTCTTGGACTTTGTTGATTCCCTTGAGGTACTTGACAGTTTCTATCATGTCTCCCTCTCCCTCCTTTCCTCAAGGGTATACATATTAAGCTCCTTACATCTCTCTCTTCATATAGCTTCTGGTGCAGTCCCTGCACAATTTAGTTGCCCTCCTCTGGACTGCCTCCATCCTGTCTATGTCCTTGCAGAGGTGGGGTCTCCAGAACTGCACGCAGTACTCCAGATGGAGTCTCACCAGCTGTCTGTACAGAGGAATAACAACTTCCTGTTTTCTATTGGTGATGCCTCTCCCTATACATCTAGGGTTACCACCTGTCCTGATTTTCGCAGGACAGTCATGATTTGGGCAGCTGTGTCCTGCGAAAAAACATGAAAAATACTACATGTCCTGACTTTTTATTCTAAAAAATATTTTCTAACTTTCCACTAAATGTTGCAGAAAACTATAATACCTTAACTAAAATACAATAAAATGATTACAAATAATAGAAGCAACCAATAAACTACAATACTTTGCCTTAATTCTGATTATATACAGAAAACCAGTCTGTTACATTGGCCGAGGTTACGTACTGTCCTGCGAAAAATCATGTTTCAGTGAGCAATGTCCCACTTTGGGCTTCTTAAAAGGTGGTAACCGTATATACATCCCGGTATCCCCCCAGCCCTCCTTACTGCCTTCTGACATTACTTGCTTACCTTTAGGTTATCTGATATGACTACCCCCAGGTCCCTTTCCATTTTTCTTGTAGTTAGTACCTCCTCCTCATTGTGTACTCTTCCCCTAGGTTTTTGCTTCCCAGGTGCATTACTTTCCACTTCTTTGCATTGAATCTAAGATGCCATACTGTTGACCATTCCTCCAACCTTGCCAAGTCCCTTTTCATCCTTTCTACCCACCCTTGTGTATCAAACCTGTTGCAGAAATTTGTGTCATCTACAAAGAGACATGCTGTTCCTTCCAGTCCCTCTGCAATGTCACTTATAAAGACATTAAAAAGGACCAGTCCCAGTACTGAACCCAGCAGTACCCCGTTAGTAACCCCCCTTTCTTCAGAGTGGACTCTGTTTACTACTACCCTCTGTGTCCTGTTGTCCAGCCAATTTTTTTACCCAGGCTACCACCCTGGGACCCACTCCCAGGCTGGCTAATTTGTTTATTAATCTTTTGTGTGGGACTGTGTCAAATGCCTTGCTAAAGTCTAGGTAGGCCATGTCCACAGCCCCACCTTGGTCTACTACTTTGGTCACCCAGTCAAAGAAATCTATTAGATTCATCTGACATGACATGACCTTCCCTCTGTGAATCCATGCTGCCTTGGGTCCTGTGCCCCGCTGGCCTCTAGGTACTCAACAATTCTTTCTTTCAGAAGTGATTCCATTATTTTCCCTACCACTGAGGTCAAACTAACAGGTCTGTAGTTTCCTGCCTCTGCTTTGCTCCCACTTTTTGAAGGGGAATCACATCCGCCCTCCTCCAGTCCCAGGTACCACACATCCTCCCATGATTTGTTAAAAAGGGTAGTCAGTGGTTTACAAAGGCTCCTGGAGATCAAAACAGAACAGGCCTTACAAAGATTAAAACTCAAATATCATGAAGGGGCCCCAAGAGCCACAAGACTGCTAGCCCACCGACTCAGACAAAGAACATCCAAATCTACTATTACCCAAATCAGGAAACCGGATTCAGGTAAAGTAACCACAATCCCCTCTCAGGATCAGGCAGGCATTCCTACCCTTCTATAGACAGCTATGTACATCAGAAAGAGAAGCAGAGGCAGGAAACGTAGTGGATTTCCTCAGTAGATTAGAGCTACCCTCATTAACACCAGAACAGCAACAGGCCCTGATCCAGCCCATATCGGGTCTTGAATTTGCTGGGGCACTCTCGGGCATCAAGGTGGGCAAGAGCCCAGGCCCAGACAGGTATACCTTAGAATTTTAAGACCTTCCAGGGCCCACTGTTGCCGGTTTTGTTGAATGTCTGCAGAGAGGTCCAGACAGGAGGAGCATTACCCCACACATGGAACTATGATTCAGTAATGAGCATACTTAAGCCAGGGAAAGACCAGACTAATTGCTCTTCATACTGACCTATCTCGGTACTAAATGTCGACTACAAGCTGTTTGCATCGGTACTGGCTAAAAGGCTAGAAGGGCTTCTGCCTGGGTTAATACACACAGACCAAACGGGCTTTGTACTGGGCCGACAAACACAAGATAATATTAAAAGAACTCTACATATTCTCCGCCTGGCCAACCTGTCTGGGGCTCCTTTTCTGCTCCTTAGTTTGGACGTGGAGAGGTCCTTCGACAGGGTGGCCTGGCCTTTCCTGTTTCAAACACTAGGAAGGATAGGTTTCCCAGATGATTTTGTTAAGGCTATGAGAGCAATTTACTCCCAGTCTCAGGCTTACATTAAGATTAATGGAGCAGTGTCACCCCCAATTTCACTGGGGAGAGGCACAAGGCAGGAGCGCCCATTGTCACCCCTGCTGTTTGCCCTTTACCTCGAGCCTCTTGTACAGGCTCTTCAACAAGAGAATAAGATAGAGGGTATCACCCCCATAAATTAGCTTTATACGCTGATGACCTGCTGATATACTTGACTGATCCAGAGAACTCATTGATGCCCCTATGGAGGGCACTGGAGGAGTTTAGTGATTTGGCAGGGTACAAATTAAATCTAGCTAAAACAGAGGCCCTTCAGATAAATTACATCCCCTCAGCTCACACTAAACATTGATTTCCCTTTAAATGGGACTCCCCTAGTATAACATATCTGGGAGTTCACATTGGCTCCTCACATGAGAACCTGTTTACCTTGAATTACTCCCCGTGCTCAATAAATTGACAGCCGAAATGGAGAGATAGAGAGTAATGTCTCTCCCCCTTCAACAACGGATAGACTCAGTATGCATGGTCTTACTTCCAAGATTTTTATACTTAGCCCAAACAATTCCTATCCCGGTCCATAAGGAATTCTACATATCCCTCAACAGGAAGATTTCCTGGTATATTTGGGGAGCTCAGAGACCAAGGATATGGCTATCCATTTTACAACTTCCCCGCCGCAGGGGTGGACTGTCTCTCCCAAACTTAGAATACTACCACCAAGCAGCTCAGTTAAGAACTATACTATACTGGCTCCACCCTATGTACCAAGCCAGATGGAAGGACTTAGAAATACAGACAGAAGACCTGGCACAGCTGCATCGAATCCTTTTGTCGGGTCCATATGGGGGGGACCTAAGGAAGAGGGACAATTTCTACACAAATACCACGCTGCAGACCTGGCAAAAGGTAATGCAATCTAGAAAATTAGATCAGTGGAGATCCCTCCTCTATTCCCTTCCCTACCAGGCACATTTTAAACCCGTACAAATGGACTTGGGGTTCCGACATTGGGAAAAACAAGGCCTCCACATGATACATCAGTTCATAGAAAGGGGGACAATCATAAGCTTTACTGACTTGGTTACACGATATGGGATACCCCATAGAGATAGATTCAGATATTTCCAGGTGAGGGGTTTCATTAAACCCCTATCAAGGATTCTGTGGCAAGAGACCCCCCCAAATTGATAGAGATCATGAAATTGGCATTAGATGGCAGAGCCCCATTAGCACATATGATCTCCTATCTCTATGAGGCCATCAGCACATTAGAAGGAGACTCTGTAGACCACATCAAACAAACCTGGGCCTTAAATCTTAACCAGCCCATCTCAACTGGGCTATGGAAAAACACCTTAACAATATGTACAAAGGGATCTCCGCTATCATGTGGAGAGAATTTGAATGGAAAAATGTGGTCCTGTTTTTAGAACCCCAGCAGTGACTGCTAAATACTCCAAAAGGGGGCTGTCACAATGTTGGAGGGAGTGCGGAGTCTCTCCAGCCACCCATGGGCATGTGTTCTGGAGCTGCCCTATACTCCACCCCTTTTTGGAGCACCTACAGGAGACTTTATCATTAATTTTCTCCCCTGAATTAAAACTCACCCATCACCGCTTTTTTCTATCTCAATGGCCAGCTGAATTTAGAGATCTCAACTCGACCAAACTGATATCAATTATGATCTTGATGACCAAAAAGGCCATAACCAAAAAGTGGCTGTTGAAAGAACCCCCCCCCATTGTTCAATGGCAAGATACATTAATAGAGATATACAGAATGGACAGACTGTCGGCAGTTCTAAATAAAGCACAAGAGCAATTTGAAATACTGTGGAGGAGATGGGTGCTGTACATGGCCCTCCTCTGCCCAGATTTTATTCCCTAATATAACAATACGGGGCAGCATACTCAACAAGCAATGAACTATGGACCTGGTATACCTTAATCCCTCCCCCCTGACTGTTTTTATATATGCCCATAAAATTCAGACCCCTCCTGAAGTCAAGATACATGATTAGACCTTTCTGTACTAACCCCTTACCTGTCTGTATGATGAAATGTATGAAGTAATATTATAAACAGTCTGATTGTTATGTGTTTTATCTCTTGTACATTGTCCACATATGTACTGTATCCTGTATGTATCAACTGGAAAAAAATCTTTAAATAAAGAGTTATAAAAAAAAAGGGAGGGGTAGTCAGTGGTGTCACTAGTTCTCCCCTTAGCTCTTTTAAAATTCTGGGGTGAATCCCATCAGGTCCCATTACTTTGTCCACCTTCAGTTTTAGGAGTTCTTTCAGAACCCTTTCTTTTGTGAATGTACTGGTATTGACCTCCCTCTCCAGAGTGCTTCTAATGATTGGATTAGGTACCTCCCCCTCCTCTTCTTTTGTGAATACTGAGTAGAAGTATTCATTCAGTAACCCTGCTTTTTAACTGTCACCCTCTGCCCACCTACCCTCACCTTTATTAAGCCTCAAAGTACCTCCCTTGGTCTTTCTTCGCTCCCTAATGTACCAATAAAAGGTTTTATCCCGCTTCTTAACCGAGTTGGCTATCCTTTCCTTGGTTTGGGCCTTTGCTACTCTGACTGTCTTCCCCGCTTCCTTCTGCTTTAACCGGTACAGATCTCTGTCCTGCTCCTTCTGTGTTTTCTTATACTTCCTGAATGCTGTCTTTTTCTCCCCAACCTTCCCTGCCACCTCTTTTGAGAACCATAGTGTTTTTCCCTTCTTTTTGATTTATTTGCTTCACACAAAGGCTTGTTGCCTCTGTGATGGCAGTTTTGGTGTCTCCCTATTGTTCTGCCACCCCTCTTTCTTGCCCGTTTGCTAGGGCTTTTCTGAGGCACTCTCCCATTTTCCCAAAGTCAGCCCTCCTAAAGTCCAGTATCCTCACTTTTGTATGGCTTGACTCTACGGCTGTGTTTATCGTGAACCACACTGTTTGGTGGTCACTTGTTCCCAGATGGCTACCCACTTCTAAATCTGAGATCCTCTCTCTGTCCCTGTTTGAGAATACCAGGTCTAAGATTGCTCCCTCCCGAGTGGGTTCCAACACTAGCTGTCTGATACATGCTCCCTGTAGGGCATCAAGAATGACCCAGCTCTTGGATGTGGCTGCAGCAAAGGTGCTCCAATTAACATCTGGCATATTCTGGCAGTGTGCATATCGGTCTAAAAAGAATAAATCTGATCTGTGTTGGTGAAGTTTAGTAACAGGAATAAATACTGCACGGGCTTGTGCTTGTTGTAAAATTTTTTATTAGTTTATTTGAGTTGGGGGCTTCACCCCCACACCCCCCTTTTCTTTTCTTTTTTTTTCGACTCAAATAAACGAATACAAAAAAACAACCGAAATGTAGTTCTCAGAGAGTAGCGAACTTGAACTCTACGCTAAGAGCGTGAGGTCCAGGGTAGGTTATGGCTACTCTCAGACAGACTACGCCATGCCAGCTGATCATATAGTTGTCATTTGTGGGTTAACCAAGGGGCCCCCAATATGAATCTGGCAAGATTACTATGACAGACCTCTAGCTTTTTAAGATCCCCCTTTTGCCCACTAGACTAAAATGTATCCCCATATTCAAACATGGGGATAATCATTGCATTTACCACTCTTTTTCTTACTTCTATACTCATAGCTGATCTAACCCTGTAAAGTGCCCTATTCTCTTATTCGCATTTTTAACCAGGTTGGTGATGTGCATATCCCAGCACAATAAGCTGTCCATCCACAAACTCAAATATTTATATGTATGTACCTGCTTGATCGGGGCCCCCCCAAGGACAACCACTCCCAGGACCGAACTGCTCAATATATCATTTCGTCGATGAACAACATGGTCTGTGTTTTCGTTACGTTCAAAACAAGCCTACCGTCCACTAGGAAGGCCTCAAATTCATTAAAGGCCTGCTGAAGCCTCTTTTGTATTAACTCTATGAATTTATCAGATGTATATATGATGGTGTCATCTGCATAGAGATGAAACAACACCTTTGAATCCAAGAAGGACAGATCATTTACATAAATTTTGAACAGTAAGGGCCCCAGGATGGAGCCCTGGGGGAACCCCTGACCCAACAGGCAAAAAACATGATTCCCACCCACCCACTGAAACATTCTGATTCCTATTAGCCAAATACTAATCCAACCACTTTGAACCCTGGCCCACTGTCCTAAGTGATGCAGCCCTGGACAGGAGGACATGGTGGTCAAGGAATCAAAAGCCTTTGATAAATCCATAAAAATTTCACCCAAAAGTGTCCTCCTGTCCAGGGCCACCTGCACATCCCCCACCACTTTGGCAAGGGTTGAGTTTTTGCTGTGAAATTTTTGAAAACCCGATTGCATATCATTAATAAACTAAAAGAATCCAAATGCATCCTTATTTGAGCTGAAATATCTTAGCTATCTGGGGCAGGAGTGAAACTGGCCGAAAATTGCTCATCTCCATCTTATTACCTCCTTTATATATGTGTATTACCCTTGATTGTTTCCATGCTAATGGGCACTCTCCCGTGGTTAATGACTTAACTGGGGCAGCATAGTTTAATAGTTTTGATGGAATATTTATCTAGACTGGTGGCTTTTGAGTTATTTAAACCAACTAATTCTCTAATTACTGTTTCCACAGTCTGCTGAAGGTATGCGGGGGAGGGCCTGCATGTTGCAAGCTGAAATGCTGGTTTGATGTAACCAGCCGGTTACATTGCTTTGGATTTAATCTGCATTTCTGAACATCCAGTACATTTATATATTCTGGTACACTCAGCACATTTATATTGCAGACACATTCGGTACATTTGAAGAAGGTAGGACCTCTTCAGCCGGGGGGCCAGCATGGCTATCCTGGTCCTTTTGCAATTGAGCTGGTGGGTAATTGATCCCAAATCTAGGGGTGACCCTGTTTCTTTGCACTCACGTGAGCAAATGCAGGCATTTAAAGCAGTCATTTCCAAGTTAAAGTAGTCAAATCCGATTAGACTTGAGGTCTCAGTCCCATTTGTGGCACATGGCTGAAGATTACAGCTCCACCGGACATCTTGACTAGCTTATTTAAGCAGACACTGGACCTCCCAGGCAAAGTCAGGATGAGCCCTGGTTTCTGAGTACTCCCCTTACAGTTCTGTAGGCATCATAGCAGAAAAAGACACATCAACACATTTATATGTACGTTGGACTCAACGGGTCCCTTACACAGTTAGGTCCACCTGCACTGGGCAAGATTTAGGTGCAGCAGTAGAAAGGTGCAGACCAACTGGACAGTCCTAAACAGCAACAGTCACTAGGGCGTTGGCAACCCCAATAAGCAATTTTCTTTCTTTCTTGCACGAGGGGGGTACAAGAGTACTTACTCAGGCTCCTCACGGTAGAATCTCTGCAATGAAGGCTGCTGACATTTTCCATTCTCTCACAACTGAGGCCGGATCAGCTCTCTCACAGCTGTCTTGTTGTCATCAAGTTGCAAGTCCACGATTTCCCCAATGTGGAAGGGAGGGCTAGCACCTGGGGGACTTTCTTCTGGCACGCCCCAAATATAGCAGACTTAACTCAAACTAAACTACTTTTAACTTTAACTGGTCAAATAAAAGACCCTCCGGGGTGGAGGGCTTACACTGGATCACCAGGCCCAGTTGCCTGGCTGAGGCCTGAGCCTCACCCCTGTGGAGGGCTCCTGCCCAAATCTCAAAAGCTGCTGAAAGTACAATCTTTTATGGGACTCTCCTGGGGCTACGATTGGCTGAGTTATTAGGTGCTTTAGCTCTGACTGGCTAGAAGGCTTGTCAATCAGGAAAATGAATTATTCATGAAGCTTCCTCAATGCACATTTGGTTTGCTGTTTTGGTGCCTGAAGCTAGGTCCCTGCAGTTCCCCGAGAGCACTTGACAGTTTCCAATGAGCTTTGGCAAAAGTCCCACAAGTCCTGGCGTTAAATCTTAGCTTTCCAATTGGCTGTGGCTGCTTAGAAACAGCTGCTGAACACACAGTCCTGTAAGCAGAATTTATACAGTCCCAAATAAAGCCCTGGTGCAGCCAGAATGATTATAAAAATTGCTCAAATGCCCCACAGTTCAGTAGCCACTGGTGTGTCCTTTAAGTCGCTGCCCAGATTTACTATTTCCCTCAGTCCATTTGTCTGTCACTGCTGCCCATATTTTCAGACCCCTTGCAGCAGGCAGTCTGTTACTCTGAGTCCCAATATTTCTGGTGCAGCCAGGATTCAAGCATTTATTTATTTAAAACACTGTCCCCCTTTTAAACACTTGCCCCCAAACACAGACAGCAGTGGTATTTATTTATTTTTACATTTTCTTTTCCTTTCAGCAGGTGCCAAAACACAGCTTTCCTGAGGGTAGAAATACCCTCATGAATATGTATGCAATCAGGGCCCCAGCTCATTTATATTCATGAGCCCCAATCTGGACACCTCGTGGATCTCTTAAAATACTTAGAGGAGCAGGCTCTACTGGCCCTTGCCATGGTCACCGGGTCCCACTTAGCAGGTGGGGACACCTGGACCACTGGATACTCCTCGGGTCGACGGCAAGTCGGGCAGTCACAGAATCAAAGGCGCTCATCGTGCCTGCGTGATCCCCACTGCACCGGATTGCAAGTACAGCACGGGTGATCACGGGTTGCTTTCTTGGAGCCCTGCAGGGCTGGATTGTACACAGGGAGCTAAACTGGAGCATCAGGGCACAGAAAGGGCTGGGAGCTAGCGCAGGGACCAGAAGAAGAAAGAAAAGAAAAAATAGCAGGCATACAAGGAGGTGCCTGGAGGAGAGCAGAAACGGGAGCTACAGGCCACAGGTATGCCCCCAAATTGGTAGAGGGGTTACATAAGTTATTAGTTTGAAACGTATTTAATTTACTGCACAAGTCAGTAAATGCTCAATGCGGTGAGTACTGGTTTGCCTGCCCTAAATGTGTAATGTGATTTACACTATGGCCTGCTAGATAGTGAGGTAGAACTGCTGTTCATCTGAAGGGAGAATTACTAGCTTTTTTTTTTACATCCCTAATGATTTTGTGCTTAGAAATTGTCTCCAATCTGCTGAGTTGCTCTGTGTCAGTATTTTAACCTTTTTCAATCATTCTACTGTCTGTAATGTTAAGCAGGTTATTCATGTATAAGGATGCTGTTGAACAATCACCAACAGGAATAAAGACAGGTCTGTCCAATAGTATTTTCGTGGCCAGTGCTACTGACTATGCCACTGACCTGAGTTTGCTTCCAACTCAGGACACCAATGTAGACTGCTAAGGCATGACTGACCATCCCCGAGGATGTTGTCTTCCCCCAAGAAGGATGGGCTGCAGCTTATAGTACACTGCAGTGCACCTTGGTGACCACCGGTGGCAGTGCAGCACAGAGTGCTAACAGAGGGGAAGAGGCATGCTCGGCTCATCTGGTGTACTGATACGAGTGCCTCAACATTCTGAAAGGTAAGGTTTCAGGAAGAAAGCTGGGGGGTGTGGGGCTATCAGAGGATAATGCCCCCTGCACCACACATTCCTCACTGAGTAACCCAGAGCATTATGGCTCTCCCATCTCCTCCATCTAATATTAGTTGGAACTTGGCACTCTCAAAGGAGATAAGGGAGGAACTGAGGGAGAAGCTCTAGAGGATGTGGTAGTGGGGGTGTGAATGCCAGGTGATGTCAGGTGATGTCAGGCTAGATGTTGACTCTCCAGAGGGAGGTGATAGAAGCCTGTAGAAGGAGTGGCATCCCACATCTGCTGCATAATAAATAGCAAACAAGCATTTGTCAATGCCGAATGTTGTGTCGCTGGCATTGGCATTGGTAGTGCAGGAGTTAGAGATGCATGATAGGAATGGCAGTGAAGTATGGAACTGACGCCAACCACACCCCCCACCCTGCAGAGACTGACAGGCTCTGGGGTGTGCCTTTGGGTCATCAGCTATAATGCTCATGCCATTTTACCTCACCCTACCCTGTAGACACTGACAAGTGATGTGGTGTGCTTTGGTGTCTTTGGACCTTATACTCACTCCATTCCATAAGGAAATATGCTGCGGTGGGTGCAGTATAGGAGAATGGGGTGAAATTTGAGGCCGAACACTCCAAGGCAAACCTCAATGCCTGTCACTGGCTGCAGGGTGGGGGTGGGGGTGGAATGGTGGGAGCATTACAGCTGGCGATCCCAAGTCACACCCCTGACGCCTGTCAGTCTGTACAGGGTGGGGTGTTACAGTTGGAAACCCTAACGCCGTAGGCATGTGTTTGTATTTTCACTCCAAATTTTCAACAAGGGCTTTTTGTGACCCCACCTCATAAACAGCGGCACTATCAGTTTGTTAGGCGAAAGGTGATTTTGCACAGTGACTGCGCCATTTGGCACAACAGGTATGAAAACACATTTTGGGCAGGATGTGAAAAATGACAACTGTATTGTTCATGAGGAGGTGTAAAAAAATGGCAACATTGAAAATCTGGAGTGGAAATATGAACAATTGGTAAAGTCATGAGCATGCATAGAAACTGCGCAACACACATCCGTGACCCAATTATTTGAGGGATTTTTTTAACCACATTTTCAACATAGGCATTTTGGGACCTCCCCTTATGAACAGTGGCACTGTGACTTTGTTAATCTGTCCCAAAAGTTGATTTCCCACAGTGACCACGCTATTGTGCACCACAGGTGCGAAAACACATTTTGGGAAGGATGTGAAAAATGACAGCTGTACTGTTCATAAGAAGGTATGAAGAGGGTGAGGCGGGTTGGGGAGGCCACTGGACTTGACAGTGACTGTTTTCTGGTTTGCAGGTTAAAACACATCCGGACTTTTTACTGGGGCATTTGCGCGTAGGGTGGGCTCCTAGCATGCCACCTAACTGTTTGGGGGCTGTAGCGACAGGAATTAGGCACCCCATTGGCTTTCTTAAGTAGTGGGAGGCAAGAGCTGAGGGGATTGGGCACCCCTTGGCACACACAACAAATGGGGGCATTATGCCGATGGAGAGTGGGCTCCCCTGCCGGCAGATTGAACTGGGAAATGGGGGACTGAAGCCGACGGGGATTGGGCCCCCCCATCGGCAAAGAAAGGCTGTTGGGGGTGCATGATGCTGAAGGGGATTGGGCACCCCATCAGCACAGAATTGAAATGGGAGGGGGGCCATTATGCCAACGGGGAGTGGGCTCCCCATCAGCACATGAACTGGGTCAGAGCATGCTGACAGGTGGACTGGGCACCCCCCAAAGTCGGCATCATTGCAGGTGGTGGCGACAGTCACTGCTGCCATATTTATTGGACTGCTTCACCAGGAAGGGGATGTCGGGAAGCGTGTTCTGGTGCCGCTGCATGAGGAGCTTGCCTCTCATTGCAGCGGCACTTTTGGTTGATCTGGTGGCCAATTTACATATTGTTGGTGTTACGCCTGCACGCTGGCTTATTGGGGAATGAGGGATGCACCTACTGATGCATGCCCTGCATTCGCCCACAGTGACCACACCTCCAACTCTGCTACTAATGCAATATGTTGGCTGGCGCACACGCACAAGCCAACATAAAAAGACAGAAGACTAGTGACACCTGAGTATTGTCTTTGTCACTTGGGAGAATGAACATCAACAGGCCCAATTTCATTTCATTTATTTTTTACACTGGAAAGGCACGTGAGCAAAACTGCCCATTTTCACAAGCGTCTGGTGACAAACAATACATATGAATAAATAGCATGATCCTAGATTACACATAACAATGGTAAGAACAAAGAGTCAGGAGCATTTACAAACCTTTCTGGCAAGAAGATAATGCCTTAAGTTGTTTTTAAATAATGCCAGGGTCAGACACTGAACCAGGGGTAGTAGCAGGATGTTAAAGTGTTTGATACCCCTAAATGAAAAGGAATGCTGTCCTTGAGTAGTGTGACAAAATGGAACTGAAAATGAGTAACCGGAGGTAAGTCTAGTAGTCTGAGCATTGACAGGCATCTGAAAAATGGAGACAATACTACTTGGCAAGCGACCCCAGGGAATTTTGTAAAAGTAAGTCAGAATTTTACTGTCAGATCTATCCTATATTTGTCTCTGAAGAAGTTTATTCTGGCTGCACGGACTGCTGTTTTACATTTCTTGTGAAGTGTTTTATACTGCTGCAGGAGATTAGGAAGTTTACATTTCCTATATTTAGCATAAGCCCTGTCTCTCTTCTGCATTAAGGTTAAGAGATCGGATGTGACCCATTCATTTTTTTGGCCTTTTACCCTGAGCTTTTTCAAAGGGATTAAAGAGTCACAGATGTTTAGGAGGAGCCTACTAAAAGTGTCCAAGGCATCGTCAATACTCTCGATGCTATCAGTAAAAGACCAGTCTGCGGCAGAAATGACTTTGGAAAATTAATCATTATTCAGCTTTTTTTACTGTCTAGTAAAAATATACTTAGGTTTCCTTTTTAGACCCTTTGCAGACCAATTACAAAAAAACAGCACTGTGATCACTAAGGGAATCTGGAAGAACACCTGATGTTACCACACCATCGGAAATTTTGACGATTATCCAGTCCAGGACAGATTCATACCCATATTTATAGTTTGTACAGGTGGTAGCCGAAACAATCTGGTGCATGCCTAGCCCAGCAATAGCCTCTCTGGCCTCATCGGCTCGACCTGTCTGCCAATCTAAGTTGAAATCCCCCTTTGTCCGTTCACACAAAACCTGGGCCAGGATTCACACAACTTTGTCCCAGGACAAACACGGGTTTGCACGAGCAAACTGGGTTTTGCGCTAAGTTCTTATTCACAGAAGCCCAGTTTGCATGCTGAAACTGGGTTTGCGCCAGGGCAAAGTATGGAGGGGGGGCACAGCATAAATGAGGGGGAGGGGACCTGAAAATCGGCACAGTGCAATTCACAGAGCATTTGCTCCGCACAAGGGTCTTTTGCACAGTCCCCTTGTGCAGAGCAAATACCGCCAATCAAGACCTTGACTTAATCCCAGGTAACCCTAGTGGCTGGCAGAGGTACTACGGCAGCTTCCCACCCAACCCTCAGCACAATTCCTGGTGTCCAGTGGCCCCGCCCTTCACTCGAGGCCCTCCAGAGGTAAAAATATGTTTTCCCTGGTGTCTAGTGGTCCACCCCACTGATCGTTGGCCTGATTGTAAAAAGATACATTTTCCTGGTGCTAGTGATCCCCCGCTGCCAGTTGTCAGCCCGACTGTAAGAAGATAAGTTTTCCCTGGTGCTAGTGGTCCCACCCCCACTGATTGCCAGGCACATTGTAAAATAAAAATTTTCCCTAGTGTCCAGTGGCATCTCCTACCAGATGCACTGCCTGATATAAAAAATCTGTTTCCCTGGTGTACAGTGGTCCCTCCCCTCACCCGATCCTTAGCCCGATATATATGCCAAGTGTTTCCTTGGTATCCTGTAGTCCCTCCCCACCCAATCACCTGCCCAATGTAGAAGACATGTTCCCTGGTATCTAGTGGACCCGCCCCCATCCATCCACATTCACTGTGACAAGCCCCCCAAACTCTGCTCCGGCCCCAGTCACATCCTGCAGTCTCCACCCCAGCTCATCCCTCATTGGTGGCAGTGGCCCCTCCCTGAGCTGCTTGTATATCTATATGTACATCCCTGTGTCTAGTGGACTCCCTCACTAACCCTGATCTAATGAACACTCACAATTATATTTAATTCCCTGGTGTCCAGTGGACCCCCCACCCTCCCATCTCAGCAGCTAGTGCCCCACCACCGCACTCCTCCCCCAGTCCCTTCCCTGAGCCAGGGACTGGCACAGACCCTGCTCTCCACCACGGCCAGCTGCTGACTGAACTGTCAATGATCGCAAACTGTAAACAGTATGCGCTCACTGATTGACAGCTCAGAGATGAGCATGTACTGTATATAGTGCGTGCTCATTGACAGCTCAGTCAGAGGCCAGCCATGGTGGACAGTGGAGGGCTGTGTCAGTTGCTGGCTCAGGGATAGGATTGGGGGAGAGCATGGTGCAGGAGCACAACCTGCCAGGGTGGGGGTGTGGGGAGTCCACTGGACACCAGGGAATGAAATATAATTGTGAGCGTTCATCCGTTCGGGGTTTGGGAGGTCCACTAGACACCAGGGATGTACATATAGATATAAGAGCAGATCGGGGGGAGGCAATTGCCAACCAATGAGGGATGGGCTGGGGGGATGCAGATCAAAGGATAGGACCGGGCTGAGGCAGTGTTTTGGGGGTTGTCACAAAGGGATGGGAATTGGATGGGGAGAGTTCATTACACAACAGAGAATACGTTCCATAGGTCGGATGAGGATCAGGTGGGGCGGGACCACTGGACCCTAGGGAAACACTTGGTATATATCCAGTGAGGACTCGGGTGAGGTGAGGGACCACTGGACACCAGGGAAATGGATTTCCTACATCGGGCAGTGCAACGGGCGGGGGAGGTCACTGAATACCAGGGAAAGCTTTTATTTTTACAATCGGGCTGGCGATCAGCTGGGGGGACGACTAGCACCAGGGAAAACATATATTTTTTACAATCAAGCTGTTGATCAGCAGGGGTGGGGGGAGACCACTAGTACCAGGGATAACTTATAGTTTTACAATCGGACCGGTGATCAGCAGGAGAGGCGCGCTAAACTCTGTTGTGGACTATGTAAATGGGCCCATAATGAGCATGCAAATAGCCACATGTGTTCTTGTATGCCCAATGGGCTCATTTACATAGCTGCTTTTGTGAATTCCAAATAGCACACTTGTGCTGTTCATTGTGGAGTCATACTCCTGGCTGCATTTTGGGGCAATGCTAGTGGGGTTAGTGGTAGCAGTAATGGGGTTAGCGCTGACTCGTCATGGCCCTATTCACAGTTGGATAGAGCAGGTGCGTTGTCTGACTGTGAATAGCAACCTTTGACACCTGGGCAATCGTAAAGCGCAACACAAACTTTTGTGCTGTGCTTTGCAATTTTTTGTGACTCTAGCCCCTGATCTACCTATTCCTATTTGCTATCTTCTACAGTTTGAAACCATGGAAAGAGGTTTCCCTTCTTGGCATTTTCGGGTCTGAAATACAAGGCTGCAAACCAGCAGCTTTGAAGGGCATGTGGAATTCATTCTCAAACAGCAGGAAGTTTTTATTTATTTATTTAAGATTTTGGAATTTACAACCTTTGAGTCAAAGACTCATTTCCAAAGGCTCCACATTATAGGAAACATATTTCCTATGACGTGGCTGAGACTACCTGCAATCACCACACTTGTGAAATGTAACACTTCATTTTCCCTCTAGGTGCTTCTGTCTAGGAATGACTCAAATCTGTTTTTTTAGACTAGAAAACAAAGCCAGAGCAATGAGGCTTCTCATCCACCATTTCTGTCACCTCTTTGTGCTCTAATGAACTGATCTGGTGCCAAAAGGTGAGGCATTTACAGTTAGTTCATAAACACAATAGGGAACCCAGACGGAAAGATTACCAGATGAGGGTCAGGCAAGTTTAACTCCATTCTCAGTTTTCTGATTAAATGAATTTGCCAGAATTCAGTTACTCTATCAGGCTGTCCACTTTTTAACTGCTATTTTTATCAAATGCAAAACAGTATGTACTACAAAAATGTATTTTTTATCCCCATTTTACTTCTTCATTCCCTCTATCCCCCTTCCAAAGAAGTAGGGTCACCATGGCCACACCCCTCCTTCGACCAGGAGGGCTAGCAACTGACTGCCTTCACAGCCTAAGCCAATATCACTTCCTGGAAAGCCACTAGGGGGTGCATAAATGGCAACTGCCCCACCATCTCCTTCCCTCTCCAAGAATTGGGTACCTCAACGCTGATGAGGTCATTCCCCAGCCAGCCTTTGTATGGAATTCCAGGGTCTGAACTCATACTCTGTTGTCTTGAATCTTTTTAATGGGGTTGCTGTTTTGTCAAGGAGGTTGCACTTTCCATAGAAATAAATGCAATGTGTTCACTTTTATAACCTTACATTGGGTAAAACCAATTACTATTTGGTGGTCTAAGGGCATAGCAGGCGCTGTGTTACTAATAACTGGAACCGCTGTTGCCTAAAATCTATTCCAGGATTTCCTTTGATAAGAATGTGATGTGTCCCTCCTACAAAATGTCTGCAGAACTATCTTCAAAGTACAAAACAAAAGTCATCATAAATGCATAGTAATATATAAAATACAGTTAAAATTAATGGTTTGACCACTAGGACTTATTTAGGAATGATCTAGCAAGAAAAAGGAAGCACCTTTATTCTTAGTCATAGTTAGCGTTCAGGCAGCAAGCAATAGCTTGCGCACCTAGTGCTGTCCAGTGTACTCCTTCATGCCAAATGTCATGATTATTGTTACGTTTTGTGTGTGAGCTGGCTGTGACAAGGCTTGCGTAGTGATATTGTCAATAGCATGCAGTACCAGTTGAAGCATTTCTTAGCCAGATTGCCACCCCCCATCCCCCCCCATGGATTTCTATACCCATAAGGAAGCTTTTAGTTGGATTTGAGGTGTGTGATTGTATGTGTGTTTACATAAACCACGTAAATTGAAAAGTATCTATCTTCTTGTATCATTTATCCTATGCATCCTATATATTGTTTGTCATCTTTCTTAACAGCAGTTAAATTACTTTACCTCTTTCCACCCACTACAAACATAAGAAGAGTTAAAATGAGTCTGCTTCTAGGCTCGCAGTGAGTTGAAGCACTAGAAACTGCCCATCCTGTAAGGGATATAGCTTGTGGTAAAAATGGTTCTTAGTAATCTTGTAATACTCCTTGGCTAAATTCTGATGCTGATAATATCAGATGCCTGCTATAATTAGGGTCTGTTTTTACCATTGTCAGGTTGCACTTTTTTTTTCATAACTTGACGACAGTGGTGCCGATATTTGTTGCCTTGAATACTGGGGTGTGCTGTACAAGGGGGTCTACATTATGGTTAGAACTTACACTTATGGCCGGTGCATAATGTTGCTGCTAACCTCCTTATGGAGGTCACATTACATAATTCCAGCACTTCCAAATCTTAAAAGAAAAGGTTTCCTTTTATTACAAAATAGAGTTAAGAATCCTAGCAATTTCAGCAGTCTAACAACATCACATGGCTGCTCATTAATTCCCCAAAAATGCACAATTCATAACTAACCTAACATAATCTACCTAGCAATAGCTTTACTAATGGAAATTGTCACCTATGCTGGCATAGGCAATCAGCCTTCATTACCAAACTCATATATTCTACCTAGTAACAGCCAAACTACATGAAAATTAAACCTTTTACCATTAAAACCAGAACTTTTTCCATTTTATAAGTGCAATAGCCCACTCACAGGCATACATTCTTTGATAAGAAATACACTTCCCAGGTGCACTGAAAGGAACATGACCATTGGTTTCATTATTTCCAGTTCACCTGGGGTGTACATCAGTTCTCTGGAAACGTATGCCCTGCCATGGGTTATTGCTTATATGTGTGTGTGGCATCACGTGGTCTGCACACTGATGTGGTCAGCAGAATGTCGTACCAGTTAAGCCATTTCCTGCTCAGCTTACTCCCATGCATTTTCTTACCCATGATGCTTTGTGCTGGATTTAAGGCTTTGTACTGTGTGTTTACAGAATCCAAGCGAACTGGAAACTGACTTCTTGCATCATGTCTGTCTCTTATGTATTATTCTTCTGATCATTACAAATTACTTCATGTCTTTCCACTCACTACAATGACAGCAAAAGTTATAGTATAATGTGGCTGGTCCTATGCTCCCACTGAACTGAAGCAGTAGAAGCTGCACATCCTGTATGGGATACAGCTGGTGATAAAAGGACAAGTCATCAATTTGGGAGTAATCTTTCATACGTTTTGGACACCAGTTGCTCAGACCATTTCATATGCAGCTCAGACACCCTGTGGATCCTTGGTGCTTGTTATTTGGGGTGGAGGAGTGGGTATCGGAGGACTGGGAGTTTTACTCCAGACCCATCCAGCTGTTGTTGATTATGGCTTGGGACTGTATCCAAGCTGCCCGGGTCTCCCAGGCTCCCTGCATGTTGTATATGTGGCAACACTCTGTTCACAATATGCTCCAGTTGGAATATTTGACTTATGACTTAAAGGGGTGGACTGAAAAATCTGAAAGACAATGGGGTCAAAAAATGACCTTTTTGTGTCTTATGAAACAGGCAGTAATACAGCTGAGTTAGTGTGGCCTCTTCAGTGATGGGGCCCAGGTTGTGCCTGTCAACCCATTTTGCCTGGCATGGCCTCCTTCACCGCACCAGTGGACCACTGTGATCTCTCTCTCTCTCTCTCTCCATTTCCCCTTCTTGTTCTCTCCCTCCCTCCCTTCCCCCTCTTCTTTTTGAAAGCTTGCAGGCTTGCTGAATCAGTTCAGCCTTTGGGTGGGCTTCTTGGCTACATATCGTGCTGGCCTTAGAACAATTTAGGTTTGTATTCACTTTTATAATTCAGTTTTGTGTGTGTGACGCGTATTAGTTTTAATAGCAGTGATAGACTCGTCTTTGTATTTGTACAGTATTTGTACTGTTTTTGAGTCTTGCACTCTGTTTGTAAGTTCTTGAACCAAGAGGTGTCTGAGGTTTGATAGGTGATAGCTTAATCTAAACTTGTTCATCAATTGGCAGTGCCAAAATGTACTTTGTAGTCTAGATAAGTCTTCTTTTTATGCACTAATGTACTTTATAGCTGTCTTTATTTATGTGTTTTCTATTTGAAAAGTTTAATAAAAGGAATTTAAAAAAAAGTCTGACCCTAGAATCCCAGTTATTGGCTGTAATTATTGGCTGCTTTTACCAGTGCCAGATTCCTTTTTTTTTTACTTCTATTTATCCCCCTGTGGCCCTGCACTGTTACCTGACTAACCCCCAGGCAAGGCAGGCTCAGAGGCAACCCTCATCATGCCATGGTTTGCCCCCCAGGTGGGGACAGAGCGGGAATGGGAAGCCACTTCCCTCTTCCAGCCACCCCACCCATCTCCCGTACCTTCAAATCCTGTCGGGATCTCTGCATGAGCCTTGCTCCACCAGAGGCAAGAGCCTATCGACTCCCTTATCAGTGTCACACTGGCCGGTGTTTTTCCTGAATGTACACCCCCCATGAGCACGACATACACATGATGCCATGGCTAATGCTGGCATCTGTCATGCTCAGCCCAAAACAAGCACCTGGACATGCTGAACCTCCAGCTGCTGCTAGAGGTCGGTCATGTACCGAGCTGAGATATCCCCTGGAGAAGGCGAGCAGTCCTATGGACACTCAAGCTTCCTCCCCCCCAGCTGGCCCTCCAGCGACCCAAGCTCGTTCCCAAACCCGGGTCGTTGGCATCACAAGCGGTAGTGCTACTGCCGCGCTGGTGGGCCGGCAGCCAGTGCCAGATGTCACCCCTTTCTTGAAGTTGATCACCTGAAAACAGTGGTACAGTTCTCTTTTCTTCAAGTAATGTAGTGCAGTCCACAAGGGTCTACTCTGTGACCAGACCAGGCAGTTGCAGCTGGTGTAGAATGTTGCAGCTGTCTCCTCACTCTGCATCTTATTGTTGCATGTTTCAGTAGGAGAAAAGGTTGTGCATTTTAAGAAGATTAACGTTAACTTCTAGTGTACATGATCTGGCTATGGTACATCTGCTTTGTCACATGGTCAGCAGAATGCAGTACCAGGTGAGACATTTCTTATTCAGCTTACCTGTCATAGTTTTTGATACACATGATGCTTTCTGATGGGTTTAAGTCTTCAGATTATATGTGTTTGCCAAAACCACACAAATTTGGATTACCTGTCTTCTTGTTTAATTAAGGTGTTATAGATCATGGGAGTGTCACTGACCAATCACAACCCTTCCTTCAGTTGCGTGTGTTGTACTCTTATTAACATAAGAGTACCTCACATATTGAGCCACTGTAATGGGCTTCTAGCTGGCCACGTGTGCCATTAACTGTATTAAATTAAAAAAAGGATTTATTAACAATATATAATAATTGTATGGGTCCATTTGGAGGGCCTCTTATGAATATAAGAGTGTCACCTGTTGTGTACTTAGGACCACAGAACTGCTCACCTTCAGTACACAGTCCTCTGGTCCTAAGAACATGTGAGGCAATACTCTTACATCCATAAGAGGCCCTCCAAACAGTCCCATAAACTTATATTATACTGTACACATTCCTCTTATTTCTTCTTATTTACATTATTTTACCTATTTCTACTCACTATAAGTGATGTAAGAGTTTTGTGTCTGGGTCTATGCTCCTCATGAGATAAAGCAACAAAAGCTACCTGTTCTGTATGAGATTCAGCTCGTGTTAGAAAGGCACCTCATCTATCTTGGAGTACTCCTGGATGAAAGTCTGACCTTGGAATCCCAGGTAATGACTACAGTTAAGGGTTGCTTTTTATGTTGGCTTGTGCGCAGGCACAAGCAACACAGTGGCACCATACGAGTTTTAGAGGTGTGCTGCCGCTCTGCCAATGCCTTGCTCCATTTTGCAGGCGGGACCACACAGCACCAATAAATGGCCAAGCTGTCTATGACAGCACTTCAAATACAGTGGTGTGCAGCTGAAAGGAAACCACTGCACCTGTATGCCGCCCCAAGCCAGCAAGCAGCGCTGTCGTCAGCCTCCTCTCCGTCTCTCATGAAAGCCGACGGGGTGTCCAATCCCCTATCAGCATGCCCTCCCCAGTTCCTTTGCCGATGGGGTAGTCAATCCCCATCGGCATGATGCACTTCATCTGTTGTGTGCTGAGCGACACTGTATGGCTAATGGGGTGCCAAATCCCTGTCGGCTCCACCCCCCACACAAACATTCAGGTGCCCTGCTGGGAGCCCACCCCAGCATGCCAAAGTTCAGTGTCTCTTTTGTTTTATAAACCTGTAAAAAACAAAAAAGAAAATGGTCCCTCATGGCCTCTCTTGCCCCTCCCAACCCATGCCCACCCTCTGTGCACCCACCTCCCCACACCCCCTCCCATCCCATACTTACCTCCGAGCCCGCGCGCAACGATTCAGTGGACTGGGAACACATGTCACTTTCAAAGCTAATTAATGTAACTGAAGAAATGCCAGTAAGCTGAATAATGGCATAAATGGATTTTTTCAACTTTGGTGCATATCTTGGCCATCTGGAGGAATTTTGGCACAAATTTTCAACATGGGTTTTTGGGACCCCACCTCATGAATTCAGTCACTGTCATCTCGTTATTCTGTCCCAAAAGGTGATTTTTAATTTTTTATTTATTGAAATGTTTCACCAGGAGGGCACACTGAACAACAAGTTTATTTATTATTTATTTATTTATTTATTTATTAAATCATCGGTTTACAGACCTTTGGGTCAAAGACTCATTTACAAAGGCACCTCGTCAACAGAGCAATACATCACAGCAAACAAAACAGTACAGTACATAACACTTAGATTAAAAAAGCAACCAGTGTTACAGGCATTCACTGGTGGTACATACTTGGTAATAGGTAGATCACAGTAGTCATAATATAGGTACATGAGTACCACGTTAGGTCAAGTTGCTCATCTCACGGTGTGACCTGGGGGGAGGGGTTACATAGGGTTGTGAAGGATGCTCAGTTACAATAGTATGTGGGTAGTACAAACAATACAACATTGTAAGATTGTGCAACAGTTGGAACACAAGGTATTGTACAATAAACAGTAGTAGAACATTGGGTAAATTACAATACATGTCCAAAATCATACAAAAGAACATATAAACGTACAAAACAGTAATAATGCAATAGAACCATTTATAGTGCATGAGTGTACCAGGAGCAGGCTCAAGGTAGTATGCAAGTGCTGTTGGAGTAAAAAGGATGGGGTTAGGTTGTGCACACTGGTGACCCAGAAGGGCAGGTGGAGAAGAGAGGGGGGAGAGGCAAGAACTGAATATGAGGAGAAGGGGTAGCCATTTCCTGATTTCCTCCTTCAGGATGTTGAGAACCTTGCTAGGAGGGGGTCATGGTAGGAAGGCAGAAACTGGGGTTAGATATTAGGGTGGGTTAAAGCAGGAACAGCTGAGGGAAAGGTAATTGTGTAGGGCAGAGGTAAGGGAGTAGTTGGAGGAGGAATGTTGTATTTCAGGGGGGGAAGAAATTCCAGATTTTAGGGAAACGATGGTGAAACCAGTCTGACCAATGAGGGTGGAGCGACGAGGGACCATCAAGGTGCGGGCATCATTTGATCTGAGAGACTGGGTGGGGGGAGGTGGAGTGGAGAGAGAGGATGAGAGATAGGAGGGGAGCCCCCATAACCAGAATTTGGAGGTCACTGTGTGGAATCACCTTTTGGGACCGATTAACAAAACGACAGTGTCCCTCTTCATGAGATGGGCTCTCACAAAGCCTATGTTGTAACTTTGATGAACAAATTCAAAAAAATTACTTTGTTACAAGCATGCGTTGAGCAGTTTCCACGCACACTCGTAACTTCGCAAATTTATATTTTCACTCCAGATTTTCAACATTGGCATTTTTTCACACCTCTTTATGAACAGAACAGCTGTCATTTTTCATATCCTGGCCAAAATGTGTTTTCGCACTAATGGCGCAGAATAGTGCCGTTGCTGTAGGAAATCACTGTTTGGGACAGATTAAGAAAATCACAATGCCACTGTTCATGAAGAGAGGTTCAAAAATACCCATGTTGAAAATGTGGTGGAAAAAATCCAAAAAAGTATTGCGTTACAGGTGTGCATTGCGCAGTTTCTACACACGTTTGTAACTTTGCCAGTTTTTCATATTTTTACTCCAGATTTTCAACATTACCATTTTTTCACACCACCTCACAAACAGTATAGATGTCATTTTTCACATCCTGCCAGAAATTTGTTTTCACACCTTTGGCGTCAAATGGCACAGTTGTTGTGCAAAACCACCTTTCCGGATTGAGTAACGAAATGATAGTGCCACTGTTCATGACGTGGGGTCACAAAAATCCCATTTTGCAAATCTGGAGTGAAAATAACAACAAACACCTGGGGCATTACGGTTTCCAACCATAATGCCCTACTCCGTACAGACTGACACCCAATGGATCGTCGCCCGTAATACACACGCCATTCCACCCCCACCCTGCAGCCACTGACAGGCATCGAGGTGTGTCTTGCAGTCATCAGGCCCAGCATTCACCCCATTCTCCTGTACTGCACCCACTTCAGCATATTTTCTTATGAAATGAGATGAATGTAAGGCCCGAAGCCCCCAAGGCAAACTGCAACACCTGTCGGTGTCTGCAGGGTAGTGTGAGATGAAATGGCATGAGCGTTATGCCCGATGATCCAAAGGCACACCCCCAATGCCTGTTAGTCTCTGCAGGGTGGGGGTGGGGTTGGCCTCAGTTCAGTACTTAAGTGCTATTCCTATTATGCATCCCTCTAACTACTGCACTACCAATGCCAGTGCCAGCAAGCCAACATTCGGCATTGGCAAATGCTTGTTAGTATTGCCATGTTTCACCTCATTCTTGAATGTGATGGCCTAAAAGCAGTGGTGCAGGCTTTTCTTGCTTTGTGTCTTGAATACTGTAATGTGATCTACAAGGGCCTGCCCGGTGTCCTGACCTGATCCCGGCAGCTGGTGTAAAAATGCTGCATCCCATCTCATGACCACCTTGTAGAGGTCAGAGGATATCACTCTGACACTCTACATCACATTGCTAAGGGTCTTAGGAGGAGAAAAAACAAAGATCAGGCAGATTCCCGAGACAAACACTTACCTCACCATTACAAACAAGATGGAAGAAACTCATACCTCCTAATTATAATTATACAATGGGAAACAGAAATACTGTACCGTGATTGGTAGAATCCAGTCACATGACAGTTCTGTTATTCCCAGCACAACAGCACAGGTCAGAAATGCCTAACTTTCTGAACCTCATTACTTGATCCTAAAATAAAAAAAATCAGGGAAGCCATTTTATAATCACAATAAGGCATTGCAGGGTGTGCATAATTTAGGGATAATGGCACTTCTCGGGTGCGTAAAGCCCTCGCCTTCACCTCAGACTTCACTTCCTGAGGTGTCAGAGGTCAACCTTAACCTTTTTTTGCACTAGCCAGCAGGCCAAGTTGATTCAAAATTGCACTAGCCCGCAGATGGTTGCACTAGCCTTTAATTATAATGGTAAATTTTGTTCACTTATGCTGGAAACAGTGCAAGCAAAGCCAAGAAATACTCTGATTATTGCACATTTATCCTGCTCCCACATTGCTTCCAGCTCCCCAGCAGAAAAAAAAAAGACTGCAATGCCATCCATCACAGACAGTGAGCCCCCATTGTTTTGGACCATGGCCTCCTCTTTTCCTCTTTTGCCCCCCAACACACACACCAAACAGAGAGAGGATATCACAACAGCAAATGTTCAATCAAGATATCCTAGCTCTGTGCACACAATAGCTGGCGTCATCATGCACCTTACCACACTGTCACCACCACCCACAGGGCAATGAACAGAGTCAGGCAGAGAAAGACACTCACGGTCCCCACCCTATAGTCAACAGGAGACCTGCACTTTTGAAAGTTTTTGCACAGTCTCAAGTGAGCCAGGAGCACATCTAAGATTTCTTTGGAGTGGGGGCTAGACAAACCTAAGGGGCTTGGAAAATAGAAAACTATGACATTTTTATTTGTAAAAGCATTGATTTTAATATGCTCTGCCCTAACAAAAACAGATTTTTTTTTAACATTGTCCGTTCATCAGCCCAGGGGAAGCAGTACACAGGCATAACACTATACTATTTATATTTCCGTATAGGATGATCTATGCACCCCAGGAATGCCTATTTCAAGGTTTCAAATTATGTATTTTATCAAGGTTTATTTTTGTACCATACATGATCCAATCTTTGTTTTTAGGCTGAAAGGACATGCTGAGTGGGATAAGGGTGGAACTGTATGGATGGTGATGGCTGGCATGGTCTATTTAGAAGAGCTGAGGACCCCTACACTTGCCAGTAATAGCAGCTATGGATCTATGGATGGTCACTTCAGAGTCTGGTCTGCAGTGGTGTCCAGGGAAAGAACAGAGTTAAGAGATTTGGAAGAGGAAAGTTATGGTGAGGCTGGGATAAAACCCACCACCTGCAGGGCCGATCCTGTATACCTCTGCATTTTGTCACTGAAATGTTGAATACAAACAATCAAAATGTAGAGAAATGAGGGGCACTGGTCTTAATAATATTGGACAAATTGTTAGACATAAACACATTCAGAAAACTGAAACATAGTGACTTAACAGCACTCTACCCTTGATCACACCCTGGACACTAGCTGAAAGTCTTAACAGTGGAGTGATAATGACTCACATTGAGTCATTTGTGGGATCCCTCTCTTGAACTGCCAGATAATTGCAGCTCTTAATGAGCTGGTAATCACACCTGGCCATCTGGAACATTGATAGAGATTAGCATGAGGACTAGAGCCTGCTAAAGTAGAGACTTTTTTAACTTCATTAACAGCCATGAAAATCTGCACTAGTCAAGCCGGGCAAGTAGAAAGTTAGCTGCACTAGCCCTGATCTATTTGCTCTAGTGCTTGGGCTAGTAAAACAATGTTAAGATCGACCCCTGTGAGGAGTGCAGTTATCACACAATAACGCACACTCTGTCATGCCTTATTGCTTAAATAACAGATAGCTCCACTAAAAATTACATCATTGTTGGCTGTAGGGAACTCTTGTTTTACATGTAGTCCATTTTTAGACATTTGAACCTTGGCACATATTAGTAACATTGGTACTTTCATTAAATACTTGTAGTGCCTGAACAGAAGAATAGTATAGTGGAACTTATGTTTATGTAGTATTGTCCATACACTGTATGCCAAAGTGTTTTATAAAATTGGCAAAAAAAATTCTGCTTCCTGATTGCCTGGAAGCCCTTTCCAGCTGTGTCCTTATCAGGACATAACATTGCAAAGCACACAACTTCTCCCAACTAAGACGCAGTACACGGTGAAATCAATCTGTGCCACCGTTCTCCCATGACAACTCCTCACCTATCATTTGTGAGAACTGGGAGACCGGTGGCACAGAAAAAAAAACTCTCAACAGTTTCATCGGTTCCCCAAATAACAAACACATAACCCCATATCAAACACACTGGCACTAGCAGAGAAACCATAGAAATGCCTCCATAAACCTTGACTGTTTAAAAATCTTTCTTTTACTCACTGCCCATTCCCTCATGACTCATGACAGTTCCTGCTGTATGTCCCATCCCGTAGCTCAACAGTATGTCGGATCTCCGGAGTTCATCCCCTCCCCGCCCCGCCTTGCCTCGTCCTGTTCCAGAAAGACAAGTCACAACAATGAATATTTAAGAACTGTACCTCATTCCTATTTATAGTACTACAAAGTCATTCCTCGTTGTACCTCAGTAACAGTCCCGAACCGCAAGCAGAGAACGTCTATCTATGGCAGCCGCTGAGGGACATGCTCACTCTACACTGTAGCCAGCCTATTAAAGAAAGTGAGTTAAGAACAAAAATGTAAAAATAATGAATAAAAGTGAAAAGAAAAACTATTTTCTGAAGTGAGAGGATGCCAAGAAAATTCACAGTAAATGATACAGTACCGGACAAGTCGCTGGCACTCGGTGTAACTGTGATCAAAGTATCAAATAGGAAAAAAAGAAGAAAAAACAAACCAAGTGTTTTTGAGTTTTTCTCTGTATGTGTGTGTGTATGTATGTATGTGTGCCTAGGGACTGCAGTGCCAGACAGATACCAACCTTCTATAGTGACTTATAATGGCACATCTCCTTTCATAGACAATGATAAGGACTATTTTTTGTGTTTTGCAATAATCATATTTTCTTTTACTATTTTTCTGAGCAGTTAGTACACCCATGTTTTTAATTAACTACTTTACCGCGGGCCCATTTTATAAGCGCAATAAGACATCCTGAGGTGTGGGTTATGCCTGATAACCCACACCTCGAAGTCTTAAATCTGACGCAGCTGATTCAAGAACCTACCCACCATAACCCTTGCTCCCAGTCTCACTCCCTGCTTGACTGGGTACTCTCGACTCATCCCCACCATATCTGCACCACTGGTCTACTACCTGATGCACTTAGTGACCACCGTCCCATCTTCTACATATGGAAGTTCTGCTCTACTCATAACCCTCCCAAATACATCCAATATCATCCACTTAGATCCCTTGACATGAGAAAATGCCTCCAAGACCTTGCCTCAGCCAACTGGTCTCCTGTCCTCTCTGTCGACACTGCCCCCTTCCACTTCTCATCCATTTTCCTAAATGTTTGGGATACCCGTGCCCCACTAAAATCCGTCCAAGTTAGATGCTCCCATCACCCCTGGATCACTCCTGAAATCCTGTCTTTGTGTAAATCCTGTGATCTCTCATGGCATCACTATGAATCCTCCCGGAGAACAGTCGACCTTCAGACCTATCATACCCTCTGTAACAATTGCGCCAAGTGCATCCAACAGGCAAAATCAAATTTCTTCAATGCTCATCTGCAAGCCTCATGTAGCACTCCTTCCTCCTTCTGGAAAGATCTCCGGACCCTCACTCACACCTCCTTTGACTCCCCCCCACCTACTCGCAGCGTGGCAGGTTGGCTAGCCACTGATCCTACCCTTGTCGCTGAGGCACTAAACAAGTTCTTCACAACCTGTGCCATATCGCAAAGTCCACCTACTCTCCCTTCCTCCTCCCCCCCGTCCTCCAATTTCCACATACAGCTGGTATCTCCCACAGAAGTCTTCAGAGCTCTCGTATCCCTCAAACCCTCAAAATCTAGCCCTGATGGCTTGCACCCTAAGCTCCTTATAATCTCAGCCCCCTCAATTGTCACTCTCCTTATCTTCATTTTAAATCTGTCACTCTCTTCCACTATAGTCCCCTCAGCTTGGAAGTCAGCTACAGTTCTCCCCCTCTTCAAAGGCGGTGATGCAACTGTGCCTGGTAAATATAACCCTATATCCCTTCTCCCCTCGCTTGCCTAGGTCCAAGAGTCCCTGGTCTTTTCTAGGCTAGACGAGTTCCTCCTTGCCTCCGACACTCTGTCTCCAGTTCAATCAGGCCTCAGAAAATATCATTCTACCACCACCTCCCTTCTCCGCTTCACTGATGCTATCCACTTTGCCATGGATCAAGGTCTCATCACCTTGGCCATCTTCCTTGTCTTTGCGAAGGCCTTTGACTCCATGTCTCACCCCCTCCTCCTAAACAAACTGTCTCTGGTCCCTCACCTCTCAACGTGTCCTGGTTCAATTCCTATTTAACTGGCCACAGCCAGTCAGTAAAAATAAATAACGTCCAATCCCCCTCCCTCCCTATCACTGTAGAAGTAACCAAGGCTCGATTCTGGAACCTGTTCTTTTTTCTCTGTTCATTAACAACCTCCCTTCAGTATGCCCCCATGCCAAGATCCACATGTAAATGGATGATACTGTTCTTTTCTACTTTTGCCTTTCTGTTTCAGGTGTTCAAACCTCCCTCCAAGAGGACTTCACCACAGTTACCTTGTGGCTCAATGAAAACTGTTGAAAACTGAACATAAAAAAACATCACCATGACCTTTGGAACCAAGCAAAAACTTGTTAGGATTCACGCTCTTCCACCCTTCCTCTCCAGTGATAACACTCCCCTCGAAAATGTCCCCTCATACAAATACCTAGGGGTCTTGCTTGATCCCTTTCTTGATTTCTCTTTCCACTTCAATGCCCTTCACTCTCAACTGCGTCCCAAACTTGGGCTGCTCTACTGACACGAGGCTAGTATTCCTCTCCTGGCTAGACATGACCTATTGATCAAATGGATCCTCCCTATTTTTGACTATTCAGACGTGGTCTACAGTGCCACCCCGGCGACCTCTCTATCCAAACTCGACATCCTCCACCATGCCTTCTGTCAGTTCGCCACCAACTCCCCTGTCTAACCCACCAGTATGACCTCTACTCTTCCCTATCCCTCCAATCCCTCTCTCAGAGACATTTTTCGCATTGTGCCACCCTCATATCTTAGTTCTGGTTCGGTGCTCTCACATCATACCTTGCATCTCTCCTCAAACCTGCCACCCCCTCCCCGTACAACTCACGGCATAGCAGCATCCATTCCTTTGCACTCCCACGAGTCTGCACCTCTGCTGGCAAACTGGCCTTCTCATACAGGCTCCCTTCTCTCTGGAACAGCGGTCTCCCCCATACCTCCTCTCCCCCTCCTTTCCTTCCCTCAAGTGTCTACTCAGACCAATCCCCACCTTGTCCTGCACCTGTCCTCACCCATCCTCTTTTCTCCCCCTCTTCACATCTCCCTACTCCTCCCTAAACCACCACGTTCTTCTATGGCCTAGCTCTGACTGCTGATCTACTCTTAGTTGTATTCCAGCCTCATATTGTAAATATTTGTATATATACTCTGTATCATATTGTATAATACTGAAGTTAGTAGCAAATATGTGTACAACTGTGCATTCCACTTGTTCTATTATGGTTACCCTTTGTCTGTATCTGTACCCCCTTCCCCGGGTCAGACCTGGAAATGAGCTTCACTCATGGTACCTTTCCCGGTCATCACATTTTAAATAAATAAATAAAAGCACTTCCCAGGTGCTAAAGGCACTTGGCACCTTATAATGCACCTGGGGCGTGCTCTTATAGAAACATAGAAACATAGACTTTGGTGGCAGATAAGGACTGCTTGGCCCACCCAGTCTGCCCATTTCCCTACCTATTGGTAAGCTGCAGATCCTAGTTAACCAACAGCCTACTTCTTCCTAACCCGCACCAGAATTGCCTTATGTCTGTCCCATGCATTCTTGAATTCCCCCACTATTTTTGACCCCACAACCTCCTCAGGAAGGCTGTTCCATGCTTCCCACCACCCTCTCAGTGAAAAAATACTTCCTCAGGTTGCCCCTGAGCCATCCCCCTATCTTCAAATTGTGCCCTTGTTCTTGCACTCTTTTTCTGAAAGATGCTACCCTCTTGGACTCTGTTGATTCCTTGAGGTACTTGAACATTTCTATCATGTCCCCCTCTCCCTTCTTTCCTCAAGGGTATACATATTAAGCTCCTTTAGTCTCTCCTCATATGGCTTCTGGTGCAGACCCTGCACCATTTTAGTTGCCCTCCTCTGGACTGCCTCCATCCTACGTCCTTGCGAAGCTGGGGTCTCCAGAACTGCACGCAGCATTCCAGATGAGGTATCACCAACTGTCTGTACAGAGGGATACCAACTTCCTGCTTTCTACTGGTGATGCCTCTCCTTACCCAGGCTGCCACCTTGGGACTCACTCCCAGGCTGACTAGCTTGGCCATAACGCACACCTCGTCATGTCTTATCGCTGGCTTATAAGACACAGGACTGCCAAGCTGACATGCCACATTTTCATTTCCATTTCCACTGGGGTCCTACTTCTGCTTAGGGCAGCTTGATGCTTTTCAGTACCACTGGTACTTTGATTTCTTTCTTTGTAGATCATTCCTGAGAAAGACAACATAGTGGTGGGGAGTAGACATCAACTCTAATGTTACTTAACCAAAGAAACTCACTTGGCTGTAGCGCTACAAAACCCATTACGCTTCTATTGTCACTAACGCTGTGCAGCCTGTACTGTGTTCAAGAATGAAGTACTGTTACAAAAGACTGGCAAAGTTGCCCTACTGGCACCACATCGTACCCAGTATTGCCAAATCCTGAAGCATCTTGATTGGTTATCCGTTCATAACAATTATAAGTTATCTTTATCTTGATTTGTTTTCAAAATTATGAGTTCTGGTGTTCTTGTCTCCTTGAGTAAATTTTTTATCAAACATACTCCAACCTTTGATTCATGGTCTTCTACTGAACCCCAGCTGCTTAAACCAGTTGTGTGCACAACAGCTGGAAAATGTACTTTTGAATATTGTGCAGCTTCCTTGTGGAATTCTCTGCCCACACAACTTAAACAACTCTCATCTTTCAAACTTTTCTCCTTAGCTGCTCTTCAGTATTTTAAAAATCTTAATGTTTGTTCTTGTAAATTGTATTGAGTGCAGTATTTACTGTAAATGATTTTATGTACTTTGTTTTCTGTATGTTTTTGTAATGTAACTATTCTCAACCTCAGGTCGTACCTGAAAAAGGAATGTATATTCCAGTGTACCTACCAGATAATCAAATAAATGAAATGAAATGTTATTTTCAATTTTCAGGATGCATTTAAATGAACCCTTTTGTTATACCAGAATCACCATGCTAATGCAGTCCCTGTTGTTTTGTTCTTTAATTGTCTGAGTTTATGCTTAGAAGAAAATTAATATCTGAAGGGGACACAAAGTTGTTTTTCTGAAGAATGTCATATTTTTTTTAATTTATTTTTATTTATGACTTTGTTAACCGGGTAGGTGCACTGATCCCAGGGACCATTTTCAGGCACAACCTGGGCCACGGAAGCCAGCACAGAGTAGAAACATTCAGAATAACAAGAACATAACAAGAGCAGGTAATACATGGTGAAAGGTAACAGTTGTTACATTTGACAATACATGGTGGCAGTAGTTGAGGGACAACAAATAACAAAGCAAAGTAAGGCTCAAGGTGGTACAGTTTCAGTAAATAGGAGAACCTATGTGGCCCTACCCCTGGAACCTATTGGGGGGAGCTAGTCCTTAAAGCAGTGGCAGGTGGATGCCAACAGAAGCCAGTCTTTGAGGCGAGTCTTGAGCTGGCAGTGAGTGTTTATGGTGCGCAGTTCAGTGGGCAGCTTGCTCCATAGTGTGGGGGGCTGCTGCGGACAGGGCTCTAGCACCCATATTTGTGGCTACCCTGGGAATTTTCAGGGAGGGGATACTGCAGGAGCGTAGGCAGTGGTGTGAGGTTTGGACAGTAAGAAGGGGAGCAAGAGGGGATTTCTGGCCAATACGGATGGCAGAATCAATAAAACTGTACACTGCAAGGTCAAAGCAGGCTTGTAGTGAGAGCCACCCCAGTGTAGTGTAGAGTGTACAGTGGTGTGTGGAGAAAGGGGCCAGCAGGGAGAAGCGGCAGGCACTTTTGTATGCTACTGATAGTTTTGCCATGGTGGACGCAGAGTCCTGGAGTAGATGGGAGAGCAGTAGTCCAGGATAGGTAGCAGGTTTCCCTGGATGATTGCATGGCGGGCCTCAGGGGTGATGTATTGCCAGTATCTGTAGGCAGCCCCTAGTTTTTGGTGAAATCTTAGAACCAGGGAGTTTATGTGCTCTGTAAAGGAAAGGGAGGTGTCAAGCACAACTCTTAGATATTTGAAATGCTTGACATCCTCTAGGGCATAGCCATCAGGGGACGTGATGATTAGGGGTGGGTTAGATTTGCATTTCGCTAGGAAGGGCTTAGATCCAAACAACATTGTTTTTGTTTTTTTGGCACTGACCAGAAGGAGGTTGTCAGAGAACCAGTTGTAGGCTGCAGGGTAGTTTTGTGAGAGGGCTGCAGAGATGAGGGTAGGAGACTTTCCTCTGGAGAAGAGCACAAGGTTATCGGTGTAAAGGATTGAGTGATAGTGGAGACTATCCACTGGAAGGGAGTCAATAAATAAGGAGAAAAGGAGAGGTCCCAGGATAGAGCCTTGTGGGAACCCAGTAGAGACATGCAGAGTGGGCGAGCAGGCTGGGCCAATGCACACAAACTGGGAGCGCCCTGTAAGGTAGCTTCCGAACAAGGTGGTGACCTCCAGAGAGCAGCCAAGGTGGTACAATCTGGAGAGGAGGAATGAATGATTGACCAGGTCGAAGGCTTTGGAGAGGTCAATGAAGACTGTGCCAGCTGCATTTCCATGGTCCATGTTCGTGAGGATGTGGTCAGTTAGGAATGCAAGGGCAGTGGTGGTGGAGTGATTCTTGTGGAAGCCATGTTATTGGCTACATAGTAGGTCATATTTACCTATGTAGTCAGCAAGTTGGTGATGGACGGCTTTTTCCAGTAGCTTGCTTAGGTGAGAAAGGATAGAGATCAGGTGATAGTTGTCTGTGGATTATGGGTCCCTGGTTTTATGAATGGGAATGACCTTTGTGGTTTTCCATGTATCGGGCATGGAGAAAGTGGTCAGGGAGAGGTTGAAAATGAACGCTAGGGGGCGACAATGGCAGGGGAGATAAGTCTAAGGAAGACAGGGGATAATCCGTCTGCTCCAGAGGAGCCATGGTTTGGGAGTCTCTTTAGGAGTTTAGCTATGTCAGCGTGTGAGAGTATTTTAAAGAAAAAGGGGGCAGGTGGAGGTTGAGCGGTAGACCCGGTGGGTGATGTTGTGGGGGCATGCAGGGGGACAGGGTTTTTTGCAGGTCATTAGGGAGTTTGCTCAGGTACATAGTGAGGTCACAGAATTTGTCACTGAGGGCCATGGCCACTTCTTGGGGATCAGTAATGAGGCCAGCAGTAGTGCATAGCTGTGGGACAGGCTTACTGGAGGGAGGGTTTAGTAGCGAGCCAATGGATGCCCAGAATCCTCTAAAATATTGGTCTTATGGGCGGTGGGTAGTGATGCTTAAAATTAAACTTATTGAAACAATGGCAGATTGAAGAAAAAATGGGGGGGAGGTAGAGGAATATTTCAGACTATAACTATAATAATATCTAACCTGCATGTGACCTTCCGTAACTTGCACGTTACTTTTGCTAAGCGATGCTCTGTACACAATGTCTTACATTTGTAAATGTGGTGATCTCACACTCAGAGGTGCAGGAACAGAGGAGTGGCACCAAATAGGCAAACAGAGCTTTAAATGCTGAAATTTACCGGCCTTATTGTCAAGCAGAGAATTTATTTTACTACTGCAAACCATGCCTCAAAGATCAAACTTCAGAGCTTTATGTAAAATCAATGGGTTGCTGCAACAAGTTGTACACACTCTTTCTCATCACTAGGTGTCAGTAGGGAGCACATGCACACTTAAGGTTGATGCGGACACCTTCAGGTTGGACTCGGGTACAGGGGGCCTACCCGGAAAGTAGAACCAGGGGCCCACCTGAAAATCAATGGGGGGGGCCCAGGGTGACACACTCATATCACTATTCCACTTAAGTTGATACACTAGCTCTGTCTTTGCATTTTACATTTACTTACAGTCCACAAAATACCCCACATAATTAGAAAATACATGATAAATGTAAAGATTTTCAGAGTTTAGAAGGTGGCCAGGTATCCCACAGAGGGAGTCCCACCTGGAAATTTCCAGGTATCCAAATGGGCAAGTACGACTCTACGCTTTTCTCTCTTCCTCAGAGGTGACCTGAATGACAACACCTCAAACCTACATGAGGTGGGCATAGCATCAGAGCCACATGCTCACTTCGGTACTCAAAATCCAACCAGAGCAGGGGCTTAGTAAAAGCTTACATTTGCATGGATTCCCCCTGTTAACAGGCTTAATTCCCTGTGGGTTTACCTGCTTACCAAAAATAAAAATTAGGGAAGAAAGTGTTTATTGTTAAGCAAGACAACCACTAATATCTTCTGGCCATTTCCCCAAAAATGTTTTACAATATTTTGGACTTGGACTTTGGCAAGGCCTTTGATTCAGTGCCTCGTGGGTGGCTTGGGGGGAAGCTAACTGGTGTAGGGGTAGGGGCAAAAATGACAAACTGGATTACAAGCTGGCTGAATGGGAGGTTGCAACGGGTGGTAGTGGGAGGGGAGCTCTCAACTCTGAAGCCAGTGATAAGTGGGGTGCCACAGGGCTCTATGCGGGGACCAGTATTATTTGGGCTCTTCATATCAGACATTGCACATGGGGTGGTGAGCAAAGGTAAGTTTGTTATGACGACACACCAAAATGGGAGCAGTGGTGAATGGAGAGAGGATGGGAAGCATCTGTAGGGGGACCTAAGCAAGCCGGAGGAGTGGTCAGAGAGGTGGCAGCTGGGGTTCAATGCAAAGAAGTGTAAGGTTATGCACTTTGGGGCAAAGAATCCAAGGAGAGAATACTGGATGGGAGGGGTTAAGCTGGGGATCACTGAGGAGGAGAAGGACCTAGGGGTAATGGTAACAGGGACCATGAACAACACTGCCCAGTGCAGGAGAGTGGCTGCAAAAGTGAACAAAATGCTGGGGTG
This sequence comes from Neoceratodus forsteri, assembly GCA_016271365.2. Taxonomy (NCBI): domain Eukaryota; kingdom Metazoa; phylum Chordata; order Ceratodontiformes; family Ceratodontidae; genus Neoceratodus; species Neoceratodus forsteri. The sequence goes on from JADMNL010000023.1 coordinate 420,575,654, forward strand.
CATAGCGAGGGGGTTTTCATCCAGGCGAAGAGAGGTGATCTTGCTCCTCTACAGGTCGCAGGTAAGGCTGCACTTGGAGTATTGTGTCATTGTGCAGTTTTGGAGGCCATACCTGAAGCGTGATATCAGGCTACTGGAGAGGGTACAGAGGAGGGCAACAAAGATGATATGTGGAATGGAGGGGAGAGACTATGAGAGCAGGCTGGGAGACCTGAATATGTACACCCTGGAGGATAGAAAGGACCAGGGGGACATGATAGAGACATTCAAGTATCTGAGGGGGATCAATAAAGATGGGGCAGATGGGGTCTTTAAGCTAAAGGGGGGGACACCAGGGGGCATGGGTAAGAATAGAGGGGGGAAGATTTAGGAGAGAAGTTAGGAGGCACTATTTCATGGAGAGGGTGTTAGCAAAATGGAACGCACTACCAGAATGGGTGGTATCATGTAAATCTGAGAACAGCTTTAAAAGGGCATGGGACAGGGAACAGGAGAGACTGAGGGTGAGGGTCAGCAGTGGGATGACAATGGGAGGGGTGGGCAGCTGCAAACTAGGGATGCTAGCTGCACACTCGAGCACACTTAGATAGACCGGGTGGTCTGTTTCTGCTGGCACATTCATATGCTTGTATTTTATAATGCCTAATTACATTTTGAAAGCTGTAACTTTTGAATTGTTAAGCTTAAAAACATAACTTTTTTTTAATGAAAACTTGGAGTCCAGTCAACACAAATAGATAATAATGCTGCAGTTTTCATGTGCTGACAGATATTTATGCATGTCAATAGTTGTTAAGAATAACTGGACTTTATTGAACCATTTCATGTTTTTATATATCAATATATGGAAGATGTAACAGCATCATGTATTCATATTTCAACTTGGCCAACTCCAAGGTTTCATTTAAAAAAAAATTACATTTCCAGCCCTAACTGTTCTAAAGTTATGCACTTTTAAAGAAATTATCTTTGGAAAGAGAGAATCATTAGGGCTAGGAATGTAATTTTTTTTTAATGAAAGCTTAGAGTGTGGACCTTAAGAATCATTCCTATCAGTTTAGTTTGTATGTGTCAATACTATCCTATGCATATAGATATATCTCAATATTATCTGAATCTGCTTTTTGAGTGCATTATCAATACATGCTTTAGTTGTGATACTGTCAAAAATCAGCAAATGTACAGTATATCGTTACACTATTTTTTTGTATCGATACATAAAAGTACATGGTGGTTGTAAAAAATTATACTTTTTTTACTTTTCTGAATTTTGGTAAAACTCTACATTATCAACATGTAATAAGAAACTGTGTCATTTGCAATTTAATTTTGATTTATATTATGCCTTTGAGCAGCTGACGCCTTTGGAAAAACTTTGGAAAACATAATATTTAGGCACAATTCAACTTGTATTTCATATACATGTATACATATTTTTCAGATTTCTCCCCTCCATTATTTATTACTGAAACAATTTCCACAAAAAACTGTTTTTGCCCCTCAGAGTTTATCTGCCTGTGTAGCTTATTCCCTACTTGAAATTATAATGCTCTGTTGTGACATCATAGTCTGTTGTCATGGGAATAACTGTGATGTCACAAGCAGAGTATTATGACATCGGGTTGGAAAGATACAATAGGAGCTGATGAACCTCAAAGAACAAATCCTTGTTTCCATGCATATGACCTCAGTAATAAATAATGGGGATAAGAAATACAGAGCTAATGAGAAATATAAGCTGCTTTGTGTCTAAATATTATATTTCAAAATTCTTCTTGAGGCGTCAGTAGGTCTTCAATTGGTTGTGAACTTTTCACTCTCTGCTTTAACTACCCTATTCTTTCTTGCTTTTTCAGGCTTCAACTGCAAAAGTGTTGGTAGATAATCAATAACTAGTGAGGACTGAAGAATTTAAAGTTTCCATGCGGTACCAGTAATTCTGGAGTTAAGCAAGAGGACATCAAGGATCCAGAAACAGAAGCGAGAAATCTATAAAGTAGGCAGACTTTTTCACAGAGCACAATTTCAGAGCAAAACTAGATAAAAAACAATTACCTGAATGAAGATGAGAAATTACAGAGAAGTCAGAAATCATTAGCAATTAAATGCTTACTATTACACATTTTGTATTTCTCTTTTTCCTCCATCCTTTTTCTGTTTTACTTGTACTCAGTGTTACCTTCAGCCCATCTGCCCCTCCCCCCCCATGGCTCCCTCCAGCTGCCCCTATCAGGACTAGCCTTTTGCAGCCCCATTAGTCTCTCTCTCTCTCTCTCTCTCTCTCTCAGCCACAAGTATCAGTGGGGACTTTTCCAGGGTTGAACTGTGAGATGAGCTGGGCAGTAGCAGGTAATGTGAACCCTCCTCAAAGACAGAGCAGTTCCACCCATGAGTGTAGGCAGGTATACTCCAAGCACTCAATGGTGCGCAATTTTAATTAAGGGGGGTAGCAAATAGGCTCTGAAATGCTTCCTTTTTCCATGAAAACTAAGAAAGAAAATACTGAACCTTTCTGTAATTTTATTCATAGGAGTGGAAACTAAAAGGACTGTCACTAATACTCTCTTTGCATCCCAAGGACAATACAACTTTACAGGCTCTGGGCTGGTATGTGGGTATCTTAGGGAACAATGCATGGCATTTGTATTTACCCATGCATGGCAACAACCATTATCATGAGATACAAAAGTTGTATTTATTTTGCCAAATGAGGCAACAAACATGGTCCTGATGTACATTTGTATATTGTCTGGCTACACCGGGGGTAGCTCACCCTAACAAGGGGAGGGGGTGGGGTAGCAGTGAGTCCACTTGGTGTGCAGATCTGAAATCCCTGGCAACACCCCTGGTTCCGCCAGACTGTGCTTTTGCCTTCTTACTGACCTACTGGGACACTGTGCTCAGAAGTGATGACACAAACCTAGGTCATTCACAGGGCAAGTAGATGATTAAGCAGCAGTGCACGAATGTGAGAAAATTTTGACCTATACTTTTTATTCTATTTTAGATTGCCCCTTCTACTGACTTGTGTGATACCTTTCTTTCCACAATTTTAGTTTTAGTACTTTTTCACATCTAAAATAATAAAAGGAGCTCCTTTTAATATGGTGTGGACCAGGCCTTCATCAGTATTCTCAGCTGTTATTGTACTTCAGTTGTTTAAACATCACATCTGTTGTGGCTAAAATGAACTTGCATGCAGCAACCAGTGCTCCCTGACCTTATGGAACAATAGGTGTTCAAAAACAGCTGCGAATATGCAGATTTTTCTATTGCAAAAGGGCCTCCCCCAGAATGCCTTACCGAAATCCATTCCACACCGTATGAAGCTTTTGTCAGATGCCCTTAGGGGTTTGCAATATCCACATCTAATTGGTTTGGCTTACAAGGCTCTCAGTCTCCCTAGCCACTCCCCAACCTAGCCAGGCCCCTACCCCTCCTTCTCCGTCTGCCACCTTACCTCAGCTGATGTTTTTAATGCCCTCCTTGCTCTCAACCCCTCCAAAGGTAAATGAATGGACTCCAAAATGCTCCTACTGGCAGACCCTACCCATTGCCTCCCCCTTGCCTCTCTCTTTAACCTCTCTTTCTCGCTATCTTCTATCCCATCTGAATGGAAGCATGCCACTGTCACTCCCCTCCCAAAAGGTGGCAACCCTACCTCCCCTAGTAACTATCATCCAATCTGCCTCTTCCCCATTCTGGCAAAACTCAAGGAACGCCTCATCCTCACCCAGCTCTCCTCCTTCCTCAACTCTATCTCCTTCTTCACTTCTTACCAGTATGGGTTTAGGAAGTCCCACTCAACCACAGCCTCCCTGTTGAGGCTCACTGACTCCATTTTTACTGGCATGGACCAGGGTCTCATTACCTCTGCTATTTTCATCGACCTTGCAAAGGCCTTTGATACTGTTTCACATCCTCTCCAAGCTATCACTAGCAGGGCTCTCTTTCGAGGCCACCAGCTGGTTCCACTCCTACCTTGTAGGTAGGACTCAGTCTGTCAGGATCGGAAACTCTCTCTCTCTCTCCGCCTCCCTCCCCATTGCCACTGGTGTTCCTCAAGGCTCCATCCTTGGCCCTCTGCTGTTCTCCAACTTCTTCAATGACCTCCCCTCTGCCTGCCCACACACATCTATACACTTGTATGCAGATGACACAGTCCTGTATACATCTGACCCCTCTACCACGGATGTGGGAACCAGACTACAGCGTGACTTCACTCAAACCAGCTCTTCCTGAACACCAAGAAATCAGTCTCCATGACCTTTGGCACAAGGCAGAAACTCTCTCAGCCCCTCCTGCCCAGTTTCCACACCTTGAATGGGACATTACTGGAGGACTGTACCTCCTTTAGATACCTTGGAGTCTGGCTCACCAGCACCTCAACTTTTCTGTACATATTGAGGCATCCACAAGAAACTGCACCCCAAAGTGGGTGCTCTTGTATCGCAACCATGGGTGCATCACACTGCCAGCTCACCATGTGCTAGTACAGAAAATGATTCTCCCCTTTTTGACTATGGTGATGTAAATTACAGTGCTGCTCCCAAAACTTCCCCAACCAGACTGGATACCCTCTTCCATTCCTTCTGTCATTTTGCACTAGACTGTCCTCCTAGTATTCACCACTATACCTTATACCAAGCTCTGTCTCTCCCATCCCTTCAGGACAGGAGGCAGGCACACTGAGCTAGTCTTACGTGAAATTCTGGTCCCAGTCCCTGCCCTCTTATCTCACATCCACACTCCCCTCTCCCCACTCCCTCAGACACTATGACCCCGCACCTTGTCTGTCCCACATGTCCACTTCTACTAGACAGGCAGCCTTCTCCTAGTGCTTGCCTAAATTATGGAGTTCCTCCCTCTACCATCCGCCCCTTTCCCTCACTATCTCAACACTCTCCTGAAATCCCACTTCTGCTCTACCTGTTCCTGCTCCTAACTGCCTGTTAACAGTGCTCTTCCTGGCATTGCTTTCTTGGCACTTGCCAGTGTATGATCTGCCTTGGCACTTGCATCCCTGTGTAGTGGGATGCCTTCCTGTCTGCTGTGCCACCTGTGATGCAGTGTGCTTTCAGATTGCTGTAAATAATTCTACTGTGTATTATCTAGCTGCTATGATGACTCTACCTTTGTACTTATTGATCTACATTTGTACTTGTCTGCACTCATTGGCCCAGCTATTCAAACTGCACCCAAAATGTGCGCAATAGCAGGAGCAAGCACAAACCAATTGCACATATGCGCAACAGGCGTGATATTCAAACATGGAGCAGAACAAATTGCGCAAGCAGCCAACGTCTGAATATCGCACATACTGTGCCATAGCGCAACCAGGAAGGAGAAGCTGAGCAGAAAGGTTGCGCTATAGCGCAACCAGGGCAGCCCAGCTGAGCAGTCCAGAGGTGCCATAGCACAAGCAGAGCCCCCCAGAGCAATGGAACTGCACATCCAGGAGGCAGGCTGGGGCCCACCGCCAGCCATGCCACACATGGGCACAGGAACACACTGCAGAACCAACAAGACACCTGCACACCCCAAGCACAGCATCACTGGGGGACAGATGATCTACTGGCCCATGGGGACAAGCCAACAAAGCACAGCAGAGCCATGACGCCCAGCACAACCACTGGCAGGCTGAGAGTGCCACACACAGGGGTTGACAACCACAGTGCACATCAGCCCCGCAGCACACAGCACACCCTGCACCGTGACCCCAAGACACCACCCATGTGCAGTGACTGGCACTGCAGGAAACCATGCATCCCCCGCACACGTCAACCCCATGTAGCAGAAGCATACAAGCCAGACACACCCTGTGCACCCAGCAGTGGGTGGCAGCAGATGGCAAGACCAACAGAAAGTCACTGCCATGCTGGAGATACTCCCCATGCACACACATGCGCACACACACACACACACACGACACACACACCCCAGGTCCATACTACCCAGATGGCATGTACACCACTGCAACTGAGCAACCATAGCCAGCTGCAAATCAGAGACCAACACAGTATTCATATCAAAATATAAATGTATTATCAAAATGTAAAGCACAAAACAATCAACCATAACTATTTACAAGGGGGGTAGGGGTACAAGGTAGGGGTGGGCAAGGGGTAGGGATGAACAACTTGGAGAGGGAAGGCAGGGTGGTAGGGATGGGTGAAGTGGGAAGGGTAATGTGGCCTAAGGCCCAGCAGGCTGGTCCTCCTCCGCCCGGTGCTGCTGTTCCCGGCGATGCCTCCTCCGCAGGCCATGTCTACGGATGTCACTGAGGATGGCCTGGTTGTCTAGGGACACTTGTGTCAGCCCACGTATCTCCCGCTGTATCCTCCTGAGGAACAGTGAGGGCCCTAGGAAAATGGGAACACAGTCAATGGCTGTGACTGACCACAACCCTGAAACCACCCAACCTGCAAGCCATATAGCCCAATGTCCCGCACCTGTGATGGCATGCACCCACCCACAGTGAACATGCACATGGCCATCACAAACAGGCGGCACCAGCTATGTGCACCACTGCACACACACACACCGCCCATGTCCATCACAGCACAAACAAGGCTGTCAAGTGGCGTGGCAGCGTGGTGCGATGCCAGTTACACAGCTATGTGCCCAGTGCATGCATGGACCACCAGTGGCAATACACAGATGTGCTGTGACACTGGACAGTGATGCATGTCGCCTGTGTCATGCATGGTTGTTGTGTGCATGGCTGGTGGTCTTGCCCCCAGCATGCAATAGCATCCATGAAGTAATGATGTCTCATACTCCTCAAGCAGCTGGGTCTGCGCTGCTGCTGCTGGGGCGTACCACCCAGCACCACCAACCGGCACAGGGGCCTGGCACGGCCCCTCACCCCGTGCCTGCATCCTCACATCCCGGCCTGTGGGAGACATATGTTGAGAAAAACATCAGTGTGACTCCAAAGCAGACTGCCCCTGCCCCAGTGAGAGTGCCTGCCCACACAGCCAGACCCATGCATCTCACACCTGCACACACTGACACAGCCAACCATGGCAGAGCCATCACCTATGCACAGCCACCAAAACACACTCACACCCCTACAGAGAATACAGGTGCATAGATGGTACACCCACCTGGCCTAGGCACCACGCCCCTCCTGGCACGTGACCGTAGCCACTCCAGAAGATGAGGATCCCTCCTGCGGAGGTCACTGTACCGTGCGGCACTGCTCAGCTGACCGGCACGCTAGTGACCCCACCAGGTCACTGGCCACTTGCTGCCAGACCTGGGTCCCTAGCAATGGTGAGGGTCACCTCACCATACAGTGCCCCATAGTGGGGCTCCACCAGGGCCACCAAGTTGGCCACTTCTACAGGGCTCCACTGCACTGCCCTCCTGCGTGCCATGGTACCAACTTTACAGCAGGCAATATGGTGCCCCGCTGCGCCGTAACCCCACGTGGAGATGTTGCGCAATAGACCACCATAGGTTCCAATTGCGCTGTTCGAACAGCGCCGTCACTTCACATAGCGCTGTCACCAGACGCGCGGACAAGGCTCCATACCCACAGCAGCGGCAGCGCCAACCAGGGCAAAGGTCGGACACCAGGTCGCCGGCAATGCGCCAAGGCCACGCGCAGGCGCCATCTGACGACATACGCATCCCGCGCGACCAACCACCCTGCGCACCAGTGCCACAGTGGACTATTGCGCAGTAGTGCCACAGCGCATATAGTGCCCAGTGCTGCAGCACCACTGGCACAATGGTGGCCATGGCCTGAATTGCGCGATCGCGCAACGCGTCAGCAGCGCAGCAGATGCCTGCGTAAGCTATCTGGGCATCGCAATGCAGTGTACCACATAGTCACCAGATCTGCGCCATTGGCTCAGCCGACTCAACCAGTATGCAAAAGCAACCAAATATTTAGCCATTGCATGCAAATCATCTGATCAATAGGCATCAAAGGCGCGGTGATGGCTGATTTGCATCTCATTATAGTTGCTCCTCTAATTTGCATGCATTGCGCTATAAAATGTCGACACTAGGCTGCGCTTGCCAGATTCCGTACTGCGGTGAGAGGTGAGTTGCATGCTGTGATGTTCTGGACAATGGTCATGGGAAAATGCTGTAGACTGCACAGTGACAGGTGTCCACTTCCCCCATACAGATCGCCATGACTGAGCAGAGACAAGGTGAGGGAGGAGGATGGTGGGCGAGTGAGGAGGCCCAACTACCCCCAGCAGAGACAGAGGCCTCTTCCAGGCCTACCTGGAGGAGGAGACACTACTGAGTGTGACGGAGGGGCCCCTCAGTCCCATGCGCGCTTCATGGGAGGGAGTAGCGGGCTTGAACCTGCACGGAAGCCACCAGCGCTCCGTGCAGGAATCTAAAGAAGAAGATGGGGACAGACCGCAGGAGGTTGAAGGAGAAGGTGGCAGCCTTCAGGCGGCACGTGCTGGCACTGGCGGGGCCAGCCAGCGGTGTTGGAGCTGACCCCGCTGAGGAGACTGGCTGCATCAATGCAGTGGAGCGCTATTGAGGGCATACCAGGAGGTGGATTCCAGACAGGTGGAAGCCCATCACTGCACGGTATGACATGGTGGTGGTGGTGGGGGTGGGGAAGGTTCTCACATGTACCACATGTACTCTCTTTCTGTTACAGATCCTGTTGCGTCTTCAGGAGACGGTGGTGGTGGGTCCAGGCAGTGATGATGACCTGCTGGACATGGAGAGGGTCCATCCACCTCTGTCACCAGCCAGCATGCACTGCAGCAGCATGCGCTGGGCCGCCAACTCTGGTGTCGGTGATTCGGTGTGGGAGGTGCACAGCCCAGTGTCTCAGCAGTCTGGCATGCAAGCACATGCCAGCACACTGTGACTGTGGCTGTAGCACGACTCGCACCATTGATGATGCAAGTGACCGCAATGGGCAGTGATAGTGTGTGTCCATGACGGACACACAGCAGGCCAACACGCGTGCCCTGGGCCTTCTGGTTCCAACTTGTGTACCAGCATGTTGGCACAGTCCCAGGCTGTGCCTGTCAGCACCGGTGGGGCATCACCAGTGGCTGTGCAGGTGTCTGGCACTGTTGCGGACACAGCGGTGGAATGAGTGGACCCTGGGGCACAGCGGTTGGAGGGGCAGCAGCAGCAGTCACCCACCAGGTCTGGGGGTACAGTGTCAAGCAGTGGCACAAGTCCGCTGCCCTTTGATCCGCCCATTCCTGGTCCTGGCGAACAGCGCCCACCCTCAAGGGGTGTTGTGCATCAGGACCTTCCACACCCTGGGGGACAGGATGCCATTGGGGCACAGTACCCATTGGACGAGCACACCCGCCTGCTGCAGGAATCAGTACAGCAGCAGAGGTGGGTTGCAATGTCCGTGGAGGCACTGTCTGTGGCTGTGGAGCGGCACAACAGGGAGTGTGCTCTGGACCGTGCAGAGCTGGTTCGTATGCGGACGGATGTGACCGTCACCATTGACAGGCTGACCCAGGCAGTGGTCTCTGTCGTGGACGCACTGGGCACACAGTCAGGTGCCCCTGTACCGCACACCCCACACAGTTCACTCTCCACTCCCTGTTCCCGGCGTCGTGTGACACCAGGCCTGTCGGCGCCGGGTTCTGCTGTGGCCATCCCGAGCACCCCTGGTGCAGGTTTGTTCAGCATGCTGCAGACCCCTGTGCGGGCAAGGTCGCGTCGCGCAGTGGGACCCCTGGTGGTCCAACATGCCACCCCATGGGCCCCTGCTCAGCCTGCCAGGGCTGTTGGGTCAAGTGGGGCCACCCACGCATCCACGGTGGCCGGGGACAGTGCTACATGACTGACCTGTCTCCAGTGCGGGCCTGTCTGGTGCTGCCCTGTGTGCAATGTGTGTCATGGTGGGCAGTGCACTGCTGGGTGCTCTGCTCAACACGCCGACACAGGACCACCTGCACACCTCCCAACTGCTGTCCACAGGTGCGTGTGCATGATGATGCCTGCATTGTACTGTACACCAAGGTGCAAGGGTGCCCAGCATCGGCACACGTGCTTGGATAGTACAGGTGGTGGGGTGGTCGGTGGTTCTGTGTGTTAGCAATGTCGGTTCTGCTGTGCTGTGCATCTGCCCATGTCGCCTGTGCCTGGTGTGTGTGTGTCCATATGAGTGTTCACCCTCCCTGATGGGTAGTTTGCATGCCTGGACCTTCCACTCCCTGGCCATCATGCACCCCTGGTGTGTTACCCTGTGTGCCTGTGGTTTGCGCATGGACAGTGTTGGTTGCACATGTCCCTTGACTTACCTGTGTTCTGCATAGTGCTCCTCTGTGATGGTGTCCCGTGCAGCTGGGCCTGCCGGATCAGTCGGGGGTCCCGCCCGTCCCGGAGGCTGCTCATCACCATCAACACCGCGCCACTGGCGCCCCCATCGCTGTCCTCTTCAACCTGTAGGCTATCCCACAGTCTTTGGCCATGTTGTGCAAGATGCAACAGGCCAGGAATATCCCACAGGCCTTTTGGGGCTGTACTGTAGGGCACCGCCGAGGTGTCTAGGCATCGGAAGCATGCCTTGAGCATCCCAAACACCCGCCTATGATGTTGCGTGTGAGCTGTGCCTCATTATAGCGTTGCTGCGATAGTCATGGGCGCCGGTACGGTGTGAGCAGCCAGGGACGGAGGGGTATCCGCTGTCACCTGTGTGGAGATAGTGGAGATCAGTCTCATGTTCAGGTCCATATTGCCCCATATCCCTGGGTGCCACTACCATGGCACCTGTGGCATCTCCACCCTTGCCCCGGAGTTTGCATTCCATACATGCGTACTCACCCACTAGATGGCCTGTGGGGATGTCCCACTTCTGAATCGATGGTACAGTGCGGACTGATACCATATGAAGGCATCATGTGCTCCACCAGGGTGTGTGGCACAGACATTGATTATGGCGCCCAGCGCATCACACACCACCTGGCAGTGCTGACACTGGAGAAGCCCTTTCTGTTCCTATATGCAGCCCCATCGGGCCAGGTGGCGTGCGAACGGCCACATGGGTGCAGTCTATGGCCCCTAGCATGCCAGGCATTCAGGCACCCCTGTGGAACTCCTGCATTTTTATGTGCGGCCTGCCGCGGTGCTGGGAAATGGATTTACTCCACAGCGTGGCAGCAGTGCGCTGAGGAATTGGGTGAGGATGCGTGACGTGGCCAACTGTGTGATGCCTGTGGTGTCCCTGTTGGCCTCTGGAAGGTGCCCGTGGCGAGCAGGCACATGCAGGCTGTCACCTTGGTCTCCACCGACAGAGCGTGACTCCGTGCGAGGGTGCCTGCATCACATCACTGCACAGCTCACAGAGCCGTCTCAGTATTGCCCTGTTCAGGCGGTACCGGCCCACGATCTCTACATCTGTGTACAGCTCAAAGCTGATGCGGGCACGGTACTGCCTGTTGGGGGCATACCACCGACGGGCCCTTCCACGGCCACGTCCCCCTGCAGCATGCATTCTCACCCCCCTCATTACAGCTTCCATGTGGAAGCTGGCACTGTCCATCTCCCGGCTTCTGACCCCCTGGCTGCTGTTGCTGTGTTCCCCCACTGTCCTCACTGCTCACTTCCACTGCACCGGCACCCCCGCTGGCCTCTACAGCCTATGGCCCACGCCGCCTTGCCTGCCCTAGCCTGTCACTGCTGTCTGTCTGTCGCCCTCTCTCTCTCTGTCCCCACTTGGCATCCTTTAGCGTTCTTGCGTTCCGCTTCCTTGAGCCTTTTATTTTGGCTCATTTCCGCTAATACGCAATTTCCGGTTATTCCGCTGTTGCGCATTGCGCCAAGTCTTTGAATATCGATTCGCCTTTATGCATGGATCCACCCTCTTCGGTCTGCGCATGCCTTCATTGCATTCGCTGTTGCTCAGCATGTTTTCGTGGCGCAACTGCTCCTTCTGAATATCGCAAATGAAGCGATTTTGACTTGGCGCATGCGCAGCCCTTTTGTGCATGGCGCAACCCTTTTGAATATCCGGGCCATTATGTATACAATGTATTCTTTCTCCCATTCCCCCCCCCTCCCGGACACATCTGGAAACAAGCAGCTGTCTGCTCAGCATGCTTTCCTGGTGAAACTTTGGGCTGAATCCATGGTGACCACCCTCTGGGCCTGGAATATTGACATATCTACAGATATTACTTATGAGAAATGGCTGGAGCCAATCCTCCCATCAATGAAGATTTCACAGGCCCCATATCGGCGTGAATTTATTTGGAAATGTTGTGTTTGCTTTTTCAAAACACCAGATAAACTGATTAAGTATTTACCATCATCATATGGTGCCTGTTGGAGGCAGTGCAGGGCCTCACAAGTTAATACTGTCCATATTTTTGGGAGCTGTCCAGTACTTCCCCTTATCAGTAAGCAATGTTTTGTTTTTTTTTATTTATTTTAGTCTTTGGTAAACAGGCAAGGCCCACTAGGCACAACTTCACAGTGCCTGTTTTCAGCAGCGCACTGGGGAGCACTAGATTGTTAAGTGACTTGCTCAGAGTCACTCAGTATGCAAGTGGAGGTTGTGAGAATCAAACCCAGATCTGGTTTGCTGGATGCACCAAGCTTGTCACAACTCATTACTCTAACCTCTAGGCTATACTGCCAGCCTGATTGGCACCAGCTTAACACAACTGGCGAGCGTGGACTTAGTTTTGTCCCCTTGGTTGGTCTTCTTATATTTATTTGACGATAACACAACCCCCTCCCCGTGGAAGTAAGTTATATCTTTATCTGGCAGCAGCAGAAACAGCCATTACTCATTTATGGCGGAGTTCTGCAGCCCCTACACTTGCCCAATGGCACATGGTAGTAAATGAAATGTATTTCTTAAAACATACAATTGAAAATCATATGGGAAGAACCCACATGCTTTGAGCTATCCTGGAGACCCTGGATATTTTATATGTCACAAATGGATGACTCATTTGTCCCGTGAACAGCCTTCGGTGGACTTAAATAGTGTCTGATAACCTCTCTCTGCCTCTCTTGGGTTATTATTTTTGAATTGTACATATTGTACTGAGTGCCATGAGTAAGCAGTAACCCACGACCTTTGCTAACACTGTTGTAAGAACAGAGAATGTGTACCTTGTTGCTTAAGCAATAAGGCATGACAAGGTGTGTGTTATCATGTAATAATAACTGGTTTCCCCTTTTTTCCATAGGGAAACTGTGGTGTAATTTGCCATTATAAAGGAGCATTTATAATGGCAAACACATGCACGGTTTCCCTTACTCTGCGCATGCATCCACCTGAGTTCCTGCCCTTCCGACGATGTCCGCTTTCCTTTTCGACGAACCGCAATCCGCCACTCAGACTCGGCGGTAAGTGTTTTTTACAATGTAAATGTTCAAAAATTATACTCAAACAAACATATGCCTGCCCTACCAAACAAAAAAGGAAAAGAGATGTGTCAGTCCTTACAGCAACCACGGACCACACCCTGAAACCGGACCACGGTCGCAGAGCAACAGCTTTTATTTTATATATTTTCTGTAGTAAAAGAAACCCAGCAATTACATAAAAATAAAAATAGGCTTGTGTGTAAACTAGATTTACACACAGCCTCAGGTTAGATGTTTTAATAAACCTCAAGCTTCCGCCGGGCTTATGTAGCATTCATCCCTCAGCGTGTGTAAACTTCTTGTTACACCCCTCGCCCATACTTTATTCTTCATAACATCACTCTCGGGTGGGTTGAAGCATGAGGCGTAAGCCGAGTGCTTCCACCACCTTCAGGAGTGATGTTATTACACAACACACACCTTGAGTTATATTGCAATTATACAATGGCTCAATGTTATATAAAAAATTTTTAAATGTTTTAGCGGATTTTTGTGTTTCTGAAGAGACAGCAGCCAACAAATCAGTCAATAAATCAATACAGTAATGTTATTGTGTAACAACATCACTGTCTCAGGTACCCACTGACCAATCAGAGTCCAGGAAACTTCCTTGCCATTGTATAATAATAAATAAATAATTAAAACAAAAAAGCTGCAAATACTGATGAAAACCTAGTCAAGCCACAATAAAAGGAGTACCTTTATTATTTCAAACATGAAAAGAAATAAAGCACACTCAAGCTGTGGAAACAAGGGTATCACACAAGGCAGGAGGCAAGTGGCAATCTAAAATAGCATAAAAAAGTATAGGTCAGAATTGTCACCGGATTCATGCACTGCTGCTTTTACTTCACTCAAAAGCATTTATTTACTTTCAGGATTGTATCTGAGCCTAAAGTTTAGAGCTATAGACCTGGTGAACCAGTAGACTGAAAAAAAAAAAGAAAAAGCAATATCACATGTGCAATATGGAAATAAAACAAGCAGTGTGGAAAAAGTACATGCTGTTTCTACACGTATCTGTTTATTTACTGATTCATTCATTCATTTAAAAACCGGTAACTGGTAAAGGCACACTGAGACAAAATTAGTTTCCAGGTGTGACACGGAGGAAGGAACGGGAGAAACAAAGTACAATATGCAACAACAATACACTGGTACAGGAATTGGTTCAAAAAGCAATTCTGAAAATAGAGCGCAGTCACAATACAGTATAGCAGACCTATACAAGTGCAAATAAAACAGCAGCAAGACACAGCATGCAAAAAGACAATACAGTATCAGATAAGAGGCCTGTTAGGTGGGTGTATACCTACCCCTGTGGGGAAGGAAGTGCAGAGGTAGTGAGGACAAGAATCCAGCAAGCTAGTAGGTGAGACCCAGATGGAGGGCTGACACACAGACGGTTGGAGCTTCATGCCAGGGAGGTGTCAGGAAGATTGGTGACAGGAGCAGGTGGGGGGGTTCGCTGATGCCTGAGGGAGTCAGGGGAGGTGGAGAGGTGGAGGGAGGATGGAAGCAAGTTCCAGAGCTTGGGAAGTCAATAGAAGAAGGCAGAGTGCCCAGTTGAGGAGTAGGGTTGAGGAGCGGTGACAGTGCAATGATCCCTGGAGTATAGGGCGCATGAGGCAAGGGGGACAGGAAACAGAAATGAGGAGAGGTGAGGGAACCAAACCAGTATTTGGATATGAGCGAGGTACAGCATGCCTGGCAACTTAAAGATGGGGGAGAATGGACAGAAAGGAGTACAAGGAGCAGTGGTGAGTACCGGGGGGGGTTGTAGCAAAGCAGCACAAGGCATTGCAGAAAGTGTCCAGTCTGACAAGGGAAGTGGAGGGGCAGTCCTGCAGACCACATCCACATAGTCAAAGGCAGGAAGCACCATTTTGGTAACAAGCCCCCTGTGGACCTGCGTAGATAAACAGTCTTTGCTGGATTTATTGGATTATTTAAGGACAAAAGGAGGATAAAAACCTATCGAGATTGTCCTCCCACTTGTGTGGGTCAGATGAGTCCCTAATTTGCCATCCTATCCCACTTGCTAAAGATAGCTGTGGAGAATTTAAACATTAATAACAAGTTGCCCTGTTGTCTTCTTTCCTCTAATGAGTTGCAATACAAGTCACCAAGCTTAGGGCAGAGTTCTGTATGGATGGCATCAACGTGAGCTGAGAAGCCAAGCCTGCTGTCAAGCCACACACAAAAGGTACTTGAAGGACTGCACTACTTCAAGGGGTTACCATCCAATGTGGCAAAACAAGGAGAGTCTGAAGTGGCTAATTTCTGGCTGGTACCAGAGGTCATGGACACTGTTTTTTGGTATTAACACCGAACCCCTGCAGAATGTTGTGGAAGTTCTGCTGAAACAGATGTTCCACAGCTGTGGTACAGGGACCGGAGATGAAGATGACTGTGTCATCTCCATACATATGAATATGCGGGTTGACACAGGCAGAGGTAGGTTGTTCTGAATAATGGAGACGAAGATCGATTCAGGATGGAGCCCTGAGGATCCCAGTCTGGATGGGTAGTGGAGGTGACAGGATGCCTCCTACCTGTATCGACAGTTGACAGCCCATAAGGTAGGAATGAAACCAATCAGCAGTGGGAGCTGAGAGGCTAGCAGAGCTCAACTTGCCCTAGAGGATAATACTTTTTATTTTCATAAAATACACCCATGAGGGAACTGGGGCAATTTGAAACACCAAAGAAAAGCACCGAGACATGGGTAAAGTGGAAAACTGGCGAGGTCGCTTTATTTTTTAAACCATTTTTATGTCCCTTCTAATCACCATCAACCGCCAGGGCACCCAAGGCCCATCCAAATTCTTTTGTCACTCCTGCTGTGCTAGTGCCATCCTCTGCTGAGCTCTTGACTCTCACTCCCCCCAGGCGGGGATGGGAGGATTTACCTGTGTCTTGTGTAACATCAGGAGGTGCTGCTGGTGGTGGGGCAGGGGCTTGGATGTAGCAAGGACCATCACCGACATACTGGTGCTATTTTCCAAGTTTCTCCCAGCTCTTACAATGTAGGTACACACGCGGGTATGGTGTGGGGGTGCACATAATGGTGCACCGGCCACGGCTGACATGCACCCTTCTGCTCTGTCTTTCGCCATGCTACACACCCGTGGTCATCCAGGGTGCAGCACTGCAGCAAATGCCACAGCCCTTTTTCCCTGGAAGAAGACAGCACCCTCTGTTCATAAAAATACCTAAAGCAGTTCAGATGGATCTGCTTCATCAAGGCTTTTAATAAAGTACATCCACACAAAACGCTTCAGGCTTATTTTTGGACTGGGGGGTCGCTCTTGGCCAGGTCATCTTGAAAATAAGGTGTCTGTCTCGATGGACTCTCCTGATAAAATAAAGAGTAACACGCATGCAAATAAAATTTGCCTCAGTCTGCTTGGACCTGTCCTTGCATCCTGTTCCCCCTCCCGCAGGTCACACCTGGAAACTAGCCTTGGCTCAGTGCTCTTTTCCCAGTCACCAATTTTCAAGTAAACAAATGTTGTTTATACATGCCATTCTGATTGCAAAGTTTTTTTTTAGCTGGGTGCTAAATTCAATGAGCTTCTCCTTTGGCTACTAGGCAGCATGGTGATGGAAAATAATTCACAAGATAGCAAGAGAAAAGAAACACTGACAAATAAAAGCACTGCATTTGAAGTACTCTGTAAAAATATAAAGTCAGGACACTGTTCCTTTGGATCTTAGCCTGAAATCAATCCTGCAATATTTTGGCTACAGGAGTATAAATATTAACTCAAATATAAGAAGAGATTAGAACATTGATTTCAACTGTGACTCAGCCCTGGGTCTGATAATGAAATAAAAACAGCATGTCCTTGTGAAGAAATAATGATATTAATCATCCCCTTTTTGAAAGCTGTTGTGTGTTTGGAAAGAGTGAATCATCACTTGTTCCATCAAGTCCTCCAGCTCTAGAGCAGGAGTCAATACAGGGAGTTACTCACACAAGCAGACGGTAAGCCACTGCAGAAGCTGCATTCCCTATAATGACTTCATCAGGAAAAATGAGAGGACAATTTTCAATCAGCATGGATGAGGACGCTGAGTAAAACATATCCACTGATGCATGACACGACACACCCTGAAAAGACATAGGCATGTTATAACCTGGGGAAGACGTGTTGTTTGAGAAGTGGTCACTGAGGAGATGTCAGCCAGGAAACACACAAATTGACGAGCATTAAAGGGGATGGGAAGAACTGCAACATTCCCATTTCATATTTGCCCTCCTCCGTATATGTCTGTCTCTTTTTTTGGTTTTCTGTCTCCTTGTTCTTTAAAATAAGCTCCACATGTTGCTCCCCTAGTACCCTCTTTATTATTTTAGTTATCTGTAACTCCTGTCCCAGAGGGCTAGTACAGCCGTGTGGATATTATAATATTGCCTTAAGGCAGATGGCCCTGGGGTCACGTTAGGTGTCTGGGTACAATATGTTTGTGTCTGAATAGTGTAATGCCTCTACCCCATGGAATCCTCAATAGTAAGGTGCCAGGGTGTTGCCAATCAGAGAATTCCAGAATACAACCCCCGCCCCCCCTTGGAAGTTAAACAGTAACTGTATGCAGTAACCCATACACAGTATAAATTACACAATAACACAACCTGACAGAAATGAACAATGCAAAGAGGGATAATATTTATTTGGTGGAAACAGGGATCTGGAAAGGGAAATGGGGACAGTCATGTAACCAAATAATTAATATGCAATACAGCTTAGAATCCCACTACCCCTAAGCAACATCCCTTAAACTCTTAAACTTTTTTTTTTCTAGTTGTAGGAAGATTGCGGGTAGTTTTATTATATTTATTGTTTTAATTTTGAGCAGCTTGATGTGCCTGCCTGCCCCGCCTGTCTTATGCTATTCGGCCTCCGCTCTCCATGCCTTCCGCCCCTTCTCTTTGCCCCCCCTGCCCGCTCATATCTATCATCGTGTCAAGCGCTAGAGAACACTTCAAGGGGAGAGGGAACTGGGGGTGGGGGTTGTGGATAGCGGAGTGAGCGGTGCTTTCCCATAGAGGTGGTTAGGCATAGAAGACGCCCTGGGGCGAAATGGCTTCTTGAACATGGTAATCCCGTTCTGGTTCCCATACCCAAGGGCACCTCCAGTTTTAGAGGGCAAGTGGTTGAGACAACTCACCAACCTCGTCCAACTCGGGCGTTGTTGTGCAATGCCAGATCTGTCTGCAACAAGACTGGTCTTATTGCAGATTTTGTTGCAAGGGCAGATCTGGCTTGCATTACCGAGACCTGGTTGGATGGGAATGCGGACCCCTTTTTAGAGGCAGCTGTTCCCACCGGGTACTCGGTTATACATCGCCCGAGATTGGATCGCGGGAGGGGGTGGCGGTCTGTTTCAAGACCAAATTGGGCCTAACTGGTGTACCAGTTGAGGAGGCCAGGTCATTTGAGTGTACTGTCGTAGCTGGTGTAGGGTGCAGGATTGCTCTCATTTATCGTCCGTCAGGTGATGAGAAGCTTTTTCTGCAGGAAATAGCAGATTTTGCCACCGACATGGCCTTGGAGTCACCCAGCTTGATGATTCTGGGCGACTTCAATGCTTGGGTCGAAAACGAATCTTCACTTTTTGGTCAACATTTCTCCAGGAGATGACATCTCTGGCTTTACACAGGTTGTTTCCACAGCTACACACAAGGGAGGTCACTCTCTTGACCTGGTCTTCCTCCTGGGGATTGAGGCTTCCGATTTGGTGGTGGAACCAGTCGGTTGGTCCGATCACTACTCAGTTGGGTTCAGTTTGGAGGCCCCCCTGGGTAGGTCGGCCCCTGTGGAGTTGGTCAGATACCGCCCATTGGGGACGTTGTCCCTGAAGACCTGATGGCGGTTATTGACCTTCGTTGTTTGTGAGTCTTGCACTGATCCTGAGCAGCTGGTGGTGGCCTATAATAGGGCCATATCAGTGGCACTCGATCAGATTGCACCAGTCCGTTCCCTTCCGTGTCATCCCGCTGCCTCATGGTTTGATGGGGCTTTGAGAGGGCTGCAGAGGTTGGGCGTAGGTTGGAGCATCATTGGAGGAAGACTACCTCTGATGCCGACCATCTTATTTTGCTAGAGCATTATAAACTCTACCAAACAGCAATTTCCCATAAGAAGGCAGAATTCCTGTCCAGGGGAAATTTCTGTCGCATGGGATCGACCGGCTCAGCTCTTCAGAACTGTTGACAGCCTGTGCAACCCAGCCTGTCAACAGATCCGTCGAGCCTTTACACAAACTGATTGTGAGGAGATCGCTCGATTCTTTGCGAATAAGGTTGAAGACATCAGGAGGGAGTGCCTCCAACCTCATTCCAAGGCTGCTGCAGTTGATTGGTGTCCTGTCGCAGAGCCCAGAATTTCCTGGAGTACCTTTGACCTGCCGGATTTCGTAGACACTATGAGGATTTTCCACGAGATGCATCCAACATGCTGTAGTTTGGACCTTGGCCCTACTTCCCTGATTATGGATTGTAGTGAGATCATCGGCCCGGCCTTAGCTCGGATTATCCAGTGTTCTTTAGATATGGGAGTTTTTCCTGGCTCTCTGAAAGAAGGTGTGGTGACCCCCCCCCTTCTGAAGAAAGCTTCTTTAGACCCGGATGACCTAGCAAACTACAGGCCAATCTCTAACCTCCCTTTTGTGGGAAAGGTTATTGAGAAAGTTGTGGTGGCCCAACTGGATAACCATTTGACCATCCATAGTTTATATGAACCTCTCCAGTCTGGTTTTCATATGAGGCATAGTACCGAGACTGCTCTGGTTCGGGTGCTCAATGATCTCCTGATGGCGAGAGATCGGAGACACGTTCTACTTTAGTTCTCCTTGATCTATCATCAGCTTTTGATACTGTGGATCATGGGGTCTTGCTCAAATGCCTGAGGTCCATTTGTGGACTATCAGTGCGGTCCTCAGATGGTTTTCATCTTTCCTCGAAGGAAGAGCATGAGAGAGTGGTCTCGGTTTGTATTCATCGGGCCTTCTCTCTGCCTTGTGGGTGCCCCAGGCTTGGTGCTTTCCCCATGTTATTCGCAGTATATATGCTACCCCTCAGAGACATTGTAAGATGGTATGAGCTGAGGTTTCACTGCTATGCTGATGATACCCAGCTCTACCTGTCTTTGCACCTGACCAGGTTAGTGCTATCTCGGTACTGAACAACTACCTCGCTGATATCCAAGACTGGATGAACTCCAGCAGTCTAAAGTTGAACCCAGGAAAGACTGAGGTTATGGTGGTGGACCCAGGTCGCAGGGTAGAGGGTTTGAGGACTGGGCTCCCCTCTGGATTAATCCTTGGGGTGGATCAGATCCTCACCTCTGAACGGGTGCGTAACCTGGGAGTGGAGCTTGACATTGGTCTGACGCTCCATTATCAGGTGTCTGCAGTTGTCAAGATGGCATTTTTTCACCTTAGGAACATTGCCAGGATTAGGCACCTTGTTCCATCTAGCGACCTGCTGGTTTTGGTCCATGCCTTTGTGACATCTCGCCTTGATTACTGTAACTCCCTTTACCTAGGACTTCCTGGGGTTGATATCTGCCACTTGCAGCTAGTGCAGAATCACGGCAGCCCGTTTGTTGACTGGGGCATCCAGAAGTTCCCATATTACCCCTGTGCTCGGCACTCTGCACTGGCTGCCAATACAGTGGCGGATCACCTTTAAAGTGGGTCTTTTGACCTACAAAGCCCTACGGTCTAGGTCCCGACTATTGAAAGGCTCCTGGTGCCTACCCTCTGAGACAGCTCCGGCTCAGCTGACAGGGGTTGCTGGAGATTCTGAGGGTAAATCTAAGTCTTCTGGAGCTTGTGCGTTTGGATTCGCTGACCTACCCTCTAGAATTCTCTGCCCCATCAGCTCCGGGACAGCAGGACGGTGGGGAGCTTCAAGCAGGCACTAAAGACTTTTTTATGGGAGAAGGCGTTTCCTTCTTTGTTTTAACTTTATATTGTAGTATTGTAATATTTGTTTAGAGCTGTTTTATTGTATGTATTGAATATGTTTGTGCTTTTCTTGATGTACAGCACTTTGAAAACTTTGAAAGGTGCTTAATCAAATAAATTTTATTATTATTATTATTATTAAACTCAGTCCCAACAAGCTCCTCCATCTGGCGCACACGTATCTCAAAATCCCTAAGGGTGCTCCCACAGTCTGTGTGACACTATGAGGTCAGAGGCCTAGTGGTTAAAGTGGTGCAGTACTAATGGAGATATTTACAGGGGGACACGGGTCCCAAATAATTGCAATAGAAGCAGTGGAAAATTGCAACAAAAAAGTCTCTTAGAAATGTAGAAACACAGAATTTGACGGCACAGAAGGACCACTTGGCCCACCAAGTTAGCCCATTTGTCCCTGCCATGCTTTAAGCCCACCACTGTTTTTGCCACCACCACCTCCAGTGGAAAACTGTTCCAGGCATCCACCATTCTTTCAGTGAAGAAGTATTCCCTCACATCTCTTCTAAATTTTCCCCCCTTCCAGCTTCACTGCACGCTCCCTTGTTCTCATGTAT
This sequence comes from Neoceratodus forsteri, assembly GCA_016271365.2. Lineage (NCBI taxonomy): Eukaryota > Metazoa > Chordata > Ceratodontiformes > Ceratodontidae > Neoceratodus > Neoceratodus forsteri. Next base: position 420,597,541 of record JADMNL010000023.1, read on the forward strand.
ATTTTTCTGTTCAAAATACTCCTATCCTGTACCTTATTCAACCCCATGAGGTATTTACATGTCTCTAGCATGTCTCCCTCTTTTCTTCCAGGGTGTACATATTGAGGTAACTGAATCTCTCATCAAAAGGCTTCTGATGCAGCCCCTGCACCAGTTTATTTGCCATTCTCTGGACAGCCTCCACCCTGTCTATGTCCTTCCTGTGATCAAGTCTCCAGAACTGAATACAGTACTCTAGGTGGGATGTCACCAATGATCTGTACAGTGGCAACACCAACTCCTTCTTCTGCTAGTCATAACCCTCCATCTGCACCTCAGCATCCCACTGGCCTACCTCCTACCTTGTTGCATTGTCTCACCACCTTAGGCTCCCAGGTCCCTTTCCTGTTTGGTGACAGTCAATACCTCTTCTCCCATTTTGTCCTCCACCTCTGGTTTTCTGTGTCCTAGGTGCATGATTTTGTACCTTTTTGCATTGAAACCCAGTTGCTACTGTATGTCCTCGACCACTCCAGGTTTCTGCATTCTTTCCACCCCTCTACAGTGTCTGCCTCATTGCTGATTTTGGTGTCATCTGCAAAATGTTTATGTTTCTGCAAGGATTTGAACCCTAATCCCTTAACTACTAAGTAAACATGTGACATAGACAGCCAGTTCTGAGTGCTGTATAATATTTTTCTTATATAAAATGTATTAATGACTATCTCTGCTGAAAAATCAAATGCTCTAGGAATGACCTCACTCATCCCCATTTTTTATTTATTTTTATTTTTTATTTAGTTTTGTTGACCGGGTAGTGCACTAGACAAATCCTGCCTATTTTCAGGCACGAACCCGGGGAGGGGGATACAGATGAATGCCAACTGACCTTGAACCAGATTAAGCTGTTGGTGGTATTTTTAGTGAATGAGGGAAATTTGGCCAGGACACCGGGGAAATTCCCCTACTCTGTTAGATAAGTGCCATGGGATCTTTAACATCCACCTGAACTACCACCAATCCAAGCAGATGGGACCTCGGTTTAACGTCTCATCCGAAAGACGGCACCTCAGAAGTGCAGCACCCCTCTCATGCTGCACTGCAGTGTCAGTATTGGGATATTAACCCAGATGTGGGAACTGAACCCACAGCCCTCTGATCTCCCGGCCTCAGAGGTGAGTGTGCTACCTGCTGAGCCACTGACACTGACAAATCACTGACATTTCAGCTGACAGATGCAGGCTAAAAGAAATGCTGACAGCATGTATCACACACACTCAGCTTTTAGAGACAATGTATTACATGGAATACTTTAATCAAGGATCCTGTTTCTCTGAGTTAATTACAGAGTTGTTTAAGTTAACTTTGTTAAGAGGGAAATCATAAAAAAAGGTTTATGATGTTGAAGAGAAAACGCAGGTTATTACACAGAGGTGAGAGGTTGTAAATGCTCATATGAAGCCTGTGGAGGAGGATGCAGCATGAATCACAAGAGGTGTCATTGAAATTGAGTTATGCTAAGGTTGCAGAATTAATACTTTGAAATTACATCCTGTGGTTGTATAGAAATATATATTTTTTAGATATTTTGACAGGGAGGAGCTAGATGACCTCATGCAAAACAGGTGGGCAAAACCAGCTTTTAAAGATTATTCTGTTTCACTACAGACACACTTTTATCTGACATTGACCAAGAAAACATCTGAGCACTGAAAACAGGTAGTTAGAAAGCTAGACAAATCTAAATATTGTTGTAGGAATTGCACTGTTTTAAACCTTGCTTTGTTTAAAGATATGTATGTCTTGTGATATAAAAGTTCTGAATTGTATATTTTGACATATTATTATATATTTTAGTAAAAACTCTAATTTTAGAGCATACCTGGTCTGTCTTTGAATTGCTTTCTTTTGCTAAGAAATATTTATGGTTATAACAGACAGCAGACATAAGCTTGTATGGTGGTACTAAACTGGAAAGAGAAGCGTTTTAAATCTGAGGTCTTTATTAAAGTTTTAGGGTTCATCTCTGAATATGTGGTTAGGTGCCTATAGGCAAAGATATCTGGCCCCCCGAAGACAGATACATCTGAGCCTGTGCATTGGATATGCTAGCAAGAGGTTAACAGTTTGAATCTCTCCAGAACTTGAGACCAAAGGTTGATCCGAACTCACAAAAACAAACTAGTGGGTTACCTTGTCTGTTACACTGTTCACAAGACTGCACTCGGAGGTTGGCACTTTGGGAGTAGAGAGCCTGACCTGCTGAGTGGGTTTGTGACAGATTGGTTGGCAGCGGTGGCATAATTTTGGTATCACAAGCTTTATTGTTCTGTGTTAGCTGAGACCATAGGCTCTCTTGCAAAGAAAGAAAAAGACAGAGTTTATTTTAAAAAGGAAACAGAACTACATATCACTTGGTGTACAGTCAAGTTCCTACCTATTTTATTTTTTTTCTAAAGTGCAAAGTCAGAGTAGCCGTAGTCAGGGAAGAAGAAGAAGATGGCTTCCGACTACAGCAGGCACACTGTAGATTACTTGAAGCAGTTGTGTGGGGACAGGGGAGTCCCGTTCGATGTGACAGCCAAAGAGCAGAACCTCATAGAGGCCCTGATGGTAGCAGATACCCAGAGCAGCGAGTCACCGGCCGTGACTGAAAAGGACAGCAGGGCCACTGTTAGTGAAGGGCCACAGCAGCAGGGAATGGCCACCAGTATCCTGAATCCAGAGGTACTCAAACTGCAAATTGAGTTGCGCAGGATGGAGTTGAAGTCCCAGGAGAGGAGAGAGCGAGAGAGGCGAGAGGCGGACCATGAGGCAGAGAGAGAACGCAGAGAGGCAGAGCGACAACAGAGGGAGGCAGACCGTGAGGAGCACGAGTACCAGCGAGCTGCAGAGGAGAAGAGAGAGGAGCGCCAGAGGTAACACGAGCTGGAGAAGATGCGACTCCGACCAGTGGCACCAGACAGCTAAGTGGCTTGGGTTTAACTGGGACTGCAGGACTGGGATACAAATTGAACTCCAAATTAATAGCTGAGTTTAAGGAAGGGAGGACATGGACTTCATTTTAAATTATTTTGAAAAAGTTTGTATTCAGGCTAAAATTCCTAGAGATTCCTGGAGCTTCCAGCTATCCTACTTACCGGAAAGCTCGAGATGCATTGGGTCAAATGGACAATGAAGACAGCAATGATTACAGCAAACTAAAAGCTGCACTGTTAAAAAGTTTGAATTAACTGCTGAATCATACAGAGCTAAATTCTGTAGCTCAGGAGAAGCCCTGATATGAGCTACGAGGAGCTAGCCAAGAAACAATGTCAGTTTTTAAAACGTTGGTGGGAAGGAATTGAGGCAAATTCTGCTGATAAAATTGAAAATGTGATTTTATTAGAACAGTTTTATTGGGCATGCCCAGCAGAGCTAAAAACCTGGCTAGAGGACCAAGATCCAAAAACAGTGCAAGAGGCTGCTGAACTCTCGGACTGATATGCCAAGAGCAGACCTGCTCTGAGAATGAATGGGGCGGGCATGGCAGTGCAGAAAGGGAAAAGCGTGCCTTCAGGGCAGCTAAAACCCTCACTGCCTCCACCGAAACCAGTTAGCCCCAGGTTTCAAAGAAAAGATTTCTCTGAAGTAAGAAATGCCTGTTGGTTGTGTTAAGAAACTGGGCATATTGCTAGACAGTGCCCCAAAAAAGCAAGCCATAATACACAACAGGGTGCTAGAAAAGAAGTGGGTTGTTTGTGTGTCCCTGGAAGCATGCCAGTGAACATGAGGGGACACATGCACCCAGTCATGGTGAATGGGGTACAGATGCAGGGGTTAAGGGACACAGGGGCATCCCTGACATTGGTAAAGGGGGATCTGGTACAGCCTGGTCAGCTTATACCCAATAAATGCGTAACTGTACAAGGGTTTACTGGTGAAGAGAAAACATTGCCACTCGCTAGTGTTCTCCTGGACTGGGGTGAAACAGGGGAACTGTGCAGCAGGTGGCTGTAGCCAACACATTAGCAGTGGATGTGATCCTGGGTAACAATCTCCAGCAGGGGGTGGTATGTGCAGTTACCTGTAGCCAAGCGGCAAGGGAAAATAATAGTTCCCTGAACCCCACAGAAACCAGTGTGAAAACTGCTGAGAGGCTGGTTCCCCAGCCTGTGTCTCCAGATGGGGAGACTGATAAAAAGGGGATAGAAATTTCCCCAGTAGCAAGTAACCACACAGCTACAGAGGGTTACTCCGAAGAGGGAGGGGTGACCCCGTGTCAGAGGGTTAGGATTGACAGTGATCCTGAGGGCCCTGACGCTAGTGCTAGGGACCCTAGTTTAGTGACTGAAGGGGACCTGTCTCATGCCTTGGGAATGTGTGAGAGGTTTGCAGCTGCTCAGAGGAGTGACCATAGTTTAGAGAAGCTGAGGGCTTGGGCAGACTCGGAGGGCACACAGGGAGGTGACGACAGACATAAGGTTTATTGGGAAAATGGACTTATGTATACACAGGCAGTACAGACAGAGGGAGGGATGCTAGGTAGGCAGCTTGTCATTCCCCAGGAGTATCGTGAGCAGTTGCTCAAGATTGCACATGATATTCCCTTGTCTGATCATCTGGGAATCGTGTGCACAACACAGCGGTTGGCCCAGAATTTCTACTGGCCTAACTTCACCCAGCAGGTGAAGGAGTATTGCAGGTCTTGTCACCGGTGCCAAGAAATAGGGAAGGCAGGCAAGAAAACCAGCTGCCCCGAACCCCTTGCCCACAGTGGAGGAGCCATTCCAGAGGGTGGGAATGGATATTGTGGGGCCTTTAAATACCCCCAGCTCCTCAGGGAAGAGATTCATCTTGATTGTGGTGAATTATGCCAACCGGTACCCAAAGGCAGTCGCCCTATCCTCTCTGAGGACAGACAAAGTGACAGATGCCTTACTTGGGATTTTCTCCCGTGTTGGGTTTCCGCAGGAGGTAATCGCCGATCGAGGGGGTTCCTTCATGTCGGACCTGATGAAATGTTTATAGGAGAAGTGTGGGGTGGTGCAGAGATGCACTACACCATATCACCCACAAGCCAATGGACTTGTGGAACGATTCAATGGTACCCTAAAGTCAATGCTCCGGGAATTTGCTGAACAGCATGGGAGGGACTGGAAGAAATACCTTCCCCACCTGTTGTTTGCATTCAGGGAGGTGCACCAAGAGTCAACAGGATTTTCCCCCTTTGAACTCTTATATGGACGCTGGGTATGTGGGCCCCTAGACTTGATCCGGGAGGACTGGGAAGGCAAGCATGCCACCCAGGGAACTCCCATTGTGGATTATGTCCTTAGGTTTAGGGAAAGCCTGAAGGAACTTATGGGGAGAGCCCAGAGCAACCTGGCAGCTGCCCAACAGAAACAAAAGGTGTGGTACGACCACAGAGCCACAGCTCACTCATACATGGTGGGTCAGGAAGTCATGGTCCTTATTCCGGTCCAGAAAGACAAACTGCAAGCTGAGTGGGCAGGGCCGTACAAAGTGGTTAGGAAGGTAAATGACATGAACTACATTGTGGAGTTACCTGACCGTAGACAGACAGAAAGGATGTACCATGTCAACATGATGAAGCCATATGCAAGCAGGGCTGACATGGAGTTCGCAGTATGTAGTCATGGGGAGGGGCAGACCGAAGAGACCCCTTCTGGACTTTCTGAAGAGAGTAAGGGGAGTCCTCTGTGGAGGCAGTAAAATTGTCTCCCCAGCTGACCCCGGACCAGGTCCAGAAAGTAAGGGAGGTTTTAGCAGACTTGCCCCCTTGTTTAGCCAAGCCTGGACTAACCCCCTTAGCAACACACATATGAATTCCTTGTGAGGGAAGGCTCCCCTAGCCCATTTACAAGGGGTCACCTATCGCGATGGAACACTGTGCCATACCTTCCCAGGCTCAAAGCAGTGGTGTGCGTACAGTGCTGGCTTCCCCCATCCTCAGTACTGGGCAGATAGCTCCCGAGCTTGACTCACTGGCACAGGAAAACAACATACCTGCTGGTCCAACAGCAGGCTATGTGTACATTTCTTTATAGCTTTTAAGTAATTCTATCAACCCATAATAACATGTAATCAATCACCCTGGCAAAAATGTGTGCGGCACAATTATTCATTTAACAGATCTGTTCTTTCAACAGGTCTACACATCACTGTATTCCACCTTTCTGGGCATAATTATTTTATTTATTTATTTTTTTAAGACAAGATAATTAATTTTACCAGTTATTCATTTCAGAGGGCTTCCCTATACCTTAAAGGCACAAATAAATCTGTACAAAGTAAGGTATTCTGCAAGTTGAAGAAGTATCCTGTCTCTTGGCATGTCTAAGATAATTTAGATTTTGCCCCATCTAGTTCCCAACGAGCTACAAATGTCACAAGGCCAGGCCCTGGTGGTTCCATGTGATATGGGAGAGTTTTAAACAGCGAGTTGCATAATGGCGACTGCTAAATGCCAAAAACAAAAGCAGCCAACAGCACTATGCCGAATGCAATATCGGAGACAATACAAACCTATATTTCATACGGGGCGGGGTATTGCCCCCTGCATCCCCCAAACTATAGATTCTCACCTCCAGGGTGGGCGGACACTGGGGTAGGGAAGAAAACATGGGAGGCGGCGACCGTTGCAGGGGAACAACCTGGAGGGAACAGGAGCTGTGTAAAAAAAATAAAGTAACCAGCAACACAAAAACTAAAATTAGTACATACCTGCATGCAGGTTCTGAACCTGGGACCATGCACACCATGGGTAGTGACTGGAACGCTATGCCAGGTGGCAGCTCGGTAGCAGCCTGCTCACAACCACTACCTAACCTCCTCCCTCTACACTCACTAATCCCCTCAACACTTGCTGTCTGTCCTCCCTACCCGCTATCCTTTCATACTTTCGTTTTCATTCTTGAGGCGCAAATTAGGTAAACTCATTTTAAGTCAGCTAAATTTGTCTTCACCCATATCACTGGATACCGCCCTGGTCTGTACTATTAAGCTCTATGATGAAGCTGTGCCAAAATCACTGTGGGACATTTAGTTAAAGGTGCGGTGGACCCTAAGCACCTCTGGTGGCAAACGGTGTGGGCCATGCTGACATTACAGCTGATCTTCTTTGGTCCTCTTTACCCCTTGAAGGGACTTTCCTTCACCAACATGATGATAGTTGTCACTCTAGACTGTGCTGGCAAGGTATTCTACAAGGAAGAAGCCCTGCTTCGGGATGTGAGAAAAGCAGAAATGGCTTTTCTCTCTACGATGGGAACTTTTGCAAGGCAACTCCTGTTCTACAGGCTGATGTCCAGTGCAAGCACTTCAGTCATCAGGCTCTGAAAGTATTTTTGAGGCTTAGGGAGGAACTCTTATGACTTGGCTCATCCCAGAGGATGAGCAGAAGAGATAACATCTTCTTTCTCTGTCAGTCAGGCAAATCTGACCTGGCTGATACATATGTAAATGTATAGAATTAGAGGGCAGAAAAAGTCCGAATGGCCTATCTAGTTTGCTCATATGCCTACTGTACCTGAAGCCATGCTCAGCCTACACTGGACTGGAGTTTTTAGCCAACAGCCCTAGTAGTTTTTCGACACTGCCTTTCCTTCAATAAACCATGTCCCCTTTCCCCAGTTTGCACTGTTCCCTTGTGTCTCTCCCACACATATCTGAACCCAGTCACAGACTTTGCATTAACCTCCTCAGTGGGCAATCTTTTCCACTCATCCAACACACTTTCCATAAAGAAAAACTTCCTTTCATCTTTGTTAAATCTTCCCCCCCTTTAATCTCTACATGTGACCTCCAGTTACAGTGTTCCCATTCCCCGGGACGATTTCAGTTCAGTCCACACTGTTGATTCCCTGTAAGTACTCATGAATGTCTATTATCCCCCCTTTTTCATGTGTACATGTTGAGCATCACCAACCTCCCAGAGGATTTCCCTGCCGTCCCTGATCATTTTTTATGGTTATATTCTGGACAGACTCCAAGCACTTCCTCTCATCCTTTAGGTGTGGATTTTAAAATGACACACAGTACACCAGATGTGGCCTCACCAGCAGGGGTCTATATAGGGGCAATATCACCTCCCTCCTATTACTGGAGAACCCTCTTCCTATGCCCTTCAGCATCCTGTTAGCTTTCCCAATTGCATTTGTAAACTGAGCAGTAGATTTGAGGCTGTCATGCATGATGACTCTGAGGTCTTTCCTCAAGAGGTCTGAGCTGCCCTTACTCATATCATCCAGCACGCTGTTTCAAGTTTTTCATTGTCAGTGTGCATAACTTTGCACTTTTTAGTGTTAAATTTGATTTTTCATATAGTAGGGCACCTTTCTAACCTTTCCAAGTCCTTTCTTATGTTCCTTATTCCCTCCTCAATAGCCACTCTGACACAGATCTTAGTGTCCTCTGCAAAGGGACAGAGCTTGCCTTGGATTCCCCAGAACCCCTCCCCTACGTCATAGATGAATATATTAAATAGTACCAGTCCTAGAACCGATTCTTGTGGTAGCCTACTTGTTACCTGTCTGTCCCCTGAGTACTCCCCAGTTATGACCACCTTCTGAGTTCTTAGAAATATATAGAAACATAGAAGTTGACGGCAGATAAGGACCGCAAGGCCCATCCAATCTGCCCATTTCTCTTTCTACCTTATAAATGTGCCATCAGCCTTTCCCCAACTCCATCAATGACCTATTCACCTGGTCAGTTTGTTCCCCCCACCCCAAGTCACCCAGCTTTTGTGAGCCTTCTGTGGGGTACAGAATCAAATGTTCTGCTGAAGTCTAGATATAATATATCTATTGTCTGGTCCCTGTCCACTGCCTTCATACATAACCCCATTGAAAAAGTCAGTCAGATTTGTCTGGCAATACCTGCTTACCACAAAACCATTTGCCTCCTATCTTGAAGTCCATTGGCCTCCAAGAGTTTCACTGTACTCTCTGTTTTAAAGGCCTCCAACAGTTTCCTAGAGATCACATTTAGGCCGACCAGTCCATGATTTCATGGGTTATCTCTATACCACTCTGTTTTCCAGTAATATTTTTTATTTCATTTAAGGAACCAGAACAATACATTCACAATCATGAACAGAAATGACAGTGTAACATGTGCTGCTGACATAGAAATGATACATTAGTGGATATGCATATTGGGGGCTACACATGAAGGCGAGCCAGGTAAGCATGATTCATGTGTACCCTGGCCTACTTTGCTATGCACCCATGAACAGGCACAGGGTGTTTAGTATGCACAACTGTCCACCTCCGCAAGGTACCTGTCCGTGGCCCCGCCCCCTCAGTGGGAAGCTGCACAGGGGGCGGTTCGAGTGGAATAGGGCCTGGGCCCCAAAATGCACCCCTGCTGTATGCGAGCAAGGGATTCTGGGAATGGTGGGACCTCATTTTTTTAAATATGGGTGAGTACTTGAATCGCTGCCCCCAGCCCTCTCTGTCCCACTGCATGCAGCGGGTGTCATTGAGGGTCACAGTAAAAGATATGTCAGGGTCCCCGCTGCAGTATCCTGTGTCTTCCACTTGCCTTGCACTCTGCACCTTTTTGAATGGTGTGGAGTGTGGGCACACCCCCAAACATGCCCTGGACCAGCTCAAGTGTGGAAGGTACACGTGTACCTTTTGTGCATTCATGTAGGGGAACCCCGATGCACGGCACTGACACGTAGCATTGCATATGCGCTGCTGATCCACAGTGTATAGGCAATACCTTAATGCATAGGCCTCAACGAGAATATAAGCAATTACTGTACTTAACATTATTAATAAACAACTCTTAGGCATAAACATGTTAAGTAATATAGAACACTACATAGTGGAATACAGTTAAAATCTTTTTTTTTTTTTATTATATCGCACTGAGATTTAGGAAGAGACCATATTCTGTGAAAGTTTTGGATTTGTCAATTAGGGGTGACTTATTCTTTCATTATTTGCAGTAAAACTCAAATGGTTGTACCATTCATTCTTGTGAACCAATGATGTCACTAGGGGTCACCTAACCTCTGAGGCAATCTAGGGTGCAAACCATAAAGGCCTGGTGACTTGCCACTTTTAGGAACCTGAGTACCTTGAGCACCCTCTCTACTGTGACCAACCCTATCTTCAGACCCTTCACCCTCTCCCTTTTGACCTGTATCCCTCATTCTTGGAGCAGTCCACCCTCCTCTGAACTGAGCTGGCTGTGTTAGCTGGGCAGTCTGCAGACATCCCACTTTTTCAAACTCCAGTGTTTCTTGGTTGATCAAGTCACACTTGGGTATGAAACCCTATGGTTGGTCCAGTTTCACTCCCTTTTCTTATATGGACTATAAGTCAAATCCCATAATTCTTCTCCCTAGCTTCCTGTTGCCCATGATAATTCCTGATTGGCTGGTGCTGTGAGGAGGTGTACTATGGGGCTTAGAAAGCCTCCTGATTGGCATCCCATAGCACAGACAAAACCTGGCCTCCTCCTGCAGTCTTGTGGAAGTGCGCAGGGTCATAATATCATGACACAATAGCACAGCAATATACCGCACTGTCGATACAGTGTGGTATATTCCATGATAACATTCTCTATGTTTTGTGGGGGACTCTGCCCTGAACCCCTCCCCAACTTAAATAATCAAATTCCGGGGTTGTAAAAAATACAATAAAATGAGAAATAAAGAAAAATTTAACTACGTCTGGGACTGAGATTCAATACCCAGTCTGCAGACATACCACCTCCATTGCTGCTGTGGCTTGTCCTGTCAAGCCACAGGAAGCTGCTCAGCAGACCCTCCTCCCAGCAGAGAACTTATCCTCTGCCAGAGAACAGTGACAGGGTACACAGCTGCGCATAGACCATTTAGCGGTTTTGCACCCTGTCACTATTCCCACCCACGCTGTCTGTGTTGCATGGTTTTGACGTGTGCCGTCTTACATACGGCGGATTGACCTGGTAGGTTGTGGGGCCAGAGAGGAACACACACATGGCAACCCAAGTCATGCACATATATGTTTTATTATTTTAAAACACTTTCCGCCCCCATAGCAACTTTAGGCCATCTCCATAATGCCAGCTCATACCCATATCAGAAGTATATTAATTTCTGAGGTGTCCAACCCCTTGTCTGAGTTGGGCTGGTCAAGGTGTCAATCAATCAAATCAATCAAAATCTTTATTTATCCAGGCGGCACCATTGAGCAAGGCTCATTTGCAAGGTGGACCTGGTCATGAATACATCAAAGTACAGTACAGAAGCAGGTATACAAAAAGCAATAATATACAAGGAAGAAAAAGTATATACAGTGTATACAGTACAGTACAAGGTTGAAATAAATAAAAAAAAACAGCATTATTTTACAATTGAAGAAGTCAGCAGATGTACAATCAACCATAGGCATACAGGGGTTATAAGCAGAGATCTTTTGAGTGAGGCAGCCGGCAACTACACATATAGGGGAAAGAGGCCGTGTATGGGGTGGCAGGTTAGAGAGGTAAGAGAGAAGGATATATTACCAACAACTGGGGGAAAAATTGAGCTAAAACCACAGAAAGTGACAATGTAATGATGGAGGAGGGGTAGACAATTGGGACACTACTATGGATGGGGTGGGACTTTAGCCAGGCTGGAGTGGACAGGGAAGGGTGGGTGCAGCAGGAAGAGTTAATAGGGAAAGAGTGAGAGCCAGGGGTAGAAACATGGCGAGCGTCAGGATGGAAAAGGGAGTTGCGGAATTAGTGGGCTAGCAGTGAGGAAAACATTTGCAAGGTGCTTTCATGTAGCGATCATAGAGCGCCTTGAAGATATTCAGGCTAACAGGGCAGCTCAGCTTCAAGTTCCTTTGTAAACCATTCCACAATGTGGGTAAAGAGAAGCTTAGAGCAGCTTTGCCAAAACAAGTTTTGACCCTTGGAACTTGGAGGGCAATTAGGGAATAGCTCCTTAGAGCATAGGTGCCTAACACACTCCGGGGAATACAATCTGAGACATATGAGGGGAGCTTGTTGGTCACCGCTCTGAAGGCCCATAGGGCAGTATTTCTGTTCCTTCTATAGTGAAGGAAGTCCAGCCCTAACGATGAGTACAGGGAGCAGTGGTGTGTGGAAAGTGGAAGCCAGTAATGAACCTGATAGCTCTGTGGTATAGAGTGTCCAACTTAGCCAGTGCAGAGGCAGTGCAGTGGCTGTAGAGCAGGTCCACGTAATCTATTAAAGATATGAAGGTAGCTTGACCAGTTGAATCTTGGCCTCCTTTGTGAGCAGGTGGTTATTTCTGTAGAATAGTCTAATCTTTGCCTTAGTTTCTTCTGTAGTTCTTGAGATGGTCAGTGAAGGAAAGTTTATGATCGAGCCAAACTCCTAGATATTTGAATTTAGCTACATACTCTAGTGTTTCTCCAAGAACAGTGGTAATTTGTGGGATAGCTCCCCCCCCCAGCAGGAATTGCCGCATGCAAGGGGGGGAGAAGAGCATGGCTTCTGTCTTTTTCGCATTGAGAAAAAGCTTTTTGTTTGGAGTTGAATAGCACTTCCTGGTGCTCAGCATTGCTGTTTCTTTTGCACCTGCACTCTCGGCTGGCTAGTGGTTACTTAAGTTATTTATTTTAAAACAATGGTCCCTTGTAGCAGGCTGCAACACCTGTCTCAGTCTCACATTGGTAGCTTGCAGCTAAGATCACTCCTGTGTGCCCAGTGGCATGAAAAAGAAATGAGCTGCAATGCTGCTGTGGATGCGCGGTTCCCCTTTGCAGTCAGTGGGTACCAGGAGCCAGGAAAAAGTTCACTGCAGCTGGAGGAGGCATGTGAAAGCCATGGCAACGAGGTCAGGTCACAGGAGGGAACACACAGGTAAGACCCCATTGGAAAGGGTAGGGTTGGTTTTACATGTAATGGCATCCCAAATAGATGCATCTGTGGTGCCCCATGCCCCCACCATTGTCACCTCTCTTCCTCTCTGACCCACCCCAAAGTTATCACAATACTCTGAATATGAGGCCAACAATCATTGCCCTGCTGGCACCCTAAGTGACCCTTTGTTTCCATTGTGCCAGACACTAACGTTAGGACAGCGGGCTACATATTTATTTAAAATTGTTGTCCAGAAAACACACACTGTACCATAACACACGTCCAGATATAACCAGGGGACGTGGTTACATGAGAGAAAGCATGCAATAAAATGCAATTTACAAAATAGTGTAAACTAATGGTAAGGTGCAAAGTGCTTCACCCAGGGACCTCATCAGTTGCAGTAAGTCTGTGTTTTTTACCCTAAAACCATACTTGCATGGGCTACTATATTGATGACAATGGAGCAGGTCCTCAATGTGCTCAGTTTGCATCAGAGCATCAGCTTATGCAGGTAGCGGTAATTGCATCAGGACCCCTCTGATAGCATCCAATGGAGTCATTGGCACCAGTAATGGTGCAATGGAGAGTCAGCTTACAGAGCTAGTTTTAGGGACAAGTAGTAGTAGTAGATTTTATTTGTTTGGGGCGCCCTTCACTGAAGGCTCAGTGCGCCCTTATAATAAGATTTACAAATACATACAGTACATACATAAATAACAGAACAGGAATAGTAAATAAAAGCATATACATATAAAATTCCAGACACAATTAAAAACAGCTGAACCCATTCATATTCTTAAATGGCCCTCTCAGACCCCCACAAACTTGTGCAAACAAGAATGATTTCAGCTGGCATTTAAATATTTCAGTTAATGGTGCCTCCTGGATGTGCCCCGGCAATGACTTCCATAAAGCCGGGCAGCAACCTCAAATGCTTGGTCTCCTGAGCTCTTCAGCCTCACTCTGGGGATCTCCAGAAGAGCACCAGTGGCTATTCTGCTGGGGCGAGATGGGACGTAGGGATGCAGGAGATCCTTCAGGTAGCCTGGACCCAAACTGTGTAGGGCCTTATAGGTCAAAAGACCTACCTTGAAGGTGATGCACCAATGCACTGGCAGTCAATGCAGTTTGCGTAGTACTGGGGTGATATGACTGAATCTGGAGTGACCAGTCAACACCCATGCTGCTGCGTTCTGCAGCAGCTGAAGGAACCGCAACACACCACCTCCGACACCGAAGTAGAGGGCATTACGGTAGTCGAGTCTCGAGGTCACAAAAGCATGAACCAGTGTGGCCAGGTCTTCAGGCGGGACAAAGGGCTTGATCCGGGAGATGTTCTGGAGATGATAAAATCCAGTCCGGACAATTGGTGACACCTGAGCGTCAAATGTCAGCTCGCTGTCAAACACAATGCCTAGATTCTTCACCCTTGATGAAACCTCCAGTTCTGTTGGGCCTATAAAAAGGCCCAGCCTATCACCTAAGGTTCCAAGCCCAACCCTCCAACCTGGCTCTACCACCAGTACCTCAGTCTTCCCAGGGTTCAGTCCCAGCCAGTTCGATGCCATCCAAGCCTGGATCTTGGCCAAGCATTTATTTAGCATATGAACAGCATCAAGTCTACCAGGTGTGAAAGACAGGTAGAGCTGAGTATCATCAACGTAACAATGAAAGCTTAGCTCATACCATCTTATGACCTCGTCCGGGGACAGCATATACACTACGAGAACAACATGGGGAAGAACGGGGCCTTGGGGAACTTCACAATGCAGGTCCCGTGGGCTCAAGGAACAATTTCCCAATACTACCCTCTGAGACCTGCCCTGAAGGAAGGACTCAAACCAGCTGATGACCTTGCCGGTGAGTCCCACATACTCCCTCAGCCTGTCCAAAAACACTCCATGGTCCATGGTGTCAAATGCTGAGGAGAGATCATGGAGGACAAGATTTGTATGCTCTCCCCGAACCCTCGCCCTGAGCAAATCATTCAACACCCTGACCAATGCCATCTCCGTGCTATGCAAGGCCCTAAATCCGAACTGGAAAGGTTCATAAATCTGGAAGTCTATGAGATTGTTCTCTAGCTGTTCTGCTATCACCTTCTCAAGAACCTTCTCCAAAAAGGGGTCCAGCGATGGTATCTTCAGCAGGGACTTAATCAGAGCTTGTTTAAGAGGCTCTGGAAAAACCATGGCTGACAAGGAACTCCCAACTATCCTGACAAAGACCAGGCCCAGTGCTTCAACACAGCCAACTAGTAGCCGTTTTGGGTCTGGGCTCAGGTCACAAAATGTCGGTTTCAGCCCAAGGACTAGCCCACAGACTTCCTGAGCCATCATCGGATGGAACTCACCCCAGGGCGGCCAAGTGCAATCGCCCACACGAGAAACAACACTGCTGGAGGACTCAATTCCACTTGCAGCAATCTCGGATCTCACAGATGACACTCTGTCCAAGAAGAATCGAGCGAACTCTACATATTTGTGAGTTAAAATGGCTCTAAGGGGGTTCCAGACAGGCTGCATGTCAGCCTGTCTACAACCCAGAAGAGCTGAGCCGGTCTATTCCTCCCAGCTGCAATCGTCCTAGACATAAAAGCTGCTTTTGTCTGGACGATAGCATTCTGATACTCATCATAATGAGTCATCAGAACCAGCTTGTCCTCCCAAGACCCAGTCTTCCTCGATTTACCCATGCCGTAGGTGACACCAAAGTCGCCCGACATCCCCGACATCGACAGACACAATGCCAAGTCTCGGCATTGTGCTGTCGGTATGTCGGGTGTAGCCTCAGCTGTGCCTCCAACCTTCATGTGGGGGGCTCCTCCCCAACACCCCCCAATATTTATATAACCAACTCCAAGTCGGAGTTGTCTCAGGGAGGGGGCGAAACACCAGGAGATGCACTGCCAGTGTCAGCAGAGACCATTACAGCAACCTGTCGATTTCTGTCACTGTAATGGTCTTCACTGTAGAAGTTTCATTGTTCAGTCGGCATACCATCTTCCTCCAGCGTCTCTCCAACCTGTGCCCCCTTGTCCTCAACTTCCTTAGCTCCCCATAAAACCCCATTAAACCAAGGGAAGCCAAGGTGCGAGACAAGGGGGTGTACACGGATCAGTGCCAGATGGTCCACGTCCTGAGCAACAGCACTATTATAGGCCATCACTGCCTCTCCTGGGCTGCTGGCGCAAGCCTCCAACACAGATGAAACATCCAGCTCTGCCAGCAGTCCCTCTGGTTGAACACCCCTCAAAGGACGGAACTGGACCATTTCCACAAGGGGTGGGACATTTAGTTTTTTTTAAAGCTGAACCCAATGGTGCAATGATCAGACCAAGTGACCTGATCAGTCTTGAAGGTTTCAGTTTCAAGACCCAGCGAGAACATCAGCTCGAGTGCATTGCTGGATTGGTGGGTCCTGGACGTGGAATGCAGGATCAGGTCCAGAGCCTCTATACTTAACTCCATACAAGACAGACAGAAACAAGAACAGAGTGGCACTGGCACAGAAAGAGAACAGGGAGTAAGCAAATACAAATTTAGTATGCTTAACTGTGTACCGTTCCTTTAATGGAATAACTCTTTAAAATTAACACTACATTATACATGGCATACTGTCTCCATAATTTAACACCTAATAACTATTTCCTTCCAACAAGTTAACATGATGTGCCACAAAATGTCATTCGTCTGCCCACTTCTTAAAAATAGACTGGATAAATTTATCGTTTTAGTAACTCTAAAAATACAACTCAGATTTAAGTCAAGCGTTACTTTGAGATTTGAAAAAAATGTTCACCTAAGACAACACTAAGGTGCATGCTCGTGGTTACAGTTTGCATTTATTATACAACCAGGGACCTGTAAGCCGTGGTGAGTAGGGAATTGTGAATGGCTGGACGGGGCTCAGCAACAGAACTCTACGGTGGCAGTTTGAGATGTTATTAGGCTGCAGGCAGCAAACAGTACAGTAATACAGTAAAATAAACCCACAAAATGTTCTTTCCATTCCAATCTGTATACACAGGATAGCCCACCTAAAACACAAAGAAAGGCAAACAAGATGGTAAGATGCACATCCTGTCGAACAAGCAGACCTCAACAGTAAGAGCTTGGTTCCAAAAGCGATTTCCAATTTATTGTGACATACCATCATGATCACAGCAAAACCAGAAGCATGTAACAGGCTCCCAAATGTTTTGAGTCTCTTTGACTCTTCCTCAGAGGGCAATAAAAGCATTCCAACCTAAAAATTGTCATAGTCTAACAGGCCAGCTTTGAAGAATCAAAGGAAAAAAAGGAAACATGCAAACATATAAGCCAGCAAAAATGAGGCCATTTGGTCTGTCTAGTCTGCTTGTATTGCAGTGTCCTCTGCTTACGCTACTGACCCTGCCCCCCTATCCTTTCCATCTGCCCCTCCCATGACCCTTATTTTCCCCTTATGCCTATCCCAGCCTCTCTTGAAGCTGCCCACTGTCTTCAGTGAGACCACCTCTTCTGGTAGCGCATTCCAACTGGCCACTACCCTCCCCATAAAGAAGTGCTTCCTAACCTCCCTCCTAAACCTCACCCCCTCCGGCTTAAGACTGTGTTTCCTCATGTTTCGGCTGCCACCTAGCTTAAAGAGACCCTCCTTATCTACCCTATTTATCCCTTTCAAGTACTTGAAAGTCTGTATCATGTCCCCTCTCTCCCTCTTCTCCTCCAGAGGATACATATTCGGGGCCCCCAATCTCACTTCGTATGCTTTACTTTGTTGATCCTCAACCATCTTTGTTGCTCTCCTCTGGACCATCTTCAGCAGGTTGATGTCTTTTTTTAAGGTGTGGGCACCAGTACCTTACTCCATACTCTAGATGTGGCCTCACCAGTGACTGTACAAGGGCAGTATAACCTCTCTTACCTACTGCAGATTCCTCTGGCCTTACGTACCAGCATCTTGTTTGCCCTTGCTCCTGTTTTGCTGTACTGCATGGAGTGCTTCTGTTTGCTAGTGATCATTACTCCCAGAACCTTCTCCTCCTGGTGTCGTTATCCGGACCCCTCCCAGATGGTGCTCCATCCCTGGATTTCTAGCTCCAATGTGCATAATTTTGCATTTCTTAGCATTGAAGCCAAGCTACCAAATCCTGAACCATCTCTCAAGCTTTCTCGGATCATCCTGCAGGTCCTGTATCCTTTCAGCTGTGTCTACCCTCCCACAGAGTTTGATGTTACCCATGAATAGACACATTGTGCCCTTAATGCCATCCTCAATGTCATTGATGAAGACACTGAACCACACCTGCACCAGCCAGCACTGAGTCCAGTGAGGCCCCACTGGTGACTTCTCTGGTGCTAGATAACTCTCCCCCTACCACCACCCTCTGGGTCCTGTCCCTTATCCAGTTTTCTACCCACCTGGTCATCTTCTCACCAATCCCAAGATCTGCCAACTTCCTGATCAACCTGTTGTGGGTACAGAGTCAAGGCCTTGCTGAAGTCCAAATAAAGGATGTCCTCCACTCAGCCTCTGTCTACTGTCTTAGTGACCCAATCAAAGAAGTCAATCAGATTCATTTGACTCAATTCTCTCCCATAAACCCATGCTGCCTTGCATCCTGGAGACCATTCTCCTCTAAATACTATACCAGACTTTACTTAAGTATGGTCTCCATCAGCTTGCACATGACTGAGGTCTGACTGACCAGTCTGTAATTCCCTAGGTCATCCTTGGGACAGCCTTCACAGAGGGGCACCACATGTGGCATTCTTCAATCCTGCGGTACCATGCCCAGCTCAAGTGAACTATTGAACATGCCCACCAGTGGCCCCGAAAGTGCCCCTGCCAGATCCCTCAGTACCCTTGGATGTATGCCATCTGGGCCTGGTGATTTGTCCACCTTCAATGCCAGAAGTTCCTCCCTCACTCCATCCTCCTCTACCACCACATCTGTTCTCCCCTCCCTACAACTCTTTTCCCCTTGTAGGTGCCACTACATCTTTTTCCCTGGTAAAAACAGAGCAGAAGTATTCATTCAGTACCTCAGTCTTTCACCTATTCTCCTCTACCTACTCTTCCTCTTCCTCTTTCTGAAGCCTAATAATCCTGTATTTCTTGTTGCTTTTCTCACTTATATAGTGAAAGAAGGCCTTCTTCCCTTTTTTAATTCCCTTAGCTATCTGCAGTTCCATTTGTGCCTTAGCCTGCTGGACTACTTTCCTTGCCACACTGGCCAACCTGGGATAATTTTCCCTATCCACCTTTGTCTTGGTCTTTCTGAATCTCTTATGGCTGACCTCTTGTCCTTTACCTCCTGGGCAACCTCAGAGCCAAACCAGCTGGGTGCTTTGGCCCTTGGATTCTTCTCCTTCAGCCTAACACAATCCTCTGTGGCAGCCATTACTACATCTTAATGAGGGACCATTTCTGGTCCACTCCCATATCTGCTCTGATGCCCGCCAGGTGCCCCTTTGCACCTCGCCCATCTTCCTGAAGTCTGCCCTCCTAAAATCCAGGATTTTGGTCTAGTGGGATGTTTTCTCTGCCAGTATCCAACCAGAACCACACTGGCGATGGTCACTACCACTCAGAGGCTCCTGACCATTATTTCTTGTACGTGCTCCTCATTTGTGAACACAAGATCAGGATTGCCCCTCCTGGTGAACTCTGTGACACCCTGAGTCAGGAACTTACTCTGCAACCCTTCTAGGATAACCTAACTCCTGACATGTTGTAGACAGTATGCTCCAGTCAACCTTGACAGGCTTAAGTCCCCCACTATTACCACCTCTCCCTTCCCAGCAGCCTCCACAGTGTGCAAACTCAGTTCTCTGTCCCAGTCCTCTTCCTGGTTGGGTGGTCTGTAGACTACCCCCAATTACACCTTTCTTCCTCCCTCTACTGGACCATAACTGAACCTACAATGCTTCCACCCTCCTCCAACTCCTCCCTTGTGCATGTTATACCCTCCCTGATATAAACTGCCACCCCTCAATCTTTCCCTACCACTCTGCCCTCCTGTATAATTTATAGTCAAGGATCGAACGGTCCCAGTCATGGTGTGATGTGGCCCATGTCTCAGTTATGCCTGCAATGTCCACCTTCCCCTCTACTAATAGCACCTGAAGACCTTCCATCTTGTTCCCAAGACTCTTAAGTGTTCAGTGACACCACCCTCCACCCCTCGACTCTGAGCCAGCTTCCCTTCCCTCTCTTCTTTTCTTTTCTCTTCTCCTGCTGTGTACTCCCCATTGCAACTGCTCCACTACCCTCCACACCCACCCTCCAGACCACTTCTACCGTTATGGGGGTCAAGGTAATTATCTCCTCCTCCGAGTCTTTGGGACTACTAGCCCGCCCTATCCCCCAGTAGTTTAAATTCAGCTTACTGGTTATAGCCCCCCCTCCCTAGTTTGTCCCTGAGTGCCTTGAACCCTCCCTACTGAGGTACAGCCTATTCAGTGAAAACAGTATTTTATTCAACCAGGTGTCCCCCCAGTCCCCAATACGGGTGAACCCTTCCACCCTGCACCAGTTCCTCAGCCAGTCATTGACATTGTCTATCCTGTTCTTCCTGACTTTGCTACCTCTTGGACCGGGTATCACCTCTGAAAAAGTCAGAGAATGTACTACCTCCCTGCAGGTTTTTGCTAACTCCCTGAACCTGCCTTGTACTACTTCCCCCTCCTTCCCAGCTAAGTCGTTGGTTCCCATGTGTATAACTAAGCTTTGTTTCCCTCCAACCTCCCTTACAGTTCCCCTGATTCTTGAGCACACCTTCCCCACTGTCATCCCAGGCATGCAAACCACCCTCCTTCTTGTATTCGAGTTCCCCTTTCTTCTCCAGTGAATACCTTTAATAATGGAGTCAAGGATTACCATCCTTACGTCCCCTGCAACTGTGTTTCCCATCCTTCCTACCCCACCTATGGTACCAGCTGCTCCCCTAACTAACAGTACCCCCTCCAGCCTAGTTAACTTTCTTCTGCATCCACTAGTTTTCCCTCCAGTTGATTCACCATTCCCTCCGTGCCTTTCCCTCCCAGGCTAGCCATGCTTCCTACTCTTTTCTCTCCCCCATCCCCCATCCACTGCTCCACCTTGTCTGGTTCTTCTGGCAGTTGTTGTCCAACGCCAAAAAGTGCAAGGTCATGCACCTAGGCAAGAGAAACCCCAGGATGGGATACTACCTGGGAGGGGAGCAGCTGGCATGCATCAAGTCAAATCAAATCACATTTTTATTTATAAGTGCTGTTCCAAATTGATCACAGTGTTGTACAACAGAACAATAAAATTCATAAAACAACAAAACTAAAATTCGAATTTTAAAATATACTCTTAAATATGACAGATGGTGATAAACGAAATTTCATATGTAAATGCCAGGCCGAACAAATGCGTCTTTAGAGCGATTTTAAAACTTGAGCAAGGCCTAGCAGTCGTTATATCAGATGACATAAAGGTGGGGAAGCAGTGTGAAAAGGTGGCACTAAAGGCCAGTGGTATGCTGGGCTGCACTGGAAGAGAAATCACGAGTCGAGGAAGGGAGGTGGTGCTGCCACTTTACAGGGCGCTGGTGCACCCCCACCTGGAGTACTTTGTACAGTTCTGGAGGCCGCACCTTAGGAAAGACATTGATAGAATTGAGATGGTGCAGAGGAGGGCCACAAAAATGATTCAGGGTCTGCATCAAATGGCATATGATGATAGGTTGTGGGAGCACAATATGTACTCCCTGGAGCAGAGGAGAGAGAGGGGGGACATGATTGAGACATTCAAGTATATCAAGGGTATAAATAAAGTAGGGGTACAGGAGCTCCTTCAGGAGAAGAAAAGCGTCAGAAATAGGGATACAATACAAGGCTCAAGGGTGGGCGATTCAGGAGCAACATTAGGAATTTCTTCTTCACTGAGAGGGTGGTAGACCCATGGAATTGCCTGCCCTGGGAAGTGGTGGGGGCCAAAACTGTAAATGGGTTCAAAACACCTGGGACAAGCACAAAGGCATCATTTCACAGATAGGATGGTGGGTGTAGCTACCCATATCGGGCAGACTAGATGGATCTTGTGGTCCCCTTCTGCTGTCAGTTTCTCTGTTTCTCTGTTTCTTCCCTGCCCTCCCAGATCAGATCCCTCCCCCCTCCCTGTCCTTCAGCCCTAGACTCTGGTTTATCTTGACCTCCTACTCCATCTGATGCCCCCTTCCCTATACCAGACAGTAGTGCATATCTGTTCATTAATGATACCCTTCAGCAGTTCCCACCCCAGTTCCTCTCACATTCCCCTTTCCTTTCCATTTGCCATTCCTCCACCTGGGCTCCCTAGTTCTCTAGGAAGAGATACCCCTGGACACTGGGTTATCCCCCTGCTCCCTTCTCCTGACAGCTGCCCTCGTTCTCCTGGGCAATCCCCACCTGCCATTCTCTCCACTGCTCTGCTCCTCTGACTCTCCACACCATTCTCTCCAGATCCCATCTGAGCAGTCTTACTTCTGCCCTAAGCTGCTCCAGGCTCCTGCACACTAGACAGCCCCGTGTAGTCCACACTGTCCCCAGGAAGACTTCTGCTGCACAACCATTACAGCTTACCACTCTCCTCCCACAATCCTGACTCCTGTACAAGCTCCTATTCCCCCACATCTTCCCATCCCAGCTTGTCCTAGCCCCCAGTTATGTTTATTTATTTATTTATTTAAAATTTGATAATCGGGAAAGGCATCATGAGCCGAGGCCTGTTTTCAGGTGCGAGCAGTGGATATTTGCATAATACACAAAATGAAATAAGTATTAATATACAATTATATATACACAATTTTTAGGATGCGTAGAAATAAAAGACAGCAGGTAGTAGGTGGATAAAAGATAAGGGGGTGCTGGACCTAAGGGGGGCCAGCAGGCACAGATAGGGAGAAGCAAGTCAAGGGCAAGGAAGATAACGCATTAGGGAGAGGGACAGGTGCAGGATATGGAAGGGGTAGGCCTCAGTAAACACTTGATGGTGGGAAAGGAGGGTAAGATGGGTTTGGGGGATGATGCTGTTCCAGAGTGAAGGGAGTCTATAGGAGAAGGCCAATTTGCGGTCAGAGGTTGAACATCTTGGAGGACAAAGGCGGGCACTGACTGATCATGAGTTATATGGGAGGGGGTGGCAGGTTTGAGGAGAGAGGCAAGGTATGAAGGTAGAGTCCCATACCAGAACTTAGATATAAAGGTGACATGAGTGGGATAAGCATCTCTGAGAGGGACTGGAGGGTAAGGGAGGAGTAGAGGTCACAGTGGTGAGTCAGATGGGAGCGTTTGAGGCAGATCTGCAAAAGGCATGATACAGCGATCTAGTTTGGAAAGAGTGGTTGCAGGGCAGCACTAAAACAACATCAGCATAGTTGAAGGCAAGGGTTATCCATTTAACTAGTGGGTCGCGTCTAACTGGGAAGGAAGGCTAGCTTTATGTCGGTAGAGGAGCCCAAGTTTTGGCTGCGGTTTGGAATGGAGGCGCTTGAAATGGGAGGAGAAATCAAGTGATGGATCAAGCCAGACTCCAAGGTATTTGTACATGAGGACATTTTCGAGGGGAGTGGACGCTCCGGAGAGGAAGGAGGGTAGAGCGCAGAGCTTAGCAAATTTTTGCTTGGTTCCAAAAGTCATAGCAACAGTTTATTTATATTTAGTTTTAGGCAATTAGCGTTAAACCAGGAGGTAACTGCTGAGAAGTCATTTTGCAGAGGTGTTTGGATGGCAGAAACAGATGGGCCAGAAAGGAAGAGGACAGTGTCATCCACATACATATGTATCTTGACATGGAACATACAGAGGGGAGGATGTTGATAAACAGGGGAAAAGAACAGGCCCGTGGATTGAGCCTTGGAATAAACCAGCCAAGATTGGGAGGGGAGAGGATAGGGCATTGCTGACTTTTACAGAATGTGAGTGGCCTGTGAGATAAGATCTGAACCAGGACACAGAAGATGGTGAGAGGCCCAGGGCACTTAGTTTATCTAGGAGGAGAGGGTGGGACACGGAGTCGAAGGCCTTCGCAAGGTCAATGAAAATGGCTGATGTGAACAGACCCTGATCCATGGCAGAGTGGATGGCATCAGTAAAGCGTAGAAGGGAGGTAGTGGTGGAGTGATGTTTTCTGAACCCTGATCGGACAGGGGATAGAATATTTGAGGCCCAAAGGAAATCATTTAACCTAGAGAGGATAAGGGACTCTTGTACCTTGGCAAGCGAAGACAGAAGTGATATGGCGTGGTAGTTGCCAGGGACAGTAGCATCACCAACTTTAAAGAGAGGCAGGACCAT
This sequence comes from Neoceratodus forsteri, assembly GCA_016271365.2. Classification (NCBI taxonomy): domain Eukaryota; kingdom Metazoa; phylum Chordata; order Ceratodontiformes; family Ceratodontidae; genus Neoceratodus; species Neoceratodus forsteri. The sequence goes on from JADMNL010000023.1 coordinate 420,621,651, forward strand.
AGCGAACTTCCAGGCAGAGGAGCAGGTAGTGGAGATAGACAGATTGAGAATAAAAGTTAGGGGGTGACAATGGAGGAGGCGGAGGTTATAAGGAGCTTAGGGTGCAAACTATCTGGACTAGACTTGGTTGGGTTGAGGGAGACCAGAACTGTCAGGACTTCAGAGGGAGATCGGCAGCAACTGGAAAACAGGGGACAATGGGGAGAGGGAGAGGAGCTGGATAGGGAAAAGGTGGTCCGTGCGGTGCCGCAGAGGTTGTGAAGAACTTGTTTAGAATTTCTGCCACAGGGAGGGGTCAGAAATAAGTGATTCTGTGCTAAGAGTGGGTAATAGGGGAGGCTGGAGGGGTGGAGGAGATCGGATGTCGTGCCAGAAGGTGGACAGAGTGCTGACAGGGGCTTGCAGGTGAGTTTTGAGAAATTGGACTTGGCCTGTCGATGTGCTTGATGCAGCTATTATAGAGGGTGCGATAGGTTTGCAGTTAAGCAGGGTCATGAGAGTTTTAAGCGAGCCCATGAGAGATCACAGGATTTGCACATAGCCAGGATGTCGGGGTGATCCAAGGATGATGAGGCGCCTAACTCTGATTGATTTTAGGGGGACATAGGTATCCCACACATCTAGAAAGATGGACGTGAAGTGTGAAAGTGCGGCATCAACAGAGAGGGAGGAGAAAACAGGTGTCCAGTCAGTGGTTATGTACCCCTGTATGTGAATTGGTCAGTACTATTTACAGTGATCTCCCAAATTCCCTCTAGTCCCCTAATCCCTCCTGCCCCCAGATGCTTAGTACAAATGTAAGCTGACCCTATACTGAGTTCAGCTGCCATCCCCTTACACCCCTACATTGTACTCCCAACACCCCTTCCTTATTGTCCAGATCAAACATAGGCTGATTCTAGATAGAATTCAGCTGTAACCCCTTTTCAGCCCCCTGCAGTGTGAGTCCTACCCTCCCCTTACCTCTCCTGCCATGATCAACGTGGTCTGCGGCCTGTGGTCCTCCCTGCGGATGCCCCCAGACATGACACTCCTGCTTCGTGGCACTCAGCTTCAGGGTCACTCATACTTCAAGTCATGTGTACCTTCTGGGAATATATAGGAGACTGCAGCTGTGTGATTGGCCAGCAGCAGTCACGTGACCAGCACATACATGTACACACACACACACACACACACCAATGGCACTGAAAATCGGCAGCCAAACATACCACCCCTTCCTCCCACAATGCTTTACCTCCCCTTTCACCAGCCAGCCATCTTAGGTATGTTTTTTTTTTTTTTCAAACAGTAATCCCCACAGATAATTCAGCCAAAGTGGCCAAGAAACACCACAAAAATGAAAAGGATTACAAGCCCCCCATGCCAGATACTTAGCTGAGATCAACAGGTCTGGACCACATATCTTGGCATCTGCTCTAATAGGGCTCCTCTATTCAGAAATGCTCTGCTCTTACTGTTTTAAACCTTCAACTGCAGCCACGCTATTGGCAGGCTGCAGTCATGTGACCAGCATCCATCCACCAATGGCGTCATAAATCAGCAGCCAAACACACCACCCTTTCCTCCCACAATGCTTTACCTCCCTCTGCACCTACTGTGCATACAGCAACTTGAAGAAGTACAGAGAAGCAGAGATTAGTACACATAAGAATGCATCTGGGGAGGACTCTGCATGAAGGTCAGTGGATAACAGATGGTGGTCAGCAGAGGGGAAAAGGGGAGGGGAGTGGTCACATGCCTTCCAGGTGGATCGGCCATCTGGGATATTGTATTGACAGGATAGGGGAGATGGTAGAGGAAGTGGAGGGGCGATTTGGGTGCTGGGGGACAGACTGAAGGCAAACTCACCTCCCATGGCCTTTTCCAAGGTGTTTCCTGTGTGTGGGAAGAGAAAGGGGAGGATAGGGTGCGGAAGAAGGACACTGAGGCATTTAATGTATGCCTGAAGGGATGGTGTCAGGAGGAGTTGTACCATTTTGTGGGAGACTGGGGGGACTTCTGGAACAGAAGGCTCTTCAAGGGTGATGGCCTTCACCTGACAAGAGAGGGGACCACTGTGCTTGGGCAGAAACTAGATGTCTACATAGGTAGAGTTTTAAACTCATGAGGGAACTGAGGCTGGGGTACCACAGATGACAGAGGAGGAAGGGAACCTAGCTAGGACTCCCCAGAAATGGGGTTAGAAGCAGGGAGAATGGAAGAAGCATAGTAGAGGGGCTGAAATAGATCAGAAAAAGGTGCCAATGAAAATTTTGAGGCCCTCACCCACCTTGGCACCTTTTCCTGATCTGTTTCAGTCCTCTACTATGCTTCTTCAGCAGAGGTCAGAAACACCACCGGAAGTTAAGGACTGAAGAGGGAGACAAATAGGGGTGCTGACATGAAGAGGAAGCACACAAGCTGGAAGGTAGCCTGTCTAAATGCCAGCAGCCTAGGAAATAAAAGTAGCAAACTCAGGCAATGGTGGCAGATGGGATTATACCTAGTGGCCATTACTAGTGGCCCTTCCTCTTATATCAAATCCTTCTTCCTCCTACACTCTCCAAAATAATATTTCCCATTCTCTCTCTATTCCTTCTAGAAAATCTACTGTTGGTCAATCTGCCGATTTCCTAAACTTTGGTCCACCCTTCCCCTTTCACTTCGATCTGCCTCTTCTCCTTCCACCCTAAAGTTTCTTCTTTATGACTTTTGTTATCCTACCTGCAACTGTCTATAACCCTTTTCTTTTCCTTCGTCCTTGCTCCATTTTCTACCTGTTTCTACTCTTCCACTATTTTTTCCATTCTTTACATATAAGTGTGTTTTACTTGTATTTATTTACTATTTGCTACTAATTTGATGGTTATATTTCACTTATTACTATATTACTGTATTTTACTTATTTTTAGTAGTTTTATTGTTAGTTACCTCATCCTCCTCCCCTCTTCCCCAGGATGCATCTGTAAATGAGCTGTTATTCAGCCCAGTTTATCCTTCCTGGTTAAACTTTTAAATTAATTAATTAAATTAAATTAATTAATTAGCCATAGGCCATCGGGAATAATGACTGGAACCTGATGTTTCTGGGGTATACCATTTGTAGGCGGTGTAGGGGTAAGGGATAAATTACAAAGCCATAGGCCATCAGGAATCATTATTGGAACCTGATATTTATGGGGTATACAGTGGTGTCCCCCAGGATGAAACCCACTTTTAAAGCACTCTGCAGTATGCTGCAGCAGACCTACTGAATAAAGCAATATAATTTTAATGGCAATTAGTCCCTTTTGTCATGCAGGAAACTGTGGCATTCACTTCATCCTGGCAGTGTCACATTTTCCTGAATAACAAAAGGGACTAATTGCCATTGAAATTACATTACTTTATTCAGTAGGTCTGCTGCAGCATTCTGCAGAGTGCTGCAAAATGCTGCAGAATTGGGTTTCATCTTGGGGGACGCCACGGTACCATTTATAGGCGGAGTAGGGGTAAGGGCAAATGGGGGCAGGTGGTCCTTTATATCAGGGAAGGTATAAAGTTGTAGAGGATGGGTCAATCAGGAGAGTGGATGGGGAGACAGAATCCTTGTGGGTATATATTACAACAACATCAGGGAAAAGATTATCCATGGAGAAATCTATAGACCACTGGGGCAGGGGAGAAGAGGGAGATAGAGGGCTGGGGGAAGAAATTAAGAAGGGGGCTGCAAAGGAAGAGGACATTTTTTTTTCTCATTTGCAGATTATACTACATAGCCACTAGAGGGCTACAACAACTGTCTTTTCTGTTAAAGAGGAAACACATTATATTTTCTACTTCCTCTTCTGCTCTAGTGGACCTGGGATACCTCTCTTTCTGAGGACGATCCCAAGGGTTTTTCTGCCTGTTTCTCAGGCCAAACCATGCTCAACCACTAAGGCTGCAAGACTTGAACGCCTTCCCCCACTTCCATTCTGTACTGGTGGAGCAGGGCCAGAAACAGAAACAAAAGCTACAGACCAATCTTGCCACACCGGATTGCAGCCTTGAACCACCTCACTGGCTCAGCCGCAAAGAGTTGCTCCACAGGTACGTTCAGCGCCAAAACCGCCTCTCAGCCAACAGAAGGATTTTGAACTTATGACACCTGATCGCCGATTGGTCTAGGCTTCTAGTGGCTTTTACTGCCGCGTGTTGTGGTGTTTAGATCTACCATGGGAAATTACAGCTGGTTCCTCGGTGTGTCACTAGCTTTACTAGTGCTCAGCTCAATTCTTTGGAATCCTCATCCCTCCCTAAAGTGGAATGACCCTTGCGCTTCTCCCTGTCCTGCGTCCAACAGCTCTTTTCAGGTAGCCATTCTGGACTATTGGGCTTCTCAGCTGTCTCTGCCGGGGAGTGGAACATCTCCCGAGCTGCCTCTGCAGATTACTCCCCCATCCACACTTGAGACTTCCTACTCATGGCAAATTTCTGCCAGGACACTAGTGGCTGCCACACTAGGCCAGTGTAACACCAGGAGTGGGTACAGGCCTACCCATCAACACCGCCTCCCCTATCGCCCAAAAAGTAGTGTTTACAAATTACAGTTCGCTGCCTTAAAAAAAATTCTGTTTCTTTTACTATTGTGCTCAGGCAATGTCGAACTCAACCCAGGACCATTAGACACCCTTGCTTAACCATCAGACCTGGCAGGTATCAAAGGAATGTCTTTTATGCATCTTAATGCCTGTAGTTTGCTTAAAAAGTTCACCCCTTATCCAGGCTTGGGTGAGCCACACCCTACCTGACGTCCTAGTGATCACTGAGACCTGACTTAGGCCAGCCACCCCAGACAATGAAATCAATATCCCAAATTATTTGCTCTTCCGAGCGAATAGGCAATCAAGAGGAGGTGGGGTGGCAATTTATGTAAGGGACAAATATTCAGCCACATGCATAGACGCATCATCCTCCCCCAAAGAATTTGAGTGCTTGACCCTAAAGATTGAACTTTCTCCTTCCAGTGCACTCTGTGTAATAGGCTGCTACAGGCCCCCCTTCTGCCGGGCCCCATCTCCTGTCTCACCTCAGTTCTGTACTGGGGCTCAGTTCCTTGGAAACCATTATTCTTGGCGACCTGAACTACGATTGGCTATCAAGTGCATCAGCTCCCTTGAAATCCTTTTGTGACACTCTAGGGCTGGTACAACTCATTGGCGAGCCTACTCACCCAAATAAAAAGAACCTTAACAACAGCTCCCTCTTAGATGTAATTTTGGTTAGCAAGCCACACCTGTTCTGTCATGTCAGAACATTTTTCTCGAACATTAGCGATCATTGTATAATCACCACCATTAGATCCATGCACAACCCACAGTTTGTGGCAAAATTCTCTATCAAGAGGTGTAAATGCAACTTTGATTTGTTTGCTTATGTCCATGACTTGAAACATTCACTACGATGACAGGAATTCTTCCTAGCCAAAAGCGGTTAACAGGGCATATAGTATTTTTCTGATACTAGTGGCCCTTTCCTCTTATATCAAATCCTTCTTCCTCCTACACTCTCCAAAATAATATTTCCATTCTCTCTACTAGCCCACCCTCTGTGCACTCTGCCTTCCCACACCCCCACCTCACCCCATACTTACCTCCGAGTCCGGGCGCGACGATCTTCGTGGACCGGGAACACGTCTGCACTCTTCAAAGGCGACCACAAACTGAGGAAATGCCGGTAAGCTGTATAATGTAATAAATAGGGTTTTTACCCTTGCACCCTTGGTTAAGGTGCGGATCAGGAGCAGCACCTGCCGTTGGTTCTCACCTGAGCTCAAAGTTTCCCTGTTAGAAAGGGATACTTTATGGAAAAAAGCCCGAAGAAGCAAGAACGACTCAGATTGGTGTCTTTTTAAAAGAGCACGTAACAAGTGCACCAAGTTGGTCAGAGCAGCCAAGGCTGCATACTATCGTTCGGAGCTAGCCTCTGCCTCAAGAAATCCTTCAAAGCTCTGGAAAACATTAAAAGACATGTCTGGACACGCACCTGGTAATTCCATTCCAGCAAAAATTAAGTCCGGTGGCAGCCGATCAGAGATATTGGAAGCCCTCAATAACCATTTTGCAATGGCAGGGCTAGCATTTGATGCTTCTCCTGCCAATGACCTCTGCACAGCTCGGGACCCACTAACCCATGAGTCCCCCTTCTCCCTTCTGCCTGTCTCTCTAAAAGAGATGGAAGACCTACTGCTGCAACTGCAGGCTCCGACTTCATAGAGCCATACTATCTGAAATGTGCCTACCATGTGCTTGCGGTGCCAATCACCCATCTATTCAACATGTCACTCTCCCAGGGTAGCCTCCCCCTCAATGGAAAATAGCCCATGTCATCCCTCTATTAAAAACAGGTGACCCCTGCGATCTAAATAATTACAGACCGATTTCCCTCCTCCCCATCCTGTCTAAATTACTAGAAAAATAGTGTGTGGTCAGCTAGGGTATACTTAGAATCCAGAAGCCTATTAAACCTGGTTCAGTCTGGATTCAGAGCAAAACACAACACCATAACAGCCCTAGCTAAGGTGACCAATGATTGGCTCCAAGACCTTGACAACAAGAAGCATGTCTGTGCCGTTTCTTTGATCTTAGTACGGCATTCAACACAGTCGATCACAGCCTGCTTCTTTTCTCCCTAAGCACCTTAGGCCTGGACCATAAAACTATGTGCTGGTTTGCAGACTACCTCAGAGAATGGAAACAGCAGGTTAAAGCTGAAGGTGATCTTTCTCCATTAAAACCTATGCTGAGGGGCATGCCCCAGGGCTCTATTCTTGGTCCCCTCCTCTTTGCAGTCTACATTAACAACATCAATGAGCCCATCAAAAAAGCCAACATCCACTTATTTGTGGATGATACTGTACTGTACTTGAGTCATCCCATGCCAGAAGCAGCCTGTGAAGACCTCCAAGCTGAATTTAACCTTCTACAATACCAGCTCATAAACAAAAAAGCTTTTGCTCAATGCGAAAAAGACAAAAACCATGCTCTTCTCCCCCTCCTTGCATGCGGAAATTCTTGATGGGGGGGGGGGCTATCCCACAAATTATCACTGTTCTTGGAGAAACCCTAGAGTATGTAGCTAAATTAAAATATCTAGGAGTTTGGCTCGATCATAAACTTTCCTTGCCGACCATCTCGAAGAACTACAGAAGAAACTAAGGCAAAGATTAGGACTATTCTACAGAATTAACCACCTGCTCACAAAGGAGGCCAAGATTCAACTGGTTCAAGCTACCTTCCTATTTTTAATAGATTACACAGACCTGCTGTACAGCCACTGCACTGCCTCTGCACTGGCTAAGTTGGACACCCTCTACCACAGAGCTATCAGGTTCATTACTGGCCTTCCACTTTCCACACACCACTGCTCCCTGTACTCATCGCTAGGCTGGACTTCCCTTCACTATAGAAGGAATAGAAATGCCGCCCTATGGGCCTTCGGAGCAGTGACCAACAAGCTCCCCTCATATGTCTCAGATTGTATTCCCTGGAGTGTGTTAGGCACCTACGCTCTAAGGAGCTATTCCCTAATTGCCCTCCAAGTTCCAAGGGTCAAAACTTGTTTCGGCAAAGCTGCTCTAAGCTTCTCTTTACCCACATTGTGGAACAGTTTACATAGGAACTTGAAGCTGAGCTGCCCTGTTAGCCTGAATATCTTCAAGGCACTCAACGATCGCTACATGAAAGCACCTTGCAAATGTTTTCCTCACCGCTAGCCCACTAATTCCGCAACTCCCCATTTCCATCCTGACACTCGCCATGTTTCTACCCCTGGCTCTCACTCTTTTTCCTATTAACTCTTCCTGCTGCACCCACCCTTCCCTGTCCACTCCAGCCTGGCTAAAGTCCCACCCCATCCATAGTAGTGTCCCAATTATCTACCCCTCCTCTGTCATTATCATAATAAACAAGTACACAACAGCCATCGTCACTTTCTGTGGTTTTAGCTCAATTTTTCCCCCAGTCGTCGGTAATATATCCCTCCTCTTCTTTACCTCTCTAACCTGCCACCCCATACACGGCCTCTTTCCCCTATATGTGTAGTTGCCGGCTGCCTCACTCAAAAGATATCTGTTTATAACCCCTGTATGCCTATGGTTGATTGTACATCTGCTGACTTCTTCAATTGTAAAATAATGCTACTTTTTTTTTATTTATTTCAACCTTGTACTGTACTGTATACACTGTATATACTTTTTCTTCCTTGTATATTATTGCTTTTTGTATACCTGCTTCTGTACTGTACTTTGATGTATTCATGACCAGGTCCACCTTGCAAATGAGCCTTGCTCAATGGTGCACACCTGGATAAATAAACATTTTGATTGATTGATTGATTGATTGTGGGGGATCTCAATCCTTACACAGATTGGAACATTCCAGCAGCTAGGAGTACAAGACGTCTGCTAGGTATGATGCTGGATTGTCTACTGATGCAAATCATTAGGAAACCCACAAGGCAGGCAGCCGTTCTAGTTGTGGTGCTCTCAATTTGGAAATGCTAAGATATACTTCTCTACCTTTGACGACTGTATCAGTATGAGGCCCTGGCTTGGACCTGTACATTGTGCTTGACAGGAGGCTATAGGTGGGAAGGGGTGAGCATTAGGGCTGATAACCCCAAGGAAGACCCCACCACTGATGCAACAAGAAACCAGAGACCCAAACCATAATGTTTTACCTTTTTGCTGCCTGGGACATGGAGAGGGAAGGTTAGAAACCCTAATGCAACATTTCCATACTTATGTGGCATTAACTGGATCTCTAACTGGTGCATTGACGCAGATTTTGCAAAAAGTAACATATATAAATTAATGGGTTTTATTGCTATATTTTTTTTTATAGATGAGGGTTTCTAGCCTTAACATAACCCACCTAGAATTTTCATCCAATCGCCCATTTCCAACCATTGCTTTATTTTAGTCTTTGGTAACCAGGTAGGCCCACTAGGCACAAGTGCCTGTTTTCAGGGGTGACCTGGGAGCACTGGGGGTTAAGTGACTTGTAGATTCACACAGTATGCAAGTGGAGGTTGTGAGACTCAAACCCAGGTCTGCTGGATGTACCTAAGCTCGTTCACAGCTCGTTACTCTAACCTCCAGGCTATACTGCCAGCCCAGTCGAGTACAAGAGATTAGCTTTATAATGCACCTTACTGCAGATTAGCTACTCTGTCATCATAATTATAATTTCAAAATTATTTATTTATTTATTTATTCATTCATTTATTTGTAATTGCTGACCAGGAAAGGCACACTCAGCTACGCTAGCTTGTTTTCAGGTGCATCCTGAGGGTGGGTTGCAGGGACCTGTTTTATTGATAGGAGGAACGTTGGCCAAAATACCAGGAAAACTTCTCTATTCTTCAAAAAGTGTCATAGGATAGGATCTTTAACTTCCACAATAACAGTGACCAGAGATAGGCAGAAGGGCCTTGGTTTAACATCTCATACAGAGTATGGCACCTAAAAATGCAAGCATGGGAGCCTGTGAATAACAGTGTGGTGATTTTATTGATTGAAGCTGTGCAGATTAAACCCAGAGGGTGAAGGTCAGCGGCTTATGCCCCCCGCTTCACGAGATGAAATTACCACTGACTTACTCATAAGCTCCATGGTTGATTAGTTATATTACAAGGTTTGTGGTTATTGAGACACTTGCAGTACTGAATGTTTGTATGAGCCTGTTTTATTCACAGTTATTACTCAAACCTATGAATAACAGAGTATGAACAGTGAAAACAAAATTTCTCACCCTGGGTGATGGGGTAAATCATGCAACATACAGAGGTTTATGCATGGGTGCCTGTGAAGAATAAGGTGGTAGTCATTGAGTAAAGCCGGGGTTGAATAGCAATGATGCCAAAGGTCGAGTGGCTTCTTCTCTCCCAGCTTCATGAGATGAAATTACCACTGTGTTCTTCTAGACACCCATGTCTACCGAGTTATATTACACAGTCAGGGAAATACATCTAGAAAATTGAATACAAGAGATTAGTGAAATGTAACAGATATCAGAATTCAGTCCTGGTTTTACCTAGAATATTACATATAGAAAATCCCATTTTGAATGTTTGTTCCAGTCCAGCTTTTCTCTCTGCTGCTGGGACAAGGTGCTTTAGAAAGCATGTGTTTGCCTCTATAAAAATGTAAATTTTCTTAAGTAAATACAGTTTAGAACCAGTGTATATCTTCTTCGACCAACTACTTAAGGTTTAGTTTTTTTTTTTATTTACTGAGTCACTGTTTAATTTGTTTGAGTCAGCTTATTTTATTTATTTTAGTCTTTGGTAACTGGGTAAGACCCACTAGGCACAAGCGCCTGTTTTCAGGGGCGACCTGGGAGCACTGGGCGGTTAAGTGACTTGGTCAGAGTCACACAGTATGCAAGCGGAGGCTGTGAGACTCAGACTCAGGTCTGGTCTGCTGGATGTACCAAGCTTGTTCATACCTCATTCCTCTAACCTCTAGGCTATACTGCCAGCCCAGTTGACAAAGGTTTGCTGATCGTTTGACTACTGAATGCATGCTGGAATTTCTACTTAAGAGATTTCTCTAGTTTCTTTTATTTCCAGTAGGACTTTTGATATAGGCTCATGGCAATTTGGGGAGAGGGGTAGCTACATTTTTATGTTTGCTTGCACGCATGTGCAAGAAACATAGTCCGATCATCCAAAATGCAGTGCCGTACAGTTGAAAGGGAGAGCTCCGCTTCAGTGAGCAGCGCTCCCCAACACACGCACACAAGCACGCATATTGCGTGCTCATGCACTCCTCCCCCCCACGCACACACTGTAAGGCCGACAGGGGTGCCCAATTCCCCGTCAGCTTCACGCCCCCCCAAAAAAAAGCTTTCCAGGTGCCACACTGGGAGCCCACCCCAGCATGGCAAAAATTGCTATGGCCGACGGGGGGGGTGCCCAATCCCCCATCGGCTCCAGGCCCCCCCAAACAGCCTTTACAGCTGCCACGCTGAGCCCACCCCAGCATGGCAAACGTCCAGCGCATCTTCCTAAAAAAAAACACCTGTAAACAAAACACGCACTCGGTGGTCTCCCCTGCCCACCCAGCCCACCTCTGCAGCACTCTGCCTCCCCACACCCCCACTCACCCCATACTTACGTCCGAGTCCGCACGATCTTCGTGGACCGGGAACACATCTGCTCTCTTCAAAGGTGACCGCGAACTGAGGAAATGCTGGTAAGCTGTATAATGTAATACATAGGGTTTTTTCAACTTTGATGCATATCTCAGGCATTTTTTGGAATTCTGGCACCAAATTTTCAACATGGGGTTTTTGGGACCCCTCCTCATGAATTCTTGAACTGTCACGGTGTGAATCGGGCCCGAAGGGTGATTTTAAGGTCACTGTGCGAAATCACCTTTCGGGACTGGTTAAGGAAACGACAGTGCCAGTGTTCATAAGATGGGCTCTCAAAAAGCCTATGTTGCAAATTTGGTGAAAAAATTCCTAAAAATGACTGTTTTACGATTGTGCGTTGCGCAGTTCCTACGCACGTTCGTGAGTTCGCAAATTTTTAATATTTGCACTCTGGATTTTCAGCATTGCCATTTTACCACATCTCCTTATGAGCAGTACAGCTGTCATTTTTCACATCTTGCCCAAAATGTGTTTACCGCATGTAGCGCACAATGGCGCAGTTGGTGTGCAATCAATGTTTGGGACAGATTAAGAAAATCACAGTGACACTGTTCATGAGCAGAGGTCTTAAAATGGCTATGTTGAACATTTGGTGAAAAATTCCTAAAATGACTGTTTTACAAGCGTGCGTTGCGCAGTTCCTATGCGCTAGTAAGTTTTCTTGAAATTTTCAACATTGTCATTTTACCACATTTCTTATGAGTAGTACAGCTGCCATTTTCACATCTCGCCCAAAATGTGTTTCCGCACATGTAGCGCACAATGGTGCAGTCGGTGTGTGAAAGCAATGTTTGGGACAGATTAAGAAAATTGCAGTGACACTGGTCATGAGCAGAGGTCTTAAAATTGCTATGCTGAAAATTTGGTGACAAAAGTCCATAAAATGACTGTGTTACAAGTGAGCATTGTGCAGTTTCCATGCACCCTTGTAAGTTCATGAATTGGTAATATATTCAGTCCAGATTTTCACCAGTGGCATTTTTCCACACTTCCTTATGAACAGTACAGCTATTATTGCAGTGTCAGTGGCTCAGTAGGTAGCACACTCGCCTCTGAGGCCGGGAGATTAGAGGGCTGTGGGTTCAGTTCCCACATCTGGCACTTGGGTTAATATCCCAGTACTGACACTGTAATGCAGCATGAGAGGGTGCTGCATTTCTGAGGTGCTGTCTTCGGATGAGATGATAAACCGAGGTCCCATCTGCCTGGATTGGTGGTAGTTCAGGTGGATGTTAAAGATCCCATGGCACTTATCGAAAAGAGTAGGGGAATTTCCCCAGTGTCCTGGCCAAATTTCCCTCATTCACTAAAAATACCACCAACAGCTTAATCTGGTTCAAGGTCAGTTGGCATTCATCTGTATCCCCCTTCCTGGGTCGTGCCTGAAAATAGGCAGGATTTGTCTAGTGCACTTACCCGGTCAACAAAAGCTAAATAAAATAAATAAATCATTTTTCACAACATGGCCGAAATGTGTTTTCACACTTTCAGCACAGAAATGCGTGGTCGCTGTGGGAAATCATTGTTCAGGACAGATAAAGAAAAATCACAGTGACACTGTTCATGATCGGAGGTCCCAAAATGCCTGTGTTGACAATCTGCTGTAAAAAATCTCCAAACTAATTACATTACGGGTGTGCATTGCACAGTTTCTACGCACGCTCGTGACTTCACCAGTTTTTTTTAATATTTTCACTGCAGATTTTCAACATTGCCATTTTTTACACCTCCCCATGAACAGTACAGCTGTCATTTTTCACATCCTGTTCGGAATGTGTTTTTGCATCTATGGTGACAAATGCCGTAGTCGCTGTGCAAAAGCAGCTGTCGGCCAACAAACTGATATTGCCACTGTTCATGAGGTGGGGGTCACAAAAAAAAACATGTTGAAAATTTGGAGTGAAAATACCAACAGATGCCTGAGACGTTAGGGTTTCCAACCATAACGCCCCACCCTGTAGAGAATGACAGGCATCAGGGCTGTGACTTGGGATTGTCGCCTGCAATGCTCATACCATTCCACCCCCACCCACACCCTGTAGCCACTGAGAGGCATCAAGGTGTGCCTTGGACTCTTCGGCCCCAAAGTTCACCCCATTCTCCTATACCGCACCCATCTCACCATATTTCCTCATGAAATGGGGTGCGTATAAGGGCCAAAGATGCCAAGACACACCGCGACACTTGTCGGTGTCTGCAGGGTAGGGTGTGGTGAAATGGCATTGCCGTTATGCCTGACAACCCAAAGGCACACCCCAATGCCTGTCACTATCTGCAGGGTGATGATGGGGTTGGCTTCAGTTCAATACTTCGCTGCCACTCCTATTATGCAACTCTGTAACTCCTACACTACCAATGCCAATAAGCAAACATTCGGCATTGACAAATGCTCGTTTACTGTTGTTTTTAAGGACTGTCTCATTCAGGCTGGCTATGTTGAAATGGGCAGGTCTGTGTTACTATGGATGTATTGCAGGCAGATAGCTTTTACTTTGATTGTGGAAACAAGTAGAGTGTGTGACATTACTTTAGTGAATAACAGTGTGGATTGTGCTATCAATCAAGTAATATTCTCAGAAGTGACATTTAGCAACTAGCACAGTGTAAATAGTGCTACCAGGCACCCATTATTATTAGCAAAAGTGATGTAATCGAGGTGGGAAATACCGTGTCTTATTTCACTGAAATTACTGGGTAATAAGGGGAACGGTGTAATGCATATTATTTATTCATTACTGGTGTTCTGGCTGGGTGACAAACTATCATCATATCATCCATTTTGTCCAACATCTCCTTCTCTGAGATCCTGCCAGTCTGGGAGAGGGGGGCAGATGGAAGGAAGGTCAGAGAAGGGGAGATAGGGGAGCTAAACATGTGGCTCAAGGGCTTGTGCCAGGAAAAAGAACACAGATTTATAGGGAACTGGCAACAGTTCTGGGAGCAAAAGTTCTTTAAATTTGATGGACTGCATCTGACTAAGGAGGGAGTCAGTGCATTGGGGCAGAAGTTTGATGTCTTTGCAAAATATTTAAGCTAGCAAATGGAGAGGGTGCAGCACCCATACGTCGAATGGGAAGAACACCCCTCCCCCCCTCAGCTAGTGGTCAAACAGGGCTTCAGCATGTTTGCAGTTCATTTGCATCACCAGGTAAGAAAAAAGGTCCGTCTCCCTATACGATGCACAGGGGAAATGCCACACCTCACCCAACAACTAACACACCGAAAACTGGCCATTGGAAAATCATGTACACAAACGCTCACAGCCTCGGAAATAAGATCCCAGACCTGCAGACATTAATGTCAGAGGCTAAACTGGACATAGTAGCAATTAGTGAGATGTGGTTTACCAGTAACCACACTTAAGAGACTTCAGTACCTGGCTATGTACTGTTCAGAAGAGACCGAGGTACAAAAACAGGGGGTGGAGTGGCCCTGTATGTCAATGAAAGTATCAAAGCTACAGAAATTCAGAATACACATAAGGAGCCAGAAGGACTGTGGGTCACCCTGGAAACAGGAAATGGAACAGCCATAAGAACTGGGGCTGTCTACAGGCCCCCAGACCAGGGGGAGGACATAGACACATTACTGTTAGAAGATATACAAAACATGACAGCTAAAGGGAGGTTCTGATAATGGGAGACTTCAACATGCCAGATACAGATTGGTCAATACCAGCAGGAACATCTGCCAGAACTAGACACATGGTGGATTCCCTGCAAGGGAGGGCCTCAAACAATTGGTACAACAACCCACAAGAGACAGGGCTATCCTAGATCTAGTACTGACTAACAGGGAAGGGATCACAGATCTCCAGGTAGAAGGTCACCTGGGGCCAGTGACCATCACATGGTATGGTTCAATTTGGCCACTACATCTAAATCATCCTATTCCAAGGCAATAATATGGGACTTCAGAGGAGCTGACTTTGATAAGATGGCCAACAGAGTTAAGCTAGCCCTGGCAAAAGAAACACAGGTGAGGGTACAGGCAAGGGCAAGCATTAAGGATGCAACATTTGAAGCAACATCCCATTGTGTTAGACAGAAAAGGAACTGCAAAAGAAGAAGGAAACCACTTTGGTTCTCAACACAGTAGCAGAAAAGGTCAGAGCCAAAGGCTTGCTTCAGGAAATATAAGGAACACAGCGGATGAAGATAGGGAGGCATACCAAACTGCCCTAAGGGAAGCAGGAAGGCAGTAAGGCAGGCAAAGTCCCAAACTGAGGAAACACTAGCATGAACAGTAAAGAAGGTGACAAGACTTTCTATAGATACATTAGTGAAAGGAGAAAGTCCAGAGGGGGTATTGCTAAACTCAAAGGAGAAGAGGGGGCATGTGAGGAGGAGGACCCTGTAAAAGCATCTATCCTAAATAGATACTTTTGCTCAGTATTTACTGAAGAGAAGGTAGGGCAGGGCCCACAGCTCAGCACTGTGGACACAGTGGGGAGGGAGGTGAGCACTACTCCCTTCACAAAAGAAAGGGTCCTACAAGAGCTCACTAAGCTCAGGGTGGACAAGGCAATGGGACCTGATGGCATACATCCCAGGGTACTTAAGGAGCTAAGGGTGGAACTAGCAGAGCCATTAGCAGAACTGTTTAGTGAGTCTCTGCGCACAGGAGAGGTCCCATAAGACTGGAGAAGGGCTCATGTAATCCCGCTCAACAAGAGTGGTAGCAGGAGGAGGCAGGGAACTACAGACCAGTCAGTCTTACCTCAGTAGTGGACAAGATTATGGAGGCACTCCTTAAGGAAAGGATAGTGCAACACCTGGAATCCATAGGGCACAGGATCCAGGACAGCATGGGTTTACAAAGGAAGGTCCTGTCAAACTAATCTCATAGATTTCTTTGACTGGGTAACCAGAGTGTTGGACCAAGGAAGCAGCTGATGTCGCTTACCTTGGCTTCAGCAAAGCTTTCAACACTGTTCCACATAGCAGATTGATAAATAAGCTGGGTAGACCAGGGTGGGTCAGAAGTTGGTCAACTGGGTGATAAACTGGTTGATGGGCAGAAAACAGAGAGTGGTGGTAAATGGCATACAGTCAGAAGAGATGCAAGTCACAAGTGGAGTACCTCAGGGATCAGTCCTGGGGCCAGTCCTCTTCAATATCTTCATTAGTGACATTGCAGATGGACTAGAGGGTAAGGTTTGTCTGTTTGCAGATGACACCAAGATCTGCAACAGAGTAGATGATCCAGATGGGGTAGGCAGAATGAGAAGAGATCTGGATAAACTAGCAAAATGGTCAGAAGAGTGGCAACTGGAATTTAATGCAAAGAGTGCAAGATCATGCACACAGGGAAGAAAAACCCTGAAACCACCTATAGGCTGGGAGGGGAGTTACTGGCAGTCACAAAGGAAGAAAGAGACTTGGTCATCATCATCACCATGACCTGAAATCATCCAAGCAGACCACTAAAGCAGTAAGTAAGGCTAGGGGGTGTTAGGGTGTATTAGTAGGGTATCAAGTCGGAAGAGGAGGTAATAATCCCTCTTTACAAGACACTGGTTAGGTCCATCTGGAGTACTGCGCAGTACTGGAGGCCACACCTTCACAAGGACATTAACCAAATTGAGGCAGTCCAGAGAAGGGCAACCAAAATGGTGCAGGGACTGCACTCAGAAGACATATGAGGACAGATTAACGGAGCTCAATATGTATACCCTTGAGCAAAGGAGGGAGAGAGGTGATATGATCAAAACATTCAAACACCTTAAGGGCATTAACAAGGTAAAAGAGTCTAACATGTTTAAATATAAGAAAAATAACAGGACAAGAGGACACAGCATGAGATTAGAGGGAGGCCGATTAAGGGGGAATGTGAGGAAATTCTTTTTCACAGAAAGTGTGGTGGATGCATGGAACGGCCTACTTCAGGAAGTGGTGGCTATGAATACAGTGCAGGGCTTCAAACAGGCATGGGATAGGCATAAGGGAGCAATACAGATGAGTATGAATAGATAGGCCACTGACAGAGCAAAGGCCGATGGCACATTTATAAGGCAGAAAAAGAAATGGGCAGACTGGATGGGCCTTGTGGTCCTTATCTGCCGTCAACCTCTATGTTTCTATGTTCCTTTTACACATTTACCCAGTACAATTACTTCACTGATTGAGGGACCAGGTAAATTTGTAGAGAGGGTGAAGCACCTAATAGTGACTTAACCATGCTACTAACTGTTAGTCACATTAGCTGATTAATATTTTTAAATTGTTTAAATTCAGGAAAGGCAAACAGAATCTTATTTCCAGCTGCAACTGGGGCAGAGTAAAGGGTGCATGCAGGAACAAAGAGGAGAATAATTCAATTACTGGCTAACAACGGTGCATATACAACACGTGTAACAGAACAGTGCCGCTACCATACTATTTTACACTGGTGCTCTTTAACTATTCAGTACAATAAACTGACCTTTAAAAATTCAAAGAAAAGAACAGAAACACAGCACCAGCACATTCTTCCAAACTGTCAAGTAGGTTAGCATGCTGTAATAAGGTTTTGGCGTAAAAGCGGTTTGACAATAGCAAACAGATGAATAGTGTCAAGCAAAGCACACCACACAGACACCCTAGCATTTCACATTAATGTGCTTCCTCGGGGGCTGGAGGCAAGCAAGCGTGATTCCAATTCTTCAAAAGGGAGCAGAGGGTGGATCCAGAAAACTGCAGGTGAGTCACTCCAGTATCAGTACCAGGAAGGATTTTGGAGATTATACTCTAAGAGAAGATTATGCGGCACACCTAGAAGATCATGGGTTGATTAAAGGCAGTCAGCACTGGTTCACAAGCGGTACCAGTATAGCACAGCAGACAAGCAGCAGTATAGCATACAGGTTAGAGTAACGAGCTGTGAATGAGCTTGGTACAGAAGAGCAAAGCCAGGATTGAACCTGTGTGTCAGCCAAAAGCTGAAGGACAGGATTCTGGCAGAGTGCTGCAAACGCTGAAGTTTAAGAGCCTCACAAAATGAACGTCTGTACTGGGACAGTGCTAGTGGAGAAGGGCTGCAGAGACAGTGTCCATTACTGAGCAGCACAGGAAGCACCTAGAAGCTGTAGTTCATGCCAGTTCAGCTGGGACTACAACTTCTGAGCCGCCGCCTTTCTAGTCCTGGTGGCTACAGTGTGTGTGTTTTAGAGCACTGTGCACATTGTGAGTGTATACTCACTTTTTAATCTCTTTGGGGAATACTTTGTGGTGTTTTGAGTAGCACGACCTCTGGGAGAACTTCCGGGTTGCATTGTACTTAAGGGCTGCAGGGAGCGAGTGCACTGTTAGAAGAGCAAAGCCAGGATTGAACCTGTGTGTCAGCCAAAAGCTGAGGGACAGGGGGTTCTGGCTGAGTGTGCTTGCAAACTCTGAATTTTTAGAGTCTCACAAAACAAACATCTGTACTGGGACAGTGCTAGTGGGAGAAGGGCTACTGAGACAGTGTCCATTACTGAGCAGCAAAGAAAACGCCTAGGAAGCTGTAGTTCATGCCTGTTCAGCTGGGACTACAACTTCTGTAAGATGCCTCCTTTCTAGTCCTGAGTGGCTACAGTGTGTCTGTTTTAGGCGCGTGCACATCGTGAGTGTATATTCACTTTTAATCTTTGGGGAATACTTTGTGGTGTTTTGAGTAGAGTGACCTCCTGGAGAACTTCCGGTCACATTGTACTTAAGGGCTGCAGGGAGTTGTTTAGTGAGCTTGAGCTCACGGCAGCATGCATGTTTAGCGTGTTTAGCATGTTCAGCGAGGGAGGCGAGGAGAGGCAGGAGTAAACGATTAGGAATTGAAGCAGTACTGGGCACAGGGAAACGAGTAAGTGAGCTTACAGGAAAGACCATTTGTATTGTTCCACAGCACATAGTGTCAGAAAAACCACCACATATAATGATAGACAGTCTTACAGTAGCCCTGAAAACAGGGGACTTGGGCATCAAATGTAAACATTGCAAAATGGTTGGGGTAGGGAAAGTGCTGGTTTGTTGGGATACATGTAGTAACTGCATCGAGCTGACAGACCTGAAGGCAAAACTAGTTGGTCTGGAAATGCAGTTGAAATGTTATGCAAAGCCAATAGGTCAGGGCCCCCTGGAGCAGGATAATATAACAGGTGGGGACAAAACTGACAGACATAAAAGGGACAGAAATTCTGCAGAACTGGATTGGGAAATGGTTGGAAATATGAGCAAGATAAAGAAAGGAAAAAGGGCCATGTCCTTTGTACTGCCCTTAAGTAACACTTTTGGATTGCTATCTGTGGAGGGGAACTCAGAGACAAATATTGAAAAAGTTGGTGTTGCAGGAAACCTACCAGGAAACAAGACTATTAATGAAGCAATGGGTAAAATTAAAATGAGTAAAGCAATGGGTAAAATTACAAAAGAGGTGGAGGAAAATACTGAGGTGCAAGTAGAAATACCTAGGGGGAATAGGCAGAACTGTGGGGAAATTCTTTCTGAGAAAAGGACCCCCCCCCCAAGTAAATGAGGTAGATACTCCCATGCCTCCTCAACCAAGTGTTATTAATTTCACAGAATCAGAGGCACAAATATGTCACACTAAAACAGAGCCACAGAATGAAACATATATGGACTGTGAGCTGGACCAAGCATTGAATCACGGAGTACACATAATAGGGGACTCCATTATAAGATACACAGATGCCTACATGACTAACGATTTAAAGGAACAACTTACAAGTTCACATCTTCCTGGAGCTAAAATTGTAGATGTGAAAGAACTATTGTCCAAAATGATCCAACTATGAACGATAGACCCCATATCATAGTGCATGCAGGGACAAATGATATGAAAATCAGTAGGGAAGATCAGATTTACCTAAAGTCATGGAAATTCATAAACAAGTTAAAGAAATAAACGGTACTCTATGAACTCTGACATATTACCAGTTCCTAGGGCAAATGAAAGGATAAATGAAAAAGTATGGAGAGTCAACAACTGGCTCAGAAGATGGTGTCTGATGGAAGGTATAGAGTGTATGGCTACACGGGAGAAATTTGAAATAAATGATGCCTTGTTTTGTAAAGATGTCTTCATCTAAGCTGTAAAGGCTCAAAAGAATTAGGATGATGTTTAGAAAACAAATTGAACAGTATTTAAACTAGTTCCTAGGGGGCAATTAAAGGAGGATGAGGCTTGCAGGTCTAAGTATGTGCGGAATGGCCGGGGAACTAGGCAAACAGAACATTATACAGACACTCTGAAAGTATTATTAATTAATGCAAGAAGTATTAAGAATAAAATAGATGAACTAAGGTTTATATTACATAGTGAAAAAGTGGACATTTGTGCCATTACCGAGACCTGGCTTAGAGAGACGGACTGGCCTGATAACTTAGATGGCTACGAATTTTTTCACAAGCAACACAAACTGGGGGTACATAGCCACAAATCTGAAAGCCATAGTTATTGAACAAAGCATGCCTGTAACAGATGTAGAACAACTTTGGGTTAATATTAATATAAAGTCACACAAACAGATTAGGATGGGAGAGTGTTACAGATCCTCAACTTTGACTGAAAAAGAAAACATAGATTTTATGACTATGCAAGACGGCATCATAAAGGAAAATACAGTGGTTCTAGGGGACTTTAATCAACCATCTATTCTGCTGGCAGAGCATGACAGGAAAAAAAACATTAGAGAATATGTTCCCGGACATCTGTACAAGCAGTGACTTGCACCAATTAGTAGCATCAGGTACTTGAGGAGAACGAATTTTGGATCTAGTATTATCAAATGCTGAAGAGATGGTCAAGGATGTTAAAGTGATACAGCCACTGGGAACAAGTGATCACAATATGGTGAAATTTTGTATTACAGGGGAAAATGTAAAACGTAAGGGAAAAACAAAAAAAAATATTTGGGCAGGCTGATTACAAAAAAATAAGGCATTTTTTATCTAGTATAGACTGGAGAAGTAAGTTGGAAGGGTTATCACCACAGAATATGTGGAACATAATAAACGATGCTATCCAGCACTGCACTGCCAACTACCTACCCGTAAGGAGTACATATAATGCCAAAGGCAGAACAACTAAGTGGTTTAATAGTCATATTAAATCACTAGTTAAGAAAAAAAATAAGGTATACAACAGGGTCAAAACCCATCCAACACAAGAGAGAGTGAGCAGCTACAGGAAACTGTCAAGTATGTGTAAGAAGGCTATAAGGAAGGCAGGGTCGCGGGCAGAATTACAGTTGACAACAAATAAAACTGGAAATTACAAGCCTTTCTACAGTTATGTGGGAAGTTTAAGAAGGTCTAGTAACACAGTAACCAATCTCAAAGTTGGAAATTGAGTGGTGGATGGTGAACTTGAAATAGCAAACTGCTTTAATAACTATTTTACTAGTGTCTATCAAGACAAAGATACTGGCACTCCAGTCTATACTAGAGAGAAAGGAAATGCAGTAGAAACTCCAACTATAACTCCAGACATGGTATATTACAGTCTTATAAGTATGAATATATAAATCAGCAGAGCCTGATGGCATCAGTCCTCAATTTTCAATTCAGACAGCAAAAGAACTTGCAGAACCCATAGCCATCCTGTTTAAGAGGTCACTGAAAGGACAAGTGGTTGATGAATGGAAAGTGGCTTCTATCACTTCCATATTCAAAAAAGGGGACAGAACCCAAGTAAAAAATTATAGGCCCATTAGTATTACATCCAGTCTGGGGAAACTTCTGGAAGGTTATGTAAAAATGTATCTAGAGGAGAACCTCAAACAGGTCTGATAGACATAACCCAAAATGGGTTTTTTAGGGGGAAGATAGTGCATTAGTAATCAATGCATTTCTTTGAATCAGTTAGCTCAGTACTAGACCATGGACTACTGGTGGATGTGGTGTATCTTGACTATGCCAAGGCCTTCGACTCTGTTTCGCATATGACATTGATACAGGTCTTGCAGGAATATGGAATAAACCAATTCTTATGTAATTGGATAAAATCCTGGTTGGAGAACAGGGTACAGAGGGTTCAGATTAGGGGTTATCGATTGGATTGGGGGGGGATGTGATGAGCAGGGTCCTTCAGGGGTCAGTTCTTGGGCCCCTGTTGTTTAACACACTGGTGCACTCAATGCAAGTGGCAGATGGTGCATGGATATGTAAATAGGCTGACGATACAAAAATAGGGATGGTAGTAAATGATTAGGGGTCAGCTAAGAAACTGCAAAACTAGCTACTGGCACTGGAATCATGGGAAAGGAAACATAAATTACAGTTTAACGAGCTAAAATGTAGGGTGATGCATTTTGGTAGAAGAAACAAGATGCACAAATACAGCTTAAATGGTAAAACTATACAAGAAACAGACAGTAAGTTAGATTTGGGAGTGCACATATCAAATTCCCTCAGCTTTGACAAACACAATGTGGAAGAGGCAAACAAAAGTAACAAGGTTATGTGGAATATATTAAGCAATATAAAAAGTAGAAGTAAAGAAGTACTGGTACCTTTGTATTCTACTTTGGTTAGACCCATACTTGAATACGGGTCACCTTTCTCCGCACCACAGACAGTAGCTGCAATAAGTAGGGTAGAGTAGGTTCAAAGGAAATTTACAAAAAAGATAAGAAATATACAACATCTCAGTTATAAAGATAAATTGGTAGGGCTTAATCTTTATTCAATGGCCTACCGTAGGCTAAGGGGGAACCTGTGCTTTGCTTACAAAGCCTTTAAGGATGAAGTTATATGGGAGACATCAGCGTGAAATTCAAAAACACAAGTTGCACATAAAACAAGATCACATACTAGACAACTCGTGGGAGAAAGGTACAACACCATCAGGAGAGCTAGGTGGTACAAAGAGTTGTGAATGCATGGAATTCTCTCCCTTCAGAGGTGGTTAATACAGGTAGTATGGACAGTTTTAAAAATCTACTGGACGTACACATGGGCTCCAAAAAATATGATAGTTGACCACTCTGGTGGCAGGTTCTAGATTCGGCTGTAATAGTCATTTACACCTGAAAAACTTACCTATGCACCTATACATCCAGCACATCGGGGTATGATTCCTGCAACCTCCACTTGCACACTGTGTGACTCTGAGCAAGTCACTTAACCATCCCAAAGCTCCTGGGTTGCCCCTGAAAATAGGCACTTGTGCCTTGTGGGCCTTACTTGGTTAACAAAGAACAAAAAAATTGTAATAAACTTGATAAGGAAGTGACTCGCCAAACTGAGCTCATAGAGTATGCCTGTGGTTTGGAGAGACACACAGAAACCAAACAGAAATACTATAGATCACTGACCCAATGGCACAGAGACTGGGGAGCTGCTTGCTTCTTGTATACTGGCATCACTGTATGGATTCTGTTTTACATACATTTATTAGCATATTTAAGTAATTTGCATGTATTGTATCTTTTGCACATGGTGATTAATTGTATGCACAGTTTAAACACAGCAGTTAATAGCATCCATTATGCTTGATAACGCACAGAAGTCATGCAAAATGGCATGTCTTTTGGCTATGCTGCCTGCTCTTTTTATCTTTATATTTATGAGGATTCAAAATAACATTTAATCACTTTGTTTGCATAGCAGCATGGAAGGGGTATTATTTTCCAGATTGCTGAGTACTAGGTTTTCTGGGGCTGTGTTGTACTGTAATCAAATATTTAAATTTTGGTAACCGGGTAGGCCCACTGAGACCATTACAGTCCCTTTTCAGGGGCAACCGGGATTAATTACCTACATCTGGAGAGAAAAACAGCAGAAACAGCTCAAAGCAAATGAAACAATATAGACAATTACAATAAAGGGCATCATCGATGGTACAACAGGCAGGCTAAGTACAATTGACAATCATCATGAGGAACCAAACAGTTACACATAGCTTGTCTTACCAGTGCACCAACTGGGACTACAGAGTGACTTTATGATTTTTTTCTGGGCTGCTTGTTATGCCAGCATCCTGTAGTAGTTGTTGTAAAAACCTTTATTTTCATACAGGATAAGAACTTTACCGCAGATGAGCCCTATTTACAAAGCTGTCCTGTAAGGAAGCATAAATAACATTGCATTCAGTATTAAAGACAGTTGTACTAGGCAGAAACAAAAATATACAGTGGCAAAGACGGTAACATTGTGAATACACGCACACACACTTAGGGGACTGAGTACACTATATTAGTTCAATGTAGCCCCCCTCTACACCCATAATCCTTATGAAAAGTTGTCAGATTATTCTTGCTACGTATCACGTTAAGCGGAATACTGGGGAGACTTTGTATACTGCATACACAAGTCTGTGCTCTTTACAAAGCTGAGGTTTCCATCCCGAGCCTGGATTGTCCTTAAGGACTGACAAAGGTGGAACGAGCATTCCAGGAGATGCTGTCCAGCTCTGAACCGAGGAAGACACCCTGCACCTCTTCCTGTTTGCCACTGGTGGCTCAGGGAGGAGAAGATACAGTAAGTTGCAGAGCATCTAACTTGACACACAAGGGATGTTGGGTGATGCTGAGGATAATTCACCTACAATATGCTGGTGGCAGAGAGCTCCTCCTCGATGAGAGTTTTTTATATCTTCAACAGGATTCAAAGTACCAGAGGTAACTGTTTTGCAAGTCTATTATACCTGCAGGCGCAATTCTGAATGGCTGGGAGGAAGGATGAATAGATATACAGGGATAATGGGACCACCAAATAAAATGGCCATCAGCACCATTGCCAATAAAGGATCATTCTGGCCTCCTGCTCCACCTCCCATTTCAGTGAAGCTCACCACTGTGATTCAGAAGTCACGGAGGAGGAGCTTGCCCAACCCCATGTAGGCCAAGAAGACAAGTCCCTTGATGAAACAAGGCTTATATGGAGCTCACTAGGCTCAGCTTCAGCGCAGGGTCCAGCTAAATGAAGGAGCAAGACTAGGGCCTCAGGCAAACCATAATGAAAAGGGAATAAGAGGCCGGACCTTGATTGAATGCTAGTAGGCACCGAGACATGACAGTTACCTCAGCAAGCAGGTGGTTTGATGTTCCCACTGAAAGATGCACTGATCACTAGCCTGATGTATAAACCGAGGGATAAACTACAACTGGAAAATAAGAAATGCTGTGGACAGTGTCTTGATTTTAGCAAGACATGTTTTTTTCAATTGATTTACCAGGGACATCCCAGCTGAGATGCAATATCTTGTTTTCAGTGGGTCCTGCATCTATCCATTTCTACAGCTGCATGGACTGCAGCACTGGAAGGTTAAGTGACTTTCTAGGTCATACAGTGAGTATTTAGCTCAGGTGGGGTTGAACCTGTGTTCTTCTGGTTCCCAAACCTTGTTCTAACCACCAGATCACACTGCCTCCAAATATGGCAGTACCAAACAGACAGCAACAAACTAGATCAGGAAGCAGTGTAACCCCTACAAACGGGGTCCTAGAAAACCTGCCTGGGCTTACCTGCCACACTTAGCTCTGTATCCACCTGCTCTTCCCAGGCCTCTCCCGTTCCTGCCTGCATTTTTTCTGTCTCCCCCAGATCTTGTTTCCTGTCCCTGGTGCCCCAGCCTGCAGCCCAAGTTCATAACCTAGCCTTGCGGGGCCCTAAAAATCGAACCACGATCTCCCGCTGTGTTGTCTGCCCTCAGGGTAACGGGGATCGCATAGGCGTGAGCTGCGCCTTTCATCTTCCACTGCTCAACCAGTGGTTGTTCTGGGGAATGTTCCATTGGTCCCAGGGTCCCCCTCACCTAATTGGAACCCGGTGACCACAGACAGGCTGCTGAGGCCGCTTCTCCAAAAAATAAAGGAGTTGTGCTAGGGTGTTAGATCAGGGCTCATTAGCATATGCATGAGCTGAGCTCCAATCATATTTAAATATTCATAGGAGCCTGTCTGCCCTCAGGGCAGCTGTTCTCGACTGCAGCCAAAAAAGAAAAGAAATGTTATAAAAAATGTTGTAACTGCTGCATGTATGTTGGGGAAGTGTTTAAAAAGGGTAAAAGCGTTAAATAAATAAATGCTTCTTCATGGCTGAACCAGACAATTTGAGACTCAGAGTGTCAGCCTGTCTGCTGTTGCAAGGTGTCCTCAAACATTGGCAGCAGTGACAGGAAAAAAACAGAGCAACACCCTTCATCTGTGCAGCAACAGCAAGTGTTCAACCTGGGCTACAGAACTGTGGGGCATTGGGGCAAATATCTTTTTATCTCTGGCTGCACAGGAACTTTTATTCAGGACTGTGCTAATTTTGTTAAGGGACTGTAACATTAAGCAGCCATTGCAAGCAGCCACAGCCAATCAGAAAGGCAGCAAAACAAAGCCAGGACTTGTGGAACTTTCACTAAAGCTCATGGGTGGCTGGCCCGTCGGCGCAGCGGTTGGATTCCCGCTTGCGTGCCAGCGACCTGGGTTTGGGAACGGACTCAGGACACTGGAGGGCTGGCAGGAGATGGCTTGGGCTTCGGAGACTGCTCGCCTCTCTTGAGGAGAGGGTGGATTAAGGACCCGGTGCTTGCCGACCCTGGTGGAGGTTGGGGGCATGGGCAATGTGCTGGAGCCCTACATACCAAGGAGGGGCATGGGGAACGCCATCTTATGCCTTGACGTTGTGGCAACCACACCCCTGGGGAGAAAAGTGGAAAAAGGCTCCAGGGACGACCGGATGATGGTCACTGGCTCCCACTGTCGCCGAGTCCCCATGGCTCAGATCCACCCAGCAGCACCTGGGCCAAGTATAGTGTGCTGGTTGGCACTTGCAGTATCTCCGCCGGAGGAGGGAGAGGGGAACCTGCCGGTGAAGGGTTATGTCCGGGTTACCTGGGGGCTGCAGATATAGGGTGGTAAGTGGTTGGCATTAGGGGACGTGGCATCAGCAGGGACCTTGGTGGCCTGAAGGAGTGGCCACCTTGGAGCAAGGAAGAGGTGGATTAAAAAAAAAGAAGCTCATGGGTAAATGCCAAGTGCTCATGGGGACTTACAGGGACTAATTCTAGGTGCCAAAACACCAGACGAACAGTGCATCGAGTAAGGTTCATGCATTATTCATTTCTGTAACTGACAGATCCTCCAGCCAACTGGAGGCAGGAGGCCAATCACCCCATCACTACAGCTAATCAGGGAGCCTGGGAAAACCCTATAAGAGACAGTGTCTGCATTTGCCAGATTTGAAAGACTGAGAGCCAGATTCCAGCCTGCAGATTCGAGCAGGACCCCCCTTTAGGGAGGGACCCAGGCCCCAGTCATGCTGCCAAGCCTGGAGTTCCAGTCGATCTTCTCCAGCCTGGAGAGGCTTGCATCTTTGTTAATTAATGTAAAGTAATTTAGTTGTGTTTCACCTGCTAGCCTGGAGGTTGCCAGATTTGTCTTCCAGGTGCTAGCCCTCCCTCCCACATCGGGGAAAGATGAGGACCAAAGACCAGATGTCATCAAGCAGCAGTGAGTGCTGACCAGAACCTCAGTCATGAGAGGACTGAAGACGCCAGGATGCCTTCTATAGTGGAGACCACCCATGGAGGACTCATGTAGTACTCTTGTACCCTTCGCAAGGAAAAATATCTTGCAAGTTAACTTATGGGCCTGTCAGCCCTTGTAGTTCTGTGCCAAGGAAGAGAAAATGAGTAACCTTGGGACCGACATGCCCCTATCCTCTGGAGTGAGGGAGACTGTAAAAGTAATAAGTCTGGGGCCGCTGGCTGCAAGAGACTGTTTCGCCTAAAAGTTGTCCTGTTGCACCTTGCCTGCTGCCAAGCTGACCCAGTGCGGGTGTATTTAGAGACTGTGTTGTGTGGACTGCAGCTGTTGCTGGGGGTACACAAGACAGCCCGGGGCAGTTTGCAACTCTGTGAATACTGTAAATGCACTGATTTCTATCTGTACCCTGTATTGGTCAAGACTGCCCTGTTGGAGCTGCCAGCCATAGTTGCATTGCCACTTCAAAGGACATGAGGCCCTAGAGTATGTTGTGACTGAGTTTACACCTGGAAATTACATACGTCCACCTTGCCAAATTATGTCTACGAATAGAAATGCTTGAGAAAAGTATTGGTATGTGAATGTACTGGGTGTGACTGAAATTTGCATTGTGCTGAATGTTCAGGATTTACGAATCTAAGATCTAGCCAAGGTAACCCAGATCAGTTGCCTTTTCTAAAATGTTCATTTCTGTGACAAGCGGGGCAATCCCTGCCCGTTCAGTGACCAGCAGAGCAACCCCTGCTACTCTGCCAAACACAGGGTAATCCCTACACCCTCGATAAGGATCAACAGCCATTGTTGAACGTTGTTTCCAAGTTTTCCCCTTCCTTTTAATCACAGCCAGCCAACTCGACTAGCTGCAACATCCACCAGGCCTGCAACATCCAGGACTTTGGTATCTGGGTACTCAGTGTATCGTGTGAGATTGCGGGGTTTCATATGTATCTGGGACTGGCACCAGTGGGAATAATTATTGTGTAATATCTGATTTTAGTCAGCAGCTTAGATAGCCAGTGCTCTGGTATCATGTTTGGTCGTTGCACTGTGATTGCCTTTTCTGTTAATCTAGTAGCCACCCAGCTGGACGGTTCACCAGCACAAACTAAAATCATTGTACATTTTGTAAATAGCAATCAGCATAACCTCTGTTCCTCCAGTTCCCATTCCTAATTCCCATGTCCCCAAATAAATATTATTGTTACTGTTTTGAAAATCATTGTGCATGAGCATATTATTAGAGAGTCTTTAATTACAAAATGTCTGAAATTGGGTAATGTCTATTGGGTCATGTCTGGGGAGGTAAATGGTATTTTTGGCAGTATAACCTCTCGGGGTTATACCTGGTAACAAGCTAGCCCACATAAAGCATACTCTGAGTGGAGGCACTGCACATTGTTTAGACTTGATATAAGTTAACAAACCCAAACCCCTTAGCCTAGCTCATGAGTAATAGGCAGGGGTGTAACACTAGGAGTAGCACCACTTAGGGGTTACAACAGCATAAGGGGAAGGCAATTTATTGGATTGAAAATAGGCAGTGAACTATGGGCAGTAGCGATTGGGAGATGTTCAGGGTGGAGATGTAAGTGCCAAAGGCGTGACTACTGGGACCTCTGTTGTTCAATGTATTCAAGGCAAAGCAAGGCATCCAAATAATTTATTTAGTTCAATGGGCCATAAGGCTCCTTGTGCAGGAATGCTAAAACAACACAGGGAAGGACTGGTAGGGTTTGGTTAGAATGGAATGATGGTGGGGAGCAGATGATTGGCTGGATGCAGGGAAGCAGATGATTGGAAGATAAAATACTGACGTAGTCTACAGTATATGGCTGGTAATATGTAGATGCTTGTGCAGCATGATCATAAATTTGACATTCTCTCTCTGCCCCTGTTACAGAAACAGCAACCTTTTTGGGGTTTTATAAAGACACAGGAACCCTCTTGAGGAGGGTTCCACCCCTAGAGATGCTGAAAGGATAAGGTCCCGTTAGACCATAGGTACCCAACATAATACTTGCATCCCATAAGGAGAAAAGAGAGGAAGCCTGGGAGATACCAGAATTGCAGAATGCAAGTGCCAGTATTGGACTACATAACCACCATCTAGCTTCAACTCACAGAAGAGTAACTAATTAGATTCGTATTAAAATTATGATCCGCAGCATGAAAGAGTGGAAAAACCCTTGATGGAGAAAATCACTGGAGAGCCAAGGCCATAGTTGCCATCCTTCTAGGCTTGGGCTATTATTAATAACAACTCTAACCACTGTTGCATTTGACACATAGGAAAATGGAAAGAATGTCAGTAGAAGAAGGCTAAATGATCTATCCAGTCTGCCCTTTGTCCTACCTAACTACTGAGACTGAGCCCCTTAATGGTCACGTGTTTCCCCCCTACCCTCAATTCCTTTCCCTATGGAAATCTCCACTAACATTATATGTCTGTAACTGGATTGCCATTGATATCATCGGTTACTACCCTTGCTTCTGGGCTCAAACAAAGGTCAGGGGCCTGGGTCGTTAAACTCCTGAGGGGTGTTCCTATCCGGTTTAGTTATTTGTGTGGTGCCTCCACCCAAAGAAAGTTTTAATTGGGCCTGGTGTAAGTATGGTACAACCCCTGGGATGCAGTACCTACCACTAGCCCACAGGATCTGTCCATCTGTGAACCAATACAGAACAGTAGCTATTACCCCAATGAGCTCCAATAAACTGTAAATGAATATACACGTAGACAGTAGTAAATGAACAAACGAGGACTTTATTTTGGTGCTCTGAGGCCCTAAAAAAGGGGGTTTGCAATGAGGTAGTCAGAATAAACTCAGGCTGTTTTTTTCCAGTGCCTTTTAGGCCCAGCTTACATACACAGGATATGCTATCTGTCACCCTGCTAGACAAAGGCAAACAAAATTAACCTGGAATTGTGCTTCTACTGCTGTTCCAGGCTCAGCCCAAATAACAGTGGCCTACCCCAATACCACATGTGCACAGTACGGTTGCTTTTGCTCTCAATCAATCAATCAATCCATCAGATTTTATTTCTAAAGAGCTTTTCAAAAACTAAAGCACATATACAATATAAAAACAGACATCTGATCAAATAAGATATATAAAAATAAAAAGACAGCAATAATAAAGCTAAACATTATCCCCAAATGCCAGGCCAAATAAATATGTTTTTAGAGAGGATTTAAAAGTTTTGATGGTATCGGTCTCGGCTCTGTGCAGGTGTATAGGGGGAGGGCACTATTTTCTCCCACTGGTAGCAGTGTAGATACCTTTAATATCTACCAAGGAGTTCCTGTGCTTCACTGAGTACCCAGCTGTAAAAACAGTGGAGGCCCAATGACATAACACATGGACGGCCAATGGTTGTGCACTTAAATTAAAGCAATACTTTTGTTGCTACACAAACCCCAAAGCTTCTTAAAACCCCAAAAAGGGGTGTTGTTAAATCCTGTCTAGATAGCCTAGTTCATTAAATGCTGTTGTTGCAGGTCAAGCGCTGAGTTTACTCATAGTTCCCAGACCAAGGGATCCTCCCTCAGTGTGCAGAGGTGATGGTGTAGTTCACAGCTAGTCCCTTTCAAGCTGGCTTACTCTCCTTCTGAGACCTCCAGTGTCGGGTGGTAACTAACTGTCTTGCTCTGGTTCCAATCATGCCTCCCTGACTGCTGCATTAAGCTGAAAATATTCTGTTCACATGCAACTAAGCATGTGAATAATTTATTTTATCCATCTCACGCAGCACATCCTGGCATCCACTCCTGAGGGATGTGATAGACAGTACTGGATGGTGGCACTGCTGGGCATCTTCCTCAGGCTAGCCACAGTCACAGTTGAGCTTAAGACAGGCTACAGCATAACAAAAGTCTCTCAGTAAAGTTTCAGACTTCAGGTTTCACTTTTCTTGCTGGGCTAGCATGTGATTACTTCATATTCTATAGCAGACTTGCTTCTCACTTCCACTCTGTCTCATCAGGCAGATGCACACTCTGGTTCTGTCGCAGTCCCACCAGTATGCGCCCCACCGCAGACTCATGCAAACTACTCACTTCAGGATCTGATGCTGAGCTGAATCAGACTGGGAATGAATAGCCCTTGCAGTGCGCTGGGGAATGTCAAATCACCATTGATCTATCTCAGCTGTCAAGGCCCCAGGCAGTGCTGGATGTCTGTCACTTAGTTGATGACTAGTCAGAAATTCTTGCTCAGATGCAGGCAGTCCTCCTGTGTTCCAGGAGCTCCTTGGGGCTTCCCACTTCACTCTCTGCAGCCCAACTGGCTGATGGTGCAATTCCTGACCTCCGCTGCAATTCTGATGGAGTCATGTATCTACTCTGTAATGTCACCTAGGTCGCCCCTGAAAAGGGACCTTTGGGGCTCAGTGGGCTTACCTGGTCATCAAAATTAATAAATAAATAAAACAAATAAATGTTTCACTAAGATGGTGGTGCCCTTTACTGCTGTGGGCCACTGGCCCAAAAGTCCATACTCAACTGGGCTCCTACTCTTAAAATTTTGGTTGGTGCCCATTTATTCTTCATGCCACCATACTGTGTGTGGTCCCATCAGGGTTTGCAGAGAGGACTTCCTACTTCCAACATGAGCATCAGTTACGCTCATCCATTGGCGTTAGGCAGCTGTCTTTGATATGTGATGGGAGCCACTGAAGGCAATGGTGCAGAAGACACCAAAGAAATGCAACTTCCCCCTCTCTTGGTCAAGACCCCACACTGCAGGAGTTCTTTTGGGGGACCAACTGGAGCAACAAACAGCGACAGGGAGGCTCTGTGGGGCCCTAAATGTAAGTTCCACACTTTCATAGGTCACATGTGTATGTCTTTGAACTCAACTTCTGTTTTTGCACAGTCCACTTTGTTATGAACATGCGAAGGCAAAGAAGCCAGCAGAAGGCCATTTGGTCTATCTAGTCTGCTGGTATTGCTGGGTCCACAGCTTGAGCTACTGACTCTGCCCCCCCCACTCCTCCCAACCTTTCCATTCTCCCTACCTCACCCCTATGCCTATCCTATCCTCTCTTAGTTGCCCACTGTCTTCAACAAGACCACCTCTTCTGGCAGCACATTCCAAGTGTCCACTACCCTCCCAATAAAGAAGTGCTTCCTGACCTCCCTCCTAAACCTCCCCCAAGCTTAATACTGTGCCCCTCATGTTACTGTTGCCACTTAGCTGAAAGAGACCTTCCTTATCCACCTTATGTATCCCTTAGAGTACTTTAAGGTCTCAATCATGTCCCCTTCCTCTCTCTCTCTCTTCTGTCCTCCAGGGAGTACATGTTCCGTGTCCTCAACCCTCCTCATATGCCTTAACCAGCAGACCCACTATCATCATCTTTGCAGCACTCTTTGGACCTTCCTCAGCAGGATAATAACCCTTTTGAGGTGTGGGTACCAGTACTGAACTCCATTCTCTAGACGTGGCCTCACCAGTGACCTGTACAAGGGCAGTATAACCTCTCTCCTACTACTGATCCCCCTAGCTACGCATCCCAGTATCTTCTTTGCCCTTGCTGCTGCTTTCTTGCACTGTGTGAAGTGCTTCAGGTCACTAGTGATCATCACTCCCAGGTCCTTCTCCTCCTCTGGTGCAGATACCTGGACTCTCACCCAGGTAGTACTCCATCCTGGGATTCTTGGCTCCAGTGTGCATAACTTTGCATCTCTTGGCATTGAAGCCAAGTTGCCAGATCCTGGATCACCCGCCCCAGCTTTTCCAGATCATCCTGTAGGTCCTGATCCCTTCCGCAGTGTCCACTCTGTGGGACCTAACTGGTGACCTCTGATGCCAGGTAGCACTCCTCTCACAACCACCCTCTGGGTTCTGTCCCTCAGCCAGTTTTCCACCTATCGGGTCATCTTCTCCCCAACCTCGAGATCTGCCAACTCTCTGATCAACCTTTTGTGGGGCACAGAATTAAAGGCCTTGCTGAAATCCAGATAGAGGATGTCTACTGCTTGGCCCCTGTCTACATCTTAGTGACCAAGTCAAAGAAGTCACTCAGATTCATTTGACACGATCCCCCCAAACCCAACCTATGCTGCCTCGTATCCTAGAGACCATGCTCCTTTAGGTAGTCTACCAACCTTTTCTTAAGTATCGTCTCCATGAGCTTGCACATAACTGAGATCAGATTGACTGGTCCAGTAATTCCCAGGGTAGTCCTTGGGACCACTTTTGTTGAGGGGCACCACATGTGCGGTTCTCCAGTCCTGTGGTACCATGCCCGACTCTAGTGAACCATTAAATAGGTCTTCCAGCGGCCCTGCCAGCTCCTCAGCCAGTTCTCGTAGTACCCTTAGATGTACTCTGTCCAGGCCTGGTGATTTGTCCACCTTCAATGCAAGCAGCCCCTCCCTCACTCTATCCTCCCCATCACTATATCTGTGTCCCTGGCCCCCCAGTCTTCTTCTCCTCCTGAAGGCACTGGTCCATCCTTCTCCCTGGTGAAGATGGAACAGAAGTATTCAATTATGTCTCTGCTTCCCCGCTATCCTCCACCTCATCTCCTTTCTTAAGCCTAACAATCCCTTCCGCCTTGTCCCTTTCTCGCTATATAGCAAAAAGAAGGCATTCTCCCCTTCTAATTCCTTTAGCTGTCTTCAGCTCCTTCTATGCCTTAGGTCACCAGACTTCCTTATTTTCCTCACTAGCCAACCCTAGGTAATTTTCCTATCCTCTCTCTCTCTCTGTCTCTTGGTCTTCCTGAATTTCCTATAGGGCCTAAACACCAGTGCAGGTACAGATTTGGTTAACACCAGCAATCAGGGTTAAAACTGTCAATGTGTGTAGTCTATGCAGGCCACAGGCAGCCTCTTGAGGGCATTTGTGGCCCGTGGGCCATATGTTGTGTATCACTGCTATAGGATATCTAATTTCTCTTACTGCTTGGGCAACCCCAGAACCAGACCAGCTGTGGTGCTTTGGCCCTTGTGTTCTTCCCCCAGAGCCTAACACACTCCTCCGTGGCAACCAGTATTTTTTCCTTGATGGTGAACCACATTAGCTTCACCCCATATCTGCTCTGATGTCTGCCAGGTGGCTGCTTAGCACCTCGCTTATCTTCCTGAAGTCCGTCCTCCTGAAAATCCAATATTTTGATCATAGTCGGGATGCTTTCCCTGCCTATATCCAACTGGAATCACGCTGTGCAATGGTCACTCCCACCCAGGGGCTCCCTGGCAGGTTATTTCCTATACATGTGCCCCATTTGTGAGCACCAGATCAAGAATTGTTTCTACTCTTGTTGGTTCTGTGATGCCCTGAGTCAGGAACCCACTCTGCAGTCCTTCCAGGATCACCTGACTCCTAGCATATGTTGTGGATGATATGCACCAGTCCACTTTGTGCAGGTTAAAGTCCCCCCATAAATACCACCTTTCCGTTCCCTGCAACTTCCAATATTTGTGAGCCCAGTTTCCTGTCCCTCTCCTAATCCTGGTTGGGTGGTCTGTAAACCACCCCCAACCTCACCTTTCTCCCTCTATTGGACTGTAACTGAACCCATAATACCTCTGCCTTCCCTTTCGCTGACTCCTCCCTTGTACAAGTTATTCCCTCCCTGATGTAAATTGCCACCCCTCCCCCCTTCCTGACTACCCTGTCCCTCTGGTTTAGTTTATAGGAACTACAAGGTTCCAGTCATGGTGTGGTGTTCCCCAAGTCTCGATTAATGCCACTATGTCTACCCTCCTGTCTGCTAATAGAGCCTGCGGGTCATCCATCCTGTTTCCAAGACACAAGACAGTTGTTGGGCAGTTTATTCCACTCTTCTACAACTTTCTCAGTGAAAAAAGGTTTTCTCATGTTCTTTTTGAACACCCTCAAGTTTCATTGTATTACCCCTAGTGTTTGTATTTACAATGGAAATAAAAAGCACAGGAAGCACCAAATGACGGCAACAGTGAAAATCCCGACATCCCCGTCAGCGACGGCACAATACCGATACTAGTAGTGTGCCCTCGCAACAAACTGTGTTTTTTGCAGGGGGCTATGCACCCCCCATGCGGGGGGCTCTGCCCCCAACCCCCACCCCCACATTTAATGATTATCAACTCCAAGTCGGAGTTGATTCGGGGAGTAGGCAGGACACCGGGAAAGGGAATCACCAAAAACAGACCATTACAACGAATGTCGCTGTAATGGTCCATTTTCGCTTGCTGTGGGGTGTCAAACCCGAGTAGGCCACCGAAAAGCACACTCACTAGCGACAATGATAATCCACTGTAGGAACCTGGATGCCTCCATCATGTCCCCTACTCCCTCCTGGACTCCAATGAGTACACATTCCACCCTGTTCCTGTGCATTTTCAGTTGTGGATTCCAATAACTGCACACAATACTCCCAGTGCAATCTTACTAGGATGTTATACAGGCCAGGCAGAATCACCTCTTTACATCAACCTTTGATTCCCTTGCTAGTGCAGCCCAACATTTTGTTAGCTTTGCTCACAGCGTTACTGCACTAAGCAGATTGTTTCAGATATGATAACCCCCAGATCTCTTTACTCTTTAGTCTGCTCAGCCTTCACTCCACCCACCCAATATTCATTTATTGGGTTCTTTGCTCTGGTATGTGTGACTTTATATCTCTTTGTATTGAACTTCAGCTGCCATATCCGGAACCACTTCTCTAGTATCTCCAGATCTTTATTTATTATCACTATGCCTTCCTCAGAGTCCACTCTCCCACAGCTTTTTGTGCCATCTGTGAAAAGGCATATCTTGACCTTAACACCTTTACCAGTGTCATATATGGAGATGTTAAAATGCACTGGTCCCATGACCGATCCCTGTGGTGCCCCCCACTAGTGACCTATCACCAGCTCAAGAATTCCATATTCTGCACCAACCCTTAAGTTCCCCCTCCTAGTCACTTCCTAACCTAGATGGTTAACATCTTCTGTACTCCCAGGTCATTTAGCTTTTGCTAACCTTCTGTGTGGCACAGAGATGAAACACTTCACTACCATCCAGGTACGGTATATCTATAGTCTGGCCTCTGTTAAGTTCATTTGGCAAGCTCTTCCCCCATGAACCCATGCTGCTTACTGCCCTGCAACCCATTTGTCTACAGGAACTCCACCAGCATTCCCTTAATAACTGTTTCCAGTAACTTGCCCCCTGTCAAATCAGGTTGACCAGCTGGTAGTTACCTGGGTCCTCCTTACTTCTACTCTCATGTAGCAGCACCACACTGGCCACTTTCCAGTTGTTCGGTACCTCCCCTGTCACCAACAAGCACACCAACTTTCCACCTAGCCCTTACCAGAGAAGTTCTTCTTCCCACCCTAAATGCTGTGCCTATCTCCTTCACCCATTAATCTCAGTTCCCTACTGTCAAATTAGGACACTGCATGTAACATACATAGATTTGCCATGTCTTTAAATCGCCTGACTCAACATTGTGAACTCCTATAGCAAACTTGGTTGGCCCTCTGCTTCAAACAGTCACCAGTTTGTGCTGTGTTCTTTATAGACAAACTAATTAAGCATATATCCCCACACCTCTAGCAAGTCAACTAAATTCTCCCAGGTTTCATACCTCCCCCACCCCGGTCTAACAAGAAGTTCTGGATTGTTTTCCCAAAGCTTATACCAATGAGGGATCAGGACTTTACTGTCAGCACTCACAAGTTATGGAATTCTCTTTAGTTATCTGTTCATAGCACCTCGTCTAACTCTCAGTTTGAATATTCTTCTAGAATTACTAAAGAATAGCTGTAACTGTGCTTTGCACATGATTTCATTATGTGAACACGTTTGCCTCTCTGCCAACTGTTATTCTGCACTGCCTACTGTCATTGATATTTGATTAACATTTTGTATTGGATCTTGTTTCTAGTTATGATCATGGTTTGAACTATATTATTTTTTTTGTGAATTTCTTGTGCCCCCCGTGTCTAGGGGGTATGATGGCAGGATATCCAAGGGAGGGACTACCACACAGCAGAAAACTTGTACAGAATGGCTACATTTAAATTACCTGTTCCATAGTGCTGGAGTTGAGGTGCTACTTCTCTTAGGGTGCTGCGCTATGGGGAAAAGTGGGTTAGATGCACTCACAGGTCATAAATGAGCCATTGTCCACACAACTGGTGAAAGAATCAAAAGCTTTTCCATTTAATTCAAGGAACTCAAACAATCAAACTGTCACTCCATGGAGCAATTAATACAGAGGGGCAGATTTGATTCCTGGATCGTGTGGTCTCAAATTCTTAGGGCTTGCATTGGGGCAAAATTGACCGTAAAGATCCCCATATGCAGTTTCGTGGAACCAAATCAGGCTCGAGTACTTAGCAGCACAATTCCTGGGCCAAACTGTCACTCTACAGTACATACAGGCAGCTGCTTTCACACCTCTCTTCTCTCTCCACATGCACTATCCTGCTATGTGGCAGCCTGCCACACTGGAACCCCTCTAGACAAGTAGCAGCTTGGCTCCTTTCTCCTCCGTTCCATCTCTCTCTCCACTTGAGGCTGGCACACACACACACACACACACACACAATGCCTTCTCCGGGCAGCCGGCTAACTGATGAAGCTGCTTGCCCCTCTTTTCTACTCAGCTATCCTTAGATGCTTTTGGGGTTGCAGCTGGGAAGCGGGCAATCAGCTCTGCTTCACCCAGGTCTCCTCTCTGGTTTACCTCTCTCGCCACCCAGGCACTCAATGGTCTTTACGTCACTCCATGCTGACTGGCAGTCCTGATGTGGGACGAGGTAGGCTGTCACCCCTACCCCGCCTCTCATCACCCTCCATTCCAGTTGGAGATATCTCTTTCTCTCTGGGCTGCCTCTCTCCCTCTGGGCTTTCTCAATGATATAATCCCCTCACAGCACTGGCCCCATGCCAGCAACAACATACCTGACCTACAAGTGCAGGCCATGGTGGGCAATAGCCCCCACCCTGGCCGCTCTTACATCCGACCCCACATGTTTCCTTCCCTGGGGCCCGACCTTTTCTCCTGCCAAATTTTTCCCTTTGAGTACCACTGCACACACCATGTCCTTCTGACCCGCAGGCAGTCCTGATGGCAATGGTGATTAACCCTTGGTTTACCCATAAGCTCCCAAAGGAGTCATACACATGGCTATTACACTAATGTTTTTTATTTAACATTGTATTCCATTGTTAATTCCCTTTTTTTCCTACTGAGAGCTGCTCAATAACCTCATGGTTGTACATGAAAATAGGCATAAAGCTGTCTAGTATGCTTGCCTGGACAATAAAAACTAAAAATAAAAACTGAAAAGAAGTTTGCCAGTGGAGTTATGAGCACTTGTGCCATCTCTTTCAGCACTCCTTGGTGCAGATGATCTGGACTTGGGGATTTGCATACTTTTAGCTTCCCCAGTCCTTTCATAACCTTTTCCTCCTCCATAACTCTCTCATCCATGCCGTTATCACCTACCTACCTGAGTTTAAACTCACACTGAGGGAGTGGCATCATATCCTCTATCATAAACAGTGTCGGCAGATGGGGGCCTCATGGTCCATCTAGTCTGCCCATTTTACTGCCCCCCACCCTCTGATTTATCCCAAGTCTCTTGCTGCTATATATCCCTTGTGCCTATCCCATGCATTTTTTAATTCCTTCACTTCCTTTGCTCCCATAACCTCTACTCGGAGACTGTTCCAGGCGTCCACCACTCTCTCAGTGAAAAGAACTTTCTCAAGTTGCTCTTTATCTTACCTCCCCAGAGTTTCATGTCATGGCCCCTAGTTCTGGCATAGCTGTTAGCTTGAAAGAGGCTGCAGCTGTACTTGTTGATTCCTTTGAGGTACTTAAAAGGCTCTGTCATGTCCCCCGCTGCTCCAGAGAGTTCAAGTTGAGATCCCTTATCCTGTTGTCATATCTTCTGATGTAATCCCTGAACCATTTTCTTTGCTCTCCTTTGCACAGCCTCCACTCTGTCAATGTCTTTTCTAAGGTGCGGTCTCCAGAACTGGACACAATACTCCAGGTGA
Organism: Neoceratodus forsteri; assembly: GCA_016271365.2. NCBI lineage: Eukaryota > Metazoa > Chordata > Ceratodontiformes > Ceratodontidae > Neoceratodus > Neoceratodus forsteri. The sequence continues at coordinate 420,661,260 of JADMNL010000023.1, forward strand.
GGCCTCACCAGTGACTGGTACAGTGGCATCACAACCTCCCTCCTTCTGCTGGTAAGGCCTCTCCCTATGCACCCCAGCATTCTATTTGCTTTTGTTACCACCTTGTCACACTGTCAAGCGACCTTCAAATTGTCTGTGATTACCACCCCGAGGTCCTTCTCTTTTTTAGTGACTGCCAGCGCCCCCCCCCCATCAAGTAATTCACTGTAGGATTTCTCCTCCCTAAGTGCATAATCTTGCACTTTTTTGCACTAAACTTAAGTGCCATGTCCTAGACCATTCCTTCAGTTTCCTCAAGTCTGCCATCATTTTGTCTACCCCTTCAGGGGTGTCCACCTTATTGCAGATCTTTGTGTCATCTGCAAACAGGCAGACTTTCCCCTCCAGTTTGTCCATGATGTTGCCTATGAATATGTTAAAAAGGATCGGCCCCAGTACAGATCCCTGTGGGACTCTGCTGGTTGCATCCCTCCCCCTTGACAGAGTACCGCTGACCGTCACTTTTTGTGTCCTACCACTCAGCCAGTTTCTAACCCAGTTTACAACTCTTTGTCCCACTACCAGACCTTTAAATTTGTTGATCAGCCTTCTGTGCGGGACTGAATCAAAGGCCATACTGAAATCCAGGTAAGCTATGTCTCCTGCACCCCCCCTGGTCCTGGACTTTAGTCACCCAGTCAAAGAAATCAATGAGGTTGGTTTAACAGGACTTGCCCGCTGTAAATCCATGTTGCTTTGGATCCTGCTGTCCACTAGATTCAAGGAAATCTATTATCCTGTCCTTCAGCAGGGATTTCATGAGTTTACCCACGACCAATGTGAGGCTGACCAGTTGGTAATTTCCTGCTTCCTCCCTGCTCCTTTTATGGAGAGGGATAAAATTTGCCTCCCTCCAGTCCTTCGGTATCATACCCTTCTCCATTGATTCACTGAAGAGTTTTGCCAGGGAAGATGCTAATTCCCATCTCATCTCTTTTAGTAATCAAGGATGGATTCCATCTGGACCCATCGCCTTGTCTACCTTCAGTTTTTCTAGCTTCTTTAAGACTAAATCCTCAGTGAATGGACTTGTGTCCACTTCCAGCCTGAGGTGAACCCTTTTCTGCAGCTGTGGACCGTCCCCATCCTCTTCCTTAGTAAATACCGAACAGAAGTATTTGTTCAGTATCTCATCCTTTTCCTATTCTTCTTCTGCGTGCCCTCCCTCTTTCCTGAAGAGCCTAACAATCCCCACTCCCCCTGCCTTCTTCCTTTCACTAACATATCTGAAGATGGTCTTGTTACCATTTCTAACCTTTTGTGCAATCATTTCCTCAGTCTGTGCTTTTGCTTTGCACACTGCTTTCCCAGCCTCCCTTAACTTTTCCCTATATTCTTCCCTGCTCTCCTCATTCATATTTTTTTTTTAAAATTTCTGAATGCTATCCTTTTTTCCTTTATCCTTATGGCCACTTCCATCGAAAACTACAATGGTCTCTTTCTCCTCCTTACTTTACTCACCAGTCTTGCACATCAATTTGTCACCCCAGTTATGACTTCCTTAAGAAATGCCCATCTCTCCTCTGCCCCCTCACCTTCCTCCATGCTCTCCAGTCTCCCTCTTAGGCACTCCTTTATTGTAATGAAGTCCACTCTCTTAAAGTCTAGGACTCTTGTTTTTGTATGGCTGGATTCCTCTACTGTCTTTACCTGGAACCACACCGAGTGGTGATCCCTGGACCCTAGATGGCCTCCTCCTTCCACGTCCGTGATTCTGTCCCCATTTGTGAGCATCAGGTCCAAGATGGCTCTGTCTCTTGTAGGTTCCTTAACTAGTTGCCTTAAGCCTGCTCTTGTTAATACCACCATTATTTTTCTACTCCTAGTTAATGCTGCATTATGAGATTCCCATTTCACATTGGGGAGATTTAAATCTCCTAATAGTATGACCACCCCCTTGTCCATCATTTTCATTATAGTTTCTATGAGCTCTCCATCCGCCTCCTCACTCAGTGCTTGAGGCCTATAGGCCACTCCAATGCAGATGGTCTCTCCATTCTCAGTCCTTAGAGTGACCTACAGTGCCTTGATTGTCTCTGTTGTGCCCTGAATCTCTGTTGCATCAATTCAGTCTCTTACATATATAGCCACACCTCCCCCATTTTTTACCCCTTCTGTTATAGAAACATAGAAGTTGTCGGCAGATGGGGACCTTATGATCCATTAAGTCTGCCCTTGTTTTCCTCAACCCCCCCACACTTAGCTGCCTGCTTGAGTATCCCGCAATGCCTGTCCCATGCCCACCATCCTTCCTGAAGAGGTTGTACCCAGGTATAGTTGTATCCCAGGTATGATTTTCACCATATCATGTCTCTGTAACTGCAACCCAGTCTAACTCCGTCTCTGTCATGTTCTCCGTGAGTCTGTGCATTTTATTTGTCAGGCTTTGCACATTTGTATGCATTGCTTTCCAGGTGCAGTTCCTGTTTCCCCTCCTGTTTTTTTTTTTTGCGCCTTTATGTGATTTGTAGCTCTTCGATTATTTACACCCTTTCTTACCACCAGTTGTGTCTCACCACTGCTCCCATTTGCTGTGCCCTGTCTGATTTGTTTGACTGGGTTATTTTTTTACCCTCTCTGCCCAACTTCCCCCACCAATGCTACCCTTCCTTGCAGTCCCAATTCCTTTTGAACCATGCTGCATTCAGAGTACCCTCCTATTTGTGGAACCTTATTTGGTTTTGGGGGAGTGGCGACATGGCTGGTAGTTTCCAGCTGTGGTGCCATCGCCATCTCCCCTCCCTTTAGTTTAAACATCCAGCAAAGATATCAAGCATTTATCCTAGTGCCCTCACCCCTTCCTTTGTGAGGTGAAGGCCATCATACCTGAAGAGCCTCCTTTCCCAGAAGTCTTTCCAGACCCCGATGAAATGGTGACCTTTAGTGGGACACCATTCATGAAGCCATGTGTTTAGTCCCTGAATTTCCTCTGTCCTGACCCTTTGCTTACTGGACCCTCTTTCCCATACTGGTGGGACTTCTGAGAAAGCTACGGTGGCATAGCCCACTTGTCACCCAGCTGTGTTAGGTGCAGCTTAGCTTCCTCAACAGTTTGGTCCATGAGGTTTTGAGATGTATAATAACACTATCGCATTTGCCTTCCTTGTGGAATAACGTTTCAATACGACCGGTATCCCTTTTTGCTGTGGCACCAGGGAGGCACCTCACGATGATTTCAGATTGTAAATTTTGCTCCAGGTGGGATCCTACCATTCTAACCATAAAGTCCCCCACAATGAGCATTTTTTTCTTTCTTTTAGTTAGAATCGTGTTTCTGCCTGACACCATTTTTGTTCCTATCTGTGTGCTCTGCAGGGTGTACCCCTGTTGCTCCACTTGTGTGCACCAATGGGAGCCCTCCTGCTATGCCGTTTTGCTCTGTGCTGGGCTCTTTGACAAGAGGTGCATATCGATTTGTTGTTGGGATACCCCTTGTTTGGTCAAGTTTAGTTTGTTGCACACCACTCTGTTTGGCACCTCATCCTTTTACCAGCTGCCAATCCCCCCCGCCCCATATAAAGACTAAATATTTTTCAGTATGACTGCCTTGTCCTCCCACACTTCTCCCATTTTCAGCCTGACAATCCCATCCTTAGTTTTTGTTTCTCCCTAATGTACTGGAAGAAAGCCTTGCGTCCTTGTCTCCCACACTAATTCTAATTCTGCCTCTGTCTTTATCTCCATCCTCTTGCCATCTCTCAGTTTGTTCAAACAGACCTTCCTGTCCTCATGTGATTGCTTGGCCTTATAGCATTCGAAGGCCCCCCTCTTCTCCCTCGATGCCTCACCTACTTCACTCATGTACTAAATAAGTGTTCATCACTTCCTGTTCTTCCCTAAATTCTTTCTGCACAAGTTAGTAGCCCCTCCCATGTTATACTCCACTATTTTTCCACCTTGTCCACTAGCTCCCCCCTTCTAATTTTCCCTTATGCATTTCCCTCATCCTGCTGAAATCCATTCCAGTAAAGTCAATAGTGTCGGTATGGCTAGCCCCTAGTGCGATGTTGAATTATACTGACTTATGGTGACTATTCCCAAACAGTTCTGTCACTGCAAGCTCAAGAGCAAACCTCCTGTTTGTAATGACCAGGTCTAGGATTGCTTCTTCGCTTCTTGGCTCTTCAATGCTCTGTATCAAGAAACCATCCTGGAATGCCTCTATCAGTTCCTGGCATTTGCTACTACTTGGACACTCCAGTCAACATCTGGCATGTTTAAGTTCTCCATTAGTACCACTTCAGCCAGGCACACTGTCTTCCCGACGTCATCTCCTAGTACCATGTCCTCGGTCCCCTTTTGATTAGGTGGCCTATAAACCACCCCCATCCTCATGACACTTCCTTTTCCTTCTGCTAACTGTACCCTTAATGTATCTATAGTGCTATTCCCTTTCAGATCTCTGTCTGCTATAGCTTTGATACCTTCCCTGATGTACAGGGTTACCCCACCGCACCTACACCCTGCCCTGTCCTGCCTGTAAAGAGTGTAACCTGGTACTGCTAGATCCCAGTCACGGTGATGCCTTGCCAAAGTTTCTGCCACAGCTACCAGGTGTAACTGGGCATCCACCACCAGCACTTGCAGCTCACATACTTTAGTACCCTGGCTTCTGGCACTGATACATACTGCCATCCAGATGTCATGTTGCTCAGGACACCGAACAGACCCTTTGCATCAGTTGTTAAACTGGGGGGTAAGGAAGGTGGCATATACCATATACTAAAGTTTAAATGGGAATGCAAAGATTTCCTTGAAGCACAAGGAGGTAAAGTGACTGGCTTAAGATCACACTGTGCGTGGCAGTGGTGGGACTGAAACCTGGATCACCGAGTTCACAGCTCTGCATGCCTCTAACTACTAGGCAATACACAGCCTCCCAGACAATGACTTGGAGAAAGGGGTGGAATGCCAGATAACCAAACTAGCCAGTGTGTTAACATGGATAAACAACATGATGGTTTATAAACTGACCTGCACAGACTGGGAAAATGGGAAGAAAAGTGGAAGATGTAGTCGAGTGTGAATGAATGCCAAGTGATGCATCATGGAGCAGAGATTTTAAATGTAGATTCAGAGCATTTTAGTTTAGCATTTTCTTAGTAGCAGCATGTTGTTCACACTGCTGTAAAATGCCACAACATGCTTGTATCTAAAGGGTGGCTGATGTTATTGAAAGGTATGTCGTTGGACGGTGGTGACTGGCGTCATGCCCTCTTTGCTTAGCTACCCTTAGTCATTATGCAGAACAAATATTTTTACATTGCACAGTCTTCTTGGACTTAAAATGTGTTTCTGCAAACTTCAAAAGAGATGTTTTGTTCCTTGCGAAAGGAAGTTCCTTGCCTCAAGGATCCACCATCATGCTGCATGCAATTAACACGTCATTTACAATTCAACACAGCCGCCTGATCTCTTCTGTTTCAGGTTTGTCAGTTTCGTAGCATGTCTCACACCCTTCAGCTCTTTCCTTAAGCACTGGTAGCACGGCACACTTTTTTTTTCCCACACAGTGGGTATTTCCAACACACAGTATCATTAAACTGAAAAGGACAACACTTTTTGTAAATGCGGTGTGTAGACAGGCAGCGTGAATAAGTCCCCCTTCCCCTTCACTATTTTAAGAACTAGAGAAAGCCCAGTTGTAACATGCAGAGATGGTATACTTTACAGGGTCTATAAAATGCTTAGGTACTACAGTATCTCCTTGTGGCGTTATTAATATATTTCACTTATACAAATATCAAGTTTTTATTCCTCACGAAGCGGAAGAGGAAAATTACTAAAATACAGCACTGAGAAAAGTATGACAGATACTATTCAGTTAAGTTTTTCCAGTAGAATATATCAACCTTTTGTCTGAAGAAGCCAGTTTTACTCTTTAATTACAGCATCATCAACAATGCAAGCAACATTGTAAACTAGTAACCAGTTACACAAATAAGTAACAGAAAAAAGCACAAGTGAGGGGGAGGGCGCTGTGGAGCCCAAGCTGAGAAGTCACTCTGCATTTCGGCTCCAAGAAGAAGCTTTATTAAACTTAGAAAACTAACTTATATTGAACTTTAAGATGAGTTTCAGACAAACTAACAGAAACCTCGACTTTCCTGGAACCAAATGCGCAAAACTCACAAAAATCAGCCATCTGGAGATGGCAGAAAAGAGACTGGAAAATGTCTGGTACCGGGCCCTTAAACGCGTTCTACATAGAATGTTGCAGCAGAGGGAGCCGACTCTGAGGAAACCATCCAATCGCTGGGAATGAAAATGCAACAACTTCTGGCATCCTCTATAGCAATGAATCAGAAACTGAACATATTAACGGGCCGCCTAGTTACGGTGGAGACTGCCATGGACTCACTGCATGGGGACATGGAGGAGGTGAAACGTCACTCAGAGGCCTGTAAAAGTGCCATGGCGCAGTGGGCTAAGGAGCGACAACACACAGATAACCAGCTCGAAATATTAGAAAATCAAGAGCGTAGCCAAAACATCCGATTGATCAGCATACCAGAAGGTGCAGAAGGGGACTCTGCTAAGTTATTTCTCAAGGACTGGTTTGCCAAACAGTTTAGATCACATATCTCAGCCATGGAGCTTAATACTATCAGGGTATACCGGATCCCATATAGAGGTAAACCAACGACGGCACTCCAGAGGGTTCTAATGGTCATTCTGGATAATACCAGGACTCGGGACACCTTGTTAAACTTGACAAAGTGATTTGGCCCTCTAACCTTGGATGGGGAGACTGTACATATGTTCCCTGACTACTCCTATGCAACCCGTATTCGCTGAAAGAGGTTCGATGGGGTTTGTGCGGTTCTCAGAGAGTCCAACATTCCCCACACCATCCAATTCTCGGCAAAGTTACAGATTGTTTATGACAGTAAGGTTTACATTTTTACTGATACGGGGGACGTGGGGAAGTGGGCCTCAAAGATGGCAACTATAACTAAGAAGGCCAATGGTCCTACAGCCGAGGAGGCAGAAGACCTTCCAGGACAGTCTGCTCCTACTTAACTATTTCCCACACTGCTGTATATTTTATACTATTAAGGTTCTGACCCGTGTGTCTGATTTAAATAGAGTTAAGCTAAGAACACTTTCAAACTACTGAGTTGTTATTATAGTGGGAAGGTTTAATAGAGTTTAATGTGGTTGGGGAAGTGTTGAATATTCCCTCTGAGGATTTCTCACTCCCTACTTGTTCTTACTCCTTTTTTTTTAATTAAAGGGGCAATATTATTTATTTGTTTTCACAGTTATGGGGATGATTCAAGGTGTAATTGTGCCTGTATCTAAATTATTTAGATGTCCTCTTGAGTTACAGAGTTGAAATAGCAGTTCTGACTGTTTTACTAAAACAGTTTGTAGGAATTACATGAAGCTGTATACCTGGCACCATTTGCCCTTGGGGGTTTGGGTTTGACTGGATATCATCCATGGACTATTTAATTTTTGAACTTTTGCCATGTGCTCTTGGGCTACAGTTCCATGGCACCATTTGAATTTATATGGTGGATGATGTAAATTAAAGGGGCCTCCCCTATTGTGGAAAAAGTATGGGACACTGCTAAACTGTATAAGAAGAATGATTGTGAACTTTTGATGTTCCTTGCATGCTGAGCTTGTATTTTGTGCAACCTGTAAAATGAATAAAATACAAAGTATATTAAAAAAAAGTACAAGTACACAGATGGCAGCAATATTCTCACTGGATAGTAAGTTCTTGTGCTGTGGTACCACTGTTTTGGATTATTATTTCTGAAATGGTCCAATAGACTGGTGGAGTAAGTTTGCGTTATAAGCAGAGGAGAGAGTGACCATATGCTGGACATTTTGGTTAAATATTGCACTTCAGGGAACAAGATCAGTAAATCGGAAGAATATCTGCAATTTGATGGAATTAATAACAAAAAAAAAGCGTAATATGGAAGATAGTACCCTTGAAGCAAAGGTGGTTTCAAAGCTACTGATACTGGTACAGAGCTTACAGAATAGAGAAACAACTACAAGCTACCTTGATATTCTCCCCTGTATGTTTTCATCTACCAGACCCTTACTTACTACTGAAGTGACGTGTACTACAGTTAAAAAAAAAGTGCTGGTTTATTAAAGCCTGTAGGCAACATAAAAATAAATTGCTGACTGCTGTTAGGAAAACTAAAGACCATATTTTTCAGGTCAACTGTAAGTACTTAAACCAGTGCAGGAATCGGTATAAGAGCTTTTTAGCAGCAAGAAATTTGAATATTACAGTGAACAATGGAAGAACATGTTAAGTATGATAGCTGCAAATGACTGTAGAGGGTTTTGGCTTCTTGTGCCAAAATGACATCAAACCACAGTCATGAAATAAGTAATAACATGTCTATGGAAAAGTGAATCACGCATTTCAAAAGCATATTTTATGATAAGAGAGTAGCTGTTAATTATATAGTTGTGAATCCGAACATCAGTAACAGATTATCTTGCCCCAATTGCATCAGCTGAGATGGAAAATGCAATAAACTCTTAGAAACAAAAAAGGCCCCTAGCCATGGTGGTATCTCTGCCAAAGTTTACCTGTCTGTAAATGAACAATTGGCAGTATTCTAAAAAGAATATTCAACAAAAGTATTCATCCAAAAAGATTCCCAAGTTCCTGGAAGGGTGCTGAGATTGTGCCTATATATAAACAAACATTTGTCAATGCCAAATGTTGTGTTGCTGGCATTGGCATTGGTAGTGCAGGAGTTAGAGAGATGCATAATAGGAATGGCAGTGAAGTTAGTTTTTTTTAATTCTCTTTCCCTCCAGTTGCGGTGCCATGGAACCTCTCTCAGGCAGCCTACTCCTGTTTCCTGCCTAGCCTGAAGCCTCTCCGAACTGAACCTCCTCTCTCCTCCTCCTCCCCTGTAGCCAGTACCCCCAGTTTGACCCACCCGGGGTGGGTCGCCCTCTCCTCTTGGGTATACTTACTAGTCAGACTCTGGCTCAGGCAAGGTCTGGGGAAAGGAGGACCTGGAAGGTTAGTCAGGGTTGGCCTGGCGGGTGGGCATGGGGGACAGGTGCCATCGCCTGCCCATGGCGCTGCTGGTTTCCTTGTTCTGTGAGCCCTCCCACTCCCTCCCTGTGTAGTGCACATCAATGCAGTGGCACACGGCAACCCTGCCAGCATCGTCCACACTAGATATGTGCTTGTCTTGGCTGCTGTAGTGCCTCCGCCAGGGGGCACCTGCATGCCAGGACAACCCACCTCCATACTACCCGGGGAGGCGAATACCACAAGAGCACTCATCCTCAACCCTCCCTGGCTGACCCCCAGCAGTCTGAGCTCACTCCCGAACCCGGGTCGCTGGCGTGGTGCAAGGTGTGGCATCCAGCACCTCAACCCTCAGCGCCACCAGGCCAGCTTGGCAGTGTAGTATTGAACTGAAGCCAACCCCACCCTGCAGAGACTGACAGGCATTGGAGTGTGCCTTTAGGTCATCAGCCATAATGCTCAAGCCATTTCACCTCACCCTACCCTGTGGATATCAACAAGTGTAGCAGAGTGCCATGGGGTCTTCGGGTCTTATGCTTACCCTATTCCATAAGTAAATACACTGAGATGGATGCAGTATAGGGGAATGGGATGATATGTGGGGCCAAAGATTCCAAGGCACACCTCGATGCTTGTCATTGGCTGCAGGGTGGGGTGGGGCTGGAGTGGAGTGAGCATTAGAGCCAACAATCCCAAGTCACACCCCTGACGCCTATCAGACTCTACAGGGTGGGGCGTTATGGTTGGAAACCCTAACACCCTGGGCATTTGTTGATATTTCCGCTCCAAATTTTCAACATGGGCTTTTTGTGACCCCACCTCATGAACAGTGCTGCTATCAGCTCGTTAGCCAAAAGGTGATTTTGCACAGGGACTGCACCATTTGGCGCCACAGGTGCAAAAGCACATTTTGGGAAGGATATGAAAAACGACAGCTGTACTCTTTATGAGGAGGTGGAAAAATTGCAATGTTGAAAATCTGGAGTGAAAATATGAAAAATTGATGAAATCATGAGCATGCATAGAAACTGCACAATGCACGGCCGTAACGCAATTATTTTGGAAACTGTTTTAACCAAATTTTCAATACCGACATTTTGGGACCTGTGCTCATGAATAGTGGCACTGTGATTTTGTTACTCTGTCCTGAAAGTTGATTTCCCATAGCGACCACACCATTGCTCGCCAGATGTTCGAAAACACATTTTGGGCAGGATGTGAAAAATGGCAGCTGTACTGTTCATAAGGAGGTGTGAAAAAATGGTAATGTTGAAAATCTGGAGTGAAAATATTAAAAATTATCGAAGCTATGAGAGTGTATGGAAACTGCGTAATGGACGCTCGTAACACAGTAATTTTTTGGAATTTTGTCACCAAATTTGCAACATAGGCTTTTTGGGACCCCATCTCATGAAAAGTAGCATTGTTGTTTCATTAACTGGTCCCAAAAGGTTATTCCGCGCAGTGACAGCGACCGCACCATTGTGCGCCAGATGTTCAAAAACACATTTCGAGCAGGATGTGAAAAATGACAGCTGTACTGTTCATAAGGAGGTGTGAAAATATGGGAATGTTGAAATCTGGAGGAAAATATTAAAATTGTCGGTTGCAAGTGTGCGTGGAAACTGCGCATGCACGCTTATAACACAGCAATTTTCTGAATTCATCAGATTTTCAACATAGTTTTTAGACCCACCATGAATAGTGGCACTGTCATTTCATTAATCGATTCAAAGGTGATTCCGCGCAGTGACCGCAAAATCACCATTTGGGACTGAATAATGAGATGACAGTGCATGTTTTCATGAGGTGGGGTCCCAAGAACCTCATGTTGAAAATGTGCAGCTAAAATTAAAAAAAATGGCTGAGAAATCACCTATGTTGAACCCCCCCATTGATGCCATTATACAGCTTACCAGCATTTCTTCATTTTGCAGTTTGGCTTTGAAGAGTCCAGATGTGTACCCACTCCACCAAAGATCGCAGCGCCCGGACCTCCAGAGGTAAGTGTGGGGTGAGAAGGTAGGGTGCGCAGAGGGTGAGCGTAAGTTGGGAGGGGGCCACAGACAATGAGGGAACGCTTTTTTCAGGTAAAACAAACAAACCCAGATTGCAGTGCTGGACACAGTCAGCTTTGTGTGGAGCGGTGACACACTGGTGGGTTCTCAGTGTGCCACACAAGTGGGGGTGTGGGGGACAAAACTGGAGCTGGATATCATGATGATGACACTGTCATCTTTGTGTGAGTGGCAGCACACTGGGGTGGGCTCCCAGTGTGCCACACAATGTAGAGGGGGGCTTGGTGACAAAACCGGACCCAGACATCACAGTGCCAACATGGTCAGCTTTGTGTGAGCAAAGGCACATTGGGGTGGGCTTCCAGGGTGCCACACAATGTGGGGGGTTGGGGACAAAACCAGACCCAGACATTGCAGTGCCAACACGATCGGATTTGTGTGAGTGGTGGCACACTGGGGTGGGCTCCCAGTGGGGAACATGTCGACATGGGGATTGCACCCCCAATGTCAGCTTTGTTTGGGGATTGTGTGGTGGCAGCAGGAGGGGCCAACGCCATGTTTATTGAAATGTTTCACCAGAAAAGGCCCGTGTTGCATGACGAGCTTGTCTCTGATTGCAGCGGCACATTTCTTTCAAGTTGGTGGCACTTTACATAATTCTTGTGTCAGTGCCAGCATGCTAATTGGGGAATGAGGTTGATGTGATTTGTAAGCTCGGCTAAGGCCATGGAGGTGCCATGATTTCCACTAAAACAATATCAGATAGGGGACTGGAAACTGTACTTGGAAATGTGGTCAGTGAGTTGGGTTGCCACAGTCCTCTCCAGGATCTTTGCAAAGACTTAGAGGATGGCCATAGAGTGATAATTTTCCACAAGTTTCAGGTTATCTGTTTTAAAAACAGGATAATCCTGGCAATCTTCCATACATCAGGGACAACCTTTGAAATGAGAGAAAGGCTAAAGATGTTTGTGATAGGGAGTGGTATAGAAGAAGCCACTAGCTTTAGTAGCTTGGGCTCAAGACCATTAGATCCTGAGTTATTACCAGGGGTAATAGAAGGCAGGAGTTTGTTTTTTTTACCACAGTTATCCTTACTGAATGGAGCTAGAAAGAAGGGGGACAGGGACCAGTGGTGGACAGGGGGGTAGCAGTGATACTGAGGCTCTAGGGTCACTGTCAACAAGTGAAAGTCAAGAGGTCAGAAGATGTGGTATTAAAGGCATTGGCAATTATGGCAGGGCTACTGCAATTTATACAATCAATGGGACTTATACAATAATGCAGACTGGGTACACATGAGAGGCATGTACCTGGCCCACACATGTCCACACCCACAGACAGACAGACATGCAGGGCATGACATTTAAAACTGCTGGCTACCACGAGCCACCTGTCTGCGGCCCTGCCACTGATGCACATGTGCATGGGGGGAAGATCAGCAGGCACAGGTGGGCTTCCAATCAGATGCCCCTCCTGGTCCATAAGTGGATCCCCTGTTCTGCACAAAGCAGCAGATTGTGGGACACTCTGCATCCCAGAATTGTAAATTAAAAGTGCAATCACCCCAGTGGCTGCCTCCAGCCCTCTCTGACTGACCAGAGTGTTGGGCCAGCATGGCTGGGGGTATTCAGTGCCATGGCAGCCAGGGGGTGCTCTTTGTGGGGGCAGCACAGTAGCAACAGTAGGGTACCTGCTTACATAGCCAGTGCCCCCCTTGCTCAGCACTTTGTGCCTTAGTGAATGGCACAGAGTGTGCGCACCCCCTTTGCCACTGCCCTGGTCCATCCGCATGTGTTGCTGTGCGGACAGACCAGGAATCCAGCACAGAAGTGGCATGTGCCCCTTCCATGAATGTTGCAGAATCTGTGAAACCCATGATGGGTGCCTCTCTGCCTTAGGAAAGCCTACACACTGCAGATACATGGCCCGTAGGCTATCTGCGTTATAGTGCATCGGGGCCATGAAGAATATCAGGCAGGGGGTATCTAGATTTTGTACCAAGGAGGTCTTTGAAACCATCCCAGAATGTCTGAGGGTTACCAACGGCAGATGCAAATTTATTTTTACAATGTGAGCTCTTACTGGATCTTAATTCAGACCTGTAGATGTTACGCCATTTACCATATTCCACCCAATCAGATGCCATGCCAGACTATCTGTATTTCTCCCATAGCCTGTCCCTTTTTTCATCTGCGAAGGATGGTCACTCGATGGCCAATCTGTCACTGAGTCCCAGAGGCTACCCTTGGTGGAGGGCCATGTTCTGCTGAATTCTAGTGAAAATGTTAAAGATTACAGTTAAGGCAGCATTAACACAAGAGAATGAGTTTAAACAGACAAGTCTAGTCTATGTTTTATTTTATTTCAAAAGTTTTACCAGGAAAAGCATACAGAGTTGGTAACAGCTCATTTCCAGATGCATCTCGGGGGAGGAGGACGAGTAGAGAACATAACAAATACAAAGTAAAATGTACAAAAATAATACAGTAATATAAAGATAAGTACAACAAAAGAAACATATTACTAGAAAAAGCTTCAAGAATAAAATTGCCGTACAGTAAAGTGTGGTACAAGCAAAAGAAAATTAAACAGTGAGCAATAAAACAGTTACATAAGGAGCATGGAGTAGTAATTGATGACTAGGGGAAGGGCTATGCTAGTGTCAGTGTAGCGAGAAAGGCAGCTGGGAAGAAGTCACCCAAATATCAGAACCAACAGCAGCAGTGAATAGAGACTTCGCAGAAGAGATATTTCAGATGAGAAGGGAAGGAGTACAGCATACGGAAGGGGAGAGAGACACTCAAGTTTAGAGAAGCGGAATGGGAAGGACGCTTGCCCAGCAATAGATTTCACTGGTGGGACAGCAAGAGAGCGAAAGTAAGTGTTGTGAAAGGAGTAAGAGGTAGAAGGGGGAAGGGAGGAGAGAAGTAAGACATGAGGGAAGGGAGCCAAACCAAAATTCTGAAATGAAGGAGGTACAGTGGGTAAAGCACCTGGCATCAAGAGAGGGGAAGGAAAGAAGTATGCAAAGAACAGTGGCGAGAACACAGGGGTTTCTTTGTCAAGGGCAAATTTACTAAAGTGAAAGAGGGGGTCCAGTCTAGCTAAGGTGGACTTTGGAGCAGCACTGGAAACAATGTATCCATAGTAGAAAATTGGGAGAATCATCTTAGTGAGGATTTTGCTGTGTAGAAGGAGCGGGATGCTTCGCTTATTCTTGTAAAGTGCTCCTAATTTAGGATGGAGCTTCTCGTGTATTGAACCCACATGAACAGAGAAACCATGGTGGTGATCCAACCAGACCCCAAGGCACTTAAAGGAGGAGATATCTTCAGTCGCTGCACCAACAAGGGAATGAAATGGAGGAAGGAGGGAGACTCTAGCAAGCCTCTGCCTGGTTTCAAAAGTCACAAAGACCATTTTCTTTGCATTGAGGGATGACTGCTTTTCACAGACCTAGTGCTCAGTGTTGTTAAAGTCCAGTTGAGCTGGTTTGAGGTCAGGGCAGATGAGCCAGAGATAAAGAGTACCGTATCATCTGCATATATAGGAATGGACGAGTGCATCAGGCAGTGGAGAGGTTGTTTAGAAAAATTGAGAAAAGAACTGGTCCAAGGACAACTCCTTGGGGATACCTAAGATTCTTGGGAGTGGGAGACGGGGGTCTCGAGTATGGAGAGCTTGCGAGCTGCCCTCAAGGTTGGAGTAAAGCCACTCAACTGAGGAGGCACAGTCCAGCTGCCTTAAGCTTGTCAAGAGTATGGGGCAGGCAACAGTGTCAAAAACTTTGGCTAAGTCGACAAAGATGGTGGAGGTGACAAGGCCCTGATCATTCTAGAGAGAATAGTATCAGTGAGCCAGGGGAGACAGGTGGAGTTGGAGTGAGACTTTCTAAAGCCAGACTGGAGAGGAGTAAAGGAAGAGGCTGAGTCAAGAAAAGGGGGGAGCTGGGAGAGAGCAAGGTGTTCCTGGAGCTTAGCCACAGTGGGGAAGACAGATATACAACTGAAGTTACAAGGGGAAGAGAAGTCACCCCCTTTAGGAAGGGGAATAACAGTAGCCAACATTCAAAAGTTATGGACACAGGATAAGGAGAAAGCGAGGTTGAGGGGGTAGGTGATAGGGAAGGTAATGGCATGACAAGAGAGATGTAGGAGTCTGGAGTCAACACCATTAGGGCTCCCACTCAAGTGGGTGTAGAGCCAAGATGGACTTAACAGTAGCAGCAGGGGTAGTGGATGAGAATGAGAAAAGGAAGGAGGGAGGCAGTAAGACAAGTAGAGAAACACAGAAACACAGAATGTGATGATAGATAAGTGCCACTGGGCCCACTCAGTCTGCCCATTTTTTTAACCTTCATTTCTTTGCTGCAGAGCCTACTTGATCTACAGCACAATCTCTCCCCCCAACCCCGTGATTCCCTTGTGTCTGCCAGGCATATTTGAACCCCACCACTGTTTTTGCCTTCACTACCTCTGATGGAAAGCTGTTCCAGGCATACACCACCCTTTCTATGAAGAATTACTTCTTCACACTCATCCTGAATTTACCCCTTCCAGCTTCATAGCATGCCCCCTTGTTATAGAGCACATTTTTCTCTGATCTTGATGTCATCCGAAAAGAGGAAGACCTTCCCTTCCAATTCCTCCATGTCACTTATAAGGACACTGAAGAGGATGGTCCTAGCATTGATTCCTGAGGTACCCCGCTGGTCACTCTCCCTCCCTTCCTCGGCATGAACTCCGTTTACCACTAACCTCAGTGTTCTATCTGGTAACCAACTTCTTACTTAGGTTATCGCCTTGTTACCCACCCCCAAGTTACCTAACTGGCTTACCAGTCTCCTCTGTGGAATGGTGTTTAAAACCTTTTCGAAATCCTGGTAGGCCACATTCACCCCTCCTTCCTGATCCAACTCCTTTGTCACCCAGTCAAAGAAATCTATCAGATTTGTTTGGCATGACCTTCCCCCTATGAAACCATGCTGCCTGGGTCCTGTAATCCATTGGATAAAAGATGTTTCTTAATTCTTTTCTTTAATAGTTTTTCCATTAACTTACCCACCACAGATGTCAGGATGACAGGCCTACAATTGCCCGCCTCTTCCTTGATACCATTTTCAAGAAGTGGGACTACATCTGCCCTGCTCCAGTCCTCCAGGACCACGTTGATCTCCAGTGATCTGTTAAATACAGTAGCCCCTTGTTATAATGAACACCTCTGGGTCCATTCCATATGTTATTATAGCGAGGGTTTGTTATAAGGAGGAACTACTGTATTTCATGCTGGCGGCACCATTGATTTTTTTTTCTATAGAGGTTGCTTTGCTTTAGATTCATTTTGTTTCTTATTGTGCCTGAAACAGTTTGATTTAGTGACTTTTTTTAGTTATGGTGCCTGCAGTTTTATATCTGTGAAATGGTTTGATTTTATGATTGGATATGAGCGGTGATCAGATCTGTCACGATCAGTGAGTAAGTGCTGCGGAGTTGGAGAGAGAGAGAGAGAGTGAAAATGGCATTAGTATGGCGATTGAGTGCTGTGTGCCTGACAAACGCTGGCCAGGAGGGAGAACAACATTTTGCAGCCAGGTTGTACACTGACACAGAGCATCTGAATTTAAAAAAAAAGTTTGTGCTGTTTGGAGTGCCGTTTGTGTTGACGCAAGGAAGAGGCTTTGGGACAAACTGCCAGCATGTAGCAGGAGCGTTAAGTGTCTTAAAAAATTTAGCACTGTGAGAAAATACAGTACAAAGCAGGAGCACAAAGGGTCTGTTTAAAATACTGTAGTAAAGACTGGGTGCTACACAGCAGGGTTGAAGAGGGAACATTAATAGACAAAGAGTGGCAGCTGGGGACAGCTGCAATGGTTCCCATTGTTGTTCACACTCACCCAGTAACGGTTTATGCTGAAAACAATGGGAGTCATCACAGCTGTTCATTACAAGGGGGATTCATTATAACGAGATTCATTATAATGGGGGAGCACTGTAGGTCTGTCACAGGTGCAGCTAGTACCTCCCTGAGCTCCCTCACCACCCGCAGATGTACCTGTCTGGCCCTAGCTTTGTCCACCTTCAGGTTAGTGAGTGCTTTCCAGACTCTCAATTCCCTCCCATCAAAGCTCCTGACACCTTGTCATGGTCCCTCCCCTTCTTCTTCTACTGTGAACACTGAGCAGAAGTATTTGTTCAAGATGTTTGCTTTTTCTTGATCCTCCTCTGTACAGTCATCCCCCTTAACAATACAATACCTCCCTTTGTCTTCCTTTTTTCTCTAACATACCTAAAAAATGTCTTGTCCCTCTTTTTTTTTAATTTTTTATTTTATACATCAGAGATTGGTGCAAGCAAAAACACAAATTGTCACCATGAACTCAACGAAGCATGCGAGAAATTTGAGTCACAATTATTAAGTACTATATTCTGTCTTACAATATAATGTCCTACGTATATACGCTAATCATGTAAAAACTCTAGGTATGTGCTTAAATAGCCCAATAGTCAAGGACTGCAGGCTAAAGGCTAAGGTCCAAGCTGCTCCAGTCCCAGGATCCACAACAAGTCTGGCGCACTCCAGTGTGGTCCCAACACCCCATAATTTCCAGACCCATCAGGTGATAAATGAGTTATCCTCTTCAGAAGTATAAAAGACCCACAGCCACTACTTAATCTCAAATTGTATTTCCATACCCCTTCTTCTTGCTATAAGTCATTCCAATGCATACGTATCATTAATAATCTTATGCCAATGGGTTTGTGTGGGTGAGCACAACTGTCACCACAAGCGTGTAATTGCTTTCTTGGCTGCCAGTATGTATATATATATAAATAACATGGAACCAGATGCCAAACGTATGTCTTGGGGCGGAATTGAAAGAAGGACCATTTCTGGAGTTAGGACTGTGTCACTTCCTATGAGTTTATAAAGATTTTCTGTTATCTGCTGCCAAAAGGAAGCAAAAGCCGGGCATGACCAAAATATATGCGTGTGGTAAGCTAGCATTTCTGCAAATTGGCTCCAGCAGTGTCCATATTATGCTGGGAGGTATTTAACCAACTGAGAAGGAGTGTTAAACTATCTATTACAGCATTTCCAGGCAAATTCATGCCAATATGGGCAGAGGAGACCTTTATAGACAGGGCTGTATATTTTAACCACACCTCGTAAGGAATGGTCAGGGATAATTCTGTGTTTCAGGTGTCCAATACTGATTGTGTGGAATCACCTAAATATTCTTGTAAACCTTTATGTAAATGCCCAATGAAATATTGGCAATGTTTTCTCTTTATGAAGTCTATAATAATACTCAACAGCCAGGGAGAGGAATCAGGGAGACAGTTTCTATGAGGTCCTTCGTGTAAAAAGAAGGTGCAGCTCTGCAGGTATCTAAAATGTTCCCTGTTTGTTAAATGGTAGAGAGACTGGAAATAAGCAAAAGAACTGTGCATCAAAGAATTAAAAAATATAGGAAAGGCCTTGGGTGTACCATCTCCGGAAGGTGTGATCTATACGAGCGGACAAAAAGTCGGCTTCAGCCACTAGTAATCACACATAGTAAAAAACTGGTGCCAGGGTAGGGAGAGCATGAATTTGAAACCAGGTGCATAGATTGTGTGCTGCACCTAAGGAAAAATCAGTTAGGTTCGACAATGAAGCCATAAGAGCAAATACAATTTTACCTGTGTCAAACAGGTTGTTCAGAGTAAATTCAATGTTTCCGTGGTGCTTTGCAAGCAGTGTTAAGCCAAAGCATAACTGTGTTCATTGTTACCACCTTGAAATAATTTAGAAGATTAGGAAGGTTTAAAGCTCCCTGTGTAAGGGGCAACTGGAGAGGAGTCCAACGAGGACAGGAGCGACGCCCCATCCATACAAACCATTACATAAGTGTGTTCCATGATGAGACAAAAATAAGTGGCCAGAGTTATCAGGATGGCCTGAAACAAGTACAGTAACCTGGGGAGGATGTTCATTCAGATGGTCTCTATTCTGGAAAACAAAGATAAATGTAATTGTGACCATATATGGAAATCCTGTTCTATGGATTGTGTTAAAGGTTCATAATTAACCAATTCTAAACTTCGTAAATTCTGGGGCAAATAAATACCCAAATATTTAATTCTTGTGCTTCTCCAGCACAACGGGTACTGGAATTTCAAAGCCTGCAAGGGGGTGTAATTAAGTGTTAAGACTTCAGTTTTAATGGTGTTTATTACATATCCCGATTCGTCGGCAAAGTTGCATAATATCTTCCACACCGCTAGGGTCTTGTCCCCTTTTGATACTCCCTGAGCTATTCTTTCCTCAGTTTGCACCTTTGCTCTGCTTACTGCTTTGCCTGCCTCCCTCTGTTTCCCCTGATACACTTAGAAACATAGAAACACAGAATCTGATGGCAGATAAGGACCACTTGGCCCACCTAGTCTGCCCACTTCCCTACCTGTTGCATATGCCACAGATCCTAAATGATCTGCAGCTTACACTCTCTTTCCTATCCCTGGAGTTCCTTTATGCCTGTCCCATGCATTTTTGAATTGCCCTACCATTTTTGCCCCTACAATCTCTGCCAGGAGGCTGTTCCATGGATCCACCATCCCTTCCATGAAAAAATACTTTCTCACGTTACCCCTAATCTACTCCCTCTCTATTTTCATATCATGACCCCTTGTTCTTGAACATCTTTTTTTCTGAAAGATGCTACCCTATTGTACCTTATTTATACCCTTGAAGTATTTGAAAGTCTCTATCATATCCCCCTCTCTCTCCTTTCCTTCAGGGAATACATATTGAGATCCTCCAGTCTCCCCTCATATGACTTTTGATGCAGCCCCTGCACCATTTCTGTCGCTCTTCTCTGAACCACTTCTACTCTGTCTATGTCCTTCCAGAGATGCGGCCTCCAGAACTGGACATAGTACTCTAGATGAGGTCTCACCAATGTTCTATACAGTGGCATCACCTCTTCCTTTCTTCTGCAGGAGATACCTCTCCCTATGCACCTCAGCATTATCATAGTATCGTAGTACTGTTACAAGCTCAGGAGGCTGTACCTTTATATGAGCTCACCACCCAAAGGTGGGATTGTTTCTACAAATATTCAGATTTTGAGTTGCCCATGTACTGGTCTAACCTATGTTTAAAGGTTTCCATGTTATTACTCTGAATGGTTTCAACTGGAAGGGTGTTCCATTTGTTAATTACACGCTGTGTATACCAGTTACTTCTCTTCTTGGTTCTGCAATAGGTACCCTTTAATCTAAGGTTATGAGATCTGGTCTGAGTTATAGAAAAGTTTGTCTCTAGACCTAAGGATTCAGTGATCACTGGATCTTTAATGGCTTTGTATGTTAAGCAAAGGTCTCCATGTATTTGGCAGTAATTCAGAGTATAGGTTTAGTTCATGTAACCTTTCATCATAGTTCTTATCTGTCAAACCTGCAATTCTTTTTGTCATTTTCCTTTGTACTCCCTCTATTAATTTTTTCCCTCTATTTGTTTGTGGAGCACAAAAGGGTCCACAATATTCCAGATGTGATCTGACCAATGACTTGTATAAAGGTAAAATAACACCAGGTTGTCTACTCTTTACATGATTAAATATATAGGCCATTATTTGTTGACATTTCTTAACCTTATTAATTGCATTATTTTTGAAGTTTAATTTATCATCTATATTTACTCCCAGGTCTTTTTCATTGTCTGTCTCTTGCAATAGAGTGTGATTTAAAAAATACTTGTTTCTTTTGTTATTATGACCTAAGTGCATTACTTTGCATTTT
This sequence comes from Neoceratodus forsteri, assembly GCA_016271365.2. NCBI lineage: Eukaryota > Metazoa > Chordata > Ceratodontiformes > Ceratodontidae > Neoceratodus > Neoceratodus forsteri. The sequence goes on from JADMNL010000023.1 coordinate 420,682,130, forward strand.
TGTGCATTAAATTTCATTTTATTATTATATGCCCAGAGTTCTAATGAAGTTATCTGCATACTTTGACATCCAGGTGTTATTAGAGGACTGCATTGAGGAAATTAAGATGTTGAATAAAACAGGGCCCAATACCAAGCCCTGAGGTACTCCACTAGTGACTTCTGCCCAAGGAGATTTATGTCCTTTAATTGAAGTACATCGTCTACGATTAAGTAACTATGATTCAATCCAATTTATTAGGTACAGAGGGAACTTCATCTTATACATACTGTATGCTGTATCAGAATATCATGTGATACTTTGTCAAACGCCTTTGCAAAGTCCAGAAAAACCAAATCCACAGGGAGACCTGCATCAAGTATTGAACTAACATTTTCGAAAAACTGCAGATGATTAGTTAGGCAGGATTTACCTCTAGTAAAACCATGTTGTGCGATATCAAGAAGGTTATTTATTTCTATATGTTCTTCTAGTTTTTGCAAAATTAACCTTTCCAGGGTTTTACATATCACAGATTTTAAACTTATAGGCCTATAATTAGATACTGCTGTTTTATTTCCTGTTTTATAAATAGAGATAACTATTGCATCTTTCCATGCTGAAATACACTCTCCTTCTTCTAATGATAGATTATATAATTTATTTAGTGGACCAGAGATTTGTTTGGCTATTTCCTTTAGGAACCTAGGATGGAGTCCATCAGGACCAGCTGAGGAATTGATATTCAGTTTTTGTAAAGCAGTCATAGTTTCTTCTTCAGTGATGTAAGTCACTTTAGGATAATTATTAGTAGTTAAAGCAGAGGTATCTCTATTTTCCTTTGGTGAAAATATGGAAAGAAAGTAGTTGTTAAGTTCTGTTGCCATTTCAGTTTCATTGTTAATAAGGCCGGTCTTTGTTTGAATGGGTCCAGGTATAGATTTGGTACCTCTAAGTGAGCCTACATAGTTATAAAACTTTTTTTCATTATTGACTGTATCAACAGCTAATCTGTTTTCTGTACTTATCGTTGCATTTCTAATACTGAGTTTAACTGTATTGGAAAACTTTTTGTATTTGTTCCAGTTATTAGTAGTTGGTTTCTGTTTATACTTTCTATAGTTTTTATACTTTTTATTAACTGATCTCTTGATCTTATTGTTCCACCATACTGGATGTCCATACCCTGTGGTGTATTTAATTTTTTGCGGAACCCAGAAATCTAAACAATAATTTATTTTATCTAATATAAGATTCCAAACCTGATGGGCATTAAGGCCAATTATGTCTAACTCCCAATTCCATGAATTAAGATACTTTATTATTTCCGGATAATTAGCTCTTGAATAATCCCTAAGTAGAGCATTCCCTTTGGTAACAGTTAATTTAGTTCTAATTTCAAAGGTAATCATGTTATGATCACTATTTCCTAAGGGTGGTAATATGGTTGGTTCGGTTATTCTATCTCCCATATTGGTAAGTACAATATCTAAAATATTGGTATCTCTAGGGTTAGATGTAATAATTTGGTCCAGGTTTTGATTCGCAGTGATTTCCAGAAAGTCCCTCTCAGTAGTTCCGGAACATTGTAACTTTCCCCAGTTTATTCTGGGGAAATTAAAATCTCCCATAAGTATATAGTTATATGTTGGATCAAATTTGTCAATCATAGTTAAAAAGTCCTTATTCTGGTCTATATTGAAATTTGGGGGTCTATAAGCCAGTCCAATACATATTTTAATAGTTTTTAAGTTTATTTCGACCCATATAATTTCAATATCATTTTTTGCAGTGTGTTTGGGGGTAATAATATAAGATGAATATTTATCTGTTATATAAAGGACTATTCCACCCCCAGTTTTGTCCTTTCTATTTTTGATAAATTTAGAGTGGCCCTGGATATCAGTGTTCCAGTTTTCATCCTGAAACCAGGTTTCAGTAACTCCACAAATAGCAATATTTTCATTTTGCATAAAGAATCTCAATTCATCCATTTTATTTGTTAAACTATGTGCATTCAATAATTATATTTTGAGTCTATCATTATCCTTATTGCAAATGGGTTCATTCATTGTTATGGATTTTGTTTGCTCTGTATTGGGACAATTGCTTGTGCATAACACGTTCCCCTTTTTTAGTTTAAATGTTCATTAATGCATCTTGTAAAATGTTTTCCCAAAAGAATATTCCCCTTTTTACTAAAATGCAATCCATCTTGACAGTAGAGATCATCCTGAAGATAAAACTCTTCCCAATGTGTTATACAACAAATTTCTTATCTTATTGTCCATTTTCTCAGCCAGTCATTAAATACTCAGATTTTTTGATTTAATCTTTCTGAAGCCCTAGGTATAGGTAGTATTTCAGATATTATTACATCACATCCTAAATGTACCAGTTTGTTAGAAAGAGCTACCAGATCTTGTTTAGACTCTTCCAATGGGTCTCTAAACATGTTATTTGTCCCCACACGAATGAGTACAAGTGGGTTTTCACCTAAATTTTTGGTAGTGGATTTACACATCTGTGTTAAGTCTGCAATTTTTGCACCTTTGAAAGATGACAAGGTCCTATGGGCTTTATCTGGATTGCAGATTTCTCTGTCCAGGTTTTTTTTATCATTGAGTCACCCATCACCAGTAAATTTCTTTGAGGGAGTGTATCATGATCCATAATTGAATTATCCTCTACTGTAATACTGTCTGAATTAGTTAGGGTATTGGTTGAGATTTTGTTGTTTTGATTGTCTCTAACAGTTGGTACAGTAGGTGTATCAAAGGAAATTAATTCCTGTGGTTGTGTACACTCACTATCAGTACCTGGTAATATTAGGCTTGAAAATCTATTACTAAGTGGGATACTGAAGTTATTTGCGTGCCTCCCTTTTTTTGCAAGTCTGTTATATTGTACATTGTACCATGAGTCATCGGGTTCAAGAACTGGATCTTCCTCTCTAATTCTTTTTTTGTTTGATTCTTTATATCGTTCATTTTGTTTTGAACTCATTTGGGTATTATTTGTGACAATTAATGAATTGACAATAGCAACCTCAGAAATTACTTGGGAGTTAGAGGGGGTAATACAACCTATATCTTCTGAAGAAAATTTAGTGCCAAGTCTGGTAGCCATTTGGGTTTGACTTGCCTCTAATTGTAATAAGCATTCGCTAAAGGCATTGATGTCCTGTATCAGTTCTTCATTGTGTTTACATTTTATGCATTGAATTGGTTGTAATTGAGGTTCATTAGTAGTTAAGTACATGAGACAAGTAGAACACCTTATAGTAACTTCTCCCAGGGATAAGGACAGTATTTCTGACATTGTTGTTGTTGTTTTTTTTTCCCCTGGGGGGGAGTATAATCTGGATGAATAGTTTGGTTGCTTTAAGTAGTGTTTCTCAGAAGCCTGTGCTTTAGTTTATAAGCACTTCTTTGTGTTATTTCAATATGTTGTACTTTCTAAGGTATAGTTAATATAAGAAAGTTGAGTGCACAACTTCTTTATTGACTTAGGCCACAGAAATGTATGGGAATATGTCACAAACTGTTTATCTACTGAGGAGAATACTTCAATATTAAATAGAGTAGTACAAATAACAACAACAGGGTAGCAGATGATATCATAAGAACACCTGCGTTTGTAAAACATACCTGCCTGTAATAATATCTATTGGTAACCCCAGTTTTACACTAATTCTTATTTAGTCAAACAATACCTGAAGTATTGGAGAGGCCTACTTGATAATATGTATTATTAGCTTTCAAATGTCTCCAACACTCTCAACCTGCCTACTGCAGGACGCTGTGTCTTGCGCGGCAAGACGCTACTACCCTGCTCGTCGCAGTGCAGCTTTTGAATCACCTAAGAGCCCCAGAAGTGATCCTGAAGGTCACAGAGAAATCTTACAAAAACTATGCCCAAATTATAATAAAACTATCTCCAAGCCTTATAAAGGTTATAGCTGTCACTAATTTGTCCCCTCCTGTTAAGGATCCTAAATTATTAACTATTGATATCGAGCTGTAGTTCCATTGAGAGTCCATGATGGACTACAACTCCTCTTTCTGACTGCAAGTGCAATACAGGGCTCGAGAGGACTCGCGATAGTGAGAGAATGTGTTAAAAAATAACTAAAACTTTCAAACAACACACAAGCATTCCACTGGCTCTCTTCACAGCCTTCTCACATTGTTTGGTAACCTTTAGATCATCAGATATGATTACTCCCGGGTCCCTTTCCTGTTTGGTGTCCATCAGTACCTCCCCCCCATCATGTACTCCTCCCCCGCATTTCTGAGTCCCAAGTGCATGATCTTGCACTTCTTTGCATTGAATCTTAGCAGCCACACCTTTGACCCCTCCTCAAGCTTGCTTAGGTCCCTTTTCATTTTCTCTACCTCTCCTGGAGTGTCAACCCCGCTGCAGATTTTTGTGTTGTCTGTAAAGAGACACACCTTCCCTTCCAGACCCTCTGCAATGTCACTTACGAAGACATTAGGCAAGGCAAGGCAAAGTTTATTTTTATGGCACCCAATCTTGGAGGCTCTGGGCGCCTCACATACAAAACAAGCAAGGGAGTACAAAAACAGAAACAAATGCAATTAAAACAATGATAAAATGAATAAAGCAGTACCACATTAAAGAGGACTGACCAAAGCACTGATCCCTGCAGGACCTCGCTGGTCACCCCCCTCTTCAGATTGAACTCTGTTTCCCACCACCATCTGTGTCCTATCACTCAGCTAATCTTTGACCCAGTTTACCACCCTGGGATCCACTCCCACACTCCCATGCCACCCAGCTTGTTTACTAACCTCCTATGTGGGACGGTGTCAAAGGCTTTGTTGAAATCCAGGTAGGCCACATCCACCACCGCTCCCTGATCCACCTCCCTAGTCACCCAGTCAAAGAAATCTATCAGATTTGTTTGACAAGACCTTCCCACTGTGAATCCATGCTGCTTAGGATCTTGTGCTCTGCTGGATTTGAGATATATCACAAATCTTTCTTTTAGTAGTGATTCCATTTGTTTCCCCACCACCGAGGTCAGGCTGACTGGCCTGTAATGCCAGCCTCCTCCCTGCTCCCACTTTTGTGGAGAGGGACTATATTCACCCTCCTCCAGTCCTTTGGTACCACACACGTTTCCAGCAAACTGTTGAACAGGGCTGTCAGTGGTGCTGTCAGCACCTCCCTGAATTCTCTTAATACTCTGGGATGTATCCTGCCCTGCCCCATTGCCTTGTCCCCTTTCAGATTATCAAGTTCCTTTAAGGCTCTCTCTTCCTTAAATGGACTGGTGTCCACCTCCCTCCCAGAGGTGCTTCTGTCACCTAACTTTGGTCCTTCCCCTTCCCCTTCTTCTGTGAATACTGAACAAAAATACTTGTTCAGAATTTTGCTTTTTCTTGGTCCCCCTTTGCACACTTCCCTCCTTCCTTTTTAGTCTCACAATCCTGCCCTTAGCCTTTTTTCTTTCACTAACGTACAGTACCTGAAAAAGTTCTTGTCCCCTTTTGTTATTGCCTGGGCTACCTTTTCTTCTGTTTGCACCTTTGCATTGCTCTCTTCACTGTTTTCCCCATCTCCCTCTGCTTTTCCAGATACAGTTCCCTGTCTTTTTCCCTCTGTGTTTCTTTGTACCTCCTGAATGCCACCCTTTTTCGACCTTACCTTCTTGGCCACTTCCTTTGAGAACCATACTGTTTTTTTCTTTCTCTTTGTGTTGCTTACTTGCCTAATGCAATGGCTTGTTGCCTCCACTATGGCTCCCTTAAGATGCTCCTATTGTTCCTTCTCTGCCCTTTTCTCCTTCCCTGACAGTGATTTCCTAAGACATTCCCCCATCTTTGCAAAGTTAGCTTGCCTGAAATCCAGGACCCTTGCTTTTGTGTGGTTTGACTCTTCTGCTGCTCTCACATTGAACTACACCGTACTGTGATCGCTTGATCCCAGATGGCTCCCCACTTTTACGTCTGTAATTCTGTCCCAGTTGGTGAGTACCAGACCCAAAGTCGCTCCCTCTCAGGTGGGCACTTCCCTATCCTTCTCTCTGTCTCTGGGTCTCCTTATACCTTCTGAATGCCACTCTTTTAGTCTTGATCTATTCTGCTATCTCTTTTGAGAACCACAGCAGTCTCCTTTTTCTTTTACTTTTGCTTACTTGCTTGGCACAGAGGTATGTTGCTTTTATTATACCCTCTTTTAGTTTGGACCACTTTTCCTCCTCCCTCTCCAGCTCCTCTCCCCCTGCCAGGTCATTCCCGAGGCATTCTCCCATTTTTGTAAAATTAGCCCTTCTGAAGTTTAGGATCCTTGCCATTGTGTGGTGGGATTCTGCAGCTGTTCTTATGTTGAACCACATTGTAAGGATGATCACTGGTCCCCAGATGGCTTCCCACCTTCACCCCTGCAACACCATGCCTGTTAGTAAACACCAGGTCCAGTACTGCCCCACCATGAATGGGTTCACTGACTAGCTACCTGAGGAATGCCCCCTGCAGGGAGTCTAAGATTTTCCTGCTTCCAGCTTATGCTGCAGCAGGGAGGCACCAATCTGCATCCAGCAGACTGAAGTTCCCCACCAGCAACACCTTCCCCTTTTCTGCCATTTTGCCAACTGCTTCTAACATTACCTTACCCAAGTCCTCCCCTTGTGCTGAAGGTCTGTAGATTACACCTGTCCGAATAGTAGCTCCGTTTCCTGATATGAGGGCGAACCACAGCACATCTGCACCCACCCCCGAGTTCCCTGTATTGAGATTGCCTTTATGCTTTTCTTCACATAAAGCATGGTTTTCACTGGGGGTCCGTGGGCTCACAGGGGGTCCGTGATCAACGGCTGAAAATCGAAACTACAGTGAAAAATGTAATGAACCGCAAGTAATACAAAGCTGCATTTTCAGTTTTGACTGTTTGCCTGACCTCATTCATTATGCATTCATGTCTGCTTCTTCACTAACAAGGTCTACAAACAGCTCCATTTAACTAAATCTTTGTCACTGACACACAATAGCCTGTAATTAGCTCCTAGTAAATTATGCCTGTACAATTGATAAATATGGTTGCCACTAAAAGGCAACCTGTATTGTCAGGGGGTTCTCTGAAATTGACAGGAGGGTGTAGATTGGCTAGCTATGGGGAGGAGCTGGAATCAAAGAAGGGGGAGGACAGGTAGGGGAAGGGTAGGTCAGCAGGGCAGGTAAAGGGAGGGACTATGACATCAGGTGGGAGTCAAACGACAAGGTGGGAGTGTTGACTCAGGGATTGGATAAGGGGAAGGGCCGAGGCAAGGCGTCCTGAGGGGGTATAAGAATGAGAGCAGGACACAGATCCCTCTTCTTTTGCTGGGATTCACATAGATTATACCTACCCACCCACCCTGGGAGAAGGTTGTAGGAGAATGGGGTCGCTGAAAGAGGGCGGCTAATGTGTACCAAGAGTGGGTAGAGTGGCCTGTGGAAAGGCATGAGCAGGGATGATGGAATGAAGGGTTGCCTAAAAGAGGGCAACAGTGGCTTGTGGTGAATGTAAAGGTGAAAGAGAAGGGAGAAGGTTGCCGTGATAGGATGACATGGAAAGGTGGCGTGTAAAAAGGGAGGAGAGTTATAGATGGGGGTTAGGGAGGGGGAATCAGGCATGGGCTGGGGTCAAACACACCCAGCAGTGACTGGAATATGATGAAGAAGAGTCAAAAGAACTGGGGAGTCGGGTTTTAGTGGCACCCGGACTCAGGTTGGGGGATTTGAATTTGGTTCCCATTAAGCAGAAGGGGTGTTGGGTTCCACACATAAGGACTCTCCAGGCTGTGGCACCAGGTAGGCACCTAAGCACCCTCTCCGCTCCTTTTCCTATTCCCAGCTCTATCCCTCTGACAACTGAGTTCCCGCCAGAAGTTGCTTCCTTTTTCTCTGGGGTCCTTTTTCACACTCCTTTGAGCCTCCACTTGGGAGGGCCCCCACATCCTCCCTGGCCACTGCTGCAGTTACCTCCTCTTGGCAGTCCTGCTCCACCAAAGCAGCACAGAAATTCTGTATGATACCCGCTGGGGTTGAGGAATGTGCCTGTGACCTCCTCCAAACCTTCTGAATCCCAGCACCCCCTCCCTCCTCAAGCCCACTGCTGTCCAGTCCCTCCTCCTATCTGGCATCCTTTGAAGTAATGGTGTTGGACATGGTGACCCCTGGGTGGGAGAAAAAGTTACCTGACTCCTAGTCAGCACAGCTTTGAGTCTAGTGACCTCCTCCTGACTCATAACCAAAGCAGCCTCAAGTCTAGAGACCTTCTAGGCCAACCCAGAGAGGCGCACACAGGTGGGGAAGCATTGTAGTCTCCAGACGATCTCCCTGAAGAATGCTGCCCCACAATCACTGCACTGCAACGCTCCCCACATTCCCTATTCCTGCTCTCCCTGTGCTTCCTGTCCTCCTGTCCCAGAACCCAGTAAGGATAAGCTCTACACAGTATGAGTTACATAAGCAATAAGACATGACAGGGTGTGTGTTGAACAGATATTACCGCATGCCCAGGGGCGGAGTAAGGCAGAAGGCACGGCCGAGTGCCTTCAGCCCCTGGAAGTGCGATAATATCTGTTCAAAACACACCCTGGAGTGTTTTATTGTGCTTATAAAATGGGTCTCTTTTTTTAAAATATTTTTCTCACCTTAAAAAATATTACTGAACTGAAAAAAGTTGAAATCATTGTCTTAATTTGATATAAAATAGTCCTTCCACCTACTAGGTGATGACGTCATTGCCTTTAGCATTTATACTGTTATCCATGCCAGTCGCCCCCCCCACCACCACCATGGAGAGAAAAATGCAGCTGAGCTCAGTGGTTAGAAGGAGAGGTTTGTGAGGTTCTCCCCCGACAGGTTGCACCAGTTTTGCAATAAAAAGAATAACGAATGCAGATTTTTTTTTTTTTTTAGTTATATGTAGTGGGATGGAAGCCTGATTTACTACGAAACAGCGGAGGCGTCATGGTGCAGGATCATGAATGGGAGCAGGCAAGCTCTGGAAGCAGCTCCATGATTACTGAATCTAAACCAGTCAGTATTTTTTTTTTAATTTTGTTTAATGGTTCTGTTAGCGAGCGGCACCAAGGTTTCCCTGATCGGCCGCAAGTCCGAGATGAGCTGGTTAGTGGGGAAAAAAACAATGGTGGAATTTCAAACGCGAACATTTTAATTGCACATTGATTTACTTGCCAGTACTTTTTTTTTTCACTATGTGTAAAATATATTTGACACTTTCTTTCCAGCCAATCAGAATGTTTAATTTTCCTTACCCATTTTATAATTAAAGTACAACGCACAACTCTTTTATTAACTTACCCTAGGTATGTCATGGATACAGATATGCTATAAACAACAACACTAACAAACAACTTTTTTTTTTAGTAGCCCCTGCGACACTCTGCCCCCTTGCTTATGATTACTGTATGATAGCTGTAAAATAAATAAATGGTCGGTGTATGAAATTGTCTCCCCAGTCAGCAGTGTGTGAGACTTGGCCTTTTACTATCAAAGTGTCAGTGAGGATGTCATTAAACAGACCAGAGAAACCTGATTAAAGGTTTCCTGTTTTTTTTTCTTAATTAGAACTTTTGGACCAGCTGCCAGGATATAAGCCTCGTAAACTTTTATGGTTCCTGCAGAAAATGGCCAATTTGGTCACAGAACTTTGTCATAAGTCATAAAACCTGAGATCACACTAGCAACAGGAAAACAGCAGAGGGACATCAAAGAGAGATGCTTGATCAAAAGATGTCATATGTGGGAAATGGTTTTTGCAGATGTTCACATTATTTAAAATACATCACTGTAGATAATTTTGTTATGAATTAACTCCAAGTGAGGGTCTAACTGATGTCACAGAAGGGGAGGGGTGATGCCTCCTGAAATGAAACATTGTATCTGGGGAATGTGTCTTATCATCTTGGACTCTGAGACAGAAAGTTCTCTCTAACTTAAACACACTTAAAAAGGTAATACTTAGATAGAAAAGATCTTAACTGTGGTAGAAGTTTTATGCTGTAATTTTCCCATTTTCTTTTGTGACTGTGAGCTCATGCTAGTTGTTCTGTATTTTATTTTACCTGTTTTTTATCATATTTTTAGTAAACAACCATTTCTTTGAAATACTGCCTGGGTGTCATTCAGTTTCTTTTTCCATGTGAAGTGCCTGTATTTAAGTCTGACAGCTGCTGAAAAGCTTGATTGTGTACTGAGCTTGTATAATGAGGTAAGAATATACACACGGTCTCTTATAGAGTTTTAAGGGTTCATTTTGGAAGCCTAGCTGGGTGCCCCTGGTGAAAGATTGTACTGCAGTCCCAAAGAATGTACATACCTGAGCCTGTAAATTTGGATATGTTAGCATAAGGTTCACAGTTTGAATCCCCCCAGAACTCGAGGCTAAAGGTGATTTGGACCCAAAGCAGACAGGAAAGTTACCCTGTCTGTTACCTGTTCACACAATTGCACTCTGAGGTTGGCACTGTGGGAGCAGAGGGCATGACCTAAGGAGTGTGTTTGTGACAGCCCCTAACTAGCTATCAGTATAGCAGCAAGCCCCTAAACCTACAATCACAGAACTACCCAGAATCAGTCTAGTAGCAAGCTTCCAAACCCACAATCACAATACCACCCAAGACAGTGTAGCAGCAAGTCCCTAAACTCACAATCACAATATTACCCAGAACCAGTTTAGCAGCAAGCCCCCAAACCCACAATCACAAAACCACCCAGAACCAATTTTTGTATTATTCTTTGATAACTGGGTTAGGCCCACTAGGCACCAAGTGCCAGTTTTCAGAGGCAACCCAGGAGCATTGGTGAGGTTAAGTGACTTGCTCAGAGTTACAAAGTATGCAAGTGGAGGTTGTGGAAATTAAACACAGGTCTGCTGGATGTACCAAGCTCATTCACAGCTCGTAACTCTAACGTCTAGGCTATACTGCTATTTAGTAGTAAGCCCCCAAACACAAAACCAGAATACCACCCTGAAACAGTTTTGCAGCATGCCCCCAAACACACAATCACAATATTACCCCAAACCAGTTTAGCAGCAAACCCCCAAACAATAACAAAACCACCTAAGAACATCAAGCACCCAATCCCCCAACCACGGTATGTCCCAGAAACGATACATGTGAACCTGGGATCCAATGAGCAGGGATTCTGGAGGATGGCTGTCTCCTTGGCTGACTCTCGATGTCCTCTGCACATTAGCAGGAAGCAGGCTGCATTAAGGGCAGAGCCCAGGATTGGTTCACCGGAGATGGGAGGCACAACCTCCTATGTGATTGGCTCCCAGTAGAAGCCTCACTGAACACAAGCTTCGGTGCTTGCTGGAGAAATCAGTGGAGGGGGAGGGTTTCCTGGCTGAGGTATGGAACCCTCTGACCCTGTAGCTGTGGCATCTCTTGGCTGTGTAGAAGAGGACAGTGATAGAATAGAGAAGAAGAGAGAGGAGGAGGAGAGTAGAGGAGAGGAGAGGAGGGAGAGGGGAAGAGGAGAAGGAAGAGTGGAGGAAGTGGGCACAGGAGGTGAAAACGGAATTAAAAGACGAGGTGATGGCAGCAGGGTCAGAGATAGGAGTAGCACCCATCTTGAGATCAGGGAGAGGGGACGGGGCTGGAGGCAGGAAAATGGCATGACTTACCTTCCAGAACTTAGAGGAATGATTAAGGACATGAGTAGAGAGATATACAGGAGCCTGGAGTCAAGACCATCAGGGCTCCCACCCTTGTGGGATCCCAGCAGAGCTTAGAGGTTAGAGTAATGAGCTAAGAATGAACTTGGTACATCCAGGAGACCTGGGTTTAATTCCCACAACCTCCACTTTCATACTGTGTGACCCTGAGCAAGTCCCTTAACCTCCACGATGCTCCCATGTCATCCCTGAAAATGGGCCTTCTGCCTAGTGGGCTTTACCAAGTTACCAAAGAATACAATAAATAAAACAAAAAATATTTGGAGGGGAAGCCTTAGAGGGTATTTTTAACATTGCCAGCTGTAGAAATAGGGGTCCAGTCTGTGGCTTCCAGGTCATCATGAACGTGGCACATGTACAGCAATCTGAAGGACTGGATCTGGATGAATTTGGGGGGACCTTTTAGGACAATGACTCTTATGCACATAGTAGAGCATACGGTGATCAGTGAGTGTACTGGGGAAGGTACTATAAATTAGAATCCACAATACAATGGGAGTGGGAGGAGAGGACCTAGTCCAAGAGGGAGTGATTTACAGATTTGAAGTTCTAGCAAGTGGAGAAAGAGATAAGTAGGGAGGCAGTATAGTGCAGTGGTTTAAGGCTCTGAGCTGCAAATCTGGAGACCTGGGTTTGAATCCCACAGCCCCCACTTGCATATTGTGTGACCCTGAGCAAGTCACTTAACTTCATTGAGCTCCCAGGTCGCACCTGTAAACAAGCTTTCAGCTTAGTGTGTCTCTCCTGGTTAAACAATTGGAAAAAAAAAAGTTGGATTAAAAGGAAGGACTTCACGTTAAGGCAAAATTTATGAAGAGAGTGGGAGAGACAGTTAAAGTTGAAATCACTGAGAATAAGTAACTCTCCAGAGGTGGCCTGGGAGGAGATGGTGGCGAGCAACTCAGTTACCGAAGGTGAGGACATGCCAGGGCAACAATAGACACTGGCAATTAATATGGTGGCAGAGAAGAAAAAATTACTCACCTTAGTAATGTTGTTTCTTCTAATGGAGTCTTGCTATATTATGACAATTGCAGTATGAGCACAGGTTAGAACTGCTCCGGAGGTGAAATAGTTAACTTTCCATGCAGGCATGAAACTTAGAGCGCGAGCTCGGTTGAAAACTCTGTCTGTTGTGCTTCAAAGGTAAACTGTCAGATCTTTATGAGCTAAAACTCACTAAGGTTCTGTGTGAAGCTGTAAACCCACACTAGCCAACTGGCTACTAATATAAACACTCATTTTTGGTCTAAAACAAAGACTCAAGTCAGGAGACCCAAAAATGCAAAAACACAACACCAATTCACCCAAAAAGGTAGGTGAAACAACAAGGTGGGCATCAAAAAAGTGCCAACCCTGTACTGCCCACCCACATCCCAAAACAGAGGTTCTGAGAGGGGCAGGGAGGGAGGTCATAATATAGCAAGACTCCATTAGAAGAAACAACATTACTAAGGTGAGTAATTTTTTCTTCAAACAACATGAAGTCTTGCTATATTATGACAATTGCAGACTACACAGCAGTACCCCCATGGAGGAGGGACAGAACCTACTTAGGAAATAGGCTCTGAAGCACGGCTGTGCCAAACCGAGCATCACTCCTAGCCTGGATGTCCAAGGAGTAATGCTTGGTAAAGTGTGAACTGTTTTCCAGGTAGCTGCTTGACATATTTCTAGAATAGGAATGTCTCTGACAGCAGCCAGAGAAGCAGCTGTACCTCTGTAGAGTGAGCCCTCAGGCCTGAGGGAGGAACTTACCCAACTTCTCGTGCAGAATTGGATACAAGAGACAATCCACCTGGCAATGGATCTTTAGTGGCTGGCTTCCTTTCCCAACTCGCCATAGGTAAGGAACAGTTGGAGAGAGTCAAACCTATGACCCTTGGTACGCTCTATGTAGTAACTAAGGGTTCTCTCACATCTAGGCTGTGCAGCCTCCTCTCCCCAGAGGAGGAGTGGTCAGTGAAGCACACTGAAGAGAAATAGATTGATTAAGGTGGAAATCTGAAACCACCTTAGGCAGGAACTTTCTGTTAGTCCGAAGGACCACCTTATCTCTGTGAAAAGAGATAAACTCCTGCTCCACTGACAATGCTTGTAATTCACTTATGCGTCTGGCAGAGGTGATGGCTACCAGAAACACAGTTTTCCAAGTCAAGTACTTGAGCTCAGCTGAAGACAAGGGCTCGAAAGGGGGTTGCATAAGCTGAGCAATGCAAACATTAAGATCCCAGGCAGGGGCAGGATCTCTGAATGGAGGGTTGGTGTGCAACAACCCCTTAAAAAACTTGGAAAATACGGGATGAGCTGAAAGAGAAGAGGATTTACCTGCTGAAATAAAAGCAGACACAGCTGCCAAGTGCACCTTGAGGGTAGCTGGTCTCAGCCCCAAAGAATTCAGGTGGACCATATAATCCAGGACTGTGGGTAGATCAGCAGAGACTGGGGAAATATGCTTTTCCAAGCACCATATGGAAAACCTTTTCCATTTGGAATTATAAGTAGCCCTGGTGAAAGGCTTCCTTGAGGCCTTCAATATATCCATTACACCTTGGGAAAGGTATAAATCAGCAAACTCTAACTCTTCAAGAACCAAGCCTTGAGATTGAGAGATTTGAGATTCGGGTACCAGACCCTTCCCTGGGTACAGGTTAACAGATTGTGATTCTTGGGAAGGCACAGGGGAGGATGGACTGCTAAGGACAGCAGGAGTGGATACCAGGGCTGTCTGGCCCAATCCAGAGCTATCAGAATGACTTTGCAGGATTGGGATCTGATTTTGACTAGCACTTTGAACAGGAGAGGAAAGGGGGGAAAGGCATAGAGAAACTTCCCCTCCCAATTGAGGGCTAAGGCATACAGCGGGAGAGAGCCCAACACTGGGGGCCTGCAGCAAAAAAGAGGAAGTTGGTGATTGTCTGGGGCTGCAAAAAGATCTATCTGTGGGGTGCCCCATCTGGCAAATACTACTCCCAAGACCAGGGGATCCAGTGACCATTCGTGGTGGCCCTGGGAAATCCTGCTGAGAGCATCTGCCAGGACATTGTCCTTGCCTGGGAGGTGAACTGCCATAACAGAGATGTTCAGGGAGTAAGCCAGAGACCATAACTATCGCTCGGTGCACAAGGCCGTAGACCGAGTGCCCCCTTGCTTGTTGATTTACCACATTGTAGTGGTGCTGTCTGTTCTGACCTGAATACTCTTGTTCTGAACAGATTTGGAAAAAACTTGATGTGCTAGAGCAGGGATTCCTGGGGAGACCACAGACCCTGGGTGGTGAGGTCGCCCATGTGAGCGCCCCAGCCCAAGAGGGACGCATCTGTAGTAAGGATTAGAGAATGAGACTGAGTGACAAAAGGAACCCCTTGTCTCAGGTTGGTCTGATCCTGCCACCACTGTAGGGCTTGGATCAGGGTTCGAGTTACTGGGATCAACTTGGTAAGAGGATCCTTTCTTTGAGACCAAAAGGCTCTCAAATGGAACTGGATGTCCCTCATCTGAAATCTTGCTCCCTGCACAACCGCTGTGGAAGCAGCCATGTGCCCTAGGAGCTGCAGAAATGCCTTGCTGGCCGGGAGACCTGCAGGGTAAATGAGGAGGCCAGAGAGACCAGGGTCTTTGCCCTGTCTAGGGGAAGGAAAGCCCTGGCTTCCTGTGTGTTCAGCTCTGCGCCTATGAAGGTAAGAAGCTGGACAGGCTCCAGAACTGACTTTGAGAGATTCAGAAGGAAACCTAGAGAGGTAAGCAGTTGCTGCGTTATCTGGAGATGTAATTTGACCTGGTCTGGGACTGGCCTACTATGAGCCAATCGTCCAGGTAAGGAAAGATGGCAATCTTTGCCTTCTTAGGTAGGCAACTGCTACTGCCAGACATTTGAAATACCCTTGGGGCAGAAGTGAGGCTGAAGGGCATTGCTCTGAACTGGTAGTGGCCTGAGGGCAGCTCGAACCTGAGGTACTTTCGATGGGAGCCTCTGATGGGAATATGGAAGTAGGCATCCTTGAGGTCCAGGGAAGCTAGCCAGTCCCCTGGCCTTAGAGAGGGTAGAATAATTCCCAGAGTCACCATTTTGAACTTTGGCTTTAAAAGGTGCTTGTTTAAATATCTGAGATCCAGGATGGGCCACCATTCTCCTGTCTTTTTTGGGGTAAGGAAGTACCTGGAGTACAAACCCTTGCCCTGGTGTAGGGGAGGAACCCTTTCCACAGCTCTGAGAGCGAGGAGGGTAGAGACCTCTGCCTCTAAGGCAAGAGCCTCTGATGGAGTCAGGGTGGAAAAGATCTGGTTCTCAGCTTTGGAAATTTTTGAAACTGAGAACAGTCCCTGGCTTACTACTTCCAGGACCCACTTGTCTGATGTTAAAGACTTCCAGTCCTGGACAAAGTAGCCAGCCTGCCCCTACAGGTAGAGGAGAAATCGGCCCTGGCAATCCCATCAGGGTGCCTGTTTGGCAGGGGCTATGGGCTGAGGGGGAAGCAGACCTGCTTGTACCCTGCCTGCCTCTTCCTCTAAAGAACCCCCTCTGAGCATAGGCGGAGGAGGAGGAAGCTTGGTTGGTAAAAGGCTCATGAAAAGGCCTGCCCCTGCTTCTAGGAAGCTGCTTTTGAGGAGTGGCCTGCCTTTCCTGGCCTGTGCACTCCTATAGGTGGTCCTATATTCATCCATTTTCTTCATGTAATTCTCTGTTTGCTCCTCAAACAGAGAATTTCCCACAACAGGAAAAATCCATGGCCTTGGACTGGGTGTCCTGAGACAGAGTAGTACATCTAAGCCAAGCCATCCCTGGCGTGCCACAGATGTAGCCATGACTCTTGATGAAACATCATTAGAGTCCACTGCAGCATGAAATTGCACCTTGGATGCCTCAATACCATCCATAGCCACCTGTTCCAGCTCCCTGGCAAGCTGGTCAGGGGCTTGTTTTGCTAGGGCCAGCAAATTATCTCATCTGGATTTCTGGTACCTAGCAGCATAAGCCATATAATTTGCTTGTCTGAGCCCCAAAGATGCTGCCATGTACTGTTTCTTTGCCATAGCATCAATTTTCCTGGAGTCCTTCTCAGGGGGGTGTGAAGCTAGGGGAATATTATGGTTATATTAAATGCACGCTGAAAATAGAAAATAGAGTTAAAAATCTACGTTTTGACCTTAGGTCTTCTTCAGGAAGTATCTAAAAGAGAAAAAAAACAAGTTAGTGTGGGGAATATTAGCCTTGTCACAGGCTGCAGCCTGCACTACCCCCACATGGATGCATTGCTGAGTGAGGAAATCAGTGTCAGAGCCTGATAAGGTATACCTCTTGTCCATCCTTTTATCCACAGGAGGTATAGTGTGAGGAGTTTTTAAAACTTTTACTGTATGTTTCCGAAAAGATTTATGCAAAGGAATAGACAGTCTCCTAGACTCTGGAATATCCATCATTTCTACATAGTCTGGCTCCTCCTGGTCATCAACAGCTTCCTCAACAGGGAGCTGGAGAGTTTCAGCAACTTTTTATAAAACTTGAAATGAGAAGGACTCAGAAAGTCTTGGAGGAGAAACCCTTAGGGTCTATCTGGAGAGATGTCCGATCAATGGGCACATCCAGATCTTCAAAACCATATTCACTCTCCTCATATTCCTCTTTCCTCCCCGGTTCATAAAAATCCTCAAAATCATAATCTTGAATCGGTGGAACCGGCCGAACTCGAACGCTACTAGAAGGTGTCGGTTCGGTCAGAACCGAGAGAGAGACTGACAATTTTAATAGCTTTAGCTATTTCCTCGAAGTTGGGGAGAGAACTTTTGGCTCTAAACTACTTTCTAGCCCTTTTTGATGGGACCGGCTCCTCAGAACTGGCTCTTCGTTTGCCCGAGGAAGTATCGCCCTGGTCAGAGGCACTCCTCCGGTTCGGTTGGTACCGAACCGGGCTGGCCATCCGGTCAGCGGACTTTGTCTCCTCTTTCCCTGAGCCTACCATCTCTTATCTATGGTGAGCAGGAAATTGTCACAGATCTGGCAGTCTGAATTGAGGTGGTCAAACCTCAGACAATAGACATGTGGTGTGTGGGTCAGCCTAGCAAAAGCTTCCCCACAAACACTACAGTGTTGAAACCCAGTGGGTCTGGTTTTTTGGGGTTTCTCAGACATAATGCCAGCCTAACCAACTTGCTTGTTTATGGCAATCCACCAAGCAAGACACCCTCATCGGTTCCCAACCGTGTCACGGGTCGTGGAAAAAACCGTAATGAAATCCGTTTTTTTGGAACCGATAAGAACCGGGAACCGCACTCTAAAAAAGGGCTAGTAGATTTAAATACAACCTGATCGGTTCAAACCGAACCGATAACAAATTACAAGTTCCACACAGAAAACTAATGTAAAACCTATTACTTACATTACCACAGACAGAGCTTGAACCAACTGTTATGTTTAATTTCGCTAAAACCGAAAAATAATACTTTTAAACTGACAAAATGAACCGAGCAGAAGAAGAAATCTCCAGAGCGACTGTTCAGTGAGGCGGAGTAAAGAATCTGACAGTTTACCTTTGAAGCACAACAGACAGAGTTTTCAACCGAGCTCGCGATCTAAGTTCCATGCCTGCATGGAAAGTTAACTATTTCACCTCCGGAGCAGTTCTAACCTGCGGTCATACTGCAATTGTCATAATATAGCAAGACTTCATGTTGTTTGAAGGGGAGGGAAGAGTTTGAGAAATCCAGTCTATATTTTCAAAGTTGTGGGTAAAGTCCTGCATGTTTCAGGCTGAGAAATCCTGGAAACTAAGCAGCTTGGGAAGAATTCTCAGGGAACACAGACACCAATCTGCATAAATGGGGGCGTGGTCAGACACAGAATCAGGCAAGGTATCCACTAGGTTTATTTTATCGCTCCTGTTTGTGAGGGACTTGTCCAGTAGGGAGTGTTTGGACTTTCCAGGAGAGAATCTGGTGAGGCAGTAATGAGCTAGGAGAGATTAAGCTTATTTGTAATGGTTACAAATGATTTAGCTTCAACACCCAACCAGTCAAGGTTGAAATCCCCAAAAAGTCCAATCTCATTTGAGTGACAGAAAGGGGTAAATTAATCCATCAGAAAGGTAAGACATGATAGGCTATTTTGCAGGAGGTTGTACATACACACAGCAGGTGAAGTTTCTTTGCCTTACCCAGTGTGAGCACCCACTGTGTGGAGGTATTCACAGAGAGTGGGAGAGTCAGTTATAGAAGGAAGGTGAAAGACACTAGAGTGATCCCTGTAGTAGCTTAGAACTCCACCACCTCTGGTGAGAGAGATTTTGTCTATGCAGATATAACTATACCCAGGAATAGATCAGGCAGAGTCAAAAAGGAGGATTTTAACCAGGTCTCAGTAAATCCCTGTATATCAGGATGGCAGCAGCTCACCCAGGCTTCCAGTTCAGCCTTATTAGCCATGAAACTTCTAAAGTTCGGGGGCCGGATATTTAGTGGGAGGTACAAGCAGGGCTCAATGACTTGCGCTGTGCTAGTACCAGCGCATGACCAAGCAGCTGCTGTATTCAGTGAAATAGCAGACCAGCACTATCCAACTGAATAGCGGCTCATGTCGGTACAGCATTAAATAAAACTGCAGTGTCCTGACATAGACCTGGGCTGTATTCAGCCCACAGGGATTAGCGCTCCCCAGAATAGATAGCGCCAGGACCTCTGTGGACTATATTCAGTCATAACATGCAAATGAGCCTATTGGGCATGCAAGGCGCTATAAGGTACTTTGCATGCCCATTATAGGCTTATCTGCATGGTGGGCTGCAGTCCATTACAGCCCATGTTGTGTGTGTCTGACGTCATTCCTGGGGTCCAGCAGCACTCCACCCCCCCCCAAACAGACGTCCCACATCGGTGTCCTTATCCCTGGTGGTTAGTGCCCCACCAAACAGCCATTCTATAGTCCAGTACCTTTGGTGTGTAGTAGCACACCCCATTCCCCAGGCACCCATCCAGAGTAAGCAATCACAAATTCCTGGTACCTAGTGGCACCCCCACACCCCAAACAGCTGTCCCATGTACAGTCCAGTATCCCAGGTGTCTAATGAGACCCCCACCCCCCAAACAGCCATTCCACATTCAGTTTCCTTATCTCTGGTGTCTAGCGGCACCCCCACTCCCTGAACACCCATCCCAAGTATAGTTCAGTATCCCTGGTGTCTAGTGGCACCTGCCACTCCCGAGCTGCCTGTAAAATGAGACGGCCCAGCCTGTGTCCAGTGATACCCTCCACCCCCCAAGATGCCCATCAACATACAGAACAGTACCCACTGGTGGTCCAGTGTTCCCCCCCATCCACCCCGTCCACTCACAGAACACCACCTATCCAATTACCCCCTTGCCAGGGTGTCCATGGATACATGCTCACTCTCACCTTGTGAGTGAGCAGGGTGGGTAGGGGGACACTAGACCACCAAAGCATACTGCTCTGTATGTCAATTGGCATTTTGGGGGGCAGGGGGTACCACTGGACACCAGGGTGGTCTATCTCATTGTACATGGGTGCTCAGGGGGATGCCACTAGACACCAGGGATACTGGACTATACATGGGATGGCTGTTTGGGGGGTGAGGGATGCCACTAGCCACCAGGGATATGTGATAGCTTACTCGGACAGGTGTTTGGGGGGTGGGTGTGTACCATTAGACACCAGAGATAAGAA